>CAMZMU010000041.1:2283605-2883605 GCA_947311845.1 Poa pratensis | reverse complement strand
GACTCATATGCCATCTCAATCATTGGGTGCAAGTCTGCAACTACTATTTGGTATAGTGAGGTACAGAGATGATAGATAACATGATATGCACATGGTGGGTGCGCCGCATGAGGGGGTCAATCATCAATGTATTTGAAAGAAATCATCAATGTAGTTTACATCATCTATGCACATAATGAACCATGACATGAAGCTTACCAATTCAGTGTGAGAAGCAAAGCAAGCCTATCATCTAGATATAAAGCTTCCAGGACCTATGAGATGGATTTGGAAATCCTCTACTTGCCTAAGCACAAAATTTTGTTTTGGCTGCTTCTTACAACTGTGTTCTTTTTTCTGAGGGAAACAATACATTTGTTTTTCGAGTGTGATTTTAGTCGCTACTTCTGTTGGAAACTGAACTTTGAATGGAATGGTGATATGGATTTGATAAATATGCTTATTAGTGCAAAGAAGAGATACAAGTTGATCTGCTTTAAGTAATCACTCATTGTGGGCTGCTGGAGCCTCTGGAATCACCGCAATATATTCATATTTGATGATCTGGATATTGATCTTGTTGTTTGTTTTCAAGACTTTGTTAGTTCCTTTAAACGTGTTTTGCATAAAGCCAAGCCTTCTCTTAAAGAAGGCATGACTCAATGGTTAGACACTTTGTGAACTATTTATTTGTAACCTTGTACATATTTTGGAGAGAAAATAGAAAATTAAGGCAGTAGGGATTTTGCCAACTGTTTTGCATGTATAAAAAGATATAAAGCTTCCAAATAGCACATGTAACTTTCACTCAACATGACAACCACCAATTTACATGCAACTAGGCAAGCCACCATATCTTCTTATAAACTAGAAATCTAGAATCGAACAAGGGGTGATTCAGTATGTTCCTAGCTTGCTCGCTGAGCATAGTAAAAACTGCGTACACAAGAAATTTTAAGTTGCTATATGTATAACAGGCTGATATATGTAGGTGATATCTGAATCAAATCTCTGTCGACCCGTACACATTGGGTACTGTAGCAGGCAAAAAATTAGATTTCGATAACAAGTTTAACCTAAGATACATGAAATTTCATATTCGCTTCAGTCTTTTACATTTCCAGCATGTATGAAAATAATCTTAAGACATGTCGGTCTTCAGTTTCAATCTATCCAGAAAAGGGTGTTTCTATCCACTGAAGCACTTTCTCTTCCTGCAATCAAGAATATTGTCACGGCCTGTTCTTGCAGAGATGATTGCACATATGTGAACATGTCAGGGCTATCTTGCGAAGCTTCACATGAGTACAAGCTCTGTTGAATCGAGACATTTTTCTAGGTTGTTGTCGTAATTTTCTCGATGTCTTCCATGCCCATCAATGATTGGGTAGCCAAAAAATTGATTGAACGAGATATCACATGAATGTTGGTGAAATTGGAGAGCCACTGATGTCTCTGAGATGCACTAGGAAGTCAAGGTTATATACGGGGAAAGGATACAAGTCTGCAACTACTGTTGGGTACTGAGGTAGAGAGATGTGAGATAACATAATTAGCACTTGCTTGGGTGGGCCAGGCATGGAGGAGTCATCATCCAAGAATACAACTGCTCTACTAGGTGTTCAGAAAAAAAACTTCTGTAGTAGGAAAGACTCACAATTTCCTAATGATCGCCCATTGTGATCTGTATGGAAGCGTGGTGGATGCTCATGTATTTGATTCACTTTTAAACCGTGACTTTTTCACAACAGAAGAACATATCTTTAGACATGTATTAACATTTCTTCATATATGCGAACATTACCATTACCCACTGATTAGTGATTACTGATTTCCCATGCCCTTAATTTGACTACCACAAGCAACAACCTTTAAACTAAACAAGTCTTTGTTTTTACTTGACCAGGCTTCTCTCTGCGAATCACGTAATGGCCCACGGTTGAGAAAGTCCAGTGGCGTATCCAGGCCCTTTGGTAGACGGGCTGAAGCCCACATCAACCCTTAAAATCATCTCTTCCTGCTTCAAAAAAATCAAAAAAAAAAAAAATCATCTCTTCCCGGGGTGGTAGACGAGCAGAACTGCGCAGCCGCCGCCGGCCGGCACTCCCCTAGTCCCGCCGGCCGCCGCCCCTGCTCTCCCTAGTCCCTCCAGTCCTGCCGAGTACCGGTCGCCCCTCCCCTTCTCTCCAGTCTCGTCCAGCGCCCCTCCCCTCACCAAGCGCCGCAGCCTCTCGATTCCTAAACCCTCGATTTTCCCCATTCCTCGAGAGAGGCCGTCTCTCTCGCCAGCCAGGGAGGCTGCGGAGTCGGCCGCTTGTACTGAGGCAGCGGCTGCTGCGAAGGAGGCGGAGACGGCTGCGGTGTTTGCTAAGGAGGCCTCGGTTGCTGCGAAGGAGGCGTCTGTGGCGGCGTCCGTGGCTGCGTTACCATACATGCGAAGGAGGCGGCCGTGACGGCGTCGGCGGCAGCGTCAAACGCGAAGGACGCGGCGGCCGTGGCAGCCTCCGCGGTGGCGGCGATGCAAGCTTCCAAGAAGAAGCGTAAGTTCCATCTCATCAGCGACGACCAAGATCCAGCGACGAATGCAAGCGTTGATGACGTTGAGAGCCTCGATTTCATCTGCCGTCTCGCCGGACGCCGTCCTCGGCAGCATCGGCATTACATTAACAACTCAGTGGGAGAACAAAAGTCTATAGTATAAACACCCCAGATAGTAAATGTAATCGGTAAATGTAACTCTCAATCAACATGAGAACCACCAGTTTACTTGACAACCTAGCAAGACACCATATCTTCATAGAAACATAAAATATATAAATGTGAGCAGTTGATTAGCTACAATAGGCTGAAGGTCATCTCTGAATCAAATCTCTCTAGCTCCACATGTACACATTGGCTAGCGTAGGCAGAAGTAATATTTGGATTGCAAGTTTAACAAAAGACGCAGAGACTTTCCCTCCTCCCTTCACTTTTACATTTGGAAAGCAGCTATGAAACAATCTTATGACATGTGTATGTATTTAATTTCAATCCATCCCGAGAAGGGCATTTTTTATCCAACGAATCTGTGTCTACGTGCAGTACACAATGGTGCCTCGGGCCTGTTCTGCAGCTGATTGCACATATCTGAACTTATCAGGGCGAGCTTGTGAAGGTAAACGGGAGTACAAGCCCTGCTGCGTCGATACATCGGTCCAAGTTGTTGTCGTAGTTTTTCCAACGTCTTCCATGCCCATAGACAATTGAGTAGCCACAAAATAATTGAACGAGATACATTACATGAATGTTGAGGAAAGTGGAGAGCCATTGATGTCTCTGAGATGAACTGGAGTAGGAGGAAGTCACGGTTATATATATACGCGGGAACGGATACATGTCTGCAACTACTGCTCGGCAGTGAAGTACAGATGATAGATATATATCATTATTAGCACATGGTTGGGTGCGCCAGGTATGAAGGAGCCATCATCTACGAATCAAGCTTCTCCAGTAGGAAGATGCACAAATTCCTAATGATCGACCACTGTGATTTGTATCCAACCGTGGATGCTCGTGTACTGTGTCACACCCCAAATTCAGAGATGTTATGAAATGCTCGCAATTCTCAGGAGTTTCTCAATTGCGCTCTTGGACATAAAGAATAATACTTTTTTTTTTGCGAGGAACCAGAAGATATTACAGGAAGACTGTTACAGAAAGCACCCCAAGAAAGATGAAAATTACAGACCAGTCCTTCTGCAACCTAGAGACGCCGGCGAAGAGCAGAACGTGCCGGTGGCGCGCCGCCGCCGCGTCTTCCTTCAAACCTTGGATCGGAAGACGTCCCCTGGCGGACGGGAAGTCGCTGGACCTCGAACTCCGTGGAGCCTCCATCCAGCACCCGCTGCATCTCCATCGTCTTCCCTGCACATCTCCAGCTCCGGATTCGTCAACCCAGATCCGCCGCCACGCGGGATCCAGGAGGGGGAAGGCGCTCCCAGAAGATCTAGGGATCCCAGGGAACGAAGGGGGCAGGCACAGCACCGCAGAACTCCGCCGAGCTCCGCCGCGAGAGGAAGGACGTACCTGCACCAAAAAAAGCCGACGGCTCCACCTCCTCCATGGCGCCGCCAGCCCGAAAGCACCCACACCCTACACTATCTACACCCATGACGCAGGGATCCCCCGCCCTCCCGCCGCCGGAGCGGCCGACGGAGGACGAGGGATCATCTGGATCGACGGCGAGGCGGTGGATCTGCGCGCGGTGAAAAAATTCACCTCTCTCTACTGTAGCGGGAGAGAGGAGAGACGTCCAAGGTCGTCTGTGCATCTCTCTCCTTACATAAAGAATAATACTACATTACAATATACTGCACTCTGACATAGTTCCCCTGTATGGATGATTTCCTTACTGGGTATTTTGAAGTCATACTACTAGCTTCAAAATAGAGATGCTGAACCTGATGCCTGTTCCATTTCATAGATGTACTTAGATTCTTGTGCTCATTGAATTATTCAATTCTTTTGTCCTATCGAGTACTAGTACACTGCAGGATTTTTTTTTTTGAAACGAGGCAAAAGCTTTGCCTTATATTAATTAAGAAGAAGACACTGCAGGATTTACATGCTCTGCAAAAATGTTTATATCTAGGTATCCTATATTGACGCGAATCATATTTTGTGATCTCTTCTGGTATTAATCAGCAATGCGTGCTTAATTTACATGTCCTGGTTGAGCCGTTGTGTACTGGAAACTGAGAGGCGTAGTGGTCTCAGAGATTTGGTATCAGTTTCCTTGCAGGTGAAGAGGTAGGGATATCACGCATTCACGCAACAGACAGAAAGTTAGTAGGGGATTCGGTGGCTGTGGACTAAGAAACTGAAGCTGCAACTGCAAACAGCTCTAGGAGAGGTAATTCGGTGGTTCAGTGAGAGCTGATTCATGGCGAACAGGCAAGGCGCTTCGGAACTTACAATGTATTTCACCCTAAGGGATTCTGTGTAAGCAGGGTGTTAATAAATCAGGTTGGACTTTTGTAGGCTTTCATTAATAGTGTGCAGCTGACACTGAAATAGAGTTCGTATCTGTCGATCTCTGTTTCACTGAAATCTGCAGCTAATTAATTAACTGAGAGGGCAACGGATGGCCTGTCAGTTTGGCACTAAATTGGTACTAGTATGGTTCTCTCTTTGTGATGATTTTTTTTTTTTTTTTTTTGAGGTTCCTTTCTGATGATTTTTTTTAAAAAACTTTCTGATGATTTATTTGGCGACGAGGGATTGGCATCCCGCGTTGTGGGCTTGTGGCCTTGTGACGAGCTGGCTACAGCCGCTTGTTGACAAACGCTAGCCTTTTGGGCCTAGCCTCTAGAGTTACACATAACAGAGGCCGACCAACGTTGGGGTACTTGTAGAGGCCACATGGAAGTACATTCACATGCAAACGCAATAGGTACTTCTCAGGTGGAACGTCTGTGTACTTCCAGAGTGTAGGTTTACTTCCATGTACAAGTTCAAGCGCGAATGTACAAAAATACATTGAAACCACCGAGTATAGTCACACAGGACCCCAAATTACAACCATACTACTCCCTCCATCCTACCTATAATGTGTCGTAACAGTTGTACTAAATCTCGAAGCATAAAAAGAAAATTCTCATTTTATGTACCGGATAGAGTAGTTTATAAAGTAAAAAATCAAAACTTATCAACATGAGATTTACTTTTGAAAACCTCGATGAGAAAGCTAATAGGTGATAATGCTTCGTAATTGGGACAGTCAATTCTCAAGATTTCTATTTTGTTTTGAATTCTCGTTTTGAAAATAAAAAGTAAAATAGACCGTCTTCCACCCTCTCATCTTCCATTTTCTCTCATTCCTACTTTTATTCTCGCTGAGACAACGAGTATACAGACAACCGTGTCGCCATCTTCTTTGCGGCATGCAATTTTATTCTTGTTTGCCACCCTCTCTGCACTTCTATTCTTGTTTGCACCGTGCACATAGATAGCGGGCGGGAAAAGAGAACGTGAAACACGAGACCAAGAGTGTGTTTTTTTTAGATAAGGGGGTGCGGATCCCCGGCCTCTGCATCCAAGCGATGCACACAGCCATCCGCAATTATTAAGCAATCCAAATATTCAGGTTTACAATTCAAGGGTCACTTAAGGTGGCTACAAAAATCGGCCACTCAAACATCAAAGATTTATGCATCTAATCTTCTAGAGTGAAGCCACCCAGACCGGTTGAAGATAGCCCGCACGACCGTCAACAAGCGGGTACACCCGGCATCCATAAGACCACGCTGGTCCGCCGGGAGGAGGAATGACCATAGATGTATCCAGTAGCACGCCTTGTGGATGACCTGCAAATAATGAATAGAATTCATTTTGTTAAAGATAATATCATTTCTACAATTCCAAATAGCCCACAAAATGGCCGCAACACCAATCCGAATGCGAGTCTTTGTAACTTTATCAATTCCGTTTAACCAAGTACCAAAAATGTTGTTTATACTAGAAGGTGGGGATATGTTAAAAGTAAAGTGAACTAGTCGCCAAATATCTCTTGCAAAAGGACATTGAACAAACAGATGCTCGGCAGTCTCATCCACATGAAAAAAAACACATTTCTTACATCCTACCCAACGTCTTTTAGCCAATTTATCTTTTGTCAACAATTCTTTTCTGTTCAGAAACCATAAAAAGATCTTAAATTTTAATGGAATCTTTAATTTCCATAGATACTTACGCAGGTACAAATTTATCCGCATTATCAGTTAAATTTACTCGCATCAACCGCTTCACTAATGAAAACCATGCATCTCTCCGCTGGCCTATTAACGCTCGTCGAAAAGGGAGATTAATAGGAGCAGCCCCAAAAACATCAGCCACCATGCTGTGTTTGTTTGAGGCGATGGCAAAAAGAGACGGGTAGTCATGTTGTAGGGTATGGGTTCCTAACCACGCATCCTCCCAAAACCGCACTTGTTCCCCGTTTCCAATTACAAAACGCCCTCTTTGGAAAAAATCCTCTTTCACCTTCATTATCCCCTTCCAAAACGATGAATCAGTAGGTTTAGCCTGAACTTGAGAGAGCGTCTTACCCCCCAAATATTTGTTTACTAAGATCTCTTTACAAACCCCTTCTTCATTTAATAATTTGTACAGCCACTTACTCAAGAGGCATTTATTTTTTAACTCCAAAACAGCAATTCCCAACCTTCCTTGATCTCTCGGTCTACAAACTATGTTCCATTTTGTAAGCCTGTACTTTCGTTTAAGTTGATCACTTTGCCAAAAGAATCTAGACCGATAATAATCTAGACGTTTTCTAACTCCTTTAGGTAACTCAAAAAAGGAGAGAAGAAACATTGGTAAACTAGTTAAAACCGAATTGATCAATACCAACCGATCCCCATATGTCAACATTTTGGCCACCCATGCTGCCAACTTTTTTTCAAACCGATCCTCAACGAGTTTCCATTCTTTATTTAGTAGTTTGCGGTGATGAATAGGAATCCCCAAATACTTGAAGGGCAGCGCCCCCAACTCGCAACCTAAAATCCTGCGGTATTCCTCCTGATCATTCTTAGCCTTTCCAAAACAATAAAGTTCACTCTTATGAAAATTAATTTTTAAACCCGATAATTGTTCAAAGAATGCTAATATCAATTTCATGTTCACGGCCTTCGCAATGTCGTGCTCAAGAAATAGAATTGTGTCATCCGCGTATTGAAGAATACCCCCCCCCCCCCCTTCGACAAGGTGAGGCACTAATCCTCCTACCTGACCATCCTCCTAAGCCCGAGCTATTAGGATGGCCAACATATCCACTACTAGGTTAAAAAGAAGGGGAGACATCGGATCTCCCTGCTTTAAACCCTTGAGAGTTTGAAAATAATGACCGATATCGTCATTCACGCGAATTCCCACACTCCCACCCTGTACAAATCTAGCAACCCATTCGCACCACTGGGTTGCGAATCCTTTCATCCTTAACGTCTGCTGTAAAAAAGACCAATTAACTTTATTATACGCTTTCTCGAAGTCTATTTTAAAGAGCACCCCATCAAGTTTCTTTCTATGCATCTCATGAATCGTTTCATGAAGTACCACTACCCCTTCAAGGATGTTTCGGCCTGGAATGAATGTTGTTTGAGTCGGTCGAATTACCCTACTCGCAATCGAGGTAACTCTATTTGTGCCCACTTTAGTAAAAAAAATTGAAACTAACATTGAGCAAACAAATAGGCCGATATTGCTCTATTCGGCTCGCATCCTCCTTCTTAGGCAGCAAGGTAATAATACCAAAGTTCAATTTGAAGAGAGGCAGGTTTCCACTACGCAACTAAGTAAAAACATTGCCATCAAATCGCTTTTAATCGTGCCCCAACACTTTTGATAAAATTCTGCTGGAAAAACGTCCGGTCCAGGTGCTTTATTATGTTCCATTTGTTTAATTGCCTCGAACACCTCTTTTTCTGTAAATTCTTGGGTCAAAATTTTATTCTCCTCTTCTGATACTTGAGGCATATCCGCTGTGATATCCTCGTCCAACAAAACACTATGTAGAGTCGGTGCCCCAAACAGTTGTTTGTAGTACTCAGAGATATATGTTTTCAAATTTTCTTGCCCAACAATTGTCCCCTCATCTTGTTCGAGTTGTAAAATTTTCTTTTTCCTATGTTTTCCATTCGCAATAATATGGAAATATCTAGTATTACTCCCACCTTCCTGCACATGCTTAACCTTAGCTCGCTGTGCCCATTTTGATTCTTCATCACGTCTCAATTTAGCCAAACTATCATCCGCCTCCCTCTTAGCTGCCCGCTCGGCTGCTGTTAGAGGGATCGTCTCAGCTCTAATGTCTAACTCATTAATTAATAACGTTAGTTTGTCTCGAAGTTTTATATATTCCTCACTTAAATTTCTTGCCCAACCTTGCAAAAAATGGCGCAAGTGTCTTATCTTATTTTACCAACGTTCCACAGCATTGTTACCCGATTGGATCGCAGTCCACTCCCGGGTGATCATATCAATGAATCCTTCTTGCCGAAACCAAGATAATTCAAATGAAAATTTATTACTATTTCCCAAGAACGCATGATCCCCTGTGTCCAAAAGCAGGGGGGTGTGATCCGATCCAGCCCTAGGTAGTGCCTGTACCGTGACAAGTGGAAACTTTTGTTCCCACTCCACACTAGCTAGGAAACGATCCAACCGCTCAAAGGTTGGTGTATCTCGTCGACTAGACCAAGTATATTGTCTTCCGGACAGCTCCAAATCCTTCAAACTTAAGCTCTCAATTATCGCATTGAAAATAGTTGGCCATCTCGCATTAAAGTTTGCATTGTTCTTTTCAGATTGTCTTCTAATAATATTGAAGTCCCCCCAACTAATAAAGGTAAGGTTTCCCCATCGCATATTCTCACCAACTCGGCCAAAAATTCAGGTTTTTTATTATCTTGAGCTGCCCCATAAACCACTACCAACGCACAACGAAACCCATCCGATTTTGTCTTCAGGTGCAATTTGACGCAGAAATCACCTGAGACTACATTCTCTACTATCAAAGAAGAGACATTAAAGCCAAGCAACATCCCACCCGACCGTCCATGTGGAGGAATACAGTACCAAATGAAGTCAAGACCGCCAGCTAGAAAACGCAAGAAAGGTGTCGGAAAAGATGACCGACCCGTCTCAATTAAAGCTACAAAATCAAGCCTATGCTCCCTTACAAATTCATTAACCGCAAGGTGTTTCGCCGTGTCCCCAAACCCGTCTGAATTCCAAATCATACCTTTCATCTTATTATCTCTTAGTTTTGTTTAATCTAACCCCCCTCCTAGCCGCACGCTTAGAGGAGGCATGTTTTTTACCCCGTCGTTTAATTGATGCCAAAGTTTCATTGAGATCCGCATGATCATCTGAAACCTCGGCCTCATCATCTTCAAGATCTTCCCAAAGATTAATGGCCCTTTGTAAGGTCAAATTAGAATCTAAATCCTCAGAAACAGGAGGTAAAGAATTCTTAAGAAAAATAATCTCCCTATCTTTTTCACGTTCTAAAAGACCTGAAATTGATCCATCTATTTGTTCTCTATTTTTCCCTAACGAAATACCCAAAACATCAGCTCTACGTTTAATTTCAGCATGTGAAAGAGTGCATAAAGAAATCTTGGGTTTTGTAGTACCTGAGTTGGAGTCATACATCTTGCGGGAAGTCAGATCCATCGCACGCTCCAACTGAGGAATATCGGCATCATGCTGTCCCCTCAACCGTAGGCTCGATCTCACCTCCATCTCATGCATGCCTCCGAACGCCATCATGTCCCTCTCCGATCCGGCTCCGACCAAGAGTGTGTGAGCTGGATCTTTTTAGAAGGTAGGACTTTTCCTAGTTAATTTCTATGCTTAGCTATTTGTGATAACATTCGTTCGAAAAAACCGTTTGTGATAACCTCCGTCTAGGTGTAGAGCTACGTTAAGTCTGCATTATTAGGTGGATTTGCATGCAAGTAACCACCCCAGAAAAAAATGTTGACCAATTCGATGAAGGAAACGTCTAGTATGGTCATTATGCCTATATATGAATGGTTGTAACTGAGTGCGCAGCAAGATTCCCTAAAAAAGGTTGTACGAGAGGGATTATTATGCCGCCAAAAAAGCCAGCCAGTTGTGTTCAGGTAGTGACTGCTAGAAGATATGAACAATGCATTTTGATTAGTTCGTTACAGGGGCAATGGATGCTTTTGTGAGATCCTGGCTCAGGGATTAATAGGATTGATAGAATACTCATATCAACAAGTTGCAACTTCTTTTCCGGAAACTCATTTGGAAAGAACTCCGAGGTTAAGCGTGCTTGGCCCGGAGCACTCCAAGGATGGGTGACCGACCGGGAACTGGTTCCCGGGTGCGCACGAGTGAGGACAAAGTGCGCAGAAAAGACTAGTGTTGATCTGTGGGGCCAGTCTGGAGATCCTAGCGAGCTGCCAGGGGTGACAGGCCCGGCCCGGGGGTGGCCGGGGTGTTACAGCTTTGATCACTGACTAGATAATACAGTACAATTGGTGATGACTGACCCAACGTAATATACTCTAGCCAATTGGAAAAACGACTTCAACTTTGTAGCGCGTTAGAATTAGTATTGCTTAGGATCAAGGTAAACATAGTTGTTTTTTCGAGAATAACGGGGGGATTCTCCCCACCGCTTGTTATATAACTCGAACACGACCCTTCAACATGGGTCCAGTTGTCTTACAATTCAGCATACAAGGGGGCTGGGGGAGAGAAGAAAAAAAACAGCATACAAGGAGGACAAACAGCCTATCCATGGGCATGAAGCAACATAAAACTACGCAACGAGTCGGCCGAGCCCCTAATCTCCGGAGTAAGCCTATGAGACCACGTGGCCAAGTCATCCGCGGCGCGGCGAAGTACGTCAAGGGCCGAGCACGTCTTGTTGTTGAAGACGACGTCATTCCGAGCCTTCCAAAGTTGCCACAGAAGCGCGGCAGAGCACAGCCCCATGCAAGGAAGTAAACATAGTTTTATCAGCCGTGGCTGGCTAAAGTAATAACTTAAAATAAATTAAAATTCAACTGTGTAGCACGTTAAAATTAGTAATTAAGAACGTGTTGTAACAATTAAGGCAGGCGCACAAATCAACCAAGAACAACAAATGATAAGCACCAAGAAAATATAAAGATGCATTACGCACGGCTCAACTTTATTGACCAATCATACTTTTGTGTATATTTGTGGTCTTTTTCCACGTACATGCATGGATGGGCCTCAGAGTCCCTGAGCTGACAGACAACTTCGCTTGTAGATACGGAGTAGATCTTCACCAAAAATCGGATCCAATAATATAATAGGTAAAACTGCTAGCAAGGACATCATGCGGCACGGCCACTTGCTTAAATGAGCAAATAAACATGATATCCCCCAAAGCAAAGGCGAGTCCAGTAGGGAGGCTTAGACAGGCTCAAGCCTGCCCTCGTTAAAGTCAAAAGGAAAAAAAAAAATTTTGAAACTTTTCTACTGTGAGGCAAAAGCCCCACAGCCCATTTTCCAACCTTTATTCCAGAACCGAAAGTAATGCAATACAAAAGGAGCTATGTACAAAGATAGGGAGGGAGAAAGGGAGAGAGGGAGAGTAGGGCTCTACCTATTTATCTACCTACAGAATGAGAGAGTGTGTGGTATGAACAAAAGAATGCATGTGTATCAACTCAGGGAAGGGAGGCTATCCAATCTATGAGCTTGGTCTTATGTGCAGCTTTGAATCGGTGAGCCTGAAGGGAGATGTCATGTACAAAGCGGTTCTTCCATGCATAGAATCTCGGTCTAGTTCCTTCAAAAATCTTTGCATTACGAACTTTCCAAATGCTCCAGCTCGCAAGAAGCACTACCTCCACAAAGAAAGGCTGCTGGAAATCTTTTCTGGCGGTTGAAAGGATCTGCAGCATATTATCCCCTGGTGCCCAATGAATTTGCAGATAGTTCCACACACGGGTGCTGAAATTACAGTTGAAGAACAGATGATCTCTATCCTCGTGGGCATGCGCAGAACACAAAACACAGTTGTAGTCATCAGTAACCTGCCAGTGCCTCCTCTGGAGCATGTCTTTCGTGTTCAGCCGGTCACTCAACATGAGCCACGCAAAGGTTTTAATGTTCAATGTACATTTGCTCTGCCAAATCCATTTATAAAGCGGGCACACTTGATTACTGGCATATAGGTTCAGATAATATTTTCCAGCTGTATAGGCTCCCCAAGAACACTTCCACACATCAGTCATCTCATCATCGAGCTGTACCTGATCAAGCCAACTGGACAGCAGAACGAATTCATCATAAGCTCTGCCTGACATGGGGAGATGAAACTCGGCTGTTCTGTCCTCAAGAAGCACCATGTCTCTCACAGAAATCTTGGCATCTTTGGCAAATGAGAACAATCGTGCAAAACGCTGGCTCAGTTCAACGGTGGAATTGCCAACTTCCCAATTATCTGACCATAACATCACAGAGTCGCCACAAAAAACCTCAGGTGAAGCAACGCCTCTGTACTTGTCCATGAGCTTTGCCACATCTCGCCACCAGTAAGAGCCGCATGCTTTAGCTGCGTGTGGAACCTCAGCTTGGTAGTATGTGTCCCAGATGAGTTTTACCCAAGGGATGGTTTCCGTTTTATTGTAAAACTTGTGCAGAAATTTGATCAGCAGTGCTTCATTTTTGTTCTGAAAATCCACTATCCCCAGTCCTCCTTTCTGCTTCGGCTTGCAAATCATCTCCCATGAAGCTAAGGACTGCTTAGGTGTGTCGGTATTGTCCCTCCAAAGGCACTGCCTAATGATTCTGTTGAGCTGCTTAATTATTCCAGGGGGAATGTGTATGGTGGTCAGAAAATGCAGAGGCATAGAGGCAAGTGCCGAGGTAATAAGCTGTAGGCGAGATCCTTGGTTAAGAAAACAGGAGGTGGCAAGTAATTTCCTCTCCAATCTGTGCACAATGGGTGAGAGTTCCTGAATAGTAGGCCGAGTGGTGCCCACAGTCAACCCGAGATAGGTGAAGGGCAAAGTACCAATTTGACAACCAAACGCATTGGCCAGAAGAGCCATGGTGTGATCCTCTACATGATGGCCATCATAGATGATTTATGATAATTTATCCGCAGTCCAGTAGATTCAGAGAAAACATTGAGGACCTTCTTTAGGGCAACCACCTGATCCAAATCAGCAGGCATTATTAACAGAGTGTCGTCGGCATATTGGATGATTGGAAAGTCCGTATCTCCAGTGATAATTGGCAGTTGAATACCCCCATCTTGCAATAATTTATTTATCGCCGACTGCAGCAAATCACCTCCTAGGACATAAAGCAAGGGTGAGAGAGGATCACCCTGTCTAACCCCGCGCTTGCAGTGGAACTGTTTCCCGGGTACCCCATTTAAAAGTACAGAGGAGACACCCGAGGTCAAGAAGTCCTTTACCCATCTCAGCCATTCAATGGGGAATCCTTTGTGTTTCATGATCTCTAATAAAGCCTCATGCTCAATTGTATCAAACGCCTTCTCGAAATCAAGCTTTAGAATTATGATGGGTTTCTTCGAAGCATGACACTGAAAAAGGTATTCAAGCGACCAAACCAAACAGTCCTGTATTGTCCTGTTCTTAATGAATCCATACTGATTTTTGTGCACACAATTGAGTATCTTGGTTTGCAATCTGTTGGCAGCTAGTTTGGTGATGAACTTGAGACAGACATTAGTTAGAGAGATTGGTCGATAGTCGCTTACAGTCTCAGGAGAATTAACTTTCGGGATCAAGGTGATGAATGAAGTGTTAATGCTTTCCAATGAGATCAATCCAGCATGAAATCATTGGCTAACTTGTAGAAATCAGCTGAAATGAGATGCCAACACTTTTTAAGAAAAACCATTGAATCCATCTGGTCCTGGAGCCTTGTCGGAGGGCATATATTTGATAATATCATCCATTTCTTTTTCTCGAAAGGCCTTACCAGCTCATCAAGATCCTCCACTGGTTGCAGCAAATCAGCCAGATCAAAACCCATAGAAATGCCATTAGTCCTACCCATTCTGTCTTTGAATTTGTTCAGTATTATCCCAGCCATCTGCTCATGATCGGAGACTAAATCACCTTGCTCTGTTTTAAGTCCAGCAATTGCATTTCTCCTGTACCTCTGACTGGCCATTGCATGAAAGAACTTCGTGTTGTCTTCTCCAACTTTTATCCATCGGATAGAGCATCTCTTGCGCCAATAATCACTCTGGGCTTTAAGCAGTTTTTCTAGATGCTTCTTTACAATAGTCCTGAAGTTAAACTCTGGCCGCGTGAGTGCTCTAATTTCCTCCAGGTCATCCAACACTAGGATAACTTTATTGCAATCTGCAATCCGGGCCTTAATAGTGGATAAGCTAGTTTGCCATTTCTTCAGGTCATATCTTAGACATTTCAGTTTATGGGCCAGAATTGCTGCACTGTTCCTTTTATAGGATGGTTTGTTCCAGGATTTTTCCACACAAGCAAGGAAGGATGGGTGATCTACCCAGTAATTTTCAAATCTAAACAACCGGGCCTTAGGGATCACAGTGTCAATTGTCACCATACATGGGACATGATCAGAGGAAGATTTGGCCATAGGCAATACCAGAGTGTTGGGAAAACTGGTTGTCCATGAGGGTGAGGTGAAAAACCAGTCCAATTGCTCTAAAAGAGGCTCATTTTGCATGTTGGACCAGGTATACATTCTGCCCTTGATTGGAAGTTCAATGAGGCCCAAGTGACCAATGATGTCATTAAAGATAAACATATCATTCAGGTCTCCTCCCGGCTTGTTTCTGTTATCATTTGATCTGATGAAGTTGAAGTCACCTAGCAGCAACCATAGGTATCAACCGGGATCTGCAGATGATACAGCCAATCGACGAAGTTATTACGCTCAGGTCCATGGCAAGGGCCATACACAGATACTAGTGTCCAGCTAACTGCATTATGAGCAGAGGTGAATTCGATAACAACAGAAAAACGCTGAATTTCCATCAGGTTCCCTTGGAAAATGGCTGAGTTCCACAGCACAATGATGCCGCCAGACGCCCCTACTGAAGGAGCATATGCGAAGTTGTCAAATCTTTTAGGGCAAAATTTCCTAATGATTCTGTGATCAAAGTAGTCCATTTTTGTTTCTTGCAGGCAAATGATAGAGCATTGGCTTTCTTCAATTTTAGCACGTACATCTAGTTGTCTCTCTCTGAGTTCAGGCCTCTGACATTCAAATCGAGCACACACCATTTTCTGTATCCTTTGTTATCCATTAAACACATGTGTACAGGAGGCAAACAGGCCAAATATCTAGATTTGACCATCATCATCACAGTCCAGCACTCGTTGGGGTGTAAAGTATAACTAATTATCATACCCGGCATAGCCATCAGAAGCAAGATAACACAATAGTTACACTCATGAGGAGCAACAGAATCACAGATAACATCTCAGGACTAGCAAAAGACATAAGCACAACGAGATACAGTAGCCATATAACTGACACATCACAAATATTGTCTTGCACAGGCATCATAACTGACATAACTGAAGTCTGATAAAACTGACAGAAGAAACACCAAGCAACAGCTAAAAATAGCGACAAAATAAAGCACCATAGGGGCAACCAACAGCTGCCAAGACTCTTTGTTATCTTCACTTATCATTGGAGGGGGTGTCTGCATTCATGCCTTTAGGATCAGCTGTAAGCTTTTCCTTGGTGAGTTCTTCAGCATCGATCCCAAGCAGTCCACCAATGTGTTGTATAGTGGCCACTGGAGTAGGAGGGATAATGCATTCTTCCTGCGCCTGATCATTCTTCTCTGCCTTCTTTGATTTAGCTGATCGTTTGCCAGGCTTCTTGGGGCCATCAACAGTCACAACATCTTTCTTCGTAATTCTGCGTTTCTTCGCGGCTGGCGCTCTGGAGTCTGCGAGGACAGAGTGTCTGAAACCATCCCTGGCTGCACTGCCACGAGTGCTTCTTCTGAGCCCACGGTCATGGACATGAACAGGGGGAGAGCTCACCGCCTTCTTTTGAGGCCTGCCTCTTTTCTTGCGAGCAACGGGCTGGGAGGCAGAGAAGCTCATTGGTTCCTCGTGCTGGGTACTGTCAAGCTCAAGATCAGAGTTCGAGCAACAGGCCTACGGCGCAGTGGAACCAGAGGCCTGTCAGTGCTTGTATCACCCCTTGAAACGCTAAAACTTGAGTTTCCTTCAAATGCAGCACTCCATTGCCTCTTGGCTAACAGTGCAGGGAGACACTCACATAGATCATATGGTGCGTTAGGGATTTTCCAGGCTAGTAAACTGGGCATGATCAGCTGAAAGATCTTCTCTTGTTTCATATGTGGTGGCAGCTCAGGCCCAATCGAGACACGTGTTGAGTTGAGCCCAATTTCCTCAGGTGCAATGTGCAAGAATTCTGCCAAGATTTCCATGCCCGAGCGTGCAAAACGCACCGGAGGGATTTCATCAACAATCAGAACCTGGTTGATAATCATGTTGCCCTGCCCATGTTCCAGATTAACTGAATTTTCAGAGATGTCAGAGTTATGTTGCACAATGGAGCTGACATCTTGCTCTTCTTGCTGTGGTGCTTCATCAACAGGCTCTGGCTGGAAGAAATCATGTTCATGCACTTGGGGCACATGTGGGACAACATCCCATCCCAGCTCCGGGTACTGTGGCATCACAAAGGCATGTTCATTCTGCTGCAACTGGCCAGGAAGGGGGTGTGGGTTCCCATTGAGCGGCATCTGGTCCTCATCTGGTGGTAGAACATCAGCGAAATCTGCAGTGAGAATATAGCACGGTGCAGTCCATGATTCCTTGAATCCCCCCAGGTGCGTATAATTGCCGAAAACGACATCTCTTGGGACTAGGGCAGGAGAGGGGAACGATGCATAAACCATGGTCCTGTCAAGAAGAGCATCATCTTGGTGCCAGTGGATGAACTTGCCGAACGTGCCTACCGCATGAGATATATCATATTCATTCTTGTAATCTAGCGGTACACTCAGAAACATAAGCCAGCCATTACGAAATCCTTGAGTAGCACGGTGGTTGTCCCTATCATCATGATTCACAAACACCACAGAGACCCCATGCTGTAGCTGATACGGACCATGATCTACAAGAACGGCACGGGCAGCTGGACTACGCATGCGATAGAACCCCAGACCAAGCACACACGGCTGCACATCTTCTACCTCTCTCTGAAGATTATTGATTATGAAATTGCGAACCTGATTGCGCCAGAACTGCTGCGTGGCCATTGGCTGTGGCGGCGCAATGATCGCAGTGCAGATCGTCTCATTGTGGCGAGGCGGCACCACGGGCGGCGTGTAGAACGTGCGAGGCAATCTCGTCGGTCCACCGTCAATGATCTGGTGCCCCAGAGGCACCCAGGGTTCGGGGTCAAGCTCGAAGTTCGCCATTGGTGGGCTGCAGGGTGGAATCGACGACGACGGCGATGTGGGTGGTGAGGGCGAGGTTTCAGATTGAAGCGGCGATGCAATGGGGGAAACAGGGGATTCTGACAGAGGAGGCGAGTCGACGGGCAGGGGTATCTTCTCTATAGTGCCCAAAAGGCAAGAGGCGCGGGAACCGAGGCGGTAATCGCCGGAAATATCCTTTTTTGGTATCCATACCTTCTTTGTTTTAGCGAAGCATTCCTTTTCAATATGTCCAGATCGAAAACAACCACGGCATCGAATTTTCTGGTACAGACTTCTTTGGTATGCCCCAGCGATAGGCACCGTCCACACTCTTCGCCTTCCATGGGCTCAATCGGCCCATTAATATGCGAATCGCCAGCATCTGTTTCAAAACTAGCAGGCCAGGATTCGACCCAGAGATTTCGCGATTGGAACCCTGAGATCCCGCCTCATTATTACTTACCAAGCTTGGAGAGAAAGAGCCAAACTGAATTTTCTCTGCTGCGTTTGTGGTACTAATCGTCAGAGCTGTGTTACTGTATCCCGGACAGGCATCATATGAAATTACATTCGCGAACTGCAGTGATTTTTGGCTCTAGCTTCAGGACGACCATGCTGAAGAATGGAACGCGCAGGCGTGCGCTGGAGAGCACAAATGGCTGCTTCAGTTCGCTTTTTATTGGGGCTAACAAGGGTCCATTCCTGACTGCATTCTCTCTGCCAATGTGCAAATTCTCTTTGCCAATTGGGACCGCCAGCGCCCCAAGTATGAAAGTAACACTTAAACTGCGGGCAAGAATAAGAGCGGAGGGCATTCACATGAAAACCAACTGATCTTGACGCCACAGAAAACCGATACACTCTGTCTGATAAAAACTGGACATTGAGATCATCACCGAGTCCACCAATACATGCTTCCAAGGCAGAGCTGACCGAAACTTCAGATAATTTGAACTTGGCCCTCCCAAACGAAACAGTTAACAGAAAATGATTTGACTTGCCTAGAGGATGAACTGTGGACCTGAAATTACGTCTGACTTCTGCGCGGAACCTCTGACCATCAGAGTAGTCCAATCCCAGCGGTACCCGATCAGAGATGCATGATGACGATTCCCCAATCTCCATTGTTGGGACGGGCCGCTCCGGATAGCAGGAGAGGCCAGCAGGAGAACACAAGCATTCCAGTAGAGAAGCGGTGTGAGAAGGGTACATCACCTTGGATCCGGGACAGATCACTTCGCCATGCATCAGGTGTCGACCCACGAGTGCTTTGCCGCTGGCGCTCTTCAGGGTGATCCAGTCCTTGCCTTTACCTGGCCAAAGGTGCAGCTTCCCATCGTAGGCCTTGGAGCGTCCACGATCCAGATCCTTGTTGGTGGTGTACGTAGCCTTCCAGCACCAAGATGCAGCCACCATCTTCGACGGATCCTAGGGCTTGAGGGTGGGTTTAGGGGTTTGGGACGGTGGGGAAGAGATTGGTTGGAGGGGAATGGTGTTTTGGTGGCCGGAGATGGCTGGTCGCCGGCGGTGGGTTAGGGCGGCGGTGGAAAGGAAAAAATTACTACTAGTCTCTCCTGCTCCATTCTACTATATATAAAAGGGGGAAGAAACCACTGCCTGTCATTCGTCCACGTCGCGCGCAATCCACGGCCGTCCGATCGGCGCGACGGACGGCCGAGATGCGGCCACGTCCCCCCCCCCCCCCCCAAACCACCCGGCTACTGTTCATGGATATTTTTAGCCAATCATGCCGCGCCACGCGTCCCGGTCACCCGCCGGTTGCCCCAGTCGCAGACGGTCACTGCGCCAATTCGCACGAAAACCCCCCGAAAATCCAGCACCAAACTCCGCGGTCCAGCAAACTTCACAGCAAAGGACGTTTCCGTAATTACCGGAAAACTGGAGGACTTTTTTGAAAAAACGTCCACGCACAGCTCTCTTCTCTCCTTATTCTCGCGCGCGACGGCGACGTCGCCGGCGCTGCCGACGCCCTGCTACGCCGCCACGAACCTCCCCCGCCAGATCGACGGGAACGGGCGACTCCGCCGTCCGCGCCGCTCCCTCCTCGCCAAGCGCCGCTTGCCGGCGCGCCGCACAAGCATGGCAATCGCCGCCGCGGTGCCGCGGGCGTCCGCCGCGTTCGCCCGCCGCCGGCGGCCGCTCCGGCGACCATTTGCGGGCGGCGCCGCCACCATCAAGTTCCCCGCGACGGGGCGCGTCCAACGCGCCCAACTCCGCGTCCTGGAACGCACCGGAGCGCCGCCGGCGAGGTCGGGGCCGCCGCGGGCGGGACGGCCAGATCTGGCCCCTGTGACGTCAGCACGACGTCACAGTGGGCCCAGTCTGTCAGATTTTTTTCAAATTTTTTTTTGAAAAATGGCCCAAATTATTCCTATAATTTTGAAAAAATTCTAAATAATGCAAAAAAAATAATTTTAAATATGCCAAAAAAAAAGGAGACAAATATGTCAAAATAGTCACACAAAAAATAAATATGCACGACGAAAATGCAAAATTAACAATTTTTTAAAGAACAAAAAAAAACTTCAAATACATACATCCAAAAAAAAAAGGAAATATATCAAATTGATCACGTGGAAAAAAACTAATTACTTACGACATAGTGTAACCAAAATTGAATATTTCATCACGGTAAATATTTCAACGAACTCCAAATTCATTCCATAAAATGATTAAAAATGCGAAATTAATATCTTCGAAAATATCCATCCAAATAATATGGAAAAATAATATGATTGCAAAATAAAAAAAATTGCTTATCCAATTTCCCATACAACATTGAAAAATTATAAATAATGCAAACTAAAAAAATTCAAATATGGCTACCAAAGAAAATAAATATGATTTCCACATAATTTCAAATAATGCAACCTGCTAATTCCAAATATGTTCACACAAAAAAATGACAAACATGCCGACTTTCCATGTGATTTGAAATAATCCCAAATAATGCAAAGTAAAAATGTCAAACATGGCCACAAAAGAAAATAAATAGATCCAAATTTCCATACAATTTCGCAAGCACTCTAAATAATCCCAAAAAAATGAAAAAAATGCCAAAATGATCACAAAAAAAAGCTAACTACTTACGGCATAGTGCAAACATATTTGAATATTTCAACACGGTAAATATTTGAAAGAACTCCAAATTCATTCCATAAAATGATTAAAAATGCAAAATTAATATCTTCGAAAATATCCATCCAAATAATATGGAAAAATAATATGATCGCAAAACAAAACTAATTGCTTTTCCAATTTTCCATACGATACTGAAAAATTCTAAATAATACAACCTAAAAAATTCAAATATGGCCACTAAAGAAAATAAATATGATTTTCAAATAAATTCAAATAATGCAACCTGCCAATTCCAAATATGTTCACACAAAAAAATTGACAAATATGCCAACTTTCCATGTGATTTGAAATAATCCCAAATAATGCAAAGTAAAAATTTCAAACATGGCCACAAAAGAAAAAAATTAGATTCAAATTTCCATATAATTTCGCAAAAACTCTAAATAATGGAAGCCAAAAAAATTAAACTATACCCACAAAATAAAATGACAAATATACCAAATTTCCATAGAGAAAGGAAAATAAATATGCACAACAAAAAATCAAATTTCAAATTTCTACGGGCCTTCCATATTTGCATGTTTCGTAGACACCAAAAAGAACACAAATATGTTAAACTATACGAAAACAGGAATAATTTCCGAAATGCAGACGGTTTATCCACTTCAGCAGTTTTACAAACGAAAAATTCAAAAAAAAAATTAGCCCACGGGTGCGGCAAAGCCGCGCTTAGTCCCCTAGTTACCATTGAATGCCAGCGGCCCAGCCCACAACCTTGCCGAAGGTCAGTTTACTCACTTCCGCGAGCGAATCCCTCGCCCAATCCTGATCTCGTTGGCATTCCGATTACCTGCGTTACCGACCTTCCAGAAGGTAAGCTAGAGATAGCGAGCATCGGGCACATCCTGATTCCTGAGCGCATCCCTCGTTGCACATCCTCACCCACAGCAATTCGTACGCGCGAGCCCGATGATGGTATCACTAGCAGTTTTTCTGCTTGCCTTTTCCTAACTGTGTACGTTGCTATCATATACACCATACATATTTTGGGTAGACAATACGAATAAAAAATTATAAAAAATAAAACTTCCATATTTTGAGTACAAAGTACGAAAACACTGAAACCCCAAGTACAAAAATAATGAAAGCCGAAATACAAAAATTGCGGAGTACATGTTTTTTTAGATAAAGGGATTTTACTATTTAAGAGTTTTAAGCATTACACCCGGTCTCTGCATAGTTAGGATGCACACAGCCAAAAGTTAACGAGCTCACAAGTACCCAAAGCTGAAAATAAAAGGCGAATTACATATCAGAATGAGAAAGTGTAGATCCGCCTAAGCTGCTGGTAGGTCTATCCGGAGACTATGCTGCCATCCATGCCGGGAGAATAACTCCCTGGCTGCAGTCTCCAAATGTGACGCCACCTCCAAAAACAAGTCTCGGTGCTCCACACGTTACAGGGCCGACCATGCCCGTAGCGATGTTGTACACCGGTAGATAACCTGCATAACAGAATCATTTTTATCGTGAAAAACCTTGTCATTTTTCTACATAGCCACAGCGACCAAATAACGGCAATCGCTCCCACCCTACTGAAGAGTTTAAACATGGGATCCACCCCGTTTAACCAGCTGCCAAAAATGTTTGCAACGGAACGGGGTGGATGTAAGGTAGAACCTATCTGGATGGCTGACCATATAGACCTGGCTAATTCGCACTGAAAGAATAAGTGTGTAATGGTCTCATCATGATGACAGAAAGCACACTTTCTGCTTCCGTGCCAATTACGTTTGGCAAGGTTGTCTTTCGTAAGAATGACTCCTCGACGGAGATACCACGCAAACACCTTAGTTTTTAGTGGAATCTTCATCTTCCAAACACCTTATTATCTTTAATTCCTCCAAAGGTCGTGTCACTCTTGTTTCGCACAATTGCGTACAGAGCCGGATATTGTTCTCTGAGAGTGGATTGGCCTAGCCATTTATCCTCCCAGAATCGAATTTCTGATCCATCCCTAATTAAGAAAGATCCATGTGGGAAAAAGAACTTCTTTGTAGCCATAAGGCCTGCCCAGAAGTGCGAATCGCCAGGTTTCCAAATAACCTGAGATACGGCTTGAGATCCCACGTACTTCCTCCTGAGGAGAGTTTGCCAAATTCCATCTTCCGACAGAAGCTTGGAAAGCCATTTACCAAGTAGAGCTCTGTTTTTGACCTCAAGGTCATGAATTCCGAGCCCTCCTTGGTCTTTAGGACAGCAAACTACACTCCACTTAGTTAGCCGATATTTCTTCTTCTCACTATCCCCTTGCCAAAAGAATCTAAATCGGAAGTAGTACAAACGTTTTAAGATTCCTTTAGTAATTGGAAGAATGATATGATATACAGTACCATGTTTATTAGTACCGAATTAATGAGTACCAATCTCCCTCCCAGGGATAAGAGTTTGCCTTTCCAACTATTCAATCGTAATTGGAGCCTTTCCTCCACCTTTTTCCATTCAGCATTTGTAAGTCTCCGATAGTGAATCGGGATACCCAAATAGTTGATAGGAAATTGACCTTGCTCACAGCCGAAAAGTTCAGCATACAAGGCGGCGTTTTCTTGAGCCTCGCCAAAACAAAACAATTCACTGTTATGGAAATTGATCTTAAGACCCGACAGCTGCTCAAAGGCTGATAAAATCAGCTTTAAATTACGAGATTTTTCGATGTCATGTTCCATAAAGAGTATTGTATCGTCAGCATATTGAAGAATCGATAAGCCACCATCAACTAGATGTGAAATCACTCCTTCAATTTGGCCCTCAGATTTAGCACGTTCGATCAAGATAGCCAACATATCAGCCACTATATTAAATAGTATGGACGATAACAGGTCACCTTGCATGAGACCTTTTTTCGTTTGGAAGAACTTGCGGAGTACATGTACACAGAAGGCGGAGTAAAGTACACAGAGCACAAAATACAATTGGCATGGTGAACATTCAGCTAGAAACTACCGCCGATTGCAAGGGGATGTAACAATGTAGCCCATTGCGGCTGCAAGCGGGGGCGGTCTCTGCGGAGGCTGGAGGAGAGCGTCGACATGCCAAGGGTAGAGAACGCTAGCCAGACGTGACACACCAGAAAGAGGAGGCTTAAAAAGAATTTTGTGTCTTAGAGTACCGCTATTTATCTTTGGGAGCAACATTGAGTTTACTCGTTGTCAAATTTCAGCCCACCCTCCAATTAAATCCTGGACTCGCCGTTGCCCCAAAGAGTGTTACGCATGCACTTACAGAAGCCGATGGTTGTGTGCAAGTAAAAGAACGTATAGGCCTGATAGTTATGTTTAGGTGCACACAAGGACGGTTATTATAATTCTGTCGGTGACCCATGGATGATGGATGGATCGTACGTGTGTACCTAACTTGCAAAAATAAAACCCGCAGGGTACACTTCACTGTCATCCACGCACCGACTCGCCGAGTCACCTGTATCTTTTTTTATTTGCTAAAGTGAAGACAGCATTACTCCAGCGTTCTTACAGAAAGGTACAGAAGAAACCGAAAATTACAGATAAGCCCTTCTTCTTCTACACCCCGACATAGGCGACGCGCTGAAGCCGACGGGGGCGCGCCGGAACCGCTGCTCTGCCACAAGCCTTGGATGAGAGCCAGCTCCATGGTCACCGGGAAGTCTCCAATCGCCGGATCCAAAGATCCTACTCGCAGGAGCGCCGTCTTCGTCGCGCCAGAGATCACCACCATCTTCACCACCGTCTTCGAACTCCAGATCCTCCGCCACTGAGGAACTGGCCAGAGCACACCGAGCACAACAGATCCGAGGACCCGCGAGCTCGAGGAAGTGGACCGCCACACGCCAGAGCTCCGGGGAGCACCGCCGCGAGAGGGGACACGGTCCAACAGCCAAACCACCACCGACGCCTCCTCCACCTCCAGGTCGCCGCCGGCTGAAGTCCTACCGAACCCTACGCTATATACAGGCCAGGATCTACGGATTCCCCAACCTCCCGCCGCCGAGGCGGCCGGCGGAGGCGGAGGGATCCGTAGATCGCCGGCGAGTGAGGTGGGTCGACGGGTTTCGCTCAAAAATTCGCCTTCCGCTACAGTGACGAGGGGAAGGTTCGCGTCCAAGTCGCGAATGCGTCGAGTCACCTGTATCGTAGCCACAAAAATTGATTTCCCCTGATTTATGGTAGATCTGGCGACTGATCTTGAGTGACGGAGAAAGGAAAAAAAATCTTGAAAACAATGGGTGTCGACGGCCGAAGCACTAGTCCCATCAAACTATGTTAGACAAATATCCGTCAGCTAGTTGCCGTTTGATCCCTAGCATGGGAGGACACGTTGTCGCACCAAGGTGATTCACAAGTCTCCTGGCCCAGTCGCCACCCCCAGACGCGTGGTAGCTTGACTCCTTGTTTTCGTAATCGACCTTGAGGGACCTCTAAGATCATCTTTGCAAGATAGATAATTTTCTCTTCATAATTGTCACATCTCTTTTTGGCAGATGTTGTAATCTCTTCATTTTTTTCTTCTGCCCTTAAGTCTCTAAATTGTGAAAGACTAGTTTTCATAATGGACCAATTAGTTAATATACCACTGAACCACTTTCTGTTAAAATAATGACAACGAGCCCTTATTGCAGTTGATGCTAGTACTCCCTCCGTTCCATATTAGTTGATTTCAAAACGGATGTATTTAGACATATTTTTAGTACTAGATACATCTATATTGGAGTCAATTAAAATGAAACGGAGGGAGTATATCCGTTGCTCCTTTTTACCAACGATGCTAGAGCCGAATGGCAGGAACAACACTCTGCATAATTTTTACCAAACATGAATAAACACTATGCTTGCTCTCATGCACTGCCGGGTTTGCCGGCGTTGTTCGGGAGGGCTACATGGGGAGTAGTCATGTCCAAGTAGACAACATTTATTTACCGTGTTGTAAATTTGCTTTACTGAGGACTCGATAGTTTTTAGGAGGGCGAAGAACAGAGGGAGACAGTGGGCTTTGCACATCATAATTCCTTGCTGGTTTTCGTATTCTCTCTAAGTTTTTTCAGAAACTTCGGACATAAAAGCACAGACCGCATACTGGCCCAGCTCTGATGCTAACAGTAAATTTAGGAAATATCTAACTGGAAAAAGAGTGAAAACTAGCAGCTAAGACCGAACTCAGAAAGCGTCGATCAAAAACAAGACCTGCAGGTTGAGAGCTAACTGAAACGGCTGAACTCGGACAGCAGTGCCTGAACCACATGAGAACCACGTTATGCCTACGAAAATGGCAACACTGTTGTTTATCTAACTACTACTACTATTATTGTCTCGTCATGCAGGCTTGGAAATATTTCTGGCGTGGTCTCACACTGCCATATCGACTATCGAGCCCGACGAAGAAGTCAAGTTGTCTGCATAATCTACTACCACACTGGGAACTTTCTGATGCCTTTCATGCCTAGGAATGAAGGAGTGGCAAGACAAGCAGGGGAAGTTATCAGAGACTAGTGCTTGAGATGGCAAGAGTATGTAGGGTAACATAGAAAAGCAAGCAGTCCTAATATAGTGGCAAGGGCATGCAGGTATCTGCTGGCTCATGGAGAGAAGAGGATCTTCCGAAATATAACAGCTTGTAGATGTGATTGTGAAATTAATTTTATTTATAGTCTTTTTTGTGTTTCCACTATAAAGTGTACTCCGTAAAACGTACACCTAATTGTATGTTGCACTGCATGTACACAAGCGAAGCAGCGGAACTTGCCAACTATAGTTCGGCGAGCCAATAGGTGAAGGAGGGTAAAATGGGCTATTAGTGGGTTAAATTTTACGCATGTATAGGCAGAAATCTCCTGGTCTTTGTAGGCCGCAGCCTGGTTTTGCACCCCTTCTCACATTCGGCGATCAAACGTTTTCTCTTCTAGCTTGCAATTGTTAATTTTGAGTTGAGAAGATCTCCCGATAACAAGTCCCCTTAGCATCTAGAGGAAATGAAAAGCTCTCAAAAAATAAAATCTGGAGGAAACAAAATGAACCGCTCTTAGAAAGAGTACTAATTAATTCTTCTACCGACTAGTTTTGCCTTGTGACCCATAAGACTCTTCAGGTTGGTTAGCATTAGAGATAATACTTTTTTATTGCAGGGAACATGATCACTGGTGCTTCGAATATATTTCTCAAATCTTCAATATTAGTCGCTAAAGCGATCCATGACATGTGCTGGTTCAGATATTTTCAGAGGCCCGAGAGATTAAGTCTAATATGTTGGGGGCAGATACACGATTCCACGGCATGTATCAAACTTTAAGATTAGTTTTTAACCAATGGATATGCAGCAAAATATAAAACAATACCATATGCGTAATTCTTATATTACATAAAAGTTAAACTGGATCAACCTACTCGATAAGACAGGTCATGGATAGATATGTAACTTGTAAACTCATTTCCATCACCTAATAATCAACCTACTTATCAAGTATCAACAATTAGCTGGATTCATTTCAAGTGATGAAGTCTCACAGGAAATACAGAATAGACACCTATTGTTCCGGAGGATTCTCTTCTATTCTGTAGCGTATATGGTGCTGCTGAGACTTGTAAGATGTCCAGTGTCTCTGGTGTATCTCCTTAATGTTTTCCTCGAGCGAATTTCTCATGTGACATGTAAGGTCTGAATACCACCCACGGTTGTGGCGACTGAATTCGATGTCGTTGTAAGCTTCCCAATGTCTTCCATGTCTACAACTACAACTAAACAAACTACTGCAAATCAAACAGAAAAGTACAATGATATGTCCCATACAGCAGCAAAATGGAAGGATGAAGTGATTATAAATATATGAGGAAACAATAAGTACGGCAGATAGCAATGACTCAACCATCATATATAAAGACCCGGAAACTGACCAGCAGAATGGAGGAGGTACTCAGTATAAATACACGAGGAAACAGTAAGTAATGCAGATGCAATGACTCAACGGAACATATATAAAGCAGCTGAATTATACACACAGAAAACTCATTCGAGAAATACTTCAACAGCCCAATATTTATGAGTACAATAAAAACAAAAACAGCACACAGCAGCTGCAGCTTCATGTAAATTTGCACCGCAAGATAAAATTTAGATAAAGCATCTTTTTGGGAGCTCATCTTTACATGAGGCCTCGTTTTGATCATAACATCACCAGTGGGTTACAGATTAATGAAGGCAACTCACATGTATCTAGTTTCCATATATACTAAGACCACCTCTTGCTCAGTAGTTTTGATATGGTTAGGTCCGTGTCACCGAATCCATCCATGACGGCCTTCGCGGAGTGAAATTCTGCTCTGGCAGTGAGGCTGGGATGGGCAATCAGAAATAAGGTAAACCCGCAACATAGTAAACAACTCTATTCAGTGTTGACTAAGTATATAGAAGGTGAAATTGTCACTGCTTCGAACAACTATGCACGGCATCCCAATGCACTCAGCTGCGGTGACGCTGGGCTGGCTGCCTGCTACAAGAATACAGTTTTGCACATCACATCTGACATATTCGGACCCAGCTCGCAGGGTGGTTATTATCTTCTCGGAACTGAGAATCATGATTGAAGAGTTAATTCCTGAGAGTTTTGTGCAAGAAATGAAGTATAATCTGGAGACAGAAATAACCTTTTGGATGGTGTGTTGATGTCCACGCTGAGTTTTAGAAGTGATGCAACCTCTTCTGCTATTCTCTGCTTCTCTGCAGAAGCTGTCACAATGCAGCAGTGGAAATAAGTTTGGATGGTACGGATAAGAATGCAGTTTCTCAATTTAGTAATGCTCACCAGCCTTTTGTGCTTCCTTGGTAAGCTGTTCGTCCAAACTAGAGGCGACTCCTTCGCCAAGAACAAGCTGCCCATAAAAGCTTCTTTCGACCTCCTCTTTTCCGACAATATTTATTTTCAAAGTTCTCTCCGGGCCTAACTTTTCAATTATTGATCTGCAGTAGGAAATAAATCTGTATACAGTTTCTCTTACATCATTTCAACAGTAACTGGATGATTTGGAGAACACCACTTCCACATATATCACAGTCTTATTTTGAGATGAAATGCAAGTCTTCACAAGAAAAAAATTCACTCCAAAAACTAGACATGACAAAGAGGAGCTATGAACGTTAAATTGAACCTTGAAATCTTCTCTCCATTTCTGCCATAGGTTGTCAATATGGCTACAGGCACGCCCTGACTAAGTGCATCATCGATGAACCTTTGAATGATTTCATACAAAAAAAAATCAGATGGCAGATGACTTAAAGTCCCGGATCGAGTCATTTATTGAGCAAACATAGGGACATAAACTATTCATTGACATTAAATCATACTGAAAGGGACAGAACATGCAGATTACAGTTAAATCTATACAATGATCCACAATTCTTTCAAATTTCGTACAGCAGAAAAAAATCTACTTATGCTCATTGCTTCTTACAGTTAAACCATGGTAATCCTGAAAGTGTGAATCAATCATAGCAACAACTATCTTGGGATTTGTTCTCTAGGTGTTTGCAAGAAATAGAAATAGACAGGAACTAGTAGACATACTTCTCAACTCCAGGCCGCAGTGGTATGGCATCAGAAACAGAGAGCTTTTCCAAAGCTTTCAGCTATAAGAATCGTGCATAAAGAAGTCATTATAAGGGCATTTCAGCTCAGATACAAATAAGTAGGAAATAAACCATTTAGCATTAGAATTTAGGGTCTAAAACTAAACTCATATATTGATTCCAGATCAAATGATATATTAAATGATAGAAGGAAAGAAACCCTCTAGCCATTTCGGTCTCCAGTGCAAAAATTAAACACATAATTTGATTGAAGAGTAACAGTACGTAAGAAATTTGATTGTTTGCGTTGAACAGGAATAAGTAATATAATTCTCGTTTCACAGTATTATCTAAATCCACTGAGTTCCAGAGTCCCGGTTGTAAATACCAGTTTGCTACCCAGCTTCCTTAACAGAATTAAGCATGATACACCTATGAGAATGAGGATATATACTAAATATAGTTATTTTTACACATGAAACAAGATGAACCACATTTGCAAATTTTAGTTGGAATCAAGGTAGGAGCCTATGATATAGATGATCAGAATTTTCATACTGTTTTGATGATAATGCCAGATATAATCTGTTCCAAAATATAAGATGTTTTTGTGGGTTCAAATAGCCTACCAAAAGGTTCTATATTTTGGAACAGAGGTAGTAATATTTAAGTGCATCCATAGAGTAAAGCAGCTACGGAATGGTTGGTCAGAAAATAAATACATATATATCAACCTTCTCACGAAGAACACTTTTTATAAATGACCCTTTCTCACTAGTCGGCAAAGATGTTGGCCAGCCAATCTGTGTGGTAGAAGAAAGAATGGAGATGAGTATCCGTTTAATTTCGATGTTTCCATTCAACAAAAAGAGTAATTAGTCAGATCCACAACTCTATGTTATATAATGAGCATTTTGTTGTACAGGAGAAATAAATACATAATCATATTTGACCAATTACGGCAGTTGGGAGAAGAAACAAAGAGTACCCTGTCAAAGAATAACGCCACCATTATTTCCTCGTCGCCACGAGCTTTCCTAAAAAACTATGAAGATTTAGAGAAATGAAAAGTATATAAATCTCATGCAGCCCAGTCCAAAGATGTCGTTTATAAAGCAGCCGATAAAAAATACTAGAAGCCACAAAATGCAATAAATAGAAAAAACTATAATCAAATCCATGATATCTATGATGAGGCTAAATAATTAAATACGCACCTCCTCAAATCAGCATATATTGGCTCCGTCCAATTCGCACAATCTAGACCAAGATTTTTGAATGCTGATGAAAAAGTTGGATAGCATTAAAACGAGATGGCGAATATGGAAGATGAAAACTTGGATTCTATACACAACATTATTTCTAGGCAAAATGCTGCACCCTAATGACGCCATATTGTGTACTACGTCATGTTTTAAATTCAAAACATGGCATGGAATAGCCGAGAAATAATGAAGTGCCAAAGAAATGAAACAGTATTTGGTAATAAGCACATAAAAGCAAAGCTTTCTTTACATTGTTCGCACCTACATTGAAAGCTTGGCGATTGCCGAAGCGGTACACATCTGCAAGAACTCTGGAACAAGAAAGAAACAAAAAATTGTCAATCAGAAAGAGATGAAGGTATCAGTACTCATCAAATAACAGCCAAAGCCAGTATTGCAATGCCAGAACCTGCATAGCTATCTGGCAAATGTGACCCCTACAGGAAACACAATTCTGGTCGATGTAATCGCTAGTATTTGCACAAACAATTAGACATTGAGCGTATCAAATCGACGTAAGAGCGCAATCAAAACAACCAGATACCGGCACCCAATTCTAGCATAAGGATGAGTACTAATTCCTGTAACTTTCTACATTTACAGGGCAGCTCTATCATCTAATTAATTCCATATGACTGTAGCCAGACTAGACGAGTAACAGCAATCAATGTAGTTACAGAAGTAGAGCGTGTCACACACACTGGGGATCCAATCGGCAAAACTAGATTAGATACAGCAACTTAATCCATGAGCCAATCAGAAATGCAGAGCAGGTCACACACACTATTGGGATCCATGAGCCAATCAGCAAAAAGCAAGGATTTTTCGAGGCCTGACCCTTCGACCTCGAGAAGCACGGCCACCTTCGGCTCGGCGGAGCCATCCGAGGACGGGGCGGCGCACCGGAGCGGCGCCGTCCGGCGACGGCGGGCTGGAATCGGGGCGGCGGCCGCGCGGAGAAGGAGTGGGCTGGTGACGGAGGACGGGGCCTTCGCGGCGTCCGTCGGCGTCAGTGCCGGCGCCGGCGCCGTGTGTGGTGTCCGGAGCAGGACGCATCGGGCGGCGGCGGGCATGGCGGCGGCGGAGGCGAGCTGAGCTACAAGACAGTGGAGATATTTCTGTTTGGCCAGACACGTGGACCCGTTGAATATGTGCTCCACAATGAATTCTATTTCTTTCTTTTTTTCAGAAGAAATATGGTGAAAATATATACATTTAACTAAAATGTGGTACTGCATCTGTACTCTGAAAGACTGAAAAGACATTATCATGCTAGAAAAACATGTTGTTTTGCAAGAGGGAATGAGAAAAGGCAATGTCGATATAATGAAACAACAAAAATTGTTTGTTGTGTGTTTATGTCCAAAGAAATCGATCACATGGTATCTCCCCCTGGTCTCTCCTGGTAGCATCGTGAATTAAGAAGATACGTGAATGCACAGTTTGTAATCTCACTGTTCCCTTCCCTGTGGGAGCTCAAAACTTTACAGTGCAGAAAGATGGTACTCCCTCCGATCCATATTAGTGGGCACAACTTTGTCTAGATACACATGTATCTAGTCTAAATACTTAATTAGATACATATGAATTTAGACAAAGCTATGCCCAATAATATGGATCGGATGGAGTACTAATTATCTTACGAGCATCCACGACATGTCCAAGATACCGACGAGGAGGTTTATATCCTTTTCTTAGCTATTCCCCTTATAAAACTGCACTCTCCAACAAAGTTGTAGATAGGCTTTGCTTACATGCAACCCAGCAAACAAACATAATGAAATACCATGTGTCCTTTCGTATGACCCATGTGAGCATGGTTGAGTTTGAACAAATTTTGATGATGCGGAAATTCACGACACCTCACATACCTAAGAGTAAGCGACGAGCAAACCAACTATATACAAGAGACATTCTATTCGAGCTAGAAGAGAAATGATGAGACTATGAGAGCGAAAGAGTTTGTATGAAGGGTATATATGGTATGGGGTTGAAAGTGCCTGCCGTGCCTCTTATCCAGTTATTATGTACATAGTGCTAAATGAAACCAGAACCAGCTGTTGTTGGTTCATTACTTTTGTCAAACAGAAGGTATTACACACAGCTCTTATCTTAATAAAACTTCAAACAGCAACGACAACTGTGATATAAGAGCGACAATGATGTAAGGGTGAAGCGGAAAAACGACGAATGTGATATAAGCTCAAGGACAAGAAGCAAACAACAACAAAACTGAAAATCCTACGCAGCTGGAACTCGTCGTAGTATTTAACTGCTGAAGAATACACTGACCAACATGAAATGGACACCGGCTAAAAGTTACTCCCTCCATTCTGAATTAATTGACTCAGATTTAGATTTAGTACACGTTGTACTAAATCTGAGTCAACTAATTCAGAATGGAGGGAGTACTACATAGATGAATGGGTGTGTTTTTCTTTCTTTACACCCTTGCCCAACTGTACTACATCAACCGTTGATAAAGCTACAATCAGCTTCGAGGCCTCTTAGCTGCTGTAATTAATGAAATCTCCAGATAGCTTAAATCTGTGTAAAACATCAAAATGTGGTCCCACTATCTTGAAATTTTGTTGTTGAGCACTTCCCAATACCTCTCATGCCTAGGAGCAACAATGAAGCAAAGCAAGTAAAGTAAAGACAAGATATGACATGACATGGTATTTTGGTGGTGAAGAGAGATGCAGGAGAGCAAACTGGAGGAAGAAGTACAATATATATTGAGCTTAGGATGTCTGTCCCTTTATATATCATTTTGAAAAAAGTCATCTCCATTATTAGCTCCAAGTAGGTAAGTACGATATATATATATATGAAAGTAAAACAGTAGGAATGGTATATTAATATAACACAGCTTTACATAGGTCCAAAGACCTTAATTACAGAGTGCAGCAACGAGTGAGAAAAAAACTAAAGTCTATCTGTAAAACTAGAGATACTAGAAACCAGGTTTTGAGGGACCCTGAACCTAAGAATAGATAGATCCGCTATGACTCTAGCCTTCCACCCATAGAAGCTTGGGTTAACACCATTAAAAATGAGATTGTTCCTTTCTTTCCATTTACCCCAAGCCGCAATGGTGAAGATTTCCAAGAAAAGAGGCCCTTGATATGCGGACTTTGCTTGAGCAATAATATCAAATCTGTCCAACAAGGTGTTCCAAGTGATGCCAATTTTCGTCCAGTAGTGAATACTAAAAGGCAGTCAAAGAATGAATGCTGAAGAGTTTCTTCATGCCCAGTATTGCAAAGTACACAAGATACGTCTTGACCAATATTGAAATGTCTTCGTTTCAACAGTGGTAAATGTAAGGGTGTCACGCGGCATGTGCATAGGCCTGCATAAGTAGAAATGTAACATAAATTCTATTAGCGCATCTAAACACAGAGGTAAATGTTTGCTCAACTCGTCTAGGTGCTACACATTCTCTTTTATTTTTTCACTTGGATTGCGGATGTGTGCATGGTAAATGTTTGCTCAACTCGTCTAGGTGCTACACATTCTCTTTTATTTTTTCACTTGGATTGCGGATGTGTGCATTGATATGTTGGCACTCCCGGTCGCGAAGACGAAGCACAGCCAACAAAGCATGCCCGTCGTCGCCATCTTGAGCAACGCCATGGGTGTGTGCTCTCTCGTAGCTAGGCTGCTGCAACAACGAAGAGGTAGTACTGTGGATGTGGAGTGGCTTTGTAGGTTGGATGGGGAAGAAGCAATGTGGCTCCTACCTCCTATATACTACAAGATCAGCTCAGCTGCCATTCCAAACTACAGGAGATCGAGAGAGAGAGAGAGAGAGAAAGAGAGAGACTAGAGATGTCACAGCGCCACAGTGGATTGAAGACGCTGCCGTGCGGCAGTGTACAAAAAATACAGGATATCGATTCTGCGTTGCGGTCGTGCCGCTGGGTATAATGGTTAATTGCCTCTTTTGTGCTACAAATCCAAGTAAATGCATTGCACCGTAACTGGCGTTCCGTATTCATAGTCCAGCTCTCTACTCCACGAAACAGAGGTGCATGCATGCAGCGGAGATCCCATGGGATTTGTTGAGCTGAATGTTGCTGCTGCTGCAGCTGTACATCACATATATTTTCATATGCATGCAATTTTACAAAGATTATGTTTATCATAAGTTGGATATATATGTTGACTCAACCTAAGTATGACTTGTTGATCCGTAAATCGAATGGAAGACCCGAGAATGTGGGGAGCTAATCTTGTCGTGGTGATCAAATAGAACTATTCGATTGTGCAAAACATTGTTAGTATGAAGTTAAGGTTACTTAGAGCCATCGGATTAACTTGGAATGTAAGTTAATATTTGGTGCTTTTGCTGCTTGAAATACAATGATGTTTTTTATATGAGATCCACGAGGGAGCTCGTTTGGTAAAAAGAGAATTATAGAAAAGCACACATAGGTTAAGAAGTTATTTGGGTTAAACACCCATCTTCCTTAGCGTAGATGATCAATTACACTTTCTTCATATCTGCCTAAAAAGAAAGTGAAGAGAAAAAGGGGCACACGATGAGGCGGTACTTCCAGAATAACCATGTGCAGACCAACAGGTTGCTACAGTAGGAGCAAGAGATAGCACGCGGACTTACAACCTGTCCCTATTGGTACATATACCGAGCCCACAACTTACTTCTTTGTTGCTAACTACTCTAACTGATCAGCCATTTACATCTAGCCCCTCTGTCGCACACGTGTCATCGCCCAGTATAGACCGGATTGGCGACTATGTGAATGAATGAGCGTTGTCCATTGTAGAGGGCATGGCAATTAGGGTTGCAACCTGCATAGTGGCGGGCCTATATAGGCTATCCCATAAGGACAAGACAAATAAACAGGACGAGATAAATAGATGGTCAGCCAGACTGCACGAACATGCTACTGGGAACTTTCCGCTACCTCCTATTCATATGCCTATGAGTAACCAAAAAGCGGAGCAACTAAAGACAAGATATACCATGGTCATTGGCTATGCATGGGAAGAGAGATGTATGCGTGGAAACACAGAGGAAATATGGTATATATGGAGATAACTTTTGTATCGATTACTTAGCCACCATGTCATCTCTCATTATTAATTACGTAACATGAGTTCACTGAGAGGGGTAAGGTGGGTGTGCTAGGTAATAGGATGTGTGGTGAGGGCAAAGTAGCTTAGGGCCCTTTTGTTTGGGCTGGCTGTGCCTGGCTATGGGTGCTGTGTAGAAAAGCTGCTGTGTAAGAGAATCTGCTTTTCTGAGTGGAGGTATTTGGTAAACTAGCTGGTTGTCTGACTGTTGATTGTGGAATTGTGTGAAACACCCTTTACATTCATGAAAAGTCATATTGTTGCTGCTAACGTGTAATAAATAACATATGCAACTAAAATTCAAGTAGAACTTCATATCCATACAATTGTCATTACATAACCATCACGAATATATAGTTGTCCAAAATACAATTCCACTACATTATACTAGCTAACTCAATTGTCATTACATCTTATATATTTTCATAAGCATGGAATTTTAGAAAGATTATGTTTATCATAAGTTGGATATGTTGACCAAACCTAACTATGACATGTTGATCCGTATATCGAATGGAAGACCCGAGAATCTGGGGTAGCTAATCTTGTCGTGGTGATCAAATAGAACTATTCGATTGTGCAAAACATGGTTAGTATGAAGTTTAGGTTAATCAGAGCCATCGGATTAATTTGGAATATAAGTTAATATTTTGTGCCTTTGCTGCTTGAAATACATTGATGTTTTTGAGATACACGAGGGAGCTCGTTTGGTAAAAAGAGAATCATAGAGAAGTGCACGTAGGTTAAGAAGTTATTTGGGTAAAATACCTATCTGCCTCAGCGTAGATGATTAATTACACTTTGTCATATCTGCCTCAGCGTAGCTAAACAGAAAGTGAAGAGAGGACAGTCACGAATAGCGGCACTCGGTGAGGCCGTACTTACATAATAACCACGTGCAGAACATCATAAGGCTTCAGCACTAGTAAGAGAAGGGACACTGACTTGCTCCTCTTCCTCCTCTCCCCTTTCTCTCTTCCTTCCCTCCCCTTGAGAGTCTCCCGAGTGCTCCCGGCTCCTCTCTCCTTCCTCTCCGGCGGCGCGGCCGCTCGGAGCTGGTGGGGGGGAGGAGGCCGGCTCCTCTGTACAGTAGTAGTACTAGGTGTAGTCTTTGCTTGCTTGCAGCCTGGCGCTATGCCGTCTTTCTTTCCTTGTCGCCTGGTGAGGTCAATCTCGAGCAGCAACCTTTGCCTGGAGAAGCTCTCGCTCAGTGCTCGTCCTTGGTGGATGGGGTGCGGAGGGGACGGATCCGAGGGCGCCTGCTTCAATAAGCTCGGTGCGGCTTCTACGCGGGGAGATCTGGAGCGGCTCTCACCCGATCTTGTCGTCTCGGCGACGGGAAGGCTGGGTGGTGAGGCGTTTTGCTCAGATCTGCTTGTGGTGGAAGCTTGGAGGGGTGATCTTTGTGCGGCACCTGGCTGTTGTTCATCCGCAGCGACGAGCTGCTGTTTCTATGCAGGTGTTGCTCCTGGGAGTAGGAGGAAGGTGGGTTGGGTGCTTGCTTCCTCTTTTCCTTCTCTGGCCGACCGAGGTGGTGAGGGGAGAAGGGGGTGGTGGTGGGCATCCAGTTTTGGTCGAGGTGCTGCAGGTGGTCTTCTTCTTCGTGGGCTTTGCTCCGGCCGGCCGTGGCGGCGAGGGGAGCGGCCGTGCGAAGGTGGGTGCTGGTGGTGGAGGTCCTACGCGCTGCGGTGGCGGCTGGAAGCTCGGGTGGAAGCGGGAAGACGGCGCTTTGGCCGTGCTCCTTCAGCGAGGCTTGAGTCCGTTGCTTGCGACGGATGGCGTCTGCGGTCTTCTACAAGGTGGTGGCGCCTTCTTCCCGCTGGCAGTGGTACGGCGTCGTCGGCAGCGTGCAGGAGTTTGGGGTGAGCCGGTGGTGGATCTGATTGCGTTTTCTTCAGGTAGCTCGGGTGCTCGTGCAAGTTTCGGGGTCTTTTTTGTAATTTCCTTTTCTTTTCGGACCTATTTGTAATTTGTACTGTGCTTCCTGTTATTTGAATCAGATCCTTTCAAAAAAAAAAGAAGGGACACTGACTTACAATCTGTCCCTACAGCTACAGGTACATAAACCGAGCCCACGTCTTACTTCTTTGTTACTGACTACTCTACTGTTGCATACGTATCATCGCTCAGTATAGATTGCAGAAGCGACATTGTATGTGCCCGCGACATGTCCATGGTAGAGGGCATGGCAACTAAAGTTGTTACCAGAACAATGGTGGGCCTATATGTGCTATCCCGCATGGACAAGACGAACAAGCAGTACGAGATGAAGAGGTGGGCAGCCAAAATAGATGCACCTGCTATTGGGAACTTTCCGATGCTTCCTATTCATGTGGCTATGAGTAACCGAGAAGCTGAGCATCTAAACTCGAAAGCCAAGATATACCATGGTGGGAAGAGAATGTATGAGAGCACACACCGAGGAAGTATGGTATATATAGGTTGTGTATCGTGTTCTCACCATGTCATCTCTCATTATTAGTATCGTGACTCTCTATCTATGATAAGGTGGGTGTGTTAGGTAATAGGATGTGTGGTAAGGGAAAACTAGCTTAAGAATTTAACGTCCAATGGTTTCAAGGTTGAGATAGAAAAAGGTAGACTATTGGAAGCTGAGTGACATGTATAATGTGTACGAGAAATAATTGAGAATTCAAGCATCATAGTGCAACATGTGACATGGTAGTAAAGTTTTGTTTCCAGCAGCACAACCAAAGCTAATGCTCAGTGGTGAGGGGATGTTTGTTGGATGATAAGACAAGAATGATGCATGTTTTTACGACAACGACCGTGACGATTCTAATAACCACGTGCAGACCATCATGAGGCTTCAACACCAGTACTAAGAGACGGGGCATGGACTTGTAATCTGTCCCTACAGGTACATTCACCAGGCCCACGTTGTACTTCTTCGTTGCTAACTACTCTAAGTGATTAGCCATTTACAGGTAGCCCCCCTGTGGCACACCGGAGTACCGCACACGTATCATCGCTCAGTATAGATTGGAAGTGTGATCTTCACTAGTAGGGAAAAGCCTATCGCTGGCGGACGAAATTGGACTACCGCTGGCGGGCGGGCGCACGCCAGCGATCATTACGCCAGTGGTAATACCACTGGCGGACGGCCGCCCGCCAGCGGTAAGGCTCGTTACCGCTGGCAGGCCCAACTGCTGCTAGCCAGCGCTAGGTTAGACAGCGCTGGCGTCCAGCCACGGCCGCAAGCGGTACATTTTTTTGAATTTCTTTTTTTCGAAAAATCGTATTCCAGTATCTACAGTACAGTAAATTCAAATACAGGCGTCAAACAAACAACAGAAATATAGACGACCACATACAAATGATCAAAGTGCCATACATAGATACCTTAATTAGTTCATCACACAAGCATCACAAATTAACCTAACACGACATAGTACTTAAGCTAAAGTTCGATAAGATAAACAACATGCATTAGTTCATCACTTAACCCTAACTTGAAATTTAACCTAAAGCTACTCATCGAGATGACCCCAGCATGAATTTATGTCGGATGAGTCGTCGGACCCATCGAGATCATCCCAGAAGCTAGAGTCGAAGCTCGAAGAATCAGAATAGTCGCCGGTCTTCTTGCACGGCGGCGCTGCACTAGAGGGTCCGGCGATGTCGGAGCTCGCCTGCCTCTTCTTGTTCCTCGAGGCGTAGAAGTCCAGGTCCGCCTGCACCAGATCGGGGCGGTTCTGGCGCAACGCGTCCATCCGCCACTCGTCGATCTGGGCAGCGCGGCGAGCTATCCCCTGGCAGCGGTTACGCCGCGCCTCGTCTACGTCGACGATCTCCATCGGCGGCGCGAGGAACTCAGCCTCCTCCCGGTTCGGAACGTCGGGCAAGTTGAGCTCAGCACGCGACCGTCAAAACCTCCAGGCTGCCGCGTCGAATGCGCGCGCGGCGAGCTCCGCCGTGTCGAAAGTCCCCATGTACCAACTGTGGCCGTCCACGGTGATCTCCGCGGACCAGCGGCCAGATGGGCGGTGACGGACGCCAATGAACCCGCTCATGGAGCGGCGGCGCGGCGGCATTCGCTGCATATAAGGCAAATAAAAAATGTTAAACAACAAATTTCAGTACAGAAATTGTAATAAGATGTAAAAACACAAACAAAAAGATTAATGCCTCATCGCCATTTCTAAAAATGTAATAGAGTCAACTCTAAAGAATGCCTCATACTTAGAGTGGACACACAAGTTATTCAGAGATGGTGTTAGCGAAACTTGTAGGATGCAGAAATTTTGATATTTGTGCATATCACAAGTTTCACTCACACCACCTCTGAATCACATATATAGTGCCACACCATTTTATTCATCGGCAACCTAATAAGAATACAAAACATAACAACATTTTTGGCCAAAGTCATGTCAAAATTCACGAGAAATTTTGGCATGACTTCGGCTAAAAATAGGACATTATGAGTACCCGAATTTGCCGGAATGGAAGTTAATCAACATTCCGGCAATCTCAAAGGTCTCTAGGAGTACCTGTACACATTCATACACAACAAAAAAGATATGCAAAAGGCGGCATTTCAATTTTGCAAATATCTAAAAATAGATTATTTCACCACACTAATTTATGCATTTCAATTTTGCAAATAATTTGAACCTAACCTAAACATCAAATAAATTGAACTATTCTAATTTGAACGAAATTAGGGAGAGGAGGAAGAGAGATGGACGGCGGCGGTTACCTCGACGGCGGTCGACGGTGTGTGCCGAGCGCGATGGAGGGCGTGGACGTGCGGGCGGTCACGGTAGAGGGAGAAGGGACGGCGGGGCGACGCGGCGGCGGCGGTCGCGGTAGAAGGAGAAGACGCGGGGGCGGCGGGCAGGGGCGGCGCGTGGGGGGGGCAGGGGCGGCGGCGCGACGGGTAGTTGCAGCAGCCGCGCGCGGACGGGGTGGGCAGGGGCGAGGAGGCAGCGGCGGCGCGGTGAGTTGGAGCGGCCGCGCGCGCTGTGTGTGGTGGACGCGGCCGCGGCGGCGCGCTCGCGGGTGGGTGGGGGCAGGGGCGGCGGCGCGGTGGGTGGGGGGCAGGGGATAGGATAAGGTTAGGTGTGTGGGTGGGGGCAGGGGATAGGATAAGGTTAGGTTGGCATTCTGTGGCGCACCCTTAGTTGGTGCGCCACAGAAATATTTTTTGTGGCGCACCAATCCTGGTGCGCCACAGAAATGTCACCTTTCTGTGGCGCACCAATCCTGGTGCGCCACAGAATGTTTTTTTTCAAATTTTACCTGCCCCCAGATTTAGGTAATTATTTTCAGATTTAGGTAATTATTTTTGTCCAACAAGTGGTGGAATCCAGCACATGGTCAACACTATAGTGGCTGATTCAATTCTTTTGATTGATACAATTGTTTTTTCAACCCCCTTAAGTTCAGTTCTAGCTACAAGTGAGTAGCTGAATTTTTTGATAATAATGGAGTCATGCAGGTATATCTAGAGTTATAAATTATGTCCGTACAACACTCCCGCGACACCCTCCTGGTAATATACACCATTCATCAACGGTATTCAGTCCCATAGTTTGTTTTAGTCATAAATTTGTTTCCTAATAATATGAATGATGCAATTCTTCAGGCACCATTGTTGATAACGCAGTCTTCCATCCAATGAATTATGACTTTTACATATGCGCGCATGCTGGAATGGTCAGAAGTGCATTGCCACCGTCGAAGTGTGTCGTGTCCCTGGCTAAGACTTTGCAATACACTGGACAAAATGAGAAAGGCCGATGCCCTGTATTTTGTTTCCATCGTCGCTTGGGAATTACTACAGAGAAGAACCATATTTGCCTATCAGAATATAATTTTTTGATGCTACCTCTTCGTTTTGCATCTTACTGATAGTTTGATCATAAGATGAGTTACATCAATGCATTAGCATGTCATCCAGTGTATAATCTAACCTCATATAGACTGGATTTTGTATTAAATTGCAAATATTGTGGCTTTGAACAAAGGAAACATACTCCACTAGACCATTACACTAACCATGTATTAGAGGGCAACTTTGCGCGACATTTTTAGTCCTACTATTGGAACGTATCTCTATCTTCTGAAGTGATTTTTATAACTACATTTTTATTTGTTTCGCTTTGTTGTGTCATTTGGCTGAGTGTCTTTTTTTAGTACCATTTAACTAGGCTATGCCCAAGTGCTAGCTATGTGGAATTATGTCTGCAGAGTAGTAGAAATTGAAAGCCCACCACGCAGCTGCTTGCATCTAATAATATGAACCAAGGTCTCAGAAGCGTGACCGGCAGGTAGCTCCTATTGCCAGTGGAGACGAATTACATGCAGCTGTTGATGACTCCTAGGTGCTATGATTGGCATGCACCTAATGGAGGAGGCACCCCTGAAAATCTTGCCACAAGCAACCTTTATGCCATGCACTCCTAGGTGTTGTGATTGGCATGCACCTGACTCCTAGCGTTGCAAACACTATGTTTGCTCAGTCCATTTTCTTCTTCTACCGCAGGTCAGTTATATTCATGGACAATAAAAACCCGTGCCTCTGAAAATATTGCCACAAGCACCTTTATTCTGTGGTGCAAACTAAATAAGAGCGATCAGCTAGAACTTGGTTCATCTTTCTGATGCTTCCCCTCTATATCTGTTGTTTCACAATTCAAATTTGTTGTGTGTGTCTTGCTGGGTTTTTGAATGCTGTTTTTCGCCTGTCTCCCTTGTTGCATGCCTGGAATATGCATGTTCTTCACCTTTTTTTCCATCTTTTTTGTTGCTATATATTAAAGAAATCCTGACTCGCAGAGAAGGTGCTTCTGTCTTTTGCGAGGTGTGATTTACCTCTCCGTTCCCTGCATTTCGATGCCTCTTATTTATGTTTCCATGCCTCTTATTTATGTTTCACCTCTTTTGCTACACAACAACATTAGCTAAAATTTGCTGTATTCTTGCAGGATACTCTACCATGTCTCGAAGATTAAGTTGACATCAATCTTAAGAGGTTCCTTCTCCTCCTTCTGGTTCTTACCTACTTTCACCTAGATTTCCTTTTGGTGCTCACTTAGTCTATATCATGTTTCTTTTGTCTCAAACAACAAGAGACTAGGTGGAAACAAAAAGAGGTTGTAGGATGCGTCCTCACTTACAAGTGATATCGAAGGTATGTTCTTATCATGTATTAAGTTGGTACTTGTTTTGTATTGCCCTGGCTTCAATATAGTGTTAGAAACTTCTTAAGATATCATAAGTTGCTTGTTAGCTAATAGCAAAGACAAGTCATAGTTTTGGTAATTTGTATTGTATTCAACATAATGAATCACCGCTGTACTTGTAGCATTGTAAATTAATTCATTATAAGTGGCAAAAAAAATCACACAAACACACTATAGTCTAGACAATCTTCCTTTGCATCAATTAGCAGGACCTTCTTTTGCAATGATATGAGAACATTGGCTTGTTCTTTATGAGAAGTTTGATGAACGAGACTGATGCAATGGTCTCCTTTGGGTCCTAACCTACTCCATACACCAGACTTACTTGTTCGCATGTAAATGAGTAAATCCATGACTGAAAAATTAACACACATGTTAGCTTTGGTGAAATGGATGACTCGACTTTAATGACTATGTATGTATCATTTGGCACTGATTGTCTTTCTCCTTCTCTTGTAGGTGCTATGTTATTTTGAATCCGTATATCTTATACGTATGTATCATTTGGCATTGATTGTCTTTCTCCTTCTCTTGTAGGTGTTATGTTATTTTGAATCCGTCTATCTTATACGCTCCATGCAGTTTCAGTCCACTACTCATCGTCGCCGATCCTTTTGCTTCATCTAGATTATGCTCGTCAGCTGTCCTAATAGTGATATGTAATATTTGTGCAGAACACCACCTCTTTCCCTTCCCTGTCGATTATGCTCTTATTTGCGACCCTAATGGTGATATTTATTATAAGCAGCACACTTTGTAGTATGCTCCTGAGCAGACACTGAAAGGACAATGTGATGTCGCCTAGAGGGGGGGTGTGAATAGGCGATTAAAACTTTTCCGGTTTAGGCTTGATAATTGCGGAATAAAACTAGGTGTTTAAATTAACAAGCCAACAACCTAAATATACTAGGTTCAGCTATGTGCACCAACAACTTATGCTAGGCAAGACAAGCAACAAGATGATAGCAATATAGAATACTTGTTGGAGAGGTGTGAACCAACACAATGGTTCAACAACCACAAAGGTTTCATCTTCTTCTCCGATGAACCGCACCACAAAGGTTTGGTTCACCTTCCACTATCGGAATCCTTCGAGGCGGAAATCCGGAGCCTTTCAACAACAATCCGGGGCACAACCTACAACGGGATTGGGGGCTCCCGAATGGCTCTCAACAACAATCCGGGGTACAACCCACAAAGGGATTGGGGGCTCCCGAACGGCTTCAAGTGACCACCAAGGGTCTCAACCACCACGTGGGCGTCTAGGGTCCAAAGACCCAAGAGTAACAAGTTCACAAGCTTTCAACTTCCACGAATCCTCGTGGAGAGAACAAACCGATGCAACGAAGCAATGGCAAGAGCACAAGGCTCAAATCCTTCACTCTCAAATCCCACCACAAGCAACTAATGCTTATGGGGGGAGAAGAGAGGAAGAACAAAGAAGAACACAACAAATGGAACTTCAAGAAATAGATCGAAAGGGTTCCCCACACTTAGAGGAGAGCTTGATTGGTGGAAATGTAGATCTAGGTCTTCTCCTTCAATCCTCCAAAGATCAAAGAGTTTGGGTGGAGGGATTGGGAGATATCAAAGAAATGAGCTTGCAACAATGGAGTAGAGAGAAATCAAATCGTGCTGGGCAGAGCTGGCTGGCTGGAGGTAGGTGGAGGGTTTTATACCCCTCCTAGAAAAAGAGCCGTTGCAGCCAACACTACACCGGAGACTCCGGCCTAAGTGACCGGAGACTCCGGCCTGCACCGGATAATCCGGCCCAAGGACCGGATATTCTGGTCACGGCCAGGGGCTGAACCACACAGAGCACGGAGCAGCTCAGGCAAAACATTCCGGCCACAGGGGCCGGAGACTCCGGCCCAAGGGCCGGATACTCCGGCCAAGGCCAGGAGCTGAACCTCCAAAACCTTCGACAGAGAACCCTAGGGACCGGAGACTTTGGTCCAGAAGACCGGAGACTCCGACCTGAAAGCAGCAAGAAAACAGCAAAGCCTGAAATGCGATAACTTTCTCGTTCGAACTCTAAAACAGGTGAATCCAATTTCGTTGGAAATATTAAGGGTCACAAATATGCAGGAGATATCACTCATATGAGGTATGGACCTTATCTCGAGGAGGACCGGTAATATTTCCAAAACCGAGAATGCAACAAGTTTTTCATCCGGACTCCGTTTTCAATGATCTTGGGCTTGCTCCGAAGATAATCACAAGCACTACAAGTTCATGCATATACACATCATAGTCCATCATGTGAGGAAGAAAACACAAGAGGAGAGTTTGACCTCTCTACAAGAGACGAACCGGTAAAACTTCCAACATCAAAAACATCACAAGATATCCAAATGAAATCCGTTTTTGATGAACTGGAGCTTGGTATGGAGATGAACACAAACTCTAAATTCTCACATGGATAAAAGCCAAATAAGAACCAAGAAAGATGATATGCCAAGTATGCAAAGGTTTGAGCTCTCCACAAAGATGCGATCAAGTTACTCACTTGAGAGCCCCTCTTGATAGTACGCCGTCTATCCTATAACCCGGTCTCCCACTAACACCATGAGACCGGTAAAATAGAAAACCTATCAAGATCATACCTTTGCCTTGCGCATTCCACTTGAGCTCGATGATGACGATCTTGACTCTCTCAGGTTGGAACACCTTTCTTGATATATATGATGGCTTGGAGATAAACATGAAGTTCTCTCAATCTTCTTTTCCAAGCCATGCTTGCAATAAGCTCAACTCTTCACATGACCATTCTTCATATAAACCCTTGGATGGAACCTTGGTCATCATGTAATCTTATAGAGTCCAACACATGAACTCCAATCTTTTCCTATGGACAAAATCTACAAGTATATGTCAATGCAAATATTAGTCCATAAGGATTGTCATTAATTACCAAAACCACACATGGGGCAACACATGCACTTTCAGACACTACTCTTGCAGACGTAAGAACAATGTGCTTATGTCGATTAATATATGCCTTCTCTTTTGGTTGAGTCTTTCTATTTACAGTTTGATCATGACATGCCATATCAACTATTGAATCTCTCTTAGACATGACAAGAACTGGATAAGCCTATATGCTATTTGGGTCAGGATAACATGAATTGAACGATTAGACTGCAACTGACCAGCCAGGAGCCTATATGCTATTTGGGTCAGGATAACATGAATTGAACGTTTAGTCTCTCTTGAGAGCGCCACTGTGTGTCGGGAGAGAGAAACTTCATTGGGCTTTGTGATATAGTTTTCTCTAAGCATCTTAGTTACGTAGCTTGGTGCGCCACAGATTTTTTTTCCAAATCCCACACCCCCAGTGGATCGCCTTTTTAGTCTTGCAGGAAGTAAAATAAAATGATAAAAAAATCAATAAATAAAATCCTTTCAGCTGTTGTTAGGTATGAGTGTCTAGTAGGTATAGAAATTTTGAAATATGAATTTTCACTTTTTTTGCAACAAACAGGAAAAAAACTTATAATGGTCATAACTTTTGCATACGACATCGAAATAACGTGTTTTATATGCCAAAAAAAACTAGAGAAAAATCCACAGACTCCTCAAATTCCAAAAGAAAAAAAGTTATTTCAAACAGACGAGTTTTCGCAGCAAAATAAAAAAAAATACAAAAATTAAGAAATTCAAAAAGTCCAAAAAAGACACAGAAATGTATAACAAAGAACATTGTTGATTTTTTTTGAAGTGTTTTGACTATTTTGAATTTTTTTTGATTTTTTTGGATTTTTTGAAAATTTTGAAGTTTTTTGAATTTTTTTGGATCTTTTGAAACTTTTGAATCTCTTTTTGAAACTTTAGAAGTTTTTGAAAAATCTTAAATTTAAAAACAAACATTTATAACATATACCACACATATACACATACAAGACTTAAGAGGGTTCATATGATATATATCAATAAGAACTTGAGTAGCACAAGGATAGGTGAACTGGGTGGAACTTAGAAGTTAAGCGTGTTAGGATTGGAGCAATTTGAGGATGGGTGACCAAGCGGGAAGTTATCAATTCAAAAATATGAAAATAATTCCAATAATTCCGCGTGGCCAGTGGGCGGTCACACGTGGCGGTGGGGCGGGGGGCGCTGGCAGGTGGGCCAGCATTGACCACGCTGGCCACCTTTGACCCGCTTCTGGCCCAAATTTGGGCTGGGATTGGGACAGCTCATGTTACTATTTTTTCTGAAAGATTTTCTTTAGATGCAATATTAAATTGTTTTTTTTGCATATTTGTTTAGTTCCCTACTTTGAATTATTGTACTAATGCTATCATTGTTTTATCTTTTTTTTGTATTAGTTAAGCAATGGATGACGATGCTCCCTTCGCAAGTAGAGAAGGGGAAGAAGAGATCTTTTCCTACATTAGGGAACCCGGCGAATTTCGGCATCCCGCGAAAGGAGCTGAAGACCGTAGAATAGAAGATGATGGCTAAGAGTTTTTGAACGACTATGGTCCGGGAATGGAACCGGATCAAAGGAATAACGAGTACGATGATGACTCAGAAATTGGTGGACCCACGCCGTCTGGCGAGGTATATTAAGCCTATGTTGAGCAGATGCAATAACTGATTTGTACATATATGTATTCACACATGTTTCATACTTTTAGACCTCCGCATCGAACCAATCCACTAAACGAGGCCATGCCCAAGGGATGGGCAAAGAAGAGCGCATCTCACAATTGACGAGGTGAATGCAGCTACTGGCCAACCACTGGCACCCGTGCCGAACGCAGGTAAGTTTGTGCATCAATGCAGAGTCACTGTCAGGGACAACGTTTATATCAACCCTCAGGAATGGATTAAGCCAGCAAAGTTAGAGGGAGTTAGTTACGTCGACGACAGAACCAAAGGTGTGCTTTGGAACAAGCTCATTGCACATTTCACCCTACCGATCTTGGAAGATGAGGTGAAGACAAAAGCCATGACGGACAAAGTCAAGCATTTCGCTCTTAAGAAGATGGCTCAACAATTCAATAACTATAAGAACAAATTATTCCGTGAGTGGAATGAAGATGGGAAACTTCCGGATTTCACCGGCACACGAGAGAGGCAGCGGCCTCACTGGCCTGCATTTCTGGAGTACAAAAAATCGGAACTAGCTAAGAAAAGGTCGAAAACGAATAAGGATAATGCAGCGAAAAAGAAATATCACCATAAGATGGGGAGTGGGACAAAAGGATAAGAATTGGCTACTTGCGCATGGAGGGGAGTATGACATGGAAACAGGGGAGTTAATAATTGATGAAAGCAAAGTAGTCAACGGAGCCCAGCAAAAAAATATTGACTTAATTGCCAAGTCTAAAGAGGGAAAGTTTATTTCCGACAGAGAGAAGGACGAGCTGTCAGAGGCCCTCGGGACCAAAGAAAAAGGAGGACAAACACGAGGCTTAGGAGAAGTGTCGTGGAGTGAAGGGTTTCCCTAGGACCGTGAATCTTATAGAAGCCGAGCAAGAGCAAAGAGGAGGAAGGAGCAGCAGGAATCAGACCGGTTGATAATAGTAGAAAGAAATCATGACCAGATGGTTGCTATCTATAAGGAACAACAGAAGCAAATAGATCAAATGCGCGAGCAAGGGGCGCCAACTCTTCGGCTGGAACAAGCGAGTCAAGGCGGCCCATCGCATCGCAGAAGCAGCGTGGCCTCCTCGGTTATGGTCGGTGATGATGAGACAAGTTACCCGTGGATTATATCACGGAGAAAACAACTTGTGAGCTGCATGTCCTAGTATTTAACTTATCCATGAAGGCGGTGGACGGCTATGCTTTAACTGTTGACTCTACAACATCGTGGCTTGGCAATGCCATTCCAGATGGATTTGCTCGTGTCGGCGTGGATCAAGTTGTACAAGGATATGAATCACCGAACCTTGAGTTCCCAAGAGCTGATGATGAGTCGCTGCTAGGGGACGTCGTGGGTGGTCTAATTCTATGGCGGAAGAAATACATCAAGTTTCACTAGTACAGAACGACACATCGGAAACGGGCCAAAAACCCCTTCGGCAACGGAGAAAGGGTCCGTGTCCCCGACCCTGTCACTGATGTGAAGGCCTTCATCGGTAACGGAGGCAAAAAAACGTTTCCGATGAGGTCTCCATTTAGCAACGGTTGGCGCAGACCTCCGTTGCTTTAGTTTTCCTACATCAGATACGGAGTTTTCCATCTACCCGTTTGCACTGAGCTTTTCTCATATTTCGGTTATATGCCATAATACATGAAAGGCTGATTGCACAATGCAATAAAACGTTATTCAATTCATAACATAGAACAAATGCCATCATTACATTGGTATACAATAATATCACTGTTTTTTACAATTTGACTACAATCATATCTATCACACATTGGCATAATGTAATATCACCTATTACACTTTGACTACAATCATGAACTCTAAACCTATGTGGCGCCCCGACCCGACTGCTATACAGTGATGCTGTGTGTCACCGGTTAAGCGATACAACCGGAGGTTACGGGTTTACCAATCCCCGGCCAAAACCTTTGGCAGGCGTTGCTGGGTACACCTCACTCCAGACAACGCAACTCCCCGATTGATGCCTTAACACAGGCACAACTATCAAAGCATAATAGTAGGATCAAGACTTGTGGAACAACTGGCACATCACAGACTCTACGACACAAAATCATATAGTTCAACTCTTATACAGAGAAAGATAGCAAATGACATCCAGAGGTCACAGACCCAACATTACAACAAGCGGAAGCAAATTAGGTTGTTCTAAACAACAAGATCCAACATATGGCCTAAGAGGCCTACAGATAAACATCACAACGCCAGCTGTTCCAGGATGTCCCAAGCTGCCACCTGGGAACCCCAGACTACTCGTCGATGTCCACAAAGAACCCACCTTCGAGGTCGGTGAAGTCCTCCTCTGAAACAAAAGCAAAGACGTTGAGTTCGACGAACTCGCAAGATTAAGAGCTAATATATGCTCGATGATTGGCTTTCAAGGTTTTATGGCTGTTTTGCATAAAGCTGATTTTATTTCAGAAAACATAACACAAAGGCATCGACTATTCAGAGTATTTTTAAAAAGAGGTAAGAAGTACTCTTTCTTTCATCACCTTTCTCAACATCAACCACGGTACCTGTTCATCAAAGGCACCTCCCCGAATCACCCTCGAGGAAGCTCACCTTGCATGTGTGAGTGGTACCTCTAGTACCCAGTTTTTAATCATTCCGTTAAAGTTATTCTATGATCTTACCTTCACTTCCCAAGTTCGTCCATAACCGCGGACACGGCTTTTCGAAAAGATTTAACCCTGCAGGGGTGTACAAATGTTTGCCACGCGTACCGTTCGGCCCATTACCTGCGCATTAGCTCTCTTCCTTGGAAAGCCGGCTGGGTGGGAGCGGTGTCGACTTCTCCCTCGTTAAGGACTTTCCAGGATCATCAGTGGCGGTAGGACTGCCAGGATCACAACACCCCGCCCCACGGCCACTTATTTTCCTAACACCACAATCCTCATCTCAGCTCATACCACCATCATCACGCACGCGCAAATGGAAGCCCGAACTAGAGGACCCTGGCTAGCCCCGCTCGAGTTATTTAGTCTATGAGGGTTCCTGCGAAAGCATAGGCCTCACGCATGGTTGCACGCTCAGTCTTGGTTCAAGAGGTATAGAACTCGCACCTAGGCGGCGAGAACGAGACAAAACACCACAACCACAGTGGCCTCTCATCCCCACCTTTAAGCATTTTATTATCCGTCACCACATTTCCTCCACCAACAACCATCATCTCAACACCTGTTTCCAACACGAACCATCCATCGTATAGCTATGCAATTAACTAAGCATGGCTAAGCATCAACATAGCATAGTAGGTATCTCGGCCAACAATACAAACCTATGGATAATAGGAGGGAAAACAGGTATTGGCATCGGGAACTTAATGCAACTATAGGATACTCTAATCCAAGAAAATTGACATTTGGAACCACATGCAATATTATAGTGGAGAAAATATTTGCGGAAACATAGGATAAGATATGCTCAGAGGGGGGATTACGCTTGCCTTGCTCAACGTGCTGGTAGTACGGATCGTCACAAGACGGGGGTGGCACTTCACCTCCTTGATCTACCGATGCACAAACAACACCGGAAAAACAATCAACACATGGCAGTTGTGCAATGCATACAAGGATGATGATATGACATTTTAAATGCACCCTAGAAGCTTTAAACATGATCAACAAGTTAGATAGGGTCCCCGTTATATTTATTGCATTATTTGGAATAAACCCCATATTTAAACTTAGTGATTATAATTACTACTAGAGCACAATCTGGTAATTGTGAACAATTATGCATGATGATGAAGATTTTGGATCACTCATGTTTTTCTGATCATTTCGGTATAAGGAACACATTTTTCGGAGGTTCCGGTAAAAAGTTATTAATTTTATAAGTTTCTCCTTTGTTAATCATATGTTTTCAATAACAATAGAAGCACCATATTTCGAATGTGATCAATAAGCGTGATATTTGTTTTAAAGTTTTAATCTCAAATTTCTGTGAATTTTGGTGTATTACACGCATTTTTGGGATACACCGATAAAATTCATCATTTTAATGCATTTTAAGTTTGGATATGATCTTTTGATAAATTAACAACACCAAATATAATATACATGGTTTAGGGATATTAGGGTGCGAAGGAAAAATAGAACTTAAGAATCAGTAAAGACTTCCAGATACCAGCCCGGAATTTTCCGGATTTTATACCGGCTGGAATAATTTCCGGAATTATTTCCGGGTATGGACCGGATAAAAACCGCCGGTTCCAGTACCGATTTGCTAAACCGGAAAAGAACCCGGAAAAATCCGGGTTTCTCACCGGATTGGTCAACTCGAGCGAACGGAGCTGCGACGACGGCGACCGCGCGGGGTGCGACGGTGAGCTAGGGCGTGAGAGGGAGGGAGAGGGTGCGCAACGGCACGGGGTGCTCACCCTAAGGTCGGGGATGTGCTCGGGAGGGCCGGAAAACGAGCGGAGCCGGCGGAAATCGGTCGGCGCAGCGGCGGTGATGCTCGGACGGCCGCGAGGAAGGAGATGATCGCTGCGTCGATCCTCTGCCTCCCGCGCCGATTCCTCTGGCAGAGGAGGAGCTGGCGTCGCGGCGGAGAGGTTGGTGACCTTCGATTCGATCGGGAGAGCTTCAGGCGACGGCGACGAGCTCGGCGGTGGCGGCGGCCACGGCGGCCCGCAGGAAGAGATGGGGAAGAGGTGATGGAGCAGGGGCGAGAGGAAATGGGGAGCAGGGGGCCCGGGGATGCTGGTCTTCCTGCGGTGGGGGCGGAGGGGGCCCGGGCGCGGCCATGGCGAGCTCGACGGCGAGCGGGTCCGGCGGCACGCAACGCGCACGGTCGCTACAGCGACGTAGGAGACGATGTTCTCGCAAAAAGCCCCCTGGACATTTTCTGCTCTCACCGATTGGTCCTCCTGGAATTACAAAGTAGTCCTTTTCTATTTTAAAATTAAAACCAGCACATGTTTTGAATTAATTGAGGCATCAAAATAATTTATAAAAATTCGAGAAAAATTGGGGAGCCTCCCCATATAATATAGAAGTACCACAAAAATTGGCATGTTGAAATAAAATAGTTTGGACAACATTTGTTCATAGGTTTCAATTCGGGCAATTTTCTAAATTCCGAAATGTTGCTTCTTTATCAAATTTAGAGCAAGTCCTAACTTGTATTTTGAACTCTTGGAACTTCCTTGACAAATATAAAATGACAAGGATTTGTAATTTGCAAGTTGAAGGCTTTCGTTGTTGTGAAGCTTGATCGAGCACTTTGGGCATTTGTTTTTAAATGGTGCCAACCATTTGGTTAAGTGGTTTAGCAATTTTAGAATGGATGCAAATGATGCATGCATGCCATGATGCAAAAGAGGACACAAAAGTGAAAATTTGGTACTCAAATTTTGGGGCTGTTACAATTCTACCCTCCTTACAGGAATCTCGTCCCGAGATTCTAAGAGTGCGAAAAGAAGTCGGGATACTCCTCACGTAGACTAGACTCTCGTTCCCAAGTTGCTTCTTCCTCGGAATGGTGCGACCACTGAATCTTGAGAAACTTGGTAGTCTTGTTCCGGGTCTTCCTTTCAGCTTCATCCAAGACACGGATAGGATGCTCACGATAAGTGAGGTCTTCTTGGAGATCCAGCTCCTCATGATTAACTCCATGGATAGGATCCTTGAAACACCGGCGAGTTGGGAGACATGGAACACATCATGCACATTGGGAAATTTGACCGGTAACTCCAACTTATAAGAAAGATCTCCTCGCTTGGCCAGAATGGTGAAAGGGCCAACATAGCGAGGTGCCAATTTTCCTTTGATTCCGAAGCGGCGAACGCCACGAAGGGGAGAGACACGGAGATAAGCTTTATCACCAATTTCATAATGAATTTCCTGATGATGCTTATCATAGTAGCTCTTTTGCCTAGACTGAGCAATCTTCAGATTCTCCCTTATGATTCTAACCTTCTCCTCAGCTTCATTGATAATATCTGGACCAAAGAGTGCCCTCTCTCCGGTTCAGACCAATTTAGAGGAGTTCGGCATTTTCTTCCATAGAGAACCTCAAATGGAGCCATGCCCAGACTAGCTTGATAGCTATTGTTGTAGGAGAACTCCGCGAAAGGGAGATACTTTTCCCAATCCTTACCGAAAGAGATTACACATGCCCTAAGCATGTCTTCCAAAACTTGGTTCACTCTCTCGGTCTGACCATCAGTTTGGGGATGGAAAGCGGTGCTGAAGTTAAGACGGGTTCCCATAGCAGTTTGGAAACTAGTCCAAAACTTGGAGGTGAATAGGCTTCCACGATCAGAAATTATCTTCTTGGGAACGCCGTGAAGGACAACAATCCGGGAAGCATACAGGTCTGCCAACTTGGCAGCTGTAATGTCAACACGAACTGGGAGGAAGTGAGCCACTTTTGATAGTCGATCAATGATGACCCAGATGGCATCATGTCCCTTTGGAGACTTCGGCAGACCAGTAATGAAATCCATACCAATTTCATCCCATTTCCACTCGGGGATAGCAATAGGGTGAAGAGTGCCGGCAGGCCTTTGATGTTCAGCCTTTACCCGTCGACAGGTGTCGCATTCAGCAACATACCTAGCAATTTCCCGTTTCATACGGGTCCACCAGAATAGTGGTCGAAGGTCTTGGTACATCTTGGTACTACCGGGATGAATAGAGAGAGGAGATTCATGAGCTTCTTGGAGGATCAACTCCCTCAATTTTCGTTTCTTTGGCACTACCAAGCGGTCACCAAAATAAACAACTCCGGATTCATTGACAGAAAAACATTTGGCCTTCCCGCTAGCAATGTTCTCTTGATTTTCAGAATACCCTTGTCACGAGTTTGAGCATCCTTAATCTGGTCTACAAGAGTAGATTTGATCTCCAGATTTGCAAGGTAGCCGGAAGGAACAATTTCCAGGTTCAAACGGGCAAACTCTTCATAGAGGGCAGGTTGGGCCTCTTCAATCATCAGATTGTTGCAATAGGACTTCCGACTTAGCGCGTCAGCCACGACGTTTGCTTTGCCGGGTTGATAGTTCAGACTCACATTATAGTCCGTGATTAACTCCAACCAACGCCTTTGCCTGAGATTTAAATCCGGCTGGGTGAAGAGGTACTTCAGACTCTTGTGATCCGAGAAATCTCGCAACGGTTACCAAACAGGTATGGTCTCCATTGCTTCAAAGCATAGACCACAGCGGCAAGCTCTAGATCATGAGTTGGGTAATTGAGCTCATGCGGCTTAAGTTGGCGAGAAGCATAGCCACCACATGGCCATCTTGCATCAATACACAACCCAAGCCTTGTAGAGAGGCGTCACAGAAGACGACGAAATCCTTGCTTGTGTCCGGCAGGACAAGCACAGGAGCGGACGTGAGCTTGGCTTTCAGTGTTTGGAAACTCTCTTCAGCTTCGGCCGACCATACAAACTTTTTATCCTTCTTGAGAAGGTCAGTCAGGGCCTTGGCTATCTTGGAGAAACCTTCGATGAATCGGCGGTAGTAACCCGCCAATCCGAGAAAGCTCGAATGTCCTTGACTGACATTGGAGTTTTCCAATCCAGAATGGACTGAATCTTGTCGGAATGACCCACACCATTGCAGATATCACATGACCAAGGAAGACAAGATTATCCAACCAAAACTCACACTTGGAGAACTTGGCATAGAGGCGGTGTTCTCGAAGTCTTGTCAGAACCAAACGAAGATGTTCCTCATGCTCTTCATTGGTTTTGGAATAGATGAGGATGTCATCAATGTAAATGACGACAAACTTATCAAGATAATCCATGAAAATGGAGTTCATGAGCCTCATGAAAGTAGCGGGGCATTTGTGAGACCAAAGGACATGACGGTATACTCATATGAGCCATAACGAGTAACAAAAGCCGTCTTTGGAATATCCTCCTTTCTGATTTTTATCTGATGGTAGCCTGACCTCAGATCCATCTTGGAGAATACCGTTGCACCAGCTAACTGATCCAACAGATCATTGATGCGAGGAATAGGATACTTGTTCTTGATTGTCACCGCATTCAACGGTCGATAGTCAGAGACTAGACGAGGCACGGTAGAATCCCTCTTCTTGACAAAGAGTACCGGACAACCCCAAGGTGAACTGCTAGGCTGGATGAACTCCTTAGCTAACAGCTGATCAATTTGCTCTTTCAACAGAGCCAACTCTTCCACCGGCATACGGTAGGGCTTCTTGGAAATTGGAGCGGTACCGGGAAGTAGCTCTATGACAAACTCCACACTTCGGTCAGGAGGCATGCCAGGCAACTCTTCCGGGAACACATCCGGGAAGTCACACACCACGTGTATGTCCTGGATTTCAGGAGGGGATTCGCCTTCCATAAAGCAAAGAGGATCTCAGGTGAGCGGGGTACGATGGCGGACGGAGGTATTGATGTTGCAGGCCAATACTTCACAATGTCACCGGAAGGAGCGGTCAGTAATGGTCTTGGCGGCACAGTCGAGATTAGCCTGGTATTTGGCTAGCCAGTTCATGCCCAGTATGACATCAATGCCTTTGGACTTCAGAGCTACCAAGGCATAAGGAAAAGACAAGGAACCTATATTAATCTGGACCTCAGGAGTAACCCATCGGTTTGCCATTTGGAACCAGGAGTAGCGATCACCAAGGACGGCTCATTTTCTCGAACGGTATTTGTGTCTTTTGCAAACGCTATGGATATGAATGAATGCGATGCTCCAGAGTCAAACAAAACTGTAGCTGTATTGCCGTTGATTCGTAACTCACCCATAAGAACGCCGGGGTCATCTTCAGCTTCTTCAAGAGACGTGGTTCAGGCGACCACGCACAATAGGTCCAGCCTTGCCAGTTGGAGTGGCAGGGGCTCGTGCAGGAGTTATCGCGAGAGGTGCCTTCTGGGGGCACTCCCTGGAGTAGTGACCAGCCTGGCCACAGGTGTAGCAAGTGACTCCAGGTGGAGCAGGTAGCATAGGACGGTACCCACTTCCGCCTATCCCAAGTGTCGAAGTAGTGGGGCGCGGAGGAGGTGGCCTATATCCTGCTGCCCTCGGCATGAAGGGAGCACGAGGTACGGCGCTGTAGGGAACAAACACCCTGCGCTTCTTGCTCTCAGAACCCGAGGAACTCTGGTGATCCCCATGTGCGGGCCTCTTGGAAGCTTCAAGTTCCTTTCTTCCTTGCTCAAGAGTGAAAGCCTGGTTGAACAGCTCCTGATAGGTCTGGAACCTGAAGGGCAACAACTCATAGCGGAGCTGCGGATTCAGACCCTTGCGGAACAGCTCTTGCTTGTCAGCATCATTGGTCACGTCCCTTGGGGCGTAACGAGAAGATGGTTGAACTCACGACCATAAGTGCGGAGGTCCATCCGTCCCTGTTGCAAATCCAGGAACTCCCTCCTCTTCAAGTCCATGATGGCTGGGAATGTACTCCGCACGGAAGGCAGTGCGGAATCAGCCCAGGTGAAGACATGGTTGGCTGGAAACAAAGCCACATGGCTTTCCCACCAACAGCCAGCAGCACCAACCAAGAGATAGGTGGCAAAGTTGACTTGCTCCGCCAATGGACATGAGCGCGGAGAACTTGCGCTCCAAAGCACGAAGCCAATCATCAGCTTCCAGTGGCTCCTTAGCATCAGCAAAAGTGGGTGGCTGCGAGCGCAGGAACTCGGTGAGAGTGTTGCACTCGTTCCTCCGTGCATTCTGCTGCACCAACTGCTCAAGCAAGCGCTCATTGCGCCCACGGTTCTCCTCAATGGCCATCAAGACTCAGCCATCGAGGGTGGTGGCGGCAGATCATCCTCATCATCATTGTGGTTACCGCGACCACCACGGCCTCCACGACCTCCTCGAGCCATTCTGGAGATTTGACAATGACACAGTTAGTATCTTTCTCCGAATGGTCGAACAATAGCATTAGCGTCTCACAAGTACACAGACTAGGGACGATAATACTTTGCGAGAAGGAAAACAACAAGATAGAACTTGGGTCAAAGATCAGCATCATGTGCTACTAGTGAGAGTTAAGAAATCACAACTTAACACACTCTAGTTGGCACAATCCGGGACCTTATGTTCAAGTCCGTGGGTTAAAACCCAAAGAAAGGATCAAAAGATTAACTCGGTAGAAACATCTGAGTTGATTTGGGATTGCAACGCAGCGGGAGCAACGGACACATAACACTAAAGGTCGAACCCACCCCGTTTCTAATCATTTTGAAGTAACAGACGAGGAGTAAAACCTTTAATCAAATTGAGGTAAGATTGCTCCGAGATTAGAGGGTAACCAGATAAGGAGTAAAAAGAATCCTAAGATGGTTTTCACAACTCATTTTTAGGTTAAAATATTTTCACAAACACTAGACTCAACATCGACCAGTAGAAGGGTTTCCTACAGGCAGTACTGCTCTGATACCAACTTGTGGCGCCCGACCCGACTGCTATACAGTGATGCTGTGTGTCACCGGTTAAGCGATACAACCGGAGGTTACGGGTTTACCAATCCCCGGCCAAAACCTTTGGCAGGCGTTGCTGGGTACATCATCCAGACAACGCAACACCCCGATTGATGCCTTAACACAGGCACAACTCAAGCATAATAGAGATCAAGACTTGTGGAACAACTGGCACATCACAGACTCTACGACACAAATCATATAGTTCAACTCTTATACAGAGAAAGATAGCAAATGACAACCAGAGGTCACAGACCCAACATTACAACAAGCGGAAGCAAATTAGGTTGTTCTAAACAACAAGATCCAAATATGGCCTAAGAGGCCTACAGATAAACATCACACGCCAGCTGTTCCAGGATGTCCCAAGCTGCCACCTGGGAACCCCAGACTACTCGTCGACGTCCACAAAGAACCCACCTTCGAGGTCGGTGAAGTCCTCCTCTGAAACAAAACAAACGACGTTGAGTTCGACGAACTCGCAAGATTAAGAGCTAATATATGCTCGATGAGGCTTTCAAGGTTTATGGCTGTTTTGCATAAAGCTGATTTTATTTATGAAAACATAACTCAAAGGCATCGACTATTCAGAGTATTTTCAAAAGAGGTAAGAAGTACTCTTTCTTTCATCACCTTTCTCAACATCAACCACTGTACCTGTTCATCAAAGGCACCTCCCCGAATCACCCTCGAGGAAGCTCACCTTGCATTGTGAGTGGTACCTCTAGTACCCAGTTTTTAATCATTCCGTTAAAGTTATTCTATGATCTTACCTTCACTTCCCAAGTTCGTCCATAACCGCGGACACGGCTTTTCGAAAAGATTTAACCCTGCAGGGGTGTACAAATGTTTGCCACGCGTACCGTCCGGCCCATTACCTGCGCATTAGCTCTCTTCCTTGGAAAGCCGGCTGGGTGGGAGCGGTGTCGACTTCTCCCTCGTTAAGGACTTTCCAGGATCATCAGTGGCGGTAGGACTGCCAGGATCACAACACCCCGCCCCACGGCCACTTATTTTCCTAACACCACATCCTCATCTCAGCTCATACCACCATCATCACGCACGCGCAAATGGAAGCCCGAACTAGAGGACCCTGGCTAGCCCCGCTCGAGTTATTTAGTCTATGAGGGTTCCTGCAAAGCATAGGCCTCACGCATGGTTGCACGCTCAGTCTTGGTTCAAGAGGTATAGAACTCGCACCTAGGCGGCGAGAACGAGACAAAACACCACAACCACAGTGGCCTCTCATCCCCACCTTTAAGCATTTTATTATCCGTCACCACATTTTTCCACCAACAACCATCATCTCAACACCTGTTTCCAACACGAACCATCCATCGTATAGCTATGCAATTAACTAAGCATGGCTAAGCATCAACATAGCATAGTAGTATCTCGGCCAACAATACAAACCTATGGATAATAGGAGGGAAAACAGGTATTGGCATCGGGAACTTAATGCAACTATAGGATACTCTAATCCAAGAAAATTGACATTTGGAACCGCATGCAATATTATAGTGGAGAAAATATTTGCGGAAACATAGGATAAGATATGCTCAGAGGGGGGATTACGCTTGCCTTGCTCAACGTGCTGGTAGTACGGATCGTCACAAGACGGGGGTGGCACTTCACCTCCTTGATCTACCGATGCACAAACAACACCGGAAAAACAATCAACACATGGCAGTTGTGCAATGCATACAAGGATGATGATATGACATTTTAAATGCACCCTAGAAGCTTTAAACATGATCAACAAGTTAGATAGGGTCCCCGTTATATTTATTGCATTATTTGGAATAAACCCCATATTTAAACTTAGTGATTATAATTACTACTAGAGCACAATCTGGTAATTGTGAACAATTATGCATGATGATGAAGATTTTGGATCACTCATGTTTTTCTGATCATTTCGGTATAAGGAACACATTTTTCGGAGGTTCCGGTAAAAAGTTATTAATTTTATAAGTTTCTCCTTTGTTAATCATATGTTTTCAATAACAATAGAAGCACCATATTTCGAATGTGATCAATAAGCGTGATATTTGTTTTAAAGTTTTAATCTCAAATTTCTGTGAATTTTGGTGTATTACACGCATTTTTGGGATACACCGATAAAATTCATCATTTTAATGCATTTTAAGTTTGGATATGATCTTTTGATAAATTAACAACACCAAATATAATATACATGGTTTAGGGATATTAGGGTGCGAAGGAAAAATAGAACTTCAAGAATCAGTAAAGACTTCCGGATACCAGCCCGGAATTTTCCGGATTTTATACCGGCTGGAATAATTTCCGGAATTATTTCCGGGTATGGACCGGATAAAAACCGCCGGTTCCAGTACCGATTTGCTAAACCGGAAAAGAACCCGGAAAAATCCGGGTTTCTCACCGGATTGGTCAACTCGAGCGAACGGAGCTGCGACGACGGCGACCGCGCGGGGTGCGACGGTGAGCTAGGGCGTGAGAGGGAGGGAGAGGGTGCGCAACGGCACGGGGTGCTCACCCTAAGGTCGGGGATGTGCTCGGGAGGGCCGGAAAACGAGCGGAGCCGGCGGAAATCGGTCGGCGCAGCGGCGGTGATGCTCGGACGGCCGCGAGGAAGGAGATGATCGCTGCGTCGATCCTCTGCCTCCCGCGCCGATTCCTCTGGCAGAGGAGGAGCTGGCGTCGCGGCGGAGAGGTTGGTGACCTTCGATTCGATCGGGAGAGCTTCAGGCGACGGCGACGAGCTCGGCGGTGGCGGCGGCCACGGCGGCCCGCAGGAAGAGATGGGGAAGAGGTGATGGAGCAGGGGCGAGAGGAAATGGGGAGCAGGGGGCCCGGGGATGCTGGTCTTCCTGCGGTGGGGGCGGAGGGGGCCCGGGCGCGGCCATGGCGAGCTCGACGGCGAGCGGGTCCGGCGGCACGCAACGCGCACGGTCGCTACAGCGACGTAGGAGACGATGTTCTCGCAAAAAGCCCCTGGACATTTTCTGCTCTCACCGATTGGTCCTCCTGGAATTACAAAGTAGTCCTTTTCTATTTTAAAATTAAAACCAGCACATGTTTTGAATTAATTGAGGCATCAAAATAATTTATAAAAATTCGAGAAAAATTGGGGAGCCTCCCCATATAATATAGAAGTACCACAAAAATTGGCATGTTGAAATAAAATAGTTTGGACAACATTTGTTCATAGGTTTCAATTCGGGCAATTTTCTAAATTCCGAAATGTTGCTTCTTTATCAAATTTAGAGCAAGTCCTAACTTGTATTTGAACTCTTGGAACTTCCTTGACAAATATAAAATGACAAGGATTTGTAATTTGCAAGTTGAAGGCTTTCGTTGTTGTGAAGCTTGATCGAGCACTTTGGGCATTTGTTTTTAAATGGTGCCAACCATTTGGTTAAGTGGTTTAGCAATTTTAGAATGGATGCAAATGATGCATGCATGCCATGATGCAAAAGAGGACACAAAAGTGAAAATTTGGTACTCAAATTTTGGGGCTGTTACAACCTATAAGCAACTAACCTAACAAGATGGAAGGCTGGCTTAATTAAGCCAGCCTTCCATCTTTGACTTGGAGCTCACCTTCTATGAGCTCTCGGTCGTCGCAGTACCCACTCCAAGACCAGTATCCACGAAATTTCCTTGCCTTAAGTTTTCTGGTTCTCGGAATGATAGATTAGTACTTTTATGCAGTGTTGCCGAAATAAACTCCTGCGTGAAAGAAAAAAAAACTATTAGCGAAATGTACAAAATACATCTGGATATTAAAAAAATCGGTGGCTATTTTCCAGCAACTGCTTTGTTCGGTTGTCATTTTCGAGAAACTGCTAAGATCAACGGCAAATATCCAGGAACTGCTCTGTTTGGTTGCAGACAGTTCGCATTCCTTCCTTCTCTTCTTCCTCGTTCCACCCCAATCCCCCACTCGCCATGGACGACCGCAACAGAATAACGGAGACAACTACCGTCCATACCCACGGCACCGTTCTGGAGGTGGTGTACACGAACGAGGAGCATACCGTGGAGCGGATCCTCAACAAGTACGAGGAATGGCTAGCAGAGGAGAAGCATCGGTTCATCGGCCTTGACATCGAGTACACCCGTGATCGTCGGCGCATGGCTGTCCTGCAACTCGCCATGCGCCAGCATGTCCTCGTGTTCCACTGGTGCAAGTCCAAGAAGAATTGTCCAGAGTTGGGCAAATTCTTTGAACGCAAGAATATCACCTTCGCAAGCATGGACATCACCAACGACAGCAAGGTGCTTTCTTCTGCCGGCTTCCACATTCCACCGGAGTACTACGTGGACATCCAACTCGTATACAAAATCAAGGGTGGAGACGAGAGGGACGGAATGGGTGATCTAGCGGCAGACCTCATCGACAAATTATACGCCAACATGAAGAAGGAGTTCCCATCCAACCAGCACGGTTTTTGGGAGCGGATGCCGCTGCACAAAGTTAACGTCGACTACGCAGCAATAGATGGGTACGTGACCTACGAGTTGTATCGCAAGATCCTAACCTTGAAGGACAGGCTACGTCCAACATGGCAGGAAATGCTCTGCCCTAGGTGCAAGAATGACCTAGGTGAATTGCAATAGGCTTTGGATGTGGGTGTTTAACTAGTTTGTACAGTTGGTGCTTTAACAATAAGTGTTTGTAATTATCAGAACATGTATGTGTGAATTTGCACTAGGAATTTGTTTATGTGATGAAATGCTCATACGTAGAACCTAGTTCATCGGCATCACAGCCGGTCACAGAAAGATTTATACCTTTCACCCGGCAGGAGATTGAGGAGGTGCATGCCTCTGCCAGATGCGCTGAGATGCTACCAGCGCGCTGCGACGCAATCACCTCCTACTCCTTCTCCTTCGTCGACATCCACCTCCTCCTCCTTCTCCAGATCAGACACCACCTACAGATCCTCCACCACCTCCAGATCGGCCACTTTCTCCTCCAGATCGGCCACTTCCTCCTCCAGATGGGTTTCTGCTGGTAGATCCGCCGGAGGTGCTGCACCACCACCTCATGAATGACCTCCTCCACATCGGCCTGGCTCAGAAGAAGCCGGGCATCACCGGAGGAGGAGGGCGTCAGATGGTGGCGCTGCCGCATCATTAGCGGACGCATGGCCGACTCCAGATCGACCTTCCCCTCACGAAGGGCTGCCGCTAGAACGGTGCTGTCGCGGCGGCTAGAGCCTCGGCCGCGATGGCCGGATCTAGAAGCGCCGACAGAGGAAGCCATTAGAGAGAGTGAGGAGAGTTGAAAGTCACAGTGTGCGGCGGCTAGGGTTGGAAGAGAGACAGTGAGAGAGTGATAATGAGAACGAGCCGGCAGTATATATAAGCACCACATTGGCAACGGACATTTTATATAACCGTTTCCATTGATTTTACACCAGCGAGAGAGTAAACTTACTACCCAACTTACTAACAGGTACTCTAAATTACATATGAACGCAGAGACCACTTAGCAGCTAATGCTACTACATACGGACTTGATAATGAAGTAAACGATTACATATATGCTACTACTAGCTAATGCTACTACTAGCAGCTGCTGATGAAGACTCGGGCTCGTCGTCGCTGTACACGAGTGCGTCCCTCCGGCATAAGGTACCGTCGAAGATCTTGATGAAGAACCCGTTGTCGCTGTCGAACTCGAAGCACAAAAAGTGCCCCTGCTCAAGCTTGTACGATTGGGCGAATGACTTCCATCCCTGGCCAAGGTACAAATTCCCCCCGGCACTCACGGCCGTCTTCACCGCCCAGCTGCCGCTCTCGCAGTCCTCCATCTTCAGATGCATGGTAGCTGCCACCATGCCTTGGAGCTTCTCTGCGAACGCCCTCGGGAGGCTCAGGCGGCTCTCGATGCCCTTGTACAGGATAACCAAGAACTCGAAGCCGCGCAGCTCCGGGGACATGTCTTCAAAGGACGGTGAGGGCGACACCGACGGCGTGGCATTGCGGCTGCGCCCCCTACCACGGCCGTGCCCTCGTCCACGGCCGCGCCCACTGCTGGTACCTCTCGCCATTGATTTGGTCGGAGGGGATCTGGCGAAGTTTGAATAACTGTAGGCGATGGACTGGGGCTTCAAAGAGACCGCTGCTGGTACCTCTCGCCATTTATACTCGCGGGTCTGCTCCGCCCACCTCCCATCTGCCCATTCGCTAGCCTCCACGTATCAACATTTTCAACAGTTGGAAAATTCTATCCGTTACCATAGAGGCAAATATTGGAAACGGACAATTTTATTAACCGTTGCCAATATAATAGGTGACGGAGATTGGAAAGGGTCCGTTGCCAATGTAGGCGGGCCTGGTCAGGTTTGTACGCACCGGCCGCGCAGAAAGCGCGATTCTCCGTCGCCTAACACCTGCCGTTTCCATAGAGGGGTATCCAATGTGTCGTTCTGTACTAGTGTTTGCAGGCTGGGCGCCAAGGCCACCATCGTCTCCGCCAATTCACGATTCACCACCTGATGACGATGAAGGGGACGACAACCATCAGTCGTCTCCGCATCAGTCGTCTCCGCCGCCACGTGCGCCGACTCCGCCGCCGAGTCAGCCGACTCCGCCGCCGCGTCAGCCCACTCCGCATGAGCCGACTCCGCCGCCGCATGAGCCGACTCCACCGCCGCATGAGCCGACTCCTGAGCCCCGACATAGGAAGGGCGCCACTTCATCGTCCATGGGATTTCGGCGAGACCCCCGACGTTCGCCCCTCCCAAAAGTACCCAAAAGCCCTCCCGTCAGAGCTTACGACAGGACGCCCGAGGAAAGGGACGCGATCATGGATGCCGAAGTGAATGCGCATTTTACACGAAAAAAGCCCGAGGAAAAGCAAACATGTACTGCAAAGGAAAAAAAGTGGGCTAGTGGATTCATCACGGAACCATCGCAATATGAGAAAAAATAAGCCAGATAACTATTTACGAGCTCTGAGTAAAAGTAGTAGCTCTCCCAAGACGGGAAGTAGTAGTGCCAGAGGGAAAAGAGACGTTGCCCAGCTCGGACAATAGGCAAACAAGTCGACAGCCCCGCTCGTAGTTATGCCCACTGGTCATGGCTCCGCGACGGACCTAATTCCTAGTTTATCCTTCAAGAAGGACTTTGCTGCAGATGCTGGTATTACTCTTGCTCAACTGGACAACGAAAATCTCCTTTCGTCGGATGTAGATGATTCATGGAAATGGAAATGGGGGAGGTCCCTGCTGCGAGGTGATCAGATAAAGTTTCTACCGACATGTCTGCGACAACTCCATAGTTGGTACATGAAAACCACAAAGGAATTTGATGAATTTTTGATCCCTGTGAAAGTTACAAAAAATCATTTCACGGGTGAAGACATGCTCACAATTGAGCTCGAAGAACTCTGGTACTTATACAACCTTGACGCCCTCGACTTGGGTCTCATCGATGTCTACTGTCTGTAAGTAATTCAATTCATTTATTTCCAAAAAAGATAAAGTCTTTAGCTCTCAGCTCGGTCATTGCCATCGCTAACTATGCTCACTACGGTATTATGCAGAATGAAGAGTGATGAGTATGACAGAAAGGGCATCTATGGCTTTGGGTTTGTTAACCCAGTACGAGTTAATGCAAGGACACTAAAAACCACGTGAAGGACACGGAGAAGAACTTGCTAAATACCCTAATGAAGCAACATTTCAAGGTGCAGATAATGTTTCCTTACAAAACACCCTGCCTTTGATCTGAATTTCAACTCGGATGCGCAAGGGATGGTGTTTATTGACCATGGACAATTGATCAAGCGAGACTAGATGTAGAAAACACCGACTCGACACTGTTATTTTTGGTTAAAAAATATATATATGGAGTATTACTTTGCATGCTCTGCGATATGTACTTTGCTTACTTAGTAAATATAAATTCAAATTGTTTACAAGAGAACAATATTGGCGGCAAGCATAGCATTGGGCTGTCCGAACCGAATTGTAAATTCTGGAAACTTAGAAACGTGAGATCGCGCATTGAAACCACAGTCGATGGAACATAGTGGTCAAATTGGACTAACAATCTAGGACATAAATCATTTTACTATTCAAATTTAGGAATATACTAGGGGAATAAGCATGGTCTCCGCCGCGCCCGTGGGCTGAAATTTTGAATTATTCAAACGTGGAATTTGATCATATGTTGTAGGTAGATGTTTTTTTTGTCCATGTTGACATATTTGTCATATTTTGTCCGCCCATTAAATTTAATCTTGAAAGTGTCCGCATTTTGAAGTTGCGCAGTTTCAGAAATTAATGAAATACAAATGGGTCTTCTGTTTTAAGATTGTCCGGATTTCAAAAATCGTTCAAACTCGGAAGGCATACAGTTTTTGAATAGTTTTAACGCATTTGAATTCCTTTTGACGTCTACGAAATACACAAATTTGGAAGTCACATGAAAATTTGAAATTTGAATTTTGATCGTGCATATTTATTTTTATGTAATCACTTTGACATATTTGTCATTTTTTTAGATATTTGTAAGTTCTTCAAATTTTTGGAAATTGGTAAAACTGGGAAGTTACTAATATTTGAATTATGTTTGCGTCTATTAAATGCTCACATTTTGTAGGTTTTAAATTTTTGGAGTATTCAAATTTGGATTTTGATCATACGCCGTAAATAGGCAACGCCTTTTTTTTTTGTTCGTCCCGATGTGTTTGTCATATTTTCCCTGTCCGTGGGATAAAATTTAAATTTGAAACTGTCTAGATTTAAAAATTGCGTACATTTCAAAATTATTGAAATGCGAAAACAGTCAAAATGTGAAGTTATTCGGATTTGAATTCTCCCAATGTTGGGAATAATGGTCGGATTTGGAGGAAATTTGGAAAATTTAAATCTTCAAATTTGACTTTTGATAGTACGTCGTAATTAGGTAGCATTTATTTCCGTGGACATTTTGATATATATTTTTTCAATTCTCCGTTGTGTGTATTAGAAGTTTTTGATTTTGCAGAAATTAGTATTTTTTTAAATTGTTTAAATAAGCTTGGTCCACCTGTCAAGCTCCGTGGGGTAAAACTTAAATTTGAAAATGTCTAGATTTTAAAACCGCGTAGGTTTCAAAATTATTGAAATGCAAAGGCTGTTCAAAATGTGGAAATATTCATGTTTGAATTCTCCTAACGTTGGCAAAAATGGTCGGGTTTGGAGGGAATTTGGAAATTTAAAATCTTCAAATATGAATTTTGATCGTACGTCGTAATTAGGTAGCATTTATTTCTGTGGTCATTTTGATATATTTTTTACAATTTGTTGTTGGATGTATTTGAAGTTTTCGATTTTGTGAAATTTAGTTTTTTTTTCTAAAATTGTTTAAATAATCTGGGTGTCCACCTGTCAGGGTTCTATTTTTTTATAATAAAAATTCGAAAAAAAAACTGACACGTGGACCACTGTGACGCCGTGATGACGTCACAATGGTCGGATCGGATTTGCCGCGGCGGCGGCGGTGACCCAGCGCGTCCTGGGACGCGCGGCGGGTCGCAGTGGACGCGCGCGGGCGCGGGGTACCCGCAGAGGGCGGCGCCGCCGCGTATTGGCCGCCGGAGCGTCGCCGGCGACCCGCGGGCGCGGCGGCGGACTCAGAGCACGGCGGCGATTAATCCGGCGAAACCACGGCGTCTCAGCACGCCTTCCTCAGCGAGGAGGTGGAGGGGAAGACGTCGGACCTCCCCGTGTGCCTGGATCCATGCGGGGAGGCGCGTAGCGGCGGCGGAGCGCGGCGGCGGCGGCGAACTGCGGGCCACGCACGAGAGAGGGGAGGGAGGGGCCTGCGCGCATGCTTTTCCAGCGGGGTCCCTATAGTTTGGGGAAATTGCGGATCGGTCCCGCTACTCAAGAAAGCAAGGGTAGCCGGTTAATTTCCAGAGTTGCGTGGGCTTTTCTGGAACAATGGAGGAGCGACCGGCGGGCGACCGGCTGGTCACCGGGACGACCGGGTCGCCATCGAGTGACGTGTCATCCTTCTATTGGTAGAAAATAGGGTGCACTGTAGCTCGCGCATGGGAGCCCGGCGTGGCCGTTTTCTGGCCGTTGATCGCGCGGATCGGACGGCCCTGTTTCACCCGCGACGTGGATGGCCTAAAACGCCGTGAATTGTTCCAGCTTTTATGTATAGTAAGATTAGTGGATGGTTCTCGATGTAGACCCGCCAGCACAACTGACGCACGTGACTCAGTAATAGATTCGATTTGTGTAAAAAAATATCACTTTTTCGAGTTATTTTTAGAAATGTTACCCACACGTGTTCTAGTCGTCAATTCATATATTACTCACTAAATCCAGCAAGGAGTAGAAGCCAAAGTGTGAGGCAGCAAGAGTATTCTCTAGAAAGTTATGTCTTTCTTTGCTGCGGCTAGAAAGTTCAGTTTGACCTGACCTGCTGCCTTTCAGAAAGGTCCAAGCAGGTGTGCCGCTGAAAGAGACGATTTTTGCAGGAAAAGAATTGCTACTATATATATGAAGCGAAGAGCGTGCCGTGCATCCCCAAAAGCTCCGAGTCGTGCTGCCGTGCCACGTTGTACAAAACACCTTGCCTTTGAGCTGAATATCAACTCGAATACGCCGGGTTGGTGTCAGTCAGTTGACCATGCATGGACAATAAATTGATCGTAGTCTGCGATTTGAGCTTTGCTTACTCAGTCAATACGTACAAATTCGAATTGTTTTCGGAAAAAAAGAAGATTGGTCGGCAAGCAGAGCATTTTGACGTGACTATGATATTTTTTTATACATAAATGTATCTACGGAATTAAACTTTATATTGTAGATGAGACAAGCAATAAAATGATTAACAAAAGTACTATCAACATAGCGACGACGAGATTTTGACGTGGAAAATGCTCCAATGAGAATGCAAAAAATCATGAGGGCAGCAAGCAAAATGTCACTATTTCGTAGATACAGATTTTGACGTGGACTTTTTTTTATCATCTCACTCTAAATATGATTGTGGGTCGATGCAGATTCTCTTACTGAGGTGGACGGTATACTTGGATTTCTGCCGAGTCATTTTGTTCAACTTGTACTTTGCTTACTCAGTCAATATAAAACCTCGTTTTCGAGAAAGAGAAGGTTAGTCGGCAAGTACAACATTGCGGTCTCCGAACCAAACTGTAATTAGACTATGTTACAGGGACCGGGCCGGAAGAAGGCTTCTTAATCATCCAAGCCTTAACCGGAAGCATAGCAAGGAAGGGGAAGAATCCATCGAACACGTCAAACCCATCGGCCACGCCACGCAAGAACCGAATCAGCTCACGAGCTGCCGAGAAAGATTTCACCTTTGATCCATCCACCCACCCACCGTCGTCCCAATCCGAGCCAGAAGAAGATTTCTGCCGCCGAATCAGCTCTCTTGCGCGCGTGATCCTCCGGCGCCCAGTCGTCCGTCCGATCCGCAGCCCCCAGCCCGCCTGATCCGATGGCGGCGGCCGGCGCCGGCGGCGGCAGCAAGATCCACAACGCCAAGCTGGTGAGCACACACGTCCACTCCCGATCTCGGATCTCGGCTCCGTGTTTCCCATACGATCGGGAGGGCGCCCATGTTTCTTGTCAGATCAGAAATACTCCGTGACCATCATCAAATTGAACATTTTTTTTGCCTGTGTCTGATCGCCAGGTCCTTCTAGGCGACGTGGGCACCGGCAAGTCCAGCCTGGTGCTGCGCTTCGTCAAGGGCCAGTTCGTCGAGTTCCAGGTGAGACGAGACGAGGAACCCTTCCACGTACATGCCTGCTCGTGCTCTGAGTTTGTCAGGAGCTGCTGTTGCTTAACGCCGTCTGCCACTTTGTTTGGGTGCAAGAGTCGACCATCGGCGCGGCCTTCTTCTCGCAGACCCTGGCGGTGAACGACGAGACGGTCAAGTTCGAGATATGGGACACGGCCGGGCAGGAGCGGTACCACAGCCTCGCGCCCATGTACTACCGTGGCGCCGCCGCCGCGGTCGTCGTCTACGACATCACCAACGCGGTTAGTATGGGTAGAGATTGTGTAGATTAATTGCTTGAGGAGTATTTATATATTGCAAACATGAATTAGGTAGAATTGAAACCACACCCACGATAAAACAGAAATTACCTGTGATTGGTAAACCACCTTTAAGCCTACAAAAATCTTTCTCTTCCAAGGTTCCAACAGTAACATAGAAGAGTTGAGCTCCTACTATGTGTTCTGAATGGAAATGTTCTGACGGCCTAGTTGTTTTCGAGCGGCAATATCTTCTCAATAGAGTGGTATGTCTGTTGGGAACCCAATGGTGTTTTCAATCTTGTGTAAAAACCTATGTAATTTGAACTTATTAGCTAGTGAGCGGAACAATTTTGGTCCAATCATCAACAGTTGCACCCACTACCCTGCGATGTTTCAAACAGCTATGTCTGATTATCCTGATAACCATATGTGCTTCTTTATCCGAAAAATCAATATGTAATTAAAATGTATGGATACTAAAATCTTCGCACAATAATTAGTTTGCTCTGCACTAGTTCTGACAGTTGAGCACCTTCCTATGTGGTCGCTGCCTGCTGACGTCAAGTTGGCTTTTCTACTGAGTAACCATCTATTGCTGTATATGGACATAGGCATACAGAGCTTCCGCGACTCAAAACACATTGATCTCTCAATCCTGCTTTTTAATATGTTAACAAGTTGCTTTGCTAAAAGGGGAAAATCAAAATTCAGAAGTATGATGTAGTACCAAAGCTGTACCAGCAAACGCTTTGCATTTTGTTACTCCTCCTTGCTTGTATATTGTGAGCAAGCCAAATGCAGATAACCTGCTGCCTCATGAAGTCATATGGTCTTCCGTGGGTTGTTATTTGACAATAACAAAAGAACACTTCTCGGGATCTTATATATATTGCTACCACTACTTAGTTTGTTAGGTTATATGTACTCATACATACTGCATAGCTTTTGAAGCTCGACTTGACCTGCACCACATATAAATTAATTTAGTACCACTTAATTTCAAACAATTCTGATTTATACCGCTAACAACTTTAAATCCATTCTCATTTCTCATTATCCATAGATTGTACCTATCTTTAAATGTAGGTGAATATTAATTAATTATAACACCATTATTTCTACCTAACAGGCCTCCTTTACACGTGCGAAGAAATGGGTTCAAGAACTTCAAGCACAAGGTAATCCAGTTAGTCCTTTACGATATTATGTTTTCTATATTTGAGTCTTAGTATATATGTATTGCTAAAGGCTATATGTAGCTTTGAATGTTTTGTGTAAATGAGCTGGCAAATATTAAATTTTTAATTGTTTCAACGCAGGGAATCCAAATACAGTAATGGCTCTTGCTGGGAACAAGGCTGATATGGTAGAGGCAAGACAGGTGCCAGCGGAAGTATGTAATCCTGCTTCTTAAATCTCAGTTCTAATTGCTTCCATACCCTAGCATCGTAACTTCCAAAATTATCGGGTTACATGACACTACCAAACCAGAATTGGTTCCCACTTTTCTTATGTTTATTTGGAGCTGGGTTCTCCATGAAGCTGGAGTGAAAGATTTGTCAAAAAACATTTGTCTTTGTTTAACACAAAAATTCTATATTTATCACCCAAACATCCAACACAACTGGAAAGTATGTTGTACTTGAATTGCAAAAGGTCTATTATGTTTATTACCTTCATCGGTTTAGAGGAAATAAGCATGTATTCTATGTTGCATCATATGCAGCTCGTTTGCTTCCTGTTGTCTTTCATTGTGCCACTTTCATTGTGGCAGAGATGCCATTTGGTGTGTTAGACAGAAACATGTTGATATTGTCAGAATGAGAACTACGATGATACTTCTGTTATTGAGTTGGTTTATCCAGAGCTAAATTCTTTTCGGTGCAGGAAGCCAAGACTTATGCTCAAGAGAACGGACTCTTCTTCATGGAAACGTCTGCTAAAACAGCAGCCAATGTGAACGATGTGTTTTATGAGATCGGTGAGGATACATACTGTCAATCGTTTTACTGTTCTCTGATTTGCTAGCTGTTTGTGATGCAAAAGAGAATTTATATTCCTTGCTTCTTGTACATACAATTTCAGCGAAGAGATTGCTCCAGGGACAACAGGCCCAGAATCCACAGGCCGGGATGGTGCTCTCGCAGAGACCGACGGAGAGGATGGTGAGCAGCTCATCGTGCTGCTCATCGTAAAAATGCACTCTGAAGAAGAGATGGCTGTAGGGACAGCTGTTGACTTGAAATCCACAGAAAGGTGTATGCACAGAAGATGCCGTTGATGATTGCGAAAAATGTTGTGTATCCCAGCTACAGTTCTAGCCCTTTGTTTCTTCTTGTCATGTTGGTTCTGTAAATGTGAATAGTAGAATGTTGCTGCCACAGATATTCAGATATGTTTACTACAGTGCATTCCCATGCTTAAGTATTTATGAATGACTTGAGTGAAAGATTTGTGTGTCCGTTTGATTATATATATCTTATTAATCGTGAGCAGCAGGCTTCATGGTTCGATGATTAACATAAGACAAAAAGTTAAGTAAATAAACATCTTTGATGATGCAAATGTGTGAAAAGATACATGAAGAGAAAGCAAAACAATGGTATAGAGAGAAGTTAAAATTTTCCTGTGTCAATTTTCACCAGGTTCATGGGAACAACATATTATTCCGGACTGGAAACCAGTATGTGCCATATTCTTTTCTCTAATGCTATCTATGATGTTTCTGATTCTTCATTCACTGGATGTAATCGTCGTTGTAACTGTCGCTGATCACTGACACGAACCGCTCGAGCCATGGCAGCTGGTGGAGGTCCTTCATGGTGTCGACGACGTATGAGTCTGCACAGCGGGGAGGCGAAGACTGGCTCGGGTGGTGGTGGTCGCCCCCAAGACTGAACCCACCCGTGAGGAACCGCTGGATGAGTGCCAGCTGCGCACGCTCCTGCTCCGAGTAGCCTTCAATGGCTGTGGGCATGCAGTCGAACGTGTCCCATGCCCAGATCTCAGACGCCTGGCAGGATTGCGCGACCGAGGGCTCAGCCATGCTGTCTTCGTCCAGAAGACACACTGGCATGTCTGCACACCACGGTTGTACTCAGCGCCGCAGGAGTAGCAGAACTCGTGGCCACACCTGCACAAGTGGCAGAACGACTTCTTTAGCACAGATACAAGAATGAGAGCACTAGAACTTGGAATTATTTCTACATAAACTTGATTATTTTCCAGAAAGTCCAAGCATCCCAGGATGTTACAAGGAACAACCGGAAAACATATACACAGCAAACTGAAGTAAAAAATGTCTGGAATACGTTTAGGGAAGGTAGAGCATACCAGCAGGTCATATGGAAGCAGCCTTGTGTGAGTTCGATCATCCGTCGACATTGGTGGCAACGCCTCCATCTATTGTTCTGTGCTAGCCGGTGCAAAGACAAGTCCCCCGCGTCTCTATTCTCGAGAGGCAGGCTCTGGTACTCATCACAGCCCATCATGATGTGCCACGGCACTCCACAGTTGATACAAATATCCCCATGGCATTCTGGGCACTCGATGCAATTGAGGTCCGACTGACTAGACGAGCCTGCCCTCGAGAAGTGCTGGCTAAGGTCTAATAAAACCGAACAATTCGGAAATGGGCAATAAAACCTTTCCATGTCCGAGGGGCCAGCAGCTGCAAAAGCCCTCTCGAGGGATTCGTAGCTGCTAACCGGAAGAAATGATTTACACTCGCCGGCTGATATATGATATTTACACCTTAACTGTGGGCATCGTATAGGCAGCCTCGAGGCATGCAGCTTCTCTTCGACGTACGCAATCAAGCAACCATAGCAGAATGTGTGGGAACAGCCCACCTTGATCATCTGGGAACCCCGTCTCTCCTCGCAGCAGATTGGGCAGGTGGCAACCTCGTAGGGAGATACGTACATGATGCCTATTGCTTCCATGGCCAACTTCAGGGGCCTCTCAAGCTCGAAGCTAGGAAGCAATATTAGATCAAAATCTTCCAGCTTTTCAACCAGTTCAAGAATCCTGTGTCCTAAAGCTACCAAAAGCTGGTCTTCAAGAAATTCAGCTTCTGCAATCTGTTTTGACAAAAAAAATGACTCGTTTAGTTGAGTTCATCCAAAAAAGGATAGCTATCAGTTTGATAATTTAACTGGACTAAAATAAGACATCAGTTTGATAATTTAACTGAACTAAAATAGCACACCAGACTAGAAAATATTATAGATAGATCCTTACATCATAATTTAACTGGAGTACCTTATATACAACATTTTACATATTGCTTCCTACATACACATTTACTGCGTTTTCACATTTTAACATTATGTTCTTCACATTTTAATTTATACAACATTTTACATATGTACGAGTGAGTCTTGATTAATTAGTTAATGGTGTAGCAGACAAAAATTGTGAATATCTAAGCATGATATCAATCATTTCTGCGAAATGTAAGACACCGCAAGACAGAAACCATGATACATAGTTTGATTAAACTGAAGAGCCAATTGAGTGAATTATTTCAATGTATCTCAATCACCTGAAAGTAGAGCTTCTCCGAATTGGTGAAGGCGAAGATCTTGGTGATGCCGTGCTGCAGCGCGACCGAGAGTCCGTCCATGAGCGCGAGGTGCTCAGCCACCAGCTCGTCGACGAAGAAGTCGAGCTTCTTCTGCACCCGGAGAACGGCCACCCCGGGCGCCCTCTCCATGACCACGCCGATGCCGGACAGCTTCTTCTTCCCGTCGTCCGAGCTGGACGAGACGCCCTTGAAGAAGAGGCGCACGGAGGTCTCGTCGAGCTCCTCGTCGGCGACGCCGGCCGTGAAGGACTCCTCCGTGTCCTCCCACTCCTCCTCGTCCCCGCAGCAGCTCCTGAAGTCGTCCGAGTTCCCGGCGCCAGCGAACCCGTCGCCGGCGTCCTCCATCCTCAATCCAGTTGGAATGACCCGCTCTCAAGAATCAATTAGAAGGCCACAATTTTAGCAATCCTCATCATCCAGCTGACTGGGGAACTCAGAAGCTCTGGGCGAAGATGGCCAGGAGGCACCAGGCGGAGCTCCAGAGCGCGAACTCCACTGCCGCGATGGCGAAGTTGGCGGGGACGGCGACCAAGTTCACCCACACGCTGGAGCTCTCCACGAATCTGAAGTTACTTCTACGTGATAGATAATTCCGCAAGCCCCCAACAATCTGCAAGACCGAAAATCGTGGCCGGGAATTAGAATCTTTCTCCAACCGCACAACGAATTGACTGCTGGATTATCGATTGATTCTAGGTGAGCTCGGCCCGACGGACAGATCTACGAACGGAAAGCTCGGGCATTCGGTCAAAGGCTGCAGCTTTCGACCACCAAATTAAGAGCAAAAACAGCAGGAAAAGGAAATCGCAGAACAGCAGGAGGAGCTCTCCCCTCACTCCTCCCGTGCACCACAACAGCAGCGGAAAAAAACCAGGAAATTCCCCGTGCTCTTATAAACCGGCAATCTCTGCGAACACGGGGAGAGTGAATTTCAGCTCGGGGCTAGTAGAGAAATCACCTGCGGGAGAGGAGGAGGGAGGGCGGTGGTCAGGCCATCGGGGCGGAGCTGCGGCGGCAGGTGAATGGGGCCAAAATCGAAGCTTTCCCTCCGTCGCGTGTGGCAGTGGAGGAAGAATCGATTCGGGGACGGTGGAGTGCAGTTAAAGCAAGAAGAACCCTGCGAGCTAATTATTCCGTCTCGGTGCCAGTGGAAATAATTGCTTCCACTGGATTAATTATTATTAATCAGATGCATTTACCATCGTGCTATTAACAAACGCGTGGAAATAATTGCATCAGTTGTACGTATTAGCCAGTTGAGAGATTGAAGAGATACGGCTCCAACACATGAGAACCTCCTTGTGTTTTTCTAGTACCATACGCTTTCCATTATCTCGCTGAAGTAAATGTCATTGAGCTGCTAATGTTCATTTAACACCTTGACGGTCGCCTCCTACTACATTATGCTCAAAATTTCCTTTGTGATGCCTAATTCGTTGATCTGTTTTGATGATGATGGTGGCTAGCAAGCGGGATGATACGCGTCGGTGTAGTTTTGACGATCCATGGGAGATTCCTGCTGCCTTCCATCCCCACGGTACATGAAACCCATAGTATGCAAATGTACGGAGACTCGACGAATTATGCGGACAATGCCAACATATGTAAAATTAAACTGAGCACCAAGTTACTTGCGTTTCCTAGGGAGAGGTTTGCTCCTTATATAAAATTTTGGTGCCAGACCAGACAAGGTCGTCGAGTCGTTTGTTCTCTAGTGGGCCATAGTTAAACAACCCTAGGTTATGTTCTTGATCATCGGGTGGGTAAGGATCTTCATTGTTTCTTTAAGAAAGGGAGCTAGCCTTTAAAAATAGGCTTTTTGACGAAATACCTCATTGTTCTTCTGGATTCTATTTCAAAAGATCGAATTCTCTGCCCTCTCTCATACATCTTTCACACACAGGGCCGGGCCCACAGTGATTCCAAGTGGTGCGGCCCGCACAGGGCCCATGAATTTTAGGGGCACAAATATTTTTAACGCATATGTATATTCTATAAGCAGGAATTGGCCCATGTAAGTGCAACATAGCTAAGCAGCCCAATATCTCCTAGCCGCACCTTTTTTTCATGGGCCCTGCCTCTCCTGAAGCGAATACAAAACGTCTTACACCGAGTGCCGGGGGAAACCCTAGGAGCAGTATGCTAATCCGAGTAGCAGCGCCTTGACGACGGTGCCCCCTCCGAGGGAGTTGCTGCTTGGTACTGAGTGCCGGGGGAAACCTTAGGAGCAGTGGGCTGATCCGAGTAGCAGTGCCGTGTCGACGGTGCCCCTTCCGAGGGAGTGGCTGCTTGGTACTGAGACACACCGGGGTGCCGCGAGTTTGGTGGGACACTTTCGGAGGGCGCAGCGATGGAGGGTCATTCTCGCTTAGTCGATTCACCATGTTCTTCATTTCTTTTCGTTTTGGGCGATGTGTTTGCTGATGCCCCAGCTTGTGTGGTGTGTGTGTGGTGGTGTTCTTGTATCAGTGGTTGTTTGTTGGTCGTTGTTTTATTTATAAAGCGGGGCGAAAGCATGTTTCGTGAATACAAAACGTCTGGCTGATCCTTCACAGAATAGAATTGATTGGATCCATCAATTCCCAGTTAGCTAAGCGAATAAGAAGAACGGCACAGACAGATTAGTCAATTCCTAGGTTCCTGCCCCGTCACTGTCGCTGACGACTTGCTCTATCATCTCCGCTGCCGACGGGCGTTTGCGGCTTATCCCCGGCCCCTCGCGGCTTCGCCGACCGGCCGATGCAGTGACGCGTAGTTAGGTTTGTTAGTGTTGATTTCTTAATTTCTGCTTGCATGTTCATATACTCACTTAAATTTTAAATATATTCTCAATATATTCAATCTCGTCACCTAAATTTCTGTTATATACGATACTACAATTATTTATTCATTTATTTTTTAAGTAAGAGATAGCGCCCCACTTTAGGTTTTCGCACAGGGCCCTGAAATTAGCCGGCCCGGCCCTGTTCACGCACACCTGATATTTGCACATGACTAGGATGCGATAATATGTGAATACCTGACATGGGTATGCCTATCGGGTACCCTACCATGAGGGTACCTGGTGCACGTATCGACTGGGCCCAACTATCAGAGCCTACATGAAGCCCATGAAGGGAGGCCCACGAAGATGAAGTATCCTTCAAGTTTGGCGAAGCAATAGTCGGTTTAGAGTTTCCTTACTTGTAAATCGAGTCGGTTACGAACACCCGGGACCCAGCCTATTATTTAAGGACTGGGAGGGCCATCGAACCAGACGACGAACCACCAGAGCCACAAACCCTAGCGAGATCGACATCTCGCCGGGATCCTTGTAACCATCATATTTACAAATCAATAACAGACAGGCAGGACGTAGGGGTGTTACCTCCACACGAGGGCCCTGAACCTGGGTAAAATCTTTGCCCTGCTTGTCAGCCGACGATACTTCCAGCTCTACCACGTTCTCTCCCCATATTCATAACCTAGGGACCTTAACCATGGGTCTTGATGAGTCTACCCCTCGTCAAGTGGCGCCGTCTGTGGGAAAGAATAGCGCTGGACTCGAAGTTTCGCCGGTCCCAACAGCAAACGGCAAATCGCCGATCTCACCAGCAAACGGCAACTCGCCGATCTCATCTGCAAACGGCAACTCGCCGGCCATGTCAGCGAACAGCAACTCGCCGATCCAGGTGACACACGGCGACTCGCCGATCTACTCGAAAAGCGACAGCCTGCCCGCTTCACCCGCAAAAAGCGCATCTGCTCTTCCAATGAATTTCAATCCGCACTCGCCGGAGCTTTAGGAGGCGTTTTCTGGCCTTGAATCAGGTTTGAACTTAACTGTTGGAGCATTCAATTTTTTCGTAAACAATCTTGGCACGCAGGACTCAGCAGATCCGCAACAACTGGCGCTGGGTACACTCGAGGCTCCGTCGACTGCGCTCGCCCCATCGTCGATTCCTGGAGCCTGCTCGCCCGCAACAACCATGTCGACCGGCGAGCTCGATAGGTTCATGATGACGGAACTCCAAGGCGAGGAAGCAGAATCAGCATACAACACAAGCAACATCGACTTCAACCTACCACTCGACGAGAGTTTCGACTGCGGGATCTCCCTTGATGACTTCTACGAGCCCGCGATTTATAACGACAATAACGTCGACTCGGAGATCTTCACCAACACCAACCTCGACTCAGAAATCCGTAATGGCTTCGCCAACACTGGCTCTGACATGAGCCTCGATGGCGATGTCGAGTCCATGACTGGAATCGACAGCACATACACCTGTCCTCGGGTCACGCCCCATCAGGTCTACGTGGCCTTCACCGCAGAATCATCCGCAGACGCTGCCGCTCGCAGGCCTGCACAATTCCCATGCACGGTAACCATGCCAGATGGGGTCACGACCTTGACAATCACGGAGGAGATGGCAGCAAAAGCAGATAAAGTCATAAAGGAGTGCACTATGATGCCGCCAAACTCCACTCCAGAGGAGATGTTGACCTTCCAATACTTCAACTGGCAGGAGTCAATTCGACTGCAAAACTACCGAGCGACGCTCGAGGAGCGCAAAAGGCAAGCCAGCCTCTCGAGTGCCCGACGAAGGGAGCAATCCCTCGGGTCCACATAGCAACCAACCCCTCGACCTAGGTCGCGGTTGGCAAGCCTTCCAGAACATGAAAGGGTAGCAATCACCCGTAACCTGTCGTTCATGACAGAGGACGCTAACGGAATCCCAGTACCCAAAACTGCTGCGGGTGCATTATTCTCCGTAGGTGCTTACCTCAAGGCAATACAACCTCCGGCGAATGACCCTAACGCAGCCCTGCATCGCCAACAACTCAAATCGCTAGCTCTAGCGGCACAGGCTATGCAGCCAGAAGACAAAACTCCAGCAAGGGATCGCGATCGCGACATAGTCGACTCACGACACGCAGCACATCATCACAGTGGTCGCAGCCACCACTCGGATGAAGGAAGGAGAAGCACGCGCTGGCACAGGTCCAGCAGGAGCAGGTCTCGAAGATCCTATAGCAGCGATTCATACTCTGATCGCGAACCAGAGCCATGCGGATGCCCAAACGGTTCAAGTTGACAGGCGAGCAACCCAAGTACAACGGTCGCCAAGAACCTTCTGGGTGGCTAGAAGATTACAGACTCGCCGTGGCATGCCAGCGGGGCACGAACACCACGGCGATGCAGTACATACGACTTATGCTCGAAGGAACTGCCCGCGACTGGCTCAAATCACTCCCTCCATCATCATATGACTCGTGGGATGATTTCCGCAGAGACTTCATCAAAAACTTCGAGCCTCTGTGTGAGCGCCCGAAGACATTCGAGGAATTAAGGACATGTACTCAACGATCAGACGAGTCGCTGAGATCATACATACGGCGGTGGACCGAAATACGCAATTCGGTTGGCAAAGTGTCAGAAGACAGGGCCATGGATGCCTTCATACAAGGTCTCGCCAGGAAGGACTTCAAAGAGGCACTTGGTCGTGAAAAGCCAACCTCCCTGGCTGACCTCATCAAAGTTGCGACTGAGTGGGCAGATGGAGAGGATTCTGTACGCAGATCCCGTGCTTCCCCAACACGAGACAACTACGAAAGCGGCAGTCGAAGCCGCAGAGATTCATACAGAGAAGATCGCAGGCGTAAACGGTCCAGACGTCCTTACGACGATAACAGACCCGAGTTCATGGCGGCTGGATACACACAGCCAAAGGAGGACCATGATAGAAGCAATCGACGCTCGGATGATCGACGTGACAGTCGAGATCGCGAGCAGCGGAGCGATAGCTACAAAAGGCAAGAATGGCGCAAACGTAGCGACGCAAAACCCGAGCGGTCGTTCGAGGAAAAGATGGACGACTGGTGCAGATTCCACCTCTTCAAGGGGGACGACGGAAAACTACGCTCCAATCACACCCTAAGGAACTGCAGGGAATTCGACCAAATGGCGACTGACTATGTGATACGACTCAAGAGGAATGGCCCAGCACCTGCTCAGCCCATGCCTGCACCCGTACCACAGCCGAACGCTGTGCCCGCTCTCATGGCGCCACAGCCGCCACCGCAACCCGCACCACAGCCTGCTCCAGGCGCAAATCTCGCAGGTGCCATACAACCTGTGCTACGGGCGGAAGATGATCAATATCCACAGCCCCACGGGCAGATGTACATGATACAAAAGGGTCGCCCCTCTAACAGGCAGCAAAAACTAATCACTCGACAGGTGAACTTGGCTGTCATGGCACCTCCAGCCGTGCCTGAATTTCTGAAGGGATCGGAAACCCATAAGCTTTAGTCGAGAGGATCATCCCCCAGCTGTAGCTCGACCAGGGCATGCGGCTCTGGTACTCGACGCGCAAATAGGAGGCTACGCCATGACCAAGGTCTTCATGGATGGAGGCAGCGGCATAAACATCATCTTCGCGGACACACTCCGCAAAATGAACAGGTCAGTCGAAAACCTCCCAAAATCTTCAAATACCTTCCACGGTATCGTTCCTGGCAAAGCAATTAGCCCAGAAGGCACCGTACAACTCGACGTTACGTTCGGGGACGTAAGCCACTTCAGGACAGAGTCGATTGAGTTCGAGGTCGTCGACTGGAAATCACAATACCATGCTATTCTTGGTCGCCCGACGTTTGCTCGATTCATGGCGGTGCCACACTATGCGTACCTCACGCTGAAGATGCCAGGACCAAAGGGAGTCATCACTGTCCGTGGAAACTTTCAAAGGTCCGATGCTTGCGACCGCGAGTTCAGCAAAATCTCCGAGATGTTCGGGGTGGAGGAATCACTCGCTGACTTAGCGATTACCAACGACCGCACACTCCTTCCAGAGCATAAGAAGTTGGCAGTCGACAGATCCTTCAATGCTACAAATGACACAAGGTCGCATCAGGTGCACCCGACCGATCCGACCAAGACAGTCAACATATCTTCGAGCCTGCCTATCGCATAGGAAGGCGCGCTCGTCGAATTCCTCCGTGAGAACTGGGAAATATTTGCGTGGTGTCCAGCCGACATGCCAGGTATTCCCAGGGAATTCGCCGAGCACTCTCTCCAATTGTTTCCAGATGCAAAGCCAGTCAAGCAAACGATGCGTCGAATCTCCGGTCCAAAGCGAACCGCAGTCGAATCCGAAGTCGACCGGTTACTCGCAGCAGGATTCATTAGGGAAATCAAGAAATCACAATGGGTGGCCAACCCTGTACTCGTAGAAAAGAAGCATACAGACATCCTTCGGATGTGCGTGGATTTCACAGCGCTGAACAAGTGCTGTCCGAAGGATCACTTCCCGCTACCCCGGATCGATCAGATCGTTGACTCCACCGCCGGATGCGCACGACTCTCCTTTCTGGATGCTTACTCAGGTTATCACCAGATAAGGATGAAGCAAGAAGACGAAGAAAAAACGGCGTTCATAACCCCACTCGGGGTCTACTGCTACACAACTATGCCCTTCGGGCTAAAAAACGCGGGTGCAACATACCAGCGCATGATGCAGGACTGCCTCAAAAAGCAAATTGGACGCAACGTCCAGGTCTACGTTGATGACATTGTCATTACCACAAGGGAAGAACGCACACTACTCGACGATTTGAGGGAGACGTTCGCAAACCTCAAACGCTTCCATATCAAGCTCAATCCTAAGAAGTGTACGTTCGGCGTTCCAGCCGGGCAGCTCTTAGGGTACCTAGTCTCTGCTCGTGGAATCGAAGCAGACCCGAGAAAATACAGGCCATCCTCACCATGCAAAGGCCTTCAAAGCTTCATGATGTGCAGAAACTAGCAGGACGAGTAGCGGCGCTCAGTCGATTCATCAGCAAACTGGGTGAAAAGGCTCTACCATTCTATCGACTGATGAAGAAGGCGGACAAGTTCGAGTGGACGCCAGAAGCTGAAGCAGCCTTCACAGATCTCAAGCGGATCCTCACAAGCCCTCCAATCCTCGTCGCACCTAAGGAACGGGAACCACTCTACCTGTATGTCTCGGCTACAAACAGGGTGGTGAGCACCGTACTGGTAGTCGAACGCGTGGAGGAGGGGCACATCCAAAGCATACAACGTCCAGTCTACTACCTGAGCGAGGTTCTCTCCATATCAAAACAGCGGTACCCGCACTATCAAAAGCTGGCATACGCTGTATTCATGTCCTCAAGGAAGCTGACACACTACTTCACCGAGCATCCGATTACCGTGGTAAGCAACTCAGCAATCGGTGATATACTCACAAACCCCAATGCAACGGGTCGAGTGGCAAAATGGCTCATCGAGCTGGCTCCAAGAGATATCAAGTACGAGCACCCGAAGGCTATCAAAGCACAAGTCCTACCCGACTTCACAACCGAGTGGATAGAAGCCCAATTACCTGGAGCACCAGACGTGGCCAATTCCTGGACCATGTACTTCGATGGGTCCAAGAAACATGAAGGCGCAGGCGCAGGCGTCGTCCTCATATCACCAAAAGGGGACAAGCTACGTTATGTTTTGCAGATGGGATTCAAGCTACCCTCCAATAACGAGGCTGAATACGAGGCTCTGATCCATGGCATGCGGATGGCAAAGGCACTCGGGTGCACTCGACTGATGATCTACGGCGACTCCAACCTCGTGGTGCAGCAAACAATGAAGGCCTGCGACGCAATCGCGGACAACATGATCGCTTATCGCGATCTGTACAACACACTAGAAGGCAGCTTCGAGGGCTGCGAGTTGAGCACATAGGAAGGGAAAGCAACGAAGAAGCAGACATGCTAGCCAATCTTGGCTCAACTGGCGCACAAATTCCACCTGGTGTCTTCCTCGAGCGTATTGAACACAGATCCATCAAGGAGAAACGAGAGCCTCCTCCGTCGACTACGCCACCCAAAAGCAAAATGCCTAGCACAGAGGACCCCCCTGTCGAGGTATTTCTCATTGAGCCAACCTGGACTCAACCTTTTCTGGCTTACATACTCCGTAGCGAGCTACCAGATGACATAACCGAGTCCCGACGCGTGACTCGAAGATCAAAAGCATACACCGTTATCAACGGCGAGTTATACAAGCGCAGCATATCAGGTATGTTCCAAAGATGCATCGCACTCGAAGATGGCCAAGCCATACTTCGAGACATTCATGCAGGTACCTGTGGGCATCACGCCAGCAGTCGATCACTCGTAGCCAAAGCCTTTCGCGCAGGGTTTTACTGGCCTACAGCACTCAAAGACGCGGAGGACATAGTCAAAAGGTGCGTCGGCTGCCAGAAATTCGCAACAAGGCCGCACGCACCCGCATCGGCGTTGAAGACTATACCGCTGGCCTGGCCTTTCGCCCAATGGGGGCTCGATATGGTTGGGCCACTCAAAAAATCATCGCATGGCGGGCATACTCACCTACTGGTGGCAGTCGACAAGTTCACAAAGTGGATCGAGGCGGTCCCCATCACAAATTCGACTGCTACTACGGCAGTCAACTTCATAAAGAGCATCATCTATCGCTTCGGTGTCCCAAACAGTATCATCACTGATAACGGCACAAACTTCACGGCTGAGGAGTTCAAAACCTTTTGCAAAGAGCAGGACATTACGCTCAACTACGCATCCGTGGCGCATCCGCAATCCAATGGCCAAGTCGAAAAGGCCAATGGGCTTGTGACGAGTGGGATCAAGAAGCGCCTCCTGGTGCCACTCAAAAGAGCTGCAGGTGCTTGGGTCGAAGAACTACCGTCTGTGCTATGGAGCCTACGCACAACTCCCAACACTTCTACGCAGTTCACCCCATTCTTCATGGTCTACGGTGCAGAGGCGATTCTGCCATCAGACGTAAGGTTCAACGCACCACGAGTTGAAGCATACAATGAAGAAGACGCAGAAGAGGCACTCGAAGACGCAGTCGACTTGCTTGATGAGGCGCGCGACACGGCCTTAGCCCGCACAGCTGTTTACCAGCAGGACCTTCGCAACTACCACAGCCGTCGACTGCGCACCAGGTCCTTCGTCGTTGGCGACCTGGTTCTTCGACTGAAGCAAAAGAAGGTGCACAAGCTCGCTTCCCCATGGGAGGGCCCTTCATCATCACGGAGGTCCTTGGTGGAGGTGCATATCGACTGAAGCACGCGAAGACAGGCGAACCCTCTCACAATCCGTGGAACGTTGCGCATCTGCGCCGTTTCTACGCATAAAGTGCTCACAGTCATACAATGTAATAGGCTATATGTCGGATGGCTGCAGGTTTCAGACGCGCTCTTTTCCTTACCAGGGTACCTAAGGGGACTGGAAGGTTTTTAATGAGGCGGCCTGCAGCCTAACATTCAAAAGAGGAATAAAATCAATGTTCCTTCGACTCCTTTGTGGCTACCACCTGCATAATTCATACCTTAACCGCACCCGAGACCCTCGGGGGCTGCGTAACAAGGATCCGAACAAAGAACATAAAAACTTTGCAGCCGCACTCGAATACTCGGGGGCTGCACAGTCATCGGTTCATAACCAACACATATTTCACAAACCCCGCTCGATTGACTCGGGGGCTCGGCAAAAAATCAAAGTATACAAACTATACAATATACAAAGAGTCAAAAATTACACTCGGGGGCTGCCCCCTATACAAAAATTGCACTCGCAAACCATTCTAATCCTCAGGCTCGTCTTTTACGGGCAGCTCGGGGCCGCAAAGTTGTTCGCGAGTGCACTCGATCAGTGTCTCCGCAGCTTGGATCGTGTCATCCAAGTCTTTTTGTTCGAGAACCTCCGGCTGCAGGTGTCCGCAACACCAACCTTGGTTTTCGACTACGCATATACGCCATTGCAGCGTTGGCTCCAATTACAAGTCTTTGAGACAGCAACTCTCGAATGGGATTTGTTTGGCGGAAGATGTTCAACACAGCACGAATCCCTTGTGGTTGTGGCCCCGAAGGAAAAAGAGTCTCGTTCAGACGAATAAACGATGCCCGGCATAACTCCAGCAGCTCAGCACTTCGCCAGACGCGATCCTTCAGGGTGGCAAGTATGCGGGCATGGTACCTATCAAGCCAAAAGTGTTGACGCCCAGTTGTAGGGTCGTCAACCACGCTATCCAGGCGTCCTTCCACGCGAATCTGTTCAGCCTGGAAGTTGTCGACAAAGCCTACAAATACGGGCGCACCAGTTAGATCAAAAGGACAAAAGCTACACAAAAAGCTTGTAAAACAAAGCAAGATTCGAACTTACACTCGAGTTGCCTGTTCACAAGCTCCATCTCCCCGAGAACATAATCCTCGCGTTGGGTGGCCAACGCGGGTCTGGCCCTCAATCGACTCAGCTCAGCCTGGGCGTCCTTCAGATCTTGCTCCATTCTCAATATTTAGCCTTCATATACTCCATCACCTTGGCATCATTTGCCACCTGACCCTGGGATCGGGTGGTGGTTGGAGCCTGCGAGGAACTAGTCGGTAGCAGGTTCTCGTGACTGTTCAAAGAGCATAATCACAAACACAAAGTTTGTAAGACTCGCGTCATAAGCATACAACTCTCCAAATGAAAGACATTGGCAAAAGACAGTTTGCATAAACAAGGTAGCAAAAACAAAGCGCAGACTCGCGCAGTTCAGAAGGTATCATTACAAGGCATAAAAAAGCAAAAGGGTACAGCTACCCTAAGCCTAAGATTTCGATTTCCTAAGCAGACGATTGGCAGTCTCGAGTGCCCGGCGCTCCATGGTGTTCATGAAAACTTCAGCCAGTCGCGCGGCTGCTCCGCTCACCCCCTTCAGCGAAATGGGCTTCCCGTCTGGCTTCTGAGGGAACGCAGACAGTGCTGCCTCATAGTCGCAATCTATCCCATGTCCCATAAGAAGCTTGATGGTGGACTCGGATCCGCGTACCGTGTTGGCGCGAGCAAAACCCGCCATGGTGGACGTCCCGGGGCCAAACACGTTGGCGAAGTCATCCACCGTCGACGGCACCACGCCAGTAGGGAACACCACTTGGTATACAGCACCAAGTGTGCTCGTTGATTTGGCGAGTGCTTCTTTCGCCTGGTTGCACAGAGCGCCTAAGCCGCCCACAGCCTGTTCCAGCGAAAGATCGTCACTCGCCACGTCTGCAGAGGCCGGTGCGCCAACAGCTTCTGCACAATTCAAAACAGGCATAAGTACGACACTCGACAAGTATATCATATCAAAAGGAGAAAAAGATTACTCACCTCCCATGGCCTGCGCGAGTGCCGCGAGCTGGTCAGCATATTCTCGCTCGCGTGCAGCAGCTGAGTTGGTGGCGGCAGTCAGCTCTTTCTTCGATTCTTCGCGCTGCGCGGCGAGTGCGTCTTCCAGCTCCTTCTTCTCGCCTGGCCCAGCAAAAATTACGTGTATTCAATACTCGACAAAATCAGGCATTGCGAAAAGAAGTTGGGCAAAACAAAAGCAAAAAGGAGAACTCACGACTGAGCCGCTCGAGCTCGGCGCGCATGGTGTCCCTCTCCTGCTCCACCTGGACATAAGCCTTGGCAGAATCTGCCAAGGTGTGGTAGAAGGGCTGCGAGCACACGGATTCAGCAAAAATCAAAAATTCTCACAGACCTACAACTAAACGGGTCAAGCAAAAAAGTTACTCACGTGGTTCATCCACGGCTCGGGAGCCGCGACGATGTCCCGACATCTGGAGTTGCCGCCTTGGCTGTTTCAACGACAGCGTCAGTGGCCATGGGCTGGGCAGCCTCGTTTCCAGTCGGTGCAGACTTCGAGTGCTCCACGGCTGGAACATTCTCGACTGGAGGAGTCCCAGGCTGGTTGTTTTCAGCACTGTGAGCAACACAACAAAACAAAGGATGGTCAGCACAAAAAATGACAGCACAAACATTTTCATACTCAAAAACACACATACCTGTGCTCCTCATCTTCCTCGTCTTCGGAGTCGCCAAAAATTGGTCCTCCAAAGGCTGGGGTACCACTCGACTGAAGCGGAAGAGTCGAGCTTGTTGAGCACGCACGCAAAGGAGCGGCTTGGAAAACAGGAGGTGAATCTGATTCCTCGTCATCCTCCAAGACTTGCTCCTTCGCGGGCGAACTGGCAGCAGAAGGCGCCTTCTTGGCCAGTCGACGCCGCTTTGGCTGCGCGGTATCGACTTCTTGGTCAGAAGGAGCCTTGTCTTCAGATTGGACTTCTTCTGCTGCTTCTTCCTCGGCATCCTCCACACGTGAAGTGGTGGCGGAAGGGATGGGCGACTGATCCCCTTTCGGGTCCACCACCTGTGCCTGTGTTTCTTCAGTCTCGCCATTTTCAGGCAGAGGAGGAAGGGAGGCAGCAGTCGAGTGACCCTGCATAGCACACATCACAAATTGCAAAGTCAGAATCAAAAATCGCGTATCACAAAACATGCGATGGCAAACTCTTCATTGCAAGCAGGCTATAACACATACATACCTCAAGCAAAGGGTTCTCCAACCCATATGGTGCAACAGGGCAGTCGACGTTGCAAGTGTCGCCTGTCGTCAAATTGGTGATGTGACGCACATGCGTCAGCAGCTCACTCCTTGAAAGCTCCTCTGCGTTCATTCGGGTGATGTCACCCGCGCCTTCATACTCCCACATGGGGTGCGCTCGGGCACGGATGGGCCACACCCGCCTCTTCACAAAGGTGGCGATCAAATGAATGCCTGTGACCTTGTCCAGCAGTCCGTCGATTCGAGTCAGCAAAGGGCGTGCTTCCTCCATTTCTTCGGCTGAGAGCTGGTGATCCCACGCCTTGGTCCTGACGTAAGCTGCAGTCGAGAAGGTGGCGACTCCTTCTTGCTCGACACTCGCATAAAACCACCCTTTCCTCCAGCCTTGCGCGGAGTCGACGGTCTTCAGGCGGAAATAGCGGGTGTCGCTGCGCACCTGTATGCCGCAGCCCCCACGGGGTAGGTGCGACCACCTCCTCTGTTGGGTCGCACCATGAATATGGTCTTCCATAGCGCCCAGCTGGGTGCGACGCCAAGGAAACACTCGCATAGCGTGATAAAGCACGCAATATGCATAATACCGTTCGGGGTGAGATCGTGGATCTGCACCCCGTAGGCATAAAGGAGGCCACGAACAAAGTCGTGGAGGGGAAGCGAGAAGCCCCTAGGATACAAACTCCGCAAAGCAAACGCGCTCGTTGGCGCGTGGTTCGGGGCATACCTCCTTAGGCGAGGGAGCGCGGACGGCGAGTTGCTCCGCGGGAGGCAGATATCCCTGCTCGCGGAGCTTGAGCAGATGGGCGTCCTTGACGGTGGACTTCGCCCAGTCCCCGCTGCCCTTCTTCAGCGCGGCGGATGCAGATGTACCCGCCCGGCCTTCTTGCCCTTGGTCGCATCGGTCGCGGCGGCGGCAGCAGCACCACGCTTCGCACCTCCACCTTTCGCCATTGCTAAAGTGGAGGAGGTGTGGGGCAAAGAACTTGGGCGCAGAACAATGGAGGGGCAGCGCGAGGAAGGAGACGAGGGGCGGCGCAGGGGGCAAATGGCAAGTAAAAAATTTGCCAGCGCCGTCCCCCCTATTTACCACAGAGCGCAAAAACGATCGTAGCCGTTAAAACAAATCCATACGCTCCGCGCGAAATCTGGCCATACACGTGGCGGCCACGGAGAGCAACCGTCGCCGGCCACTCCGCCCACTACGCACGAGAATCCAGGAAGCCATCATCACGCCCCGTGAAAATAGGCCTGAACGGTCAAATCAAGTCCACGCGGCGTTATCCCTGGTCAGCTCTGCAAAAACGGGCCCACAGAACAGGGTCACGTCTTATCAAAGCCTCTCCAGGCACGCCATCGTTTGTCAGAGATAGCAGTCGCAAAATGCGTCATTGCTGACGTTGTTCTCTTTTCACAACTGGCATAAAACGTCACTCGATGATATCTTCGGGTGGTCTCTCGCATAAGTTTCGGTTGGTTTTTTAGCAAAAGTCATAGAGGCCAGTCGAAATTCTTTCGACTGCAGCATCATACTCCCATCGGGAGCGTATCAAAAAATTTCTTTGACTAAAATGTGCAGGGTAAAAGAATTTGAGATTATCCTCCATTGCAAGCAATAAAGCACAATCTCGGGGGCTACTCCCATCGGGAGCGCTGTCGCGCACCCGATAGAATAATGGCAAAAGTACAGTCGACGGAACATTCGACTAAGTTCATAAGCAAAATCACACTCAAAATATTCCCGAGTTGATCCGACGATCCTTGGATGCTGCATGCATAAGTGCAAAGGTAAGACCCGCCGATCAGTCGAGCTGGGCTAAGGACCGCTCCAGCAGCGTTATCCTTAAATGTTCCATGTCAGCAGACATGATGAAAATCCCCGACGGACGCGTTGGGTAGATTCAAAATTATACTGCAGTTCGATTCAGTAAGACCTCAACGGCCGTTTCGAGTCTGTCCAGTTTGTTCCAGATTCGAGTCCGGGGACTCGAGTTTGATTGAAAGCTAGTATGGTTTTGCCACAAATGGTAGTTAACCGGCCCCGATCCGTCGTGTGTGCCGGGCCTGCTAAGCTAATATCCCTTGATTATCATAAGCAAAAACTCATAGTCGATGAAAACACTCGGCATTGCTAACATGTGCTATTTCATAAGAATTCTAAATACAGATGTAAAAAATATATATAACGTGCATGATGTATGAGTCCATGCCCGACTCTTCGAATCAGACAAGTACTCGGGGGCTACTGACATGGGTATGCCTATCGGGTACCCTACCATGAGGGTACCTGGTGCACGTATCGACTAGGCCCAACTATCAGAGCCTACATGAAGCCCATGAAGGGAGGCCCACGAAGATGAAGTATCCTTCAAGTTTGGCGAAGCAATAGTCGGTTTAGAGTTTCCTTACTTGTAAATCGAGTCGGTTACGAACACCCGGGACCCAGCCTATTATTTAAGGACTGGGAGGGCCATCGAACCAGACGAACCACCAGAGCCACAAACCCTAGCGAGATCGACATCTCGCCGGGATCCTTGTAACCATCATATTCACAAATCAATAACAGACAGGCAGGACGTAGGGGTGTTACCTCCACACGAGGGCCCTGAACCTGGGTAAAATCTTTGCCCTGCTTGTCAGCCGACGATACTTCCAGCTCTACCACGTTCTCTCCCCCATATTCATAACCTAGGGACCTTAACCATGGGTCTTGATGAGTCTACCCTCGTCAACACCTCTTAGAGTTTTTTCTATGGAAACTAGAGGATTCTCCTTGGGATCACGTTTTGTAAGACATCATCTAGTGCGTGATCCATGAGACGGGAATTGTGGTTTGAAAATGTAGATAAAGATCGATGGGGGTGGACAAACCCAACAAATTACTCCTTCTCGCTGCATTGAAAATATTTGTTTCCATTGTGTTATTATATATGCACTTTTGATTAGTCAAATATAATTTTGTTTGTAATATTAAGACATATACCTTCACTGCCACCAGGCTCATTGTGGTTTTTATTTGTCTATAACCATTGTAGTAGTTATGTAGCTGCTTAAGTTAATTTTATGGCTTCAGAGCCGAATTATTCTCCGTTATCTTTGGGACATCATAGATGAACTCTCCTCCCGTGCGACACAAAAGCAGTGGAAAACAATCGGGAAATTTCTCGTGCTCAAGTAAATCGGCAATCTCTGCGAACGCGGGGAGAGAGAATTTCAGCTCGGGGAGAGACAAAAGATCACCTACGTCATGCAGGAGAGAGAGGGAGGTGTGATAACCCACAAGTATAGGGGATCGCAACAGTCTTCGAGGGAAGTAAAACCCAAATTTATTGATTCGACACAAGGGGAGACAAAGAATACTTATAAGCCTTAACAGCGGAGTTGTCAATTCAGCTGCACCTGGAAAAGGCACTAGTAACAATGGTGATGTGAAAGCAGCAGTAATATGAGAGCAATACTAATAGTAACACAGCAGCATTAGCAGTAACACAGAGGCAATGGCACCAGAAAATAGTTGATACTACTTCTAATGGCGTACTTGACAGGGGAGCAATGATGATTACAAATGGACAGGGGTTCCCATCTATCTACAGTGGTGGTAACTCTCCAAACAAATAACATGTGTTGGGTGAACAAATTACAGTTGGGCAATTGATAATTGTGAGGGCATGACAATGCATGCTATGATAAGATAAAGTTTACTGTAGTATTTAATTGGGCATTACAACATGATACACAGACCGCTATCCAGCATGCATCTGTGACTAAATAATCCACCTTCAGGTTAGCATCCGCACCCCCTTTCAGTATTAAGTTGCAAGCAACAGATTATTGTATTAAGTAAAGTGCATAATGTAAACAACACAATTATCCTCGGACAAAGAATTGTTGTTTTACCCCTAGTGGAAACAGCACATCCACAACCTTAGAGGTTGCTGTCACTCACCCAGATTAAATGGAGACTGAACCCACTATCTAGCATAAATACTCCCTCTTGGAGATACAATCAACTACTTGATCGGGGTAACCACAAGTACCGGAGAGCATACAGTATCTTAAATAAACAATAGTATGATAACATGATGAACAATCTGATCACAATTCCACAATTTATCGGATCCCAACAAACACAACACCAATTACATCATATGGATCTCAATCATGTAAGGCAGCTCATGAGATCACTGTATTGAAGTACATGGGAGAGAGTACCAACTAGCTACAGCCAAGAGCTCGTAGTCCAGGGGGAACTACTCACAAACCATCATAGAGTCGAAGTGGAAGCGGTGGAGTCGATGGAGATGACTCCGGGGTCAATCCCCGTCCCGGCAGGGTGCCGGAACAAGAACTTCTGACCCCGAAACTTGTCTTCGATGGCGGCGGAGCTGCGGAACTTTTCGTGGAATATGACTGATTCTTTTAGGGTTTTCGAGACAGGAGGATTATATAGGCGAAAGGGCAGCACGAGGGGGTGGCCGAGTCGGCCTCACCACGTTACGGCGCCGCCCCCCTCCAGGCCGCGCGACGGCATGGTGAGGAGGCCGTGGGCCTCCCCGGGCTTGCCCTTCTGGCTTCGTGTACGTGTCGGGAAAATAGGAGGCTGGGCTTTTGTTTCATCCAATTCCGAGAATATTTCCAGAACAACTTTTCTGGACTACAAAAACGGCAGAAAACAGGAACTGACACTGTGACATCTTGTTAATACGTTAGTCCCAGATAATGTATAATAGTGATATATAATGCATATAAAACATGTGACATTGATATAAAACAAGCATGAAACATCAGAAATTATAGATACATTTGAGACGTATCAAGCATCCCCAAGCTTAGTTCCTACTCGTCCTCGAGTAGGTAAAACGATAAAAACAAAATAATTTCTGAAGTGACATGCTACCAACATAATCTTGATCTAATAGTGATGTAAGGCATGTGAGTTGAGATCAAATCATTCAAAGCAAATGTCTATAATTGATATTAAATAAGAGATAATAAAGCAAGTTAGTTAAACAAGCTAAAAGTTTTCATAAATGATTGCTTTAAAGACATGAAACCGTACAAGGTTCATTAAAGATGTTTTAAGTATCTAGTGTAGGAGTTCTATCCTTCAATTCCAAGCATCAAGTAAATTTTCACAACATAGAGTACAGATCTAGTCAAGTAAAAATAAACATGAACGTCATGAATCATCTGTTTCGAAGCCTACTCAACCGGTGAGCGTAAGCATTTGGTATTGGCACCAGGATGTTATGGCTAAGGGAACATTGACGAGGGTTTGGAAGGCCAATGGAAGAAAGTCTTGATACGTCTCCAACGTATTCATAATTTTTGATGTTCCATGCTTATATTATACCAATTGCTACATGTTTTATTTACACTTTATAGCATTTTTATGCATTTCTTGGGACTAACCTATTAACAAGATGCCACATTTACACTCTATATATAATGGCATTGTTAAAGACAAGATTTATTGCTCTACCAAACTGGATGAACCTGCAGGAAGCACGACACGGACCAGCGCGGAACGCTGCGATGTTGAAGGAAGGACTTCATCGTTCTTCCGAATTATAAGATCAAAGTTTTTTTTTGTCTTCTGTTTCACTCACATCTTTCATGCACAACTGAAATTTACATGCAACTAGGATGCGGTAATATGGGAATAGCTCCTAGAAACTTTGAGGGTTCTACTTTGGTTCTTCTCGAGTAAGACATTATCTAGGATACGAGGCACGCCGAGAAGGGAGCCATTGTGGTTTGAAAATGTAGATATAATTGATGGGGTTGGTCAAACCCTTCTAACTATTCGTTTTCATTGCAGGGGAAATAATTGCTCCCATTGTGTTCTTATCCAGTTTTGATTAGTCAAATACATTTGTCCTTCTAATATTAAGAATTGCAGCTCCACCACCATCAGGGTCACCAAGGTTTTAATTTATACATAACCACTGTAGTAATCTTGATAAAATAGATGCCGTACATTTGCTCAAGTCAATTTTATGGCTTGAGAGCCAAGTTATGCTCCATATCTTTAGGAATTTGTTAATGGCGGACAATCCGCACTCCTTCTCCAAAGGCGGCGCTGGCTTGATAATAAAGTTAATTTGTTGCTGAACGAGTAGTGTGCTGTGGCATACTTTTTTGGGGTCATCCATCTGTATTTCCCGATGCCTTCATGCCCATATATGGAAATTCATATCCATAAATCACTTCCGGTATGTGGGAGAGTGAATGGGGACAAAATCGAAACTTTTCCCTCTCGATGTTGTGCCTCGTGTGTGGCAGTGGAGGAACAATTATTTGTACAGAAACCGGGGCGGTGCAGTTAAAGCAAGAACCCTGCCAAGTATGAGGTGATTTCTGTGTGGGAGTGGGGTAAATAATTAATTCCGAGAGAGAAGGGAAAGGTGAAGTAAGAAATAGTGAACTGCGTAAAAGAATTGTTTCTTTAACTTCCATTTCCTTCTTGATTAGTCCGACTCGTATGTGCCCTATTTCCAAAACGTAAGATTAAGAAACTCATGGCTTCACCTTGTAAGAATTTCCAAGAGTTGTCGATGTTTCCTTATTCCATCCCGCTCGGATCGGCCTACGTGAAATAAGTGGCAAACATGTGCTCAACTTAATATTATGGCAATGGGGTTTTCTAAGCCTCGTTTAACCTACTTCATTCGTTGGCGATGAGTATTAGGTTCTTACATTATATATACAGCACCGACAAGCCGAGGATTTTGTGCGCATTGTCATAATTTTGGTGATCTATCGATAATTTCCGATACCTCCTATGCCCAGGCCTCTTAGGTCAGCACCCCCATGCAGAGATACACATGCACACAATTAAATTGGACACACATATTAGGAGAAGTGAAATGTGAAGTAAGTTATTCCCCGTTTGCTCACTAAAGGTTTGCTACTTATATGAGTCTTGGGTTGTATGCAAAATATGAGGTCATTGTCCTTAGGTTAGTAAGTAGATAAACATCTCTAGCCTGCAGGCCGTGAGCTCTATCCTATGTTATAAAGCAAGAACACTAAGTATTTCTCGAAGAGAATCGTGTTTAATTATAGTACAATTTTTAGAGTACTTGGTAATTTTAACAACCGTCCATCCGCTTAGATATGACGGTGAAAAAATAAGAGCTACCGGAAACTACCAGGAAAAAAGTACCCGAAACTACCTGAAACTACCAAAATTGTATTATTTTGTATCAGATATTAAAAGGGCATTTAGGTAATTAGTCACCCCGTCCCCACTGTCTGATCCGATCCGTCCCCCACATGTCTCCCCCATGTCCGTTGTCCGCAGACGTTTCCCCAAATCCGCGGCCCCCTCCTGAAAATCGCCGCCGGCACGCCCCCAGCGGCTTCCTGCTACGTTGGTCCGAGAGTCGTCGCCGGCTTGGGCTCACGGTAGACTCGCCGCCGCCGCGGAGATTGCTGTCGAGCAGCCTGTTCTACGCGCACCCGAGTCCGTCGCCGCAGCTGCGGTCCTCGCGCCCCCGCCGGAGCACGGGGTCGGCCCCGCCGCCCGCCGGATGGGGCGTCATACGCCTCGTCGTCGTCTTAGACCCCGATGTGTACCCGCCTCGCCCCGGAGGCGCTCGAGAAATGGGCCAGCGAGGGCGATGATGTTCCTGTTCGAGGGCGCCTTCGGCAACGTCCTGCACACCGGCGACTGCCGCCTCACTCCCGACTGCATCCAGGGCCTGCCCCTCATGTACATCACCGGCGAGGGACCAGGAGCGAGCCAGTCCCAGCGGCAGCCATCATGCCGCATCGACACTGCACGTTTGCCAAGTGCTCGCTGCAATTCCCGGCCAAGGAGGACTCCATTCGTCAGGTACTTGTGTTTTGCTGCTGCAGTCAGCAATTCAGAACCAGCAACCGAGCTCGTGTGTCTCATCTCGTTGCTTGCTCTCTAATTTCAGGTGATCAATTGCATCTGGGAGCACCCAAATGCGCGACAGTTTATCTCGTGTCCAACATGCTGGGACAGGAGGAGATATTAGCACGGGGAAAGCAGCAGCCTGAGCCCCTCATCATCAGGCCTTCTTCCCAGTGGTACGCACACTACGCGTCACAAGAGGCGTCTCTAAGGCAGAAACCGGTGCTGACGAAAGCCTATGCGGGATGAGTTCGGGGTCTGGCACGTGTGCTTGTCGATGCATTCGTCTCGCGAGGAGCTGGAGCAGGCCCTGCGGTTTGCAGTCAGGTTTTGCAAAATGAGGAACAAGCTAATGGATATAGCTGCTCTTGAGATGTTAGATTATGAGAATAATAGTGTTTAACCATGGAAAGAGGTAGACATTCCTGTAGTCACTAGTATATTCTGAGCCCTTATTGAAGGTTAGAAAGTACTGTACACATATCGAGTACATGCCGAAAACATCCTTTCTTGCCATTTATGTTGATTTCATTTGTGTGTAGTCACTAGTATATTCCGGTAGAGATGCCGTCACATTTGTAAGCAGCTGACCAATAAGCGCAAGCTGGATGGTTGAGAACACACACCAGAACAAGAAGGCGAGAAATTAGCCATCCGTATAACATGATGAGGTCCTGATAGTGTCTGCCTTCTGTTAGTGTTCCAAATGTAACGCCGAAATGAGTCTACTGTAGTACCAATGTGGTATTTGCCTTCAAGTTGGTGCCCTTTGACTAATGTCAAAATGATGCTTATCTATGTAACATCATGTACTTGACATTACCTTTGGCTTGCTTGCCTCCCTATGTAAACATCATGTAACTCATTTGTTCGATGTTATTTTTGTAATGGCTACAATGGCCATGTGAATATTGATTAGTTTAGAAAGTGCGCATGGACCTAGGCTGCTCACTCCGGAAGGAGAAAGTACACAAAGGAGAAGCCAGCTACTAGTCGACTACACGCATGCACACCAGTAGCAGATAAATATTAGTAGAGTGGAACCTGAATTTTGAAGTTTGGAGACAGCATAAACACACACACCAAGAGGGAGAAGAAGCACATCATTGATCATATCTCTATCTCGACAGCTGATGGCATCAATACAGAACTACACACGTTTTATTTTGGAATCCAGAAAAAACCCAATACAACCGTGTCCTCCAGTGTCATTCTTTTAGTCGAAGTTAATTTTCATCCAGATCAAACTTAAGAAGGAACACAGGTTAGTAGGTAACCACTACTTTCATCCGTAATTATAGAAAGGAATACAGGTTCAGAATAATCTCTTTCTTTGCTCCATCCCACTCGACATAGTCTTTCCGCACACTAAAACCTTTCTCAAGAGCATAACTGTTATAGAACCGAAAACCCTTCATCCTCGCTATCAAACATCCTGCTGACAATGCCACGGAACTCAGTCATAGACTCAGCCATGTCTTCCTGCATATCAAGTTAACAATTATAAGTCAATCATGTGGATGACCAAAAAAAGGCAAAGACCGATACATGAAACAACCAGTATCTATAAGAATAAAGTAGAGTGCTAATAATTTGCATATAGAAATTTCTACAGAGACAAATCGGCATACAACAGCTATTGTTCCTCGAAAAAACAGCAGCAACTGTTACTTGCTGGGTATATAACTAGAGTAAAATACACCACTGATCCTATAAGTATTCTCGAGGTGTCAAGTTAGTCCTACTTCTTTAAAAATGCACCTCCCAGTCCTAATTGCTTTTAAGCGTGTCACCGGAGGTCCTAAGCTCATATCATAATTCACGCCAAGCATGAAACAATCAGTGTGGAAAGAAAACACGGCTAAGCATGGCCGACATGAATAAAAAAATAGGTTGATTAAAAACAACTTCAGATTTCAAAGACATGATCTCTAGATTGTGTGGATTATATTATATATGACTAACTAATAACCAGGCTCTCAATGTTTTCTATCGGGGAGCATTTTATGGTTAAAAGTGCAACGCTCAAGTCCTGTGTCTTTTCTCTTCAAATAATGATCTAGCTCACTGTACTTAAATGGAGTATTTGCACAAATGCAAAATAATATAAAAAACACAGTTGGCCACACCACATATTCCTTGCTACAACACTCAAAAAGAGGTGATCAATGGTATCACTACAATCACAGAACATGCACTTATCCAACCTCATGTATCAAGTTATCTTTAGTTAAATTACTGCTATGAGCAGCTAACCAAAAAAACACTCTGAGCTCTCATGTTCGGAAGAAAAATGGAATGAACTCTGCTTAAACCTATACAGGAAGACACAGACAATTCAAATCAATGGTAAATCCAACGTCATTTAATATAACTGTTGACACAAAGACATGGATTGATAACGAGTCTACATCAAACCAAAATCTAATAGCACTTTCATTCTATGAAGAAATCATCGTTACATTCCCTGTGAAAATTTAAGTTCCACACCAGCTGTGCACATGTGTGCCTCTAAGGCAGTAAACATCAGGCAAAGAAATGAATTGTCCATGTCGTTGGTCACATTTATCTGTTGAGAAGCAGCATGCATACCGCATCGCAGACCACACAGTGGCACCACATCCCACACACGCCGAGCAGCCGCGCAAGATTACAACGGACCTGAGAGCAGAGGGGAGGTAGAGGAGGGCATTACCTTGACGTCGATTGTGACCTTGGCGTCAGGGGCTGCTCGAGTCGCCGTGCGCTCCGAGAAGGGGGCCTCGTCGTGCGGCGTGCGCGATCCTCTGGCCGGCTCGCCGGAGATGGGGAAGGAGGACGGCGGGGGCGCGTGGCGTGGGGCTGCCTTTGTTGGACTCGTGTCTGCCGCGCCGGATGGGTGTCGGTTCGGGAGCACGGGAAAGAAGGCCGACGTGATGGTGCCGGACGGGTGGGTGATGCGCGGCGAAATCACGCGACCGTGTTCGTCGACTCGCCGTTTGCGGTCACGGCGGCGCGAAATCTCCCGGAGGAAAGATGGTTCTGGAAGACTAGAAGGATGGTGACGGTGTGGGACTCTCGTTCGAGGTCGGACTCCCTCCCTCCCCTGTCGCTCCGAGAAGGGGGACTCGTCGAGCGAGAGAAAGAATGGCGGCGGCGCTGCAGTCACCAGATCGAGGGACTGGTCGGTTTTTTCTCTCTATGGCAAATTCATGAACAAAATTACCACAATACCCCGGAGCGAGTAAACTAAATTTCTCCAGAATGATTGAACGGCTCAAATAATTGAGGAGTGGTGGGATTGAAACCGACGGATATAAAAATTTATGATGGGAGCTACCTGAAACTACCAGCGGTAGTTTTCCAAGCACCGTAAAAGAGCTCTAATTATAGATCTTACTTGAGCTTCGACGGAAATAGTTAGAGAAGCTCAGCCATCTGGTCAAAGGATGTTGTTTCAAGCTCTAAATTTAGGACATAAACAATAACTTTGTTGTAAAACAAGAGAAATTAACCCTACCCTGTCTTGAGCTTTAACGTACGTTATAGAGTAAGAACTCAGATTCTTTATAGATGAGAACATGTCTCGATTATAAATTTTATGCAAGCTTGGACGGAAAGATCTAGAGAAGCTTAGGCATTTGGTCAAATCCTGCTGTTTTGAGCTCTAAATTAAGGACAAAACCAGATGTTTTTTTTTTTGAAAAACAAGAGAAACTCACCTCTCGCCCATGCACCACAAAAACAGCAATAAATTCAGGGAAAAACCAAACAAATTCCCCTTGTTATTGTTTCCTCGCCGATAGTTCAATCATGACATACCTCTACTGACTGGAACACAACCTGTCCTGGTTTACCAGACTTGTCTAATAGTACAAAAAATACAGAAACAACTCGAACTTGCAATCTCCTGACCGGGCGGCCCCTTTCGCGTGGTCATTATCTCCAATGACATTGACAACGTGGCCTTGTTTCCAGAAATCCTCGGTTCAGGCTCCTGTGAAAACAACTGGGTAAGTTCCGGCGCTACTGTAAACCGGCTGACTCTGCGAACACGGGGAGAATTCTTTTCGTAGAATTTCAGCTCGGGGAGTAAATAGTCAATTTCACCTCCACCGCACCTTCAACGCCACGACCGAGAAACCCCATCAGGGGGCGAGCCAGCAACCGGCGACTCTATGCGGCCGCCCAGGCTAGTCCAGCAACTCTCCACTAAGTAGTAGTCTAATCACAGTGCTTAGTTAGCGCGCGCTAATGTTGACCAGGGGAATTGACGACCGCCATCGCCGTACGTAGCCTTCCCAGGCTCCATAAGTGCTCTGGCTCGCCACTAGCAGTGGAGGGAGAGACGGAGAGTTGATTCGGACAGAAAAGAGGGCGGCGGCCGGAGTGCAGTTAAATCAAGAACCCTGCTAATTATTCCGTCCCGTTCAGGGTTTGTCTGCGAGGAATAATTGCTTCAGTTGTATTAGCCACTTGTAAGATTAAATAGATACGGATCCAACACAGGAGACCTGCTTGTACAGTACTCCTTCCATGATCTCGCTAAAATGAAGATCCTTGAGCTGCTAATGTTAATTTAATGGCTTGACGGCTGACTCTTGCTTCATTGTCCTCAAAACTTTGTTTCCGATGCCTAATTCGTTGATCCGTTCCGACGATGATAATGGCTAGTCGGGAGATTGATCCGCGTCAGTGTAGTTTTGGCGATCCAATGGAAATTCCTGTTGCCTACCGTCCCCACAATGTATGAAAACCCATATCCAAATGTACAGGGACTCGACAAATTATGCACCAAATGGGGTTGGACAATACCAATCTCTGTAAAACTAAACTAATAAGTAGGTTACTTGCGTTTTCTCGGGGAAGGGTTGCTCCTTATATAAGATTTCGGTGCCAACAAGTTCATTGAGTCATTTGTCCTCTAGGAGGTCGTAGTTAAATATCCCTAGGTTTTATCTTGATCATCGGGTAGGTAAGCGGCTTCATCGTTTCTTTAAGAAAGGGATCACTTTATCAATAGCCCTTTTAAGGAAGGACTCCATCGTTCTTGTAAATTCTTTATCAAGATCAAAGTTTCAACCCTATCTCTCACACATACATCTTTCACGCGCACATGATATTTGCACGTAACTAGGATGCGGCAATATGTTAACAACTCTCTTGGCTTCAAGATATAATTTTATTAGGTCAAGAGGTACACATGAGCACATTTTGCATCTAGGCACAATATTATTACTTCACATTAAAAGGGCAACACATTTAGTCTTCATTTTGACCTAATAAAATCGCGAATCGTGCATGCAACTGCTTGAGTTGCCCTTTGCAGCTCGTGCGGGAGAATCGGCTTAAGGCGCATTCAGAGCATGCGTACGTACTGGCCTAACCAGAGCGAGCCGTGCATGCAGCTTGGGTGGAGAATCGGCTCGAGGCACATTCAGAGTTTCAGGCGAGGTGGAGAAACGGAATAGAGGGCTGTGCACCCAGATCGTCCCGTTCAAATTGTTTTTGCCAGATTTTTTATTTTGGAGGGAGATCGAATTAGAGTCCAACTCTGAGTCCGTTCCGACCTAGTGCGCTGCGCTACATAAATAACAGAATCCATGAGTATTGCATATGTGCGCAAATCTACCCAGCCGGTCATGGACGACAAGACGACGGCACCGGCACCAGAGACGACGCGATACCTGCCGCACGACCTCGTCTACCAGATACTGCTTCATCTCCCCGTCAAGACGCTGAAGCGGTTCGCCTGCGCCTGCAAGGCCTGGCACCACACCATCACAAGCGATCGCTGTTTCCAGCGCGCCCACCACCGCCTCCAGGAGCTGTGTGTGCTCGTCGCACCCATGATCGGAAGGAACGGCCACGGCGTTGACGTTGTTCCCTATACAACAATCCCCGGCTTATACCAGTGGGAGAGGAACAAACTGGGTCCGGCGACTCTTGTTCAAGCCATGGACTCCTTCCCTGAGAAAGCATTGAGACAACAATTGGCGCACTGTGACGGCCTCGTGCTGGTGCCGACAGCAAACGGCCCGGTGCGGATATTCAACCCGGCCACGCATCGCGTCGTCACCTTGCCCCGGACCCAGAACCGTGGTACTGAGGCTCCTTGGACTCGTAGCTTTCAGGAGAGTTATGGTCTCGGACATGACCCTCGCTCCGACACGTACAAGGTTGCCCGTTTCTTTTACCGCTCTGCGCACGGCTACACGCGAGGGATGGAGGTGCTCACCATTGGGAAAGACCAGCAATGGCGTGAGACGGTAGTGACACCACCCTACCCTGTCGTTGGAGGTCAAACGGCAACCTTCTTCAGAGACTCTTTGTTCTGGACAATCGATGAGTCACTAGTTCATCGAAGTGACGGCCGGGACGTGGCTGTCCGAGGTTTCCTTCGCTTCAGCCTCGAGGATGAGTCCTTTAGCGTCACACCGGGGCCTCTCGGGTGCCCTAATCTAAAAAACCAAGCCTCGAGGTTAGCTGATATTAATGGGGAGCTGTGCCTCGCCATCTCTCACGTTAGGCAAGCAAGGCATGGACGAGCTCAGGCGCCTATGTGGTATATATGGGCATGCGGCGAAGTGGATAGCCCCAGTCCGCCACGATGGGTTCGGCGACAAGTCGTCCCCCCACCCCAAAGTTGCATTCGTCTAATAGCCTCGATTGACAACGGCATAGTTCTTCAACACAGATTTCGCACTCTCACTTGGTTTGATAACCAAAGGTCCGAAGGTTTTGACCTCTGTGACTCGCTATATCATCCTAGCGTAGACGCGCTTTTGGAGTCTGGACACAATATTATAGTACATAACTGTGATGTAATACCATATGTTCCAAGCTTGGTGCCAATCTAGTCACTAGAAAATGAGTGTGCAATTGCATATCCGTGGGACCACGAGAACTAGTTTTCCAAGTGCTGATCGTGTCTCTCAATTTCCCTTCTACTCTTGTGATTTGCTTTTCATTTGTATCAATACACTATTGTTTCTGATCTAGTTCAAGGGTGCTCGTCGGATATAGAAAAAAAATGCAAAAAATTAATGCCGAACAAATCAGCTTACAAGAAAAATAGTAAAAACGCACGCCTTCAACAGAGGACAGAGGACCTACTCTCTCGACAACATCGTCAAAATCCTACCACGAACTTTTTTTTTAGATAAAAGGGGTCCTCCCCCGATTTCATTGAAATCGAAATAGGGAACAGAGTTTTTCAATTCCGGGACAGAGCCGCAGCGCAGAGCCAGGTTAGCCAATAGCACAGGTCACCAAGGACCAAAAGAACAGAAACTAAAACAACCGAAACTAGGACTACAACTTCCAAGTCACCAACTTCAAGCAAGGAGTTGTGCAAACCACGAACTAGATCGAGATCGAATCACCGAATCAGGAAATAGCGACTTCAAAGCATGTACAAAAATATTGGAGAAAGAGAAGATCAACCTGTAGCCAGGGGCGGTCCGCTGCCGCTTGCGCTGCTCCCACTCCCAGAGCTTCGACAACTTATCTGTGACGACGAGCCACCGTCAACTCTGGCTCGATCTCCGGCTGTGGACCGACCGCCTTCGACTGCGACCGAACGACGGAAACATTTTGATCAAATGGTACAGATTTCAGCTTCAAATGAAGAGCAAGTGTCTGTAGTGTGGAATGGGAAGGTGGAGGTTCCTTTCGTGTGGCTGTGGTGGAAGAATCAATTCGGACAGAGAAAGGAAACCTTGATTATTCCTTCTCACTGCACTACATGAAATAATTTCTTCTCGTTAATTTATTTTTTACTTAATTAGACACAATCCAGCTGTAATGCATATGAGATTAACAAAGGAAATGCAGCTCTACTCCAAGGGAACTTGCCGTGGTTGCCCATTTTTTCCATTCCCGTAATGGGTGTTACTGCCTCAATGAACTAAATGGCATGCCCCTCCAGTAGAAGATAATGGGACGTATGGGTTTTGAAAGGCTTCCTTATCTCGCGCGATTTGTTGGTGATGAGTACTTAGTTTGTCCATTCCAATTACGACACTGACACCAGGAGTGAGCTGCACGCATCCTGATAATTTTTATGATCTATCGGTAATTCCAGATACCTCCTATGCCTACATCTACAAAATATATAACACCAATGTGCAGAGTCAAAGCAAATAATACATCAAACAAAACTAGACAATTCCATAATATGGAAGTAAACTGAGACATGACCTCTACACAATTTGTTAGGAGAAGGCTTGTTCTTATAAAGACTTGGATCATTGGGAGTGTCCGACATCCATTTGTCGTCCGGTAGGTCGATAATTAAGCATCCCTTGGAACCTTGGTTATCAGGTTGCTCCACGGGTAGGTCAGTCGCAAATCAATGTATCTAGTTTTACATTTATAAACCGTGTCTAAAATTTAAAAATTGGAATTAAATTCTAGAAATGAGTGCTATCATGTGGTTCCTTAGTTGTACTAAGTTTACCTCATTCTCTAAACATTTTCTCACTTTTTCCCAGGCTCTAATAAACCCCTTCACGAATGCTCAAAAAAGCACCCAGACACCTTCACAAATGAGGAAAAAATGGAGCGTGGGGAAAACTGATTAGTTCTAAGGACCCAGAAGGCCAGAAGCATGAATATAAAGAAAACAAATAAATAATGGTTCCTACCCGTCCATTGCGCCTCTTCTCTCGCCTAACCCGAGTTTCCCTAGAGGAAACTACTCTGGAATTCAAATCTAAGGCCTTGACCTCATTAAATTCCGGACATATGGCATAGACAGGACCATGCTTGCATCACAAAGTCATACACCTCCCCCAAGTCTCTGCCGGCAGCAAACCCTACGATGCGTTTAGTTCGAGGGAATTAGAGACATAGGGAATGTGAGTTTAATCCTTATAGACTAATATTCAATCGACCGATTGGATGGAATGAGAATTAGTGAGGTATAAGACAAAAGAGAATCATGTCTTAAGATCTCACTAGTCTATTACCTTGGGGGTCCAAGTAATTGAGACAAAGGGAATGAGGGATGGGGAAGAGGCATTGAACCGGTGACTTGTCTTGGGTTTGCACGAAAATATTTTTTAGTTCACAAATCAAAAGTACTGAACAGATCCCTAAATACTTGTACTCGATGTATAAATAAACTAGTTTGCGCGAGATTTCATGCCACAAAGTTCATCGGAGCTATTTTACATAGTACTATATCTAATCAAACCTTGATCTTTTTCTTCCCTGACGGATCTAGTCATAGCCGAGGTGGTCCTATTCAGCCATCCTGTGTGGTGCCCCAAGCGAAGTCGTGCTCGTCCACTGCGGCTTGGGGGTGGGCCTCAACACCGGGAGCGCCTGCCTCCACCGTGGCCCTGGCAGCCGCGAGCTCGTCGCTGGCTTCGGTTGTCCACAGGAAGGCCGGCAGGAGGTGCTCCATTAGCACGACCATGTTGCATCCCCCAGATCCTCTACCGCTGCCGGTGACAAAGACTTTCCCCTCCAGCGCCGGAGGCAGCAGGTAGTCGTCCTCCTCCTGCAACGACAGCGCACGGGAAATAATGTTTCCAATCTCTCATTTTGTTTTTCTTTTGATTTAAATGGTCCTAAGAGACTCGCCGATGTTTCCCTATTTACGCCCTTGTAATCATTGCCTCGGTTAAAGAAATGGCATGTGTGCCCATGAATAATTTGTGGCAACTAGTATTTGTGAAACTACTGTTATCCCGCATAATTGATTGGTGATGAATGGTTGGTTCTTCCATTCCAAAAACACTCTCACGAGATGATCATCTTGATCGTACCGTCCTAATTTTGGTGATCTATCGGAATTTTTGGACACCTCCTATGCCTACATCTTTAAAATCCTTAACCCTTTATGTGAAATGGCAAAGCAGATAATTCACCAAATAGGACTAGACAATTCCAAGATACCGAAGTAAAGTGAGAAATGAGCTCTTCGCCATCGGTAGGACGAACTTCGTTGCTTATAAAGACTTGGATCATAGAGAGTGTTTCACATCATTTCTTTTTCGATAGGTGAATTTTTAAACATGCCTTGCAACCGTGGATATGAGATTGATGGTTAGTCAGCGACTACAAGGTATTTGATAATTCCTTTGAGCAAAAAAGATGAAAATCATACACCTCGGTTGACTTCTGTGGATTGGACTAGAAATTTAAAATTGGAATTGGCAGTAGAAATTGGAGTGTGATACTACCTGCAGATGGACCCGCCAAATGCAATAGTTGACCCTCTATGCACCAATTCAAAATTAATAATTAAGATGATTTCACGATATATTTATGGGGCGAGATGCTAGGTTAAAATTCTGAATACATAAGTGTTAAACCTTTTCTGTAAGCCGAATATACAAGGCCCGTTTTCACAAACTTCATTTACCAATAAGCTCCACTTGATCCTCAACACGTCGACAGTTTCCATAAAAGTTGAATAAATCAAAGTTTTGATTTAAATTCCTTTGTTACAATGGCAGGCGAACCGCATCAACGGTTTGAAGTCGAGGAGAAGCAGGATCCTGATGATGAGGTCGGGCGGCAGGTACTCGTCATCCATGGTCGGCGAGATCGATGAAGTAATTTTTCTTGCGAGCTAAGCTAGGTCCGCAGGTCATTGGTTCCGTATTTATTTGATGTATATGCACGACATGTACTAGACTCGATGTTGGACTCTAACTCGCCTTGTTGTCTCCCTCAAAAAAAATTCCGGAGTCCCGGTCTTTTATGTGGCCCAGTTTTTAAAGAAAATATAATTTGGTCAGGTATGTTTGATCCACAAGATCGTCTAGTCTAGATCGTACGGGTAGAACAGAGAAATTGGAGGAACTTTCGTGTACCTTCTCATTGTGATGCCGAGCTCGAGCTGCCGGCCATGGTGGACGGCGGCGATGGCGGCAGTGGGTGGCAGTGGTACTTCCCGTCAGCTCAGCGCTAACCCTACATCGGTAGGGATGTCGGTGGGGTCGAGTGGCACGGACGAACCTCGTAATCAGTGCCGCCGACCCCCACCTCTCTTTATAGCAGCTGGTGACAGGGGCCCACCGACCATTAAGGGTCGGGCGCTAATCAAGGAGTTGATCGAGCCGTGGACTCGGTCAATTGAGATCAATCTAACATTCTCCCCCTTGATCTCACTTTTAATTTTAACTTTATACTTTATATTTTACTTGTTTCATCACGGATCAGTACATAGAGCATATTTCATCGTCACAGCTCATTGCCGATAGAATCAGACAACTACAATATACGTCTCTGTTTTGAAATAGATTCTTTAATCTTTTGGGCCTCTTTATTGTCCGGAAATAATATAGACTATACCATAAAACCCATGTCGACTATGAGTTCTCCAAAACACACTGGGCGGTAAGCCTTTAATTAGCAGATCTGCGAACACTTGTGTGTTTCTTTTATATGTTCTTATGCTCCAAGCATTTCAACATAATTCCGGATTTTCTCCTTTACAACGTATAACTCTGTGTCAATGTGTTTGGCACCACAGTTGACTCGTTGTCTTAGGAGTGAATTACTTAATGGTTATTGCTGTTGTCAACCATTATCAATTCCGGGTACAGGTTTCCTTAACCATTTTGCCTGTCCCTCAGCCACATATCATGCTATAACATGTTTTTACATCACACTGATGTTAATCTTTTCATTCTTCGGAGCTTTTCCACACAAAAACTCCAAATGTGAAATTTAGCGACAATTGTGGATTTCGCTATATATTTCACAGATTCTTTCTTTGTACTCACATTCTTTTGAGAGCACATTTATACATCTATCTTTGTACTCACAACCTTTTGAGAGCACTCTGTTTCTTTTAGCATGAGGCCAATATCTTTGATTCCATTCCAGTGATCTATATCTGGATTGGACATTGCCAAAACAACCGGGATACGTGAACTGTCAGGGTAATAATGAGTTTTCAACAGCTGAAACATATGGTACCATATCCATTTGATCTGTTCTAAGTTATCTCTTGGAACACTAAAGTTCTCAATTCCATTATCCTTAACAATAAGAACAGGCGTAGATTTTCTCGACATGCATGCTTTAGAGACTTCTTCTCAGCATATCCATGCGATATTTCTAATACCCCTTTTCTTCTTTTCTTAGTAAATCTCGATACTTTTAACGACAGACACTCTGCCGAGAATACTCTTTTGAGGACAAGAACTTCTTTTCTCTGCCGGTAGTAGATTGACATCACCACTAGCAAGTAGGATATCATCCACATACACAGGATTAGGGAATGAATTTCCCATTCTATAAGTTTGTTGAAAAGCGATTGTCTTCTCATTCTCTTTTAACCCAAAAATAACTTCTGATTCTAGAGACTTGATCTAGTCCGTAAGATCTCTTGTGTTCTTTACTTTCATCTGATGTAACTCAGATCATTATGTGCCATTATCACTCATTATAATCTGTTTATTCTCTTAGCGCAAATCTTTCGATTTAAAATCGCTTTTTACATATTTCTTTTGGAGTCACATTGGCGTTGTAGACCCTTTATAGCCTACTGTTTTGGCTCCATTGAAAATTACTTATGAGTCCCAAACATCGTCGGGATTCACATAGTCTCTAATCATTAAGACAAGTAGACACTTGTCAAAATCGATTGAGCGCTGCTTATAATCTCTGTAAATGAGGTGGGATCAACCTTCATTTAAATTTCTCTGATATAGACTTTATAGTCATCTGTTTTTCTCATATGGGGATGTTGTTGGTCTGTCATTGCCTAGAGGCAATTAATTCTGTAGTCTTCTATCGCCTAAAGGCAATAGCTCTTACAAGGACCTAAATCACAAGATCCATGTTTACTTGTTCATCTCTATTATAAAGTAACAAGCTCCCCCAGATAAAATCTATTCGAGCCTTAGGTATGTTCATACCATGCTCCCCCAGATTACTCCATTTTCTCCAAAATGTGTATCCTTAATCCTTTTTATTTGGGTTTATTCTGTTAACCTGTCAATCTGTCTTCTTTATGGCACTTTGAGTACCGTCCTTAGTCTCCTTTCGGAGCTGTAAAAGATCCAGGAATAAATCTATCTCTTTACTTTAGGAGTATCATTATTATGACCGTCGTACTCCCCAGACGATCACAATTCATCATAGATCACTTAGATGCATAATATGCATCACATTATCTGAAGAATAGGGGAGTTTATTCTGTAACATTCTCTATCTCCCCCTCAAAATGTGGCAAGAACCTTTTTGCCACAATTTCGAAATTTTGATTGTCTGCTTTATTCAAAATGAAGTTATCTTTTATCTGCTTCATTCAAAATGAAGTTGTCTTTTAATGTATGGGAGTACTTTTTTCTCATTCCTTTTCAAAACTCACAAGAGTCCTTTCTCAATGATACTTTTGCAAGTCACACTTGCATGCCATTCTCATCTTTAGGTTCTTTTGTAACTTTATTCTCTTTTGACTCATTAAGTGCTTTGTAACTATGACACATAAAGTGTGCGGTCGATATAAAAACATATGAGTCATCACATCTTCCTCCCGTCATACAGGATAAGTCCTTTGTCACAATTTTCTCCCGCCATGCGGGTATTTTCCCAGACTTTTCCCACCACGTGGGTATTATTATCGTCTTTTCGCGTCATGCGGGTAATTAAGAGACACAGATGCCACAATTGGCTCTTTAGACTGCATATTCAAACATCAAATTCAGAGATAAATCTGAATACTTTTTTATACACATGCTTAATCCAACGTTCGTCAAATTAAGCATTCATGTTGCTCGTTTACAAAATTTCTTCATGTAGAGTACATGAAAGAAATTCGTTAAACAAAAACTCTGAATGATTTATTTGTTTTCTGCATGGAGGGCGAAGTATCAGGTGAAAACCTCCGCTCTGGTGAAAACGTGAAAACTTCCGTTCCCTGCCATCCGATCAACTTCAGACAGCCTGGATTAAAAGTGGGGAACGTTCTAATAACAAATTAAACGTACTTTTGCTGATAACCCCCTGGCCTTAACACCTTTTCCTTGACCCGATTCAGTAAGAAAAATACACGCGCTTCGTTGACTCGTCCGGTTTCAATCTGGTCCTCCCGGTGGAGAATACCGACGGCGAGGCCGCTACGCTTCTCCCATGCCGGCGAGCCTGTGGCTTGGATTCGTGTGGCGACAACTCGGAGGCCGGGTGGTTGGCCCACGCGACATCGGCCTGGTGGCGGCTACGGCTACGCCCGCGCGCGACGGCGACCCGGGACGACGGCACGGCGACACCCGCGCGCGACGGCAACTCGGGGGCGGCGTGGCGATGCCCGCACGCGGAAGCGACCTGGCGCTACCACTCCGCGAAGGAGATCCGAAGCTTACCCCACGGACGATACCCAGCGGCAGCAGCGTTCCGGCATAGACGGCCACCTGGTGGCGTCGGCGCAGCTTCTCTGAACCTTTGGTTCAGGGCTGCTTCTCTGAAGCTTTTATTTCATTATCTCTTCCCTGTAGCTTATCTGAACGGACGTGGAATTTTACTGTTGTTATACCTGAATCAATGTGGAAAATGAATCTTGTACAGACTCTGATGCAATTCTCAGATGCTAATTGTGACTTCGTGGTGATCTTCGATCTTCTGAATATGACCGTAATAGAAGTCCATTTATAATGACACTGAGTATGAAGGTTGTGCCTAAGCAGTGTATCAGTCTGTATATACCCTTGTGCAAACATATCAACGATACATTTCTGCGTTGATCATCTAGGAGCCAGCTTCCTATAGAGCAGACCTCGAACTAATATGAGCACAATCACTGGCAGAAGCCTATCAGACTATGAAATAAGTGCATAGATTGTGTGAACGAACTGAGTCCTGTGATCCATACGACACTTCCTTTTTGCTCCAGCAATTTCTGACTCTCAAGTTGTCCAATTGGGCAATCATGCCACAGAATATAAGTCAATTCCCAAAGAGTAAAATTGTTCATTCTCTAAACATAACACTAAAAGGGAAGAACTTGTATTTTATTTTTCACTCAGCCTCCAAACAACACACAATATTCATAAGAACTACAATATTCAGAAATACAATATTTAGAAATAAAATGATATTCTCCTTCCAAAATATAGACAAAAATAAGGTCGAAAAATCATCCAACATAGAGCTTCAGCACTAGCTAGGTTGTCCTTGAGAAATACGTCATAAGACTTCAGAAATTGGAAGATTTGTGGAGCTTGAACAAGATCTGCAGTTAACATAAAACAGATAATTTTTGTGTGTAAATATACATTTTTGAAAGAAAATAAATTGTATGAGTATGACAAGTACCTGTAGTATTCTTAATTATTGTTAGGGCAATTACGGCTATCATGGAAGCCAACCTGCTTACACTTCTTGCATGTTCTGGGCACTTTCTTTTTCTGTCCACCAACATTTTTCTTCCCCTCTCCATCCTTATCTTGCTTCCCTTCTCCATCCTTATTTTTATGCCCACCCTTGTCTAAGTGCCCTTTAATTCTTTTGCATCTCCCTTTGTATGGACATCAGTAGGTGGATGAATTTCAACTTCACTGGGCATAGTGCAACCAATATATGCCTCAAACTCATCTTGTCTACTAGGACAATTGGCAGTAACCCTTTCAGACACATTTTTTTTCATTTCAAGGAGAGTGTTTCGTAATGCTTCCAATTCCTCGGGAGAGTGTTCAGCCAACCTAATTGTGTCATCCAATGTGTGGTGTATCTCGGAAACCATTTTCCGCTTCGCCAAGTCTAAAGAACTTCTTTCATTCTCTTCAAGCAAGTTGCCGTAGCTATCATATACTACCCTCCTGTTAATCGTTTTCTTCCACCTATCCAGAGTGAATTGGCTAGGTATCTCATTCAGTTTTGCACCTCTCAAAACCACGATTATATGTCGACATGGAATTCCACGTGTCTCAAATAACATGCAAGAGCAATGAGCACTTACGGAGGTTGCATTGAATTGAACATCTCGAGACTTAGAAGAACGGTCACCACCTATAACCGTGGTTCTCAGGTCACCATCTTGTGATATGCTTTCAATCAAGCAATGATCTCTAGCTGCACGCACCTCTTTTTGAAAAGATTTGAAAACCTCATGGGTGAAGAAGATACTTGCATGCTTCTCTATCTCCCAGGATGTAATCAATGATGGCGTAGAACTGAGGCATTCATGGTCAGCTTTGAGTTCATTCTGCCGCTGTTCTTCTAGGGCCGTACCAATCCTAATCCAAAACTCCACCAAAGCATGTTTGTAACCAATAAAATGGTTAAAAATGAGTTAGCACTCTCTGACCTTGAGTGGTTCTTAGAAGCTCACCCAAGAATACACCTCTAAAGTAGGCTGGTATCCATGATTTACGAAGTTCATATCTCTTGGCAAACCATGTGTTGTCCTCAAGACCAAATTCAGAAATCATGGAAAAACCATTTCTCCTCAAATTCAGCTGGATTTTCAGACCCCCATACGCATGAGTATTGTATTGTAAAAATATTCATCTTCTCTCAATGAAGGGCCAACCTTTTCTGGAAGCTTTCCCATTATGTGCCACATGCATAACCTATGGATAGTGTTAAGCAAAATTTGTTCAATTGCAACCTTCATGCTTTGGTCTTCATCAATTACTATAATCCTCGGTGCTACCCCATCCATGGCTTTCAAGAATGTTTCAAATACCCATTTGTATGACTCTATCTTCTCATCAGCGATCAAGGCGGCACCATAAAAGACAGATCCCATGTGGTGGTTTATTCCTGTGAATGGGCAAAAAATCATGTTGTACTGGTTGGTGCTATATGTAGAATCGAAAGATACCATTTCTCCGAACAAAGCATAATTCTTTCTACAAAAAGCATCAGCCCAAAATACATGTGTCAGCCGTTTTTCATCATCAAGAACATACTCAAAGAAGAATCATGGGTTGATTTCCTTCATCTTCTTGAGGTTGTTAATGAACATTTGAGCATCTGAATCCTTGAAAGTACTTCTCATGTCACGATGATAATTTTGTAGGTCTCTCTTTGTGCACCCCACGAACTCAAATCCACCCTCACCAACACGAAGCAACCGAAATGCCCCAGATGTGCCAATGCTAGCCGCGTGACATGATGGTCTTCCTTACATGTGTTCTTTTCTTTTCTCCATTCAAATTTGTATTGGGTTCCTCCTTCTTTGTTCGAAACCTGATTTTCCACAAAGAAAGCGCCTCCATACCACCACATCATCTACAATCTTCTTCTGTCCAATTCGAACTGAAAATCCAACATTGTGCGCATAAGCCTTGTAAAACTCCTCAACCGCTTCCATACTATCGAATGTCATACCTACAGCCGGCTTTATGTTGTCATCGCATTCAGATGTACATGATGAATCCTAAAAAATAGAACGCCCATTAGTCATACAAGTTAGTAACTGTGTCGGAAAATTTGAACGAATTTGAGTGTTAATAATACTCACACAAACTGGGCCACGCATAGCTCCTTTTTTGGGTGTACTGAAGCTATCGAAATTGATTGGGGGAGGGTTTATTTCTGTATCATCCGTTCCTCTCTCATTGCAATCATGAGGAATATCATGGCCAAGCTACAAGAAAGAAAATTATTGACGTTGCCATTGGAGTGATCGGCCCTATCAATGTAGAAACAAAAAACGAAACATGTGCAGCACTTACCTGTGCACTGCTTGCAGGAGGTACGTGCATGGCAGGGGACAGAGGAGCAGCGGTCGTCCGAAGACGCGTGCTCTGAAGGCGAGTCACTTCCGCCGAAGGACAAGTGCGGTCGTCCGAAGTCGGCGGCGCGGGGTGGATCACGGACGGCATAGCAATTTTGGACGGGGCAGGAGTAGGGGAAGGGAGAGGTCTGATGGCAGGGGCCTGGGCAGTGCTAGGGCACACAGACGACGGAGCGTTAGCACCCACGACGATCGGCTCCGGGCGAGCCTCCATGGCGGCACAGATCGTGGTCTCGTGGGATGGATCACGTATTCACCTGTTGTTTGTAACTGACTCGGGTCAAGGAAAAGGTGTTAAGGCCAGGGGTTATCACCAAAAGTACGTTTAAGTTGTTAGGACGTTCCCCACTTTTAATCTAGGCTGTCTGAAGTTGATCGGATGGCAGGGAACGGAAGTTTTCACGTTTTCACCAGACGGTGGTTTTCACCGGATACTTCGCCTGCATGGAGAGTACATGAAAGACATTTGTTAAACAAGACTCTCGATGATCTATTTGTATTCTTGGATTAACATCCAAGAATTCTTTTTCTTTTGCAGTCATTCTTTAGAGAGAACATACTCTCTCACTTTATGACCTTTCTTGTCATCTTTTGGGTCACAAGTACCCATCCTTTTGATTTCACGAATGAAAACATAAGAATCTTTGTCTGAGAAAATATTCAATAATAATAAACAATAATGAGCATAAAAATAACCCTTCGTTGGTCTGGTTAAAGATATGCACCTTAAATCTTTAAAACTTTTTTCTATATTCTAAATCACCGTTGGGCAGAATTAGAATTAAACATCATCTTTGTACACTAATTCTACATCACCGTTGGGCAGAAATAGAATCAATGCATAAAACTCATAAACAATATGATGATAATATTTCTATTACAATAAAGAACTCTGTTTGGAAAAAGACATTATCATCAACTCTATTCAGCGGAAACATTCTCTGAAAATTGATCACTTTCATGCAGAATTATCAGAGATCTAGCCCTTTGACTATAGAACTCATATAATTATAGTACCATAATTAATACCAATGTTTGATCCACAAGATCGTCTAGTCTAGATCGTACGGGTAGAACAGAGAAATTGGAGGAACTTTCGTGTACCTTCTCATTGTGATGCCGAGCTCGAGTTGCCGGCCATGGTGGACGGCGGCGATGGCGGCAGTGGGTGGCAGTGGTACTTCCCGTCAGCTCAGCGCTAACCCTAGATCGGTAGGGATGTCGGTGGGGTCGAGTGGCACGGACGAACCTCGTAATCGGTGCCGCCGACCCCACCTCTCTTTATAGCAGCTGGTGACAGGGGCCCACCGACCATTAAGGGTCAGGCGCCCCCGATCAGGGCGCTAATCAAGGAGTTGATCGAGCCGTGGACTCGGTCAATTGAGATCAATCTAACAAGGTATTCAACCATCAATGGAAGAAGCCGAGGACTGATGTTACACATGCGTACGTGCATGCGCGCGTGTGTGCAAAGTTGACTGCCATTACACATGAGAGGCGGGTATCTGGAACTTAAGTGGGTACACAATAGGATGTGACACAAAATATGATGTGACACAACGTAGAAAAGCTGATGTGTATATCGCTGCTCTTGAAAATGCTTGTTCAATTTCAGTAAATTCGACCAAATTTCACGTGACAAGAAGAACAAAAAACTTGCATTTTTTTAGAATGAAATCCATATCACGCAAGAACTAGATTTAGAATGCAATTGACTGAACAAAATAAAACCCTTTAGAACTAAGATAGCTTTTAGTTATTTCTCTCACGGAATCATTGCTGTCCACTCCAATACAAATTAGCATATTTGCGAACATCTGCAGTGGTATTCACGCCCTAAGTATAATAACCGGCATCTACATGCTAACAGAAGGGTCTTCTTTTCCCGCGTGTGCTTATTTATCCATATTTCCTTGCTCGTGATCAGTAATCCGGACTTCAATTGCGACTCTAACTCCGACAACATGTGGAAAGAGCACAGGTTGTAATTTGGTCGACCCATCTTCAGTTCCTGGTGCCTCTTATACTCTATCAACTTCATATCACTTAGGTGTATGACTGTATGTTCACAACATAAAATACACAAAACAGTGCTACAAAATCGCAGAGATACAAAGCTTGGCAGTTACATGAAGCGATTTATCGCCGGTTAGGTCAATAGCTGGACGCACCTTGGGTATCAGTTTGGCCCTCACTTATTTAGGAATAGTATGATTTTTCTTATTTCTGTTCACGTAGAATAGCATTGCTCTTCTGAACTGTCCGTACGAAAGAATAAATGATCAGTTTAGTTGGCGGAAATATTTCACGTGCGGATGGTGAAGAGCACGGGCCAGATTTCCGTTTGAAGCGGATACGATACGAATTCCAGTCCAACTTCGAGTATGTCGTATGGGCGGCAAACATGTACGTGCGGACTTAGCTAGCTAGAAGAATTAATCTATCGATCTCGCCGATCGACCATGGACGACGAGTACCTGCCTCACGACCTCGTCATCAGAATCCTGCTCCTCCTCGACGCCAAGCCGCTGATTCGGTTCACCTGCGTCTCCAAGGCCTGGCACAGCACCATCACGGCGACCGGTATTTTCAGCGCGAGCACCATCGACTCCAGGAGCTGCAGGTGCTCATCGCGCCACGGATCAGAGGCAGCGTCGGCCTTACCACCACACCTGGTTTGTACCGGTGGAGAGGAAGATTGAGGAGGGCGCCTTCGCGGCGACCCTAGTTCAAGTCATGGGCTCCTTCCCAGCCGTTGAGGAGGCGAAGAGGCACACGCTCGCGCACTGCCACGGTGTCGTGCTAGTGGCTACAGACGGTGGTCCGGTCCGGGTGCTCAATCCGGCCACCAGGCGTGTCCTCACCCTGCCCGCAAGCCCCCATGGCGTTGCCCCGCCACCCGGCATGAACATCCATCGGGCGTTGGGTCTGGGGCACGACCCTAGCTCCGACACCTACAAGGTTGTCCGCTTTTTTACCGGTCCATTCAAGTGCTTCCCACGGGCCTTACCGGCTGCACACCTGCGCTGGAGGTGTTTACCATCGGAGGGACCAGCAATGGCGCGACACGGCGCAATTGCCGCCGTACCCCGCGATCCAAGGCCGAACAGCCACCTGCTTCAGTGGCTCCTTGCTCTGGGCGCTCGACGAGTCCGTAAACCTGCTGGAACTCGACAAGCCCGTCCGAGGCTTCCTCCGCTTCAACTTGGAGGATGAGTCCTTCTGCATCACGCCGGCGCCTCCTGGATGCCCGGACCTCAAAGACCACACGTCCAACTTAGTCGAGATGCATGGGGAGCTATGCCTTGCTCATGAAACACGGCCCAAGGATGGACCACATGGGTATCGCCAGCGGCCCTATTTTGGGTCTGCGTCCATATGGGCAAGCAGTGGCGTCGATACACCACGATGGATTCGGCGCCATGTTGTTGACGCCGCACTTCCGATTCATATGATAGCCGGATTTGACGACGGTGATATACTGTTCCAAGGGCGACCTCGCACGCTGGAGTGCTCCGATGGACAAACTACTAGCGTGTGACCAGCATGCATGAGTTGGGATATCACCATCCAAAGACGAAGAAGCCTGTTGAGTACACAAAAAAGGCGGTCCATAGCTACGATGTAATCCCGTATGTTCCAAACCTTGTGCCAATCTAGTTAACCGCTAGCAAACACTGTGCTTCAGCATTTGTGTGACTATAGGCAATATTATACACACACAAGACAATGAAAAAATAAAATTTTCTAGAATTATTCATGGTTGCCACAACACTTTGTGATCATTAATACTTCAGTTTTTTCAGTTTTCTTACATAAGAGATGATCTAGTATCTGTTCTTTCGATTGCATAATTAACATCTTATTGTTGTTGACTGTTTTCCTCGCTCTATTTGTATGTAAGTCTCACTAACTGCGAATAAAAAATCTGTATTGGCTAGGCTAGCCGCATCTCCGGTCCGCAGATTCAAAATCTTAAGTAGTGTACGTATAACCACGCGACCGCGGACCGCCTGTGCTACCTGTGTGCACTTCATTTGGTTCAACTATCTCTAACCTAGCAAGGTGCATGGGACTAAACATTACAATGTCACAAACCAAAACTGACTCGGTTTCACTTTTGGGCCATGCTGTTCTTTTGTCTTTTTTTAGATAAAGTGCTTTATTACTCAATAGTTTAAGTATTACACCCGGCATCTGCATAATAAATGCACACAGCCGCAATCCAACTGAAAGAAAAACAGTATGTATGGAAATAGATGAATTACAATCAAACGTGAAATGTAAAGTGCCTATGACATAGCAAGCTCATCTGCCTATGGGGGACCAATCCGGCGATTAAGCGGCCGCCCATGTTGTGACAAAATGTCCCTTGCCACCTCCTCCAAGCGTGCACACGCCTCCGTAAAGAGGTCTCGATGTCCCACACGCTGTAAGGTAGACCACGTACGGAGAGTACTTGTGCATCTGTAGAGTACCTGCAAAAGAGAAACATCTTTGTCATTGAAGACCTTGTCATTTCTACTAAGCCAAAGCGACCATAAACAGCAATCGCTCCCACCCTAATAACCGATCTAAGCTTCTTATCTATCCCATGTAACCAGTTGCCAAAAATATTTGCAACAGACTTGGGAGGATATAAGTTAGATGCTATTTGGATAGATGACAATATAGAACGAGCGAAATCGCACTCGAAGAATAAGTGTTTAATTGTTTCTTGTTGCGAACAAAACATACACTTGGTACTTCCATGCCAATTCCGTTTGACAAGATATCTTTGGTTAAAATGACACCCTTATGAAGATACCACGAAAAAACTTTTATTTTAAGTGGAATCTTCATTTGTCATATTTTCTTATTGTCATCGACTGGAATATCAGAATGTGCAAGCGCCTTATACATGGAATCTACCGAGAACTTCTCATTCCCGCATAAGTTCCAACGAAATTCATCGGAACCTTGTGTGAGTTGGATAGAATCCAACCGTGCCAACAAGACGTTTGACGAGGATATACCCTTCGGGTCCCCTATTATTGGTATACCTGTGTAGCCGAGACGAAAGCCCACCTGGCGGCCCAACGAAGCCCAAGAAGCTGCGGGCTATTTCTTGAAGCACAAGACAAAGACTCCAAATCGTGGTCTACTAGGACTCTTGTAAACCCTACCTGGCTCCCTTTATAAAGCCAGGCAGGGCACCCCCATAGACAGATCCAGACACAATTAGACATAGCATACATGGCATAGCATAGAGAAGCCACGTCTCACCTCCACAATCGCCATTACGGCCACCATGTAACCTCATATATGATCATAATCAGACATGCAGGAGTAGGTCTTTACCTCACAATCAGGGGCCGAACCTGGTAAATCCTTTCTTGTCAGCCGTCCGATATTACCAGTGCACACATTTTCTCCCCATAATCTACCTGGGGTACTCGACTCTGGGATTGCTGGGGCACGCCTCGACAATTGGCGCCGTCTGTGGGAAGAACGCATGCTGGATCACGGTTTTGGCGGCTCCATCATATTCATCGGCAAATCTTCATCGACAAAAGCGACCAGATCGCATCTAGCGGAGGCGTTCCGTACATAGCAGATCCAATCTACGTCACATCGCAGACGATGCGACCAAATTTATAATCAACAAGCAGCCGAGGACTTCATCGGGTGACCGCGGCATCCTGTACACAAGCTCCGGATCCAACCCGACGGAGGCATCACATGCGTGCACCGCGAGATCCAATCGGAAGAAAACCGACGAGCATGCAAAGCGAGCCAAACAAAAACGGCGGCCGCAACCCCGCAATCTAATCCGCAGAAGCTTCGCGCCATGACTGGCAACTCCATCAGCAGATCCAATCTACAGAAGGTCACGCGGACCCGCGTCGTATGCAGCAAAGTACTGATCGGCGCATCAAGTCCCAAGAAAATTTCTGCCCAAAGGAAACAGTGTCTACATCGATTCTGGACGCCACTGCGTGACCTTGTCCCTTGGCTGATCGGGTTTTCCTTACTCAAACTGATCTTTGTCTCTTGGATTATTCCATACATTAATGTTTTACTCAGATCTAATCATCCACCATATGCATGCATGTTTATCTATTTTGCATGTCACGGCGACAGACAACTGATGATCCCGAAGAGTAAGTCTTGATGCCTGCACAAATAATCGGGATTTAGGTTGAGACTCCAAGTGCAGAGTGTATAGTAAAGTGGAAGACAGTTTTCCCCACGAGGGGTGACTCGAGGGTTTAATATCGAACTCTCGGGGAATATGAAGTGGTAGATTTATCTTCTTATCCTTCTTTTGGTTACCTACAAAACAAAGTTAGATGTTTTCGTCCTCAACCTCACCTGCGGTTGTCAAGCACAAGGTGTAAGAATGATATCATGATAGTTATGCAATGCAAACAGGAAATAAATATGCAATGATGGTGGATGCAATGATAAATGATATTTTTGGGTTTTTAAATGATGTATGCAAGAGGAAAAGTATTTTTGTATTTCGGATTTAATGATGGCTGAAAATAGAAAAGTGGTATATGGTGTTAGAAAGGTGTTTCTTATGATTAAAAATGGACTGGGATTCATGTTTTCACAAATGCACTCTCTCTTTATAAAGTGGTAGACAATGGAACATACAAAGTTAACATATGAGATTGCAACACAGGGTTTGATAACAAGTTACTTAGATATATGGGCATCACATCCTAACATAAAGGTCTTTTGGTTATTAACCTCTATTATAAACATGCTAGATCTAGTCATGGAGTAGTGGCAATGGTCACGCCCACATCCCGGTAGCATGGTATTTTAGTTTATCCCTAGTGAGGTAACAAAGTAAGGTAAAGATACCAAAGTGGATCGCAGAACTTTCTCTCACGTTCACTGCACTAGCCACCCCCCGTTACTCCAACTAATGCACACGTTCCCCCACACCGCTCTCATAAACATGCTTGATCAAAACAAGTAGACAAGAACGGGGTACATAATATGCATCTATACTCATAACTGAAACAAACATTGCAATCTCAAACATATATTAACTCATAAAGATCCACCACAAAGGTATTACAACGGTGACCGTAATCATGTTCAGCAGCTCATACGGTGCTAATTAGTGAAGCTCAAGAGAGGAGAGATACATAAGTTACTTCCACAAACCCATAGTCCAGAGGTGGACTACTCCCTCTTCATCATGGAGACGGTGGAGAAGTCGATGGAGAAGATGGAGACCACGCCGGCAGCGCCCCGCCGGAGTTTTCCCCCTCCAATCTGCAGCTCCTGATCTCCGTTTCGGTGTTTCTGTGTTTGTGCGGCGCTCCTTCCAGAGAACGTCGGGGGACCTTTTTTATAGGCGTTTTTAGGTCAAGACGATGTCGGTGGAGCGAAGATCGACGGCAACGGAGCCACGAGGCCCAAACGGGTGGGTCCCACGCGGCCAGTACCTGGCCGCGTGGGCCACCGTTTGGCCCTCGGCCTCCGTTTGCTCGCTTCCTTTTTCCGTAGTCCTTCTTCCTTCCAAATATTGACGCCCGTAAATTTCCAGGTGATTTCGTTGACGTTTGGGTCCCTGAAACATTAAAATAAGAAAACGGGTTTTCTGCCTGTGCAGGGTTAATTCCATAAAAATAGGAAATAAAGATATTCCCAAAATCATGATAAAACATTGATATAACCCTTATATGATGCAAATATGATTGGAATATAAGCAATTAAAGTGCAAAGTTCATGTATGCATTTTACATGCATCAACATCCCCAAGCTTAATCCATGCTCGTCCTCGAGTATGAAGATGATAAAACTAACATGGACTTTGCAATTTAATACTTAACAATGATATCAAAGATGATTACTATTGCTACATATAGTCAAATGATTCATTCTTCAAAGGAGTAGCAATATGCAAATAGTTTATGAAGTGATATCAAGTATTCAAGACAAGGATGTTCATTGATAGTTCACAAAGTGTAACATGGTAGCAAGTAATATGGAACACATGTATGCATAATGATAAGTAGAACATCCTACAATGGTCATAGAGTGTAGATGAAAATCTGAATATGATAGGTGTACACTTTGGAAAGATGTATATGTGAGTAGAGGTAAAGCATGCATAAGTTTCATCCAACTTCCAAACTCTTCTACTTAAGTTAATGATTGCAATAAGGTATTCATTGGTGTCAAGCTCTCATTGCCCCTATCATAGCATCTTGAATGATTAAGGTTAAAGTGAAAGCAAATATGAGTAGTGTGCTTGATAAAGAAGGTTGATGTCTCATGCCCCTTGAATACAAGTACTTACACCATGTTACTCAACTTGGGAAACAAAGCAAGTTCAAATTATCATTGTAAGCATAATAGTATCATCAAGAGCGTCAACTGGGGTACCTCTTGTCCCAGATATGGAACAAGCCCATATCAAAATGACAAGACAAACAAACAAAATGAACAATCTCAACACCCTTTTTATTTACCATTTGGAATAGTTTTTTATTGCAAGGTGTATCACAGAAGGTTCACCATAGTATGTAAGTAAATTTCCACCATGAATGATGCATGGCTTAGATTAGCGGCCCAGGCGTCTCTCTAACCATTTATACAAACTCATTTAAACTACTTCATTTCCACTATTTCAACATGATAGCATCCATAACAAAAGCACATGATATCAACTAAATGAGATGAAGAGTGTTGAAAGCTTGCATGTGACAGCACATATGGGCTAACTTCCAACCCAACATTCATCAAGCCACACATCATAATCTTAATCACAATGGGTCAAGTTTTATTATGCAAATAGAAATTGTGCATCAAGTTCGTGAGAGCTATATAACCAATTTTTTCCATTGCAATCAATAACATAAACATTTTCATTCAGAGGTAAGATAACACAAAACATGTTAAACATACTCGGAATAGCATAAAGCCAATAGGTAGATATGGTGGACTCACTGGAATAACTTTGGTTGAAGGTGTTGGAAACAAGTTTTTGCTTGTTGGAGTTTTTGGGCTAGCAAAAGGGAGAAAGTTGACCATCTAGATGCATGCATGAGTGTCCATAGAACTAACTAATCCATGTTAAACCAAGTGAAATAACAATCAGCACCAAAACATGAATAAGTGATAGCTCTACAAAAAGAATTTGCAAACTATTACTCATAAACAAGCTCATGAATCATGCAACTATATGTATCATTAAAAATCAAGTCAAACATCCCTTTTCCCAATCTTATAAAAGCATCCAACATATTTCAACCCATATTTCCAGTAGCTCTCTCATATATAATTGATAGTGTGGTGGTCTCTCAAGACTCAAACAAAAACAAAAAACGACGCTCCAAGTTTATGCGATAAAGTGTTTCGATCGAAAAACAGAAGTTGGACGTGTGCAAACCGAGAGTGTGTAGGTCCAGCGGGGTTGTCTTCACATCCCCAAGCTTATGGTCTTCACCATCCTTGGATAGCTCTTGGTGCATCTCCTCCAATCCCTGTGAAAAAACTTCAAAACACCGTTTCTCCCATCTCTTTTCTGTGGGGTGCATTAATAGTGATAAACAAATAGGTTCCTTGCTGCATATAATCCTTGAACAAAAATTCATATGAATGTCCAGAAAGTGTATAATGTTGTATGCCTACTCATAAACTCAATTGGATCAAAAAGATTCAACTTAAAAGCTCAAAGCATGCATCAAACAAAATGGGACAGAATCTGTCCAGAAAAACAGCAGCAGCAAAACGTATTTTTCTACCCTACCAAACTTTCTCGAAAAATTCCGAAAAATTCATGCATACAGAGGATGAAAAGTTGCAACTACAGTTCAAATATGAGCTCATTCGGAGTTACAGAATAAGAATTAAAAATCATACCGTGCACTGATTCGTGCAGGAATAAAATCTCCGAACGCTATAAGCAACTTTTTCAAACCAAAAAGGGTAAAACTTGGCACTTTATTAAAAACTCCAGAACCTAACTAGACACAAAATCTCTTGTTACAGCAAGAGGACACAAAGAAAAATCACACAAAAATAACCGGGTTGCCTCCCGCAAAGCGCTTTCTTTATAGCCATATAGCTAGGCTTCTTACTTGTTGTTTTATTGTGGACGAAGCTCATGAGGGAGCTTGAACTTTGGTGGTTCCCTCTTCCTTGGAAAGTGTTCCATGCACTTCTTGTGTGGAAACTGAAACTTTACATTCCCTTCCTTTGAATCAATGATAGCACCTGTGGTACGAAGAAAAGGTCTTCCAAGAATAATAGGACTAGAGGTTTTATTCCCCATCCATGATTAGAAAATCCACAGGCACAAAAGTCATATGTAACTCTACCATAACATCACTTACTTTTCCCAAAGCATGTTTAATAGAGTCATCAGCAAGTGCTAGTTCAATAGAGATTTTTCAATTCAAGCACTTCATATAGTTCTTTAGATAAAACAGAGACACTAGATCCTAGATCAAGTATGGCATGGTGTGTCTCTTTTCCAATAGTTACTAGTACCTTAGGTATCCACATATCCCCAAGCTTAGGTGGTATCATAGCCTCTTGGTTGTACCTAGCAATCTTTTCTTTCAAGACATGATTAGCAATATAAGAACCAAAACCTGCTTGGTTAGTGTTGATGGAAGGATCACTTGCAAATTTTTGTAAGATAGATATTAATTCATGCAAGCTACAATTTTCTAAGTCAAGCAAAGGATCCTTGACTTCATTAAGCATTTTAACTTCCTCAACTTCAACCTCTTTCATTACCCCAATAGATTCTTTAGCAACTCTCTCTTGCTCATGAATGTGTTCCCAAGACTTATTGATAACCTCTTGGCAATATTTTATTGTTTCCTCATGTTTTTGGGCTGTAATGATGCTCTTTAATGATGAGACTTCCTTAGTAAGCTGATCTACCCTTTCAAACAAAGCATCTTGTTTTTCAAACTTAGAGATAAATTCCTTATTAAGCTCTTTTTGGGTAGATATAAAAGATCTAATGGTGTTTTCCAAGTCACTAGAAACATTACCACTAGAAGCATATTTATTTGGCACATATGGGGGTTTATTATAAGAGTTATAATTGTTGTTACCATACCCATTATTACCATAGTTCCTAATGAAGTTGACATCAATATTTTCAGAATTGTTTCCAACTAGTTCTTGCAAAGGAACATTTTCAACACTAGGTTTATTAAGCAAAGCAAGAATAGTATCCATTTTAGATGACAAATCATTAGTTTCTTCAATAGAGTTCACTTTCTTAGAAGGATTAGGTGCCCTATCAGTATGCCATTGACTATAGTTTTGTAAAATGCTTTCCAATATATTTTTAGCTTCTACTATAGTCTTACTCATAAAAGCACCTCCAGCAGCAGAATCAAGTATGTTTCTAGACATGTAGTTTAAACCATTGTAGAAAGAGTGTAATATGGTCCATTCATTAACTCCATGTGAGGGACAAGTTCTAAGCATAAGTTTTATCCTATCCCAAGCCATAGCAACATGTTCATTTTCATTTTGCCTAAAAGAAAGGATGTTGTTTCTATTTTGCAAAATTTTAACAGGGGGATAATATTTCTTAATGAAAGCTTCTTTTAGATCATCCCAAGAATTAATACTACCAGATGGCAAGGAATGCAACCACTCTTTAGCTTTTCCTCTAAGTGAAAAAGGAAATAACTTCAGTTTTAGGATATCACTTTCCACATTTTTAAACTTTTGCATGTCACATATTTCAACAAAGTCATGAAGATGCATAGAGGCATCCTCCATAGCACTACCACCAAATTGTTCCCTAGTTATCAAGTTCAACAAACTAGGACTTACTTCATAACTCTCAGCATTTATCTTAGGTGTGGCAATAGCTCTCGTGATAAATTGATCATTAGGAGTGTTTGTGTAGTCACACAGCTTAGTTCTTTCTCCCATTTTAGCAAGTTTTTTTTGGTATTTTTAATTTTTTATGCAAAACTGAAATAAATATGATATGATATGCAATGACACTAACAAAACAAATAAATTGCTTTGTAAGTAAAGATGGATAAGATGGTGCTCACGTAGGTGCAACCTCCCCAAGCTTAGGTGTTAGCACAAGTTGGTGACGTTGACTTTGTTGTGAGATGAATGCGATGATGCACACCCTTGGATAAATCTCTCAGCTACGATTCCCCGGCAACGGCGCCAGAAAACGTCTTGATGATCCCGAAGAGCAAGTCTTGATGCCTGCACAAATAAACGGGATTAGGTTGAGACTCCAAGTGCAGAGTGTATAGTAAGTGGAAGACAGTTTTCCCCACGAGGGGTGACTCGAGGGTTTAATATCGAACTCTCGGGGAATCTGAAGTGGTAGATTTATCTTCTTATCCTTCTTTTGGTTACCTACAAAACAAGGTTAGATGTTTTGGTCCTCAACCTCACCTGTGGTTGTCAAGCACAAGGTGTAAGAATGATATCAGGATAGTTATGCAATGCAAACAAGAAATAAATATGCAATGATGGTGGATGCAATGATAAATGATATTTTTGGGTTTTTGAATGATGTATGCAAGATGAAAAGTATTTTTGTATTTTCGGATTTAATGATGGCTGAAAATAGAAAAGTGGTATATGGTGTTGGAAAGGTGTTTCTTATGATTAAAAATGGACTGGGGTTCATGGTTTCACAAATGCACTCTCTCTTTATAAAGTGGTAGACAATGGAACACAAAGTTAACATATGAGATTGCAACACAGGGTTTGATAACAAGTTACTTAGATATATGGGCATCACGTCCTAACATAGAGATCTTTTGGTTATTAACCTCTCTTATACTCCACCAAGATGCGAACTAAATCATAACACCTCAGTAATTAAGATAACTCAGAGTATAGCATTAAGTATCATGACATGAAGTGAAAATAAGAACATGCTAGATCTAGTCATGGAGTAGTGGCAATGGTCACGCCCACATCCCCGGTAGCATGGTATTTTAGTTTATCCCTAGTGAGGTAACAAAGTAAGGTAAAGATACCAAAGTGGATCGCAGAACTTTCTCTCACGTTCACTGCACTAGCCACCCCCCGTTACTCCAACTAATGCACACGTTCCCCCACACGCTCTCATAAACATGCTTGATCAAAACAAGTAGACAAGAACGGGGTACATAATATGCATCTATACTCATAACTGAAACAAACATTGCAATCTCAAACATATATTAACTCATAAAGATCCACCACAAAGGTATTACAACGGTGACCGTAATCATGTTCAGCAGCTCATACGGTGCTAATTAGTGAAGCTCAAGAGAGGAGAGATACATAAGTTACTTCCACAAACCCATAGTCCAGAGGTGGACTACTCCCTCTTCATCATGGAGACGGTGGAGAAGTCGATGGAGAAGATGGAGACCACGCCGGCAGCGCCCCGCCGGAGTTTTCCCCCTCCAATCTGCAGCTCCTGATCTCCGTTTCGGTGTTTCTGTGTTTGTGCGGCGCTCCTTCCAGAGAACGACGGGGGACCTTTTTTATAGGCGTTTTTAGGTCAAGACGATGTCGGTGGAGCGAAGATCGACGGCAACGGAGCCACGAGGCCAAACGGGTGGGTCCCACGCGGCCAGTACCTGGCCGCGTGGGCCACTCGTTTGGCCCTCGGGCCTCCGTTTGCTCGCTTCCTTTTTCCGTAGTCCTTCTTCCTTCCAAATATTGACGCCCGTAAATTTCCAGGTGATTTCGTTGACGTTTGGGTCCCTGAAACATTAAAATAAGAAAACGGGGTTTTCTGCCTGTGCAGGGTTAATTCCATAAAAATAGGAAATATAAGATATTCCCAAAATCATGATAAAACATTGATATAACCCTTATATGATGCAAATATGATTGGAATATAAGCAATTAAAGTGCAAAGTTCATGTATGCATTTTACATGCATCAACAACGTGCGGCGACTCGCACCGGGGGCTCGACACCAGCATCGCCCTGGCGTGTCGCTAATCAAATCCGGTGCAAACCTGGCTAAGTCGGCGGCGTATGGTCCCTCGATTCCGATCTCGGTGACTTCTGGCTAGGACTGCGGCATGCACGCGGATGCATAGATCAGATTACCAGGGCAAAAAAAAACATAGTATCAGATCGCCGTCGGCACCCTGTGCTCCTTCGACTCCGGTCGGCATACGACCTCCCGCGTCCTCTACATCAACACGGGCCAGGCAGCTACCCAACTCCTCCACGACGTACATAGATCCTATCGGATACGATGTCTCGACGAGCGTTGCAGCAAGGCCACATCCGCGTACAAGGCAAGGATCCAAGTAAGAGACCATCAGGCTACTCACATGCATCCATCACATGCATGGATTCCGCGGCCAGGCGACTGTCACGGACTCGCCGAATTCGACTTCGACTCCGCCTATTCCAGTCTTGTCGGCTATGGAAACACGCGTACACGCATGCATGCAACATCGTCGAGTCAGCTGATCCCTCTCCAAGTTCGCCTGTAGCAAGGCATACATGCAAACAAGCAAGAGCGAGCAACAATCGCTCCGGCCACGCACATGCATGGATCAAGCGGCGGAGTGCTAATCACACATACATGCACAAGCTCGACGTACGACTACTGGAAAAAGAAAAAGAGCAAGCAGCTTGCTCGGCGACGTCGAGGACTCGACAACTCAGGTGACAGCAAATTTCAACTCCTTCAATTTCTCCGACCTCTACAACAGCAAAGCATCGACATCGACCACACCCCTACTGCGGGGAAACTTCGGCTCACTCGACATCATCAACCAACATGGCGGTACCAACACACAAAGCCCTCTTCGTGGAAGGGCACTACCTACCCCTAGGGGCTGGCACTCGAAATTAAAAACGACATCATATTCGACTGCGCGCACCCAACAAACCGGCGACTCAGGGCGGCGGTGGAGCTGCGTATCTTCGGCCGCTCGTCAACCTCTGCATCAACGCAAGGTGCTCCTAAAACTTGAGGGCTGCATCTCAAAATAAATTCGGCACACCCGACGCTCGGGGGCTGGCGCTTCATCATCAATGACAAACAAGAAAATTCTACAGATTTCCATCGCTCATGAATAGCTAAGTCAGTTCCATATTTTATTTTTTCAATAATAAACCTGCTGTAGTTGAATCCAACACTCGAAGGCTGGCACTTCTCGACTCCGCCGCGTTGACTCCGGTCCGCTGTGTCGATTGACCGCGCAGCATAACATCCGCCGCATCGACTCTGGTCCGCCGCGTCGACTCCGGTCCGCCGCGTCGATTGACCGCGCAACGTAACGTCCGCCGCGCAGCATAACATCCGCCGCGTCGACTCCGGTCCGCCGCATCGATTAACCGCGCAGCATAACGTCCGCCGCGTCGACTGACCGCGCAGCATAACATCCGCCGCGTCGACTCCGGTCCGCCGCGTCGACTAACCGCGCAGCATAGCATCCGCCGCATCGACTCCGGTCCGCCGCGTCGACTGTCCGCGCAACATAACATCCGCCGCGTCGACTCCGGTCCGCTGCATCGGTTCCTTCCAGCTACACAATGCAAGATCTTGGCCGCACCTAATACTTTATTGGGTGCCGCGCCGCACAAGCCGCATCAAATTCGCCTTGGCCGCACCCGACACTCGGGGGCCGCGCGCACAGGCCGCAGCAAATTCGTCTCGGCCGCACCCGACACTCGGGGGCTGCGCCGCACAGGTCCCGGCAATTTCGCCTCGGCCGCACCCGGCACTCGGGGCTACGCCGCACAGGTTGTAACAAGTTTTCCTCGGCTGCACCCGATACTCGGAGGGCACTCGCCACCGGTTCGAGTGTTGCACAACTGAAAATATCTACACCACCAGGCGCGAAGATTGAAGCACTCAGAAGATAATCAACAACAACAAAAAGGAAGACAAATTGAGCCTATGCCCAACTACAAATAGTTGTACATAGCCTCGGGGCTACTCCCATGGGAGCGCTGTCGCGCTCTCATAGATTTCAAAAGCAAAATAGTTCGATTGACAAAAGCAGCATAGAAGGGTGATTTCAGATTGTCCTCTATTGCAAGACAATAAACCACAATCTCGGGGCTACTCCATGGGAGCCCTGCCGCGCTCCCATATATTTCCAAAAAAGGTAAGAAATTCACTCGACTATAGACTCGACTAGATGCATTAAATACCTCACAAATCAAAAAATCATACTTCATAAATTCCTGGACTATGCCAATCGCAGATGTTTCGGATGCTACATACGCAAATGCAAAAGGTAAGACCCGCCGAGCAATCGAGCTGGGCCGAGGGACACTCCAACAGTGTTTTCCCTTGAGTTTTTCCGTGTCAACAGACATGATGAAAATCTTGACGGACGCGTTAGGTATCAAAAGTTAAACTGTAGAACGAGTCAGTAAGACCTACAACGGCCTGAGTCGAGTATATGTTCCAGCTTCGAGTCCGGGGACTCGAACCTGATTGAATGCTAGTATGGTTTCGTCCGAATGTGCGGTTAACTGAGCTCGATTTTCGAGTGAATCAGGCTTACTATGTCAATATCCCTAGGCAAAACTTTCAAAAGTGTTCCAGGCTCGAGTCCGGGTCTGATTGAAGGCTAGTAAGGTTTCGCCCGAACGTGCGGTTAACTGAGCTCGATTTTTGAGTGAATCAGTCCTACTAAGTCATAATCCCTAGGCAAAATAAACAAAGCATTAGTCGACGTCTTTCCGACTCAGCATGCACAATCAAGGCATTCTCGACTCAAGAATACATAACAAAGTTTATGCAAAACATCATTCGACGAATTACCGACTCAGCAAGCACAATCGAGACAATCTCGACTCAAAAAATACATAACAAAATGAGCAAAGAATCAGATGTTGAAATACACATGCGAATGAGTTTCTGCCCGATTCTTCGAATCGACCAGACACTCGGGGGCTACTCCCATCAGGAGCGCTGAGCGCGCACCCGATGAATTACCGAGTCAAAAGTATCAGAAAATGTGGCACGCGAAAACTAAGCCCAAGTTAAGAACATCCTTGGACAGCTCAAATTTTCATCGATTACTCCCATGGGAGGGCACTCGCCGCTGGCTCGAGTGCAAACGATTTTCCTCAAAATTGGGTTTTTCATTGCCCATATCGGATTTATCAAAAGTTGGGTTTTTTATTGCTCATATTAGATTTATCAGAGTTGGGATTTCTATTGCTGATATTGGATTTATCAAAGTTGAGTTTTACATTGCTCATATTAGATTTTTATCAGAGCTGGGTTTTCTATAGCCCGCACGGATTTATCAAAGTCGGGTTTTCTATAGCCCGCACAGATTTATCAAAGTCGGGTTCTCTATAGCCTGAACGGATTTATCAAAATCGGGTTCGCTATAGCCCGCACGGATTTATCAAAGTCGGTTTCTCTATAGCCCGCACCGGATTTATTATTGGATTTCATACATATATATTGGATTTCTCAGTCATTCAACTCATGAAGAATGGATAATACAGTCATCATATGGTCATCAACATACTCGACGGATTAACTACGCCTACTCGGCATACTGTTACGAGTCTCTACCCGATTCTTCGAATCGACCAGACACTCGGGGGCTAGTGACAAGGATATACCATTCGGGTCCCCTATTATTGGTATACCTGGTGCAGCCCAGACGAAGCCCCACCTGACGGCCCAACGAAGCCCAAGAAGCTGCGGGCTATTTCTTGAAGCACAAGACAAGGACTCCAAATCGTAGTCTACTAGGACTCTTGTAAACCCTACCTGGCTCCCTTTATAAAGCCAGGCAGGGGCACCCCCATAGACAGATCGAGACACAATTAGACATAGCATACACGGCATAGCATAGAGAAGCCACGTCTCACCTCCACAATCGCCATTACGGCCATCATGTAACCTCATATATGATCATAATCAGACAGGCAGAAGTAGGTCTTTACCTCACAATGAGGGGCCAAACCTGGGTAAATACTTACTTGTCAGCCGTCTGATACTAGCAGCGCGCACATCTTCTCTCTCATAATCTACCTGGGGTACTCGACTCTGTGATTGTCGGGGGCGCGCCTGATGCATGTAAAATGCATACATGAACTTTGCACTTTACTTGCTTATATTCCAATCATATTAGCATCATATAAGGGTTATATCAATGTTTTATCATGATTTTGGAAATATCTTAATGATTTCCTATTTTTATGGAATTAACCCTACGCAGGCAGAAAACCCCTTTTCTTATTTTAATGTTTCAGGGACCCAAACGTCAACGAAATCACCTGGAAATTTACGGGCGTCAATATTTGGAAGGAAGAAGGACTACGGAAAAAGGAAGCGAACAAACGGAGGCCCGAGGGCCAAACGAGGATGGCCCATGCGGCCACAGTACCTGGCCGCGTGGGACCCACCCGTTCAGCCCTCGTGGCTCCGTTACCGTCGATTTTCGCTCCACCGCTTTCGTCTTGACCTAAAAACGCCTATAAAAAAGGTCCCCCGCCGTTCTCTGGAAGGAGCGCCGCACAAACACAGAAACACCGAAACGGAGATCAGGAGCTGCAGATTGGAGGGGGAAAACTCCGGCGGGGCGCTGCCGGCGTGGTCTCGACCTTCTCCATCGACTTCTCCACCGTCTCCATGATGAAGAGGGACTAGTCCACCTCTAGACTATGGGTTTGTGGAAGTAACTTATGTATCTCTCCTCTCTTGAGCTTCACTAATTACCACCGTTTGAGCTGCTGAACATGATTACGGTCACCGTTGTAATACCGTTGTGGTGGATCTTTATGAGTTAATATATGTTTGAGATTGCAATGTTTATTTCAGTTATGAGTATAGATGCATATTATGTACACCGTTCTTGTCTACTTGTTTTGATCAAGCATGTTTATGAGAGCGTATGTGGGGAAACGTGTGCATTAGTTGGAGTAACGGGGGGTGGCTAGTGCTGTGAACGTGAGAGAAAGTTCTGCGATCCATTTTGGTATCTTTACCTTACTTTGTTACCTCACTAGGGATAAACTAAAATACCATGCTACCGGGGATGTGGGCGTGACCATTGCCACTACACCATGACTAGATCTAGCATGTTCTTATTTTCACTTCATGTCATGATACTTATTGCTATATTCTGAGTTATCTTAATTACTAAGGTGTTATGATTTAGTTCGCATCTTGGTGGAGTATAAGAGAGGTTAATAACCAAAAGATCTCTATGTTAGGCTGTGATGCCCATATATCTAAGTAACTTGTTATCAAACCCTGTGTTGCAATCTCATATGTTAACTTTGTGTGTTCCATTGTCTACCACTTTATAAAGAGAGAGTACATTTGTGAAACCATGAACCCCAGTCCATTTTTAATCATAAGAAACACCTTTCCAACACCATATACCACTTTTCTATTTTCAGCTATCATTAAATCCGAAAATACAAAAATACTTTTCATCTTGCATACATCATTCAAAAACCTAAAAATATCATCTATCATTGCATCCACCATCATTGCATATTTATTTCCTGTTTGCATTGCATAACTATCCTGATATCATTCTTACACCTTGTGCTTGACAACCACAGGTGAGGTTGAGGACCAAAACATATAACCTTGTTTTGTAGGTAACCAAAAGAAGGATAAGAAGATAAATCTACCACTTCAGATTCCCCGAGAGTTCGATATTAAACCCTCGAGTCACCCCTCGTGGGGAAAACTGTCTTCCACTTTACTATACACTCTGCACTTGAAGTCTCAACCTAAATCCCGTTATTTGTGCAGGCATCAAGACTTGCTCTTCGGGATCATCAGCGCCTCGACAGCGTTCCAAGAAGTTAATCTTGCACCGAATAAATCACGTCTGAACGTCACATTGGGGGGCGAACACTGCATAACAGTGGCAATAGTATCCCCTTTGTGGCCTACAATATTGTATAGAGTCGGATATTGCTCCCGGAGAGTGTTATTACCTAACCATTTATCCTCACAGAATCTAATCTCCATGACATCCTTAATATTAAACACGCAAAAGCGAAAGAAATGTTTCTTAGTCGCCATTAGCCCAGCCCAAAAGTGGGAGTAACCAGGTTTCCAAAACACCTGTGATACCGCCTTCGTGCCTATGTATTTTCTTTTTAGGAGTGTTTGCCAAACACCATCTTCGGTTAGCAATTTGAACAACCACTTCCCTAGGAGGGCTGAATTCTTGATGCCAAGATCATGAATACCTAACCCTCTCTGATCCTTTGGTCGACAAACAACATCCCATTTAGCCAGTCGATACTTCTTTTTCTCACCATCCCCTTGCCAAAATAATCTTGATCAGAAATAATCCAATTTATACAAAATTCATTTAGGCAACTGGAAAAAAGATATCATATACAGTACCATATTTGTCAGCACTGAATTAATGAGAACCAATCTTCCACCTAGGGATAGCAATTTGCCTTTCCAACTAGCTAGCCTCGCTTGCAGACGTTCCTCGACATACTTCCATTCCGCATTAGTCAGTTTCCTATAATGGACTGGGATACCCCAAATACATTATACGAAATTGACCGTGCTCACAGCCGAATATGTCGGCATACTGAGCAGCTGCTTCCTGTGCATCGCCAAAGCAGAACAACTCACTTTTATGAAAATTGATTTTTAATCCTGATAATTGTTCAAATGCTGACAATATCAATTTCAGATTCGATGCCTTATCTAGATCATGTTCCATAAAAAAGATTGTATCATCTGCATATTGAAGAATCGAAAGGCCTACATCAACAATATGAGGAACGACTCCTTCAATTTGGCCATCCTCTTTTGCCCGTTCGATCAAGATGGTCAACATATCAGCCACTATATTAAATAGTATAGGCGATAGTGGATCACCATGTCCTAGGCCTTTTTTTGTTTGGAAGTAGTGACCGACGTCATCATTAACTTTTATCGCCACACTACCTCCCTCCACAAAATTGCGGATCCATTCACACCACGTATCCAAGAACCCTTTCATTCTCAAGGTTTGTAGCAAAAATGGCCACTTTACTTTGTCATAAGCTTTTTCAAAGTCGATTTTGAAAAAGGGAAAGAGAGCAACTCGGGGATGGAGATGGTCGAGTCGTTCACTCGTGTCTATGTGGGACCCAACCGTCAGTTTAGCTGTCAATAGGCTATTTAGGCTGGGTTGCCACATATTAGGCGTGAACCTGGTGGAGACTGCAAAAATTATGTGGAAGTGGTGGTTTGCGCAACAAAATGTCCTGCGCCTGGTGGAAACTGCAATTCCCTCTTTGGTTCAACTATCTCTAAACTAGCAAGGTGCATGGGACTAAACATTGCAATGTCACAAACCAAGACTGAGTCGGTTTCACTTTTGGGCCATGCTGTTCATTTTGGCTAAGCTACTCTGTCGCTGCTTTGGGTCGATCTCCACGAGCGATCTGATTGGCTTGTGGCAGCGTAGTGCATACGCGCATGCATTTAGTGGGGAAGGACAAATAAAGGTTCAGTTCAGGCGAACTCTAGAGTATACCAAAACTTGATGCAAAATAATCGAAGTTATTGTTTTGCATGTATAAGTGAATTGACTGGCCTTTACATTAGATTGGTATTTTGAAATAGTGGTCCTAGCATGAAGTTTGACACGGCATCATAGTTAAAATCTCGAGTTTGAGATCTGTATAGCGCAATTTTCCTAAATATTGTTGATACCCCGTCCGTCCACGAACAAGATCACTTTCTCTTCATGCGGCTACCTCTGAATTTACAAATGTTGGCCTCTCTCTACCCGTAACATGTGAGGAGGGGTGTTGAGTGTTTAAGTGAACTGACTTACCGTTTTTAATCAAATAGGTTTAAAAAAATAATGGCAGCCCATGAATCTTGACAGTTATGAATATACAATACTACTTTATACCGTTAATAAATCTTTGATGCCGTAAATCCTAAGCATTCTGTATTGCACGACAACTGAATATATGATTATTTTGGCAACTTACCTGGCTCACAAGTTCAACGCTTCAATCATCAACTCACCTTATAATTCTCTGGTACCGTCTCCCAAATGAGTGCTGGTGAAAAGATCTCAGAAGCAGCGCCACTGGATATCGCACTACAGGAATGGCCACCTGTGCCGACGGCCGAAGCCCGTCGGCAAAGGTCCAAAAGCCGTAGGCACAAGCCACCTGGCCGTCGGCACAGGTATAAACCGTCGGCACAGCTTTTGCCGACGGCCAGAAACGCACCGTCGGCACCTTGTTGTCGGCACAGCGGCACGTGGGTCCCACAATGGCCGGGCCAGGGGTAGGGGTCTGTGCCGACGGCCAAACCGTCGGCACAGACCTGCCACGTGGAGGCAACTGGACGCTCCTGGGATGATCCTGTGCCGACGGCATTACCGTCGGCACAGAGGTGACCATTTGGTCACATTAAGGGGTCTGTGCCGACGGCAATGCCGTCGGCACAGATTTGTCCCAGAATTTTTTTTATCCAGCAGCTCGTTTTTTTCAGCAAAAATAGCAGAAAAAATAATAATAAATCACGACAAATTCACAACAAACAAGATCACACAGTGGCTCCATCTATTGATCACAATGGATGACAAAATGTATATCATCAAGTACATACACATAGGACCATCATCAAGTATATCATCAAGTCTAGACGCCCAAAATCCCTACATCTATTGCGGCGGCGGCGACGGCGACGGGGTGAGCCCCATATCTCCCCGGCTGATAAGGGGTGAGCGTCGGATCACCGCAGCAGAAGCACCGGAAGTAGGCGAATCGCCGGAAGCACGAGGAGAAGCTGAAGCACCGGGAGAAGGACCATCGCTATGTATCGGTGTGGTGCGATGTGAACCCGTCGAGGAACTAGGAGAAGCAGAAGGATCAACGTGTGGGTTCTCCGACGAGCCTCCCGTTTCCTATATGTTTGAGCAAGAGTTAGCAACTGCGAGGCAAAGGAAAGCAGTAACCAGTGGTTTGGGATCAAACTTACCGGGGTTCTTTTGTAGAAGGAGAGAGCGAACACGTCCCTCGATGGCATCCGTGGAGTCGGACCCGGCTCCGGAGGCTCCTCCATAGGAGGGGCTACACGCACTCCAGTGGTGAAAAAGTTTAGCACCGACTGCAAGATAGTTCAGATGTCAGGTGTTGCAAAAATGAAGGTGCAAACTAGGGAAGTGGGACTTGTCATATTTGACAAAAGTAAAGGTTAAAACTTACAGCTCGGAACAACTTTTGATACTCGGTCCAAGGCTTATTCTGCTCCTCCCACTTGGCAAAGGCCACCTCATACTGCGCATGAGCGGCAGCGTAGGCTTCCTCAAAATCGGGCTACAATTTCGAAAATAATGAATCTCGTCAACTTAGCGATGCAAGAACGAATGTCGGAAAGAGGATGCAAAAAAACTTACATCGATGGAAGTGGATCGACGAGGCTGTGGACGAGGCGGGATCAGTGGGCTGTTGTCAGGGAGAGTAGCTTTTGCCTGCGTGAAGGTCATGGCAGGCCTAACCACCTTATTAAGAGTGCGATTACGGCCATGCGGCCTTCCGTGCCCCGAGAGAACCACCGCCCTGCATCGCGAAAAGAATTGTTATTCATACCAAGTAGAAACATGCGGTGAAAATAAATGCACGTTGTTCCATGTATATATATACCGACCTCTCGTCGACCTCCTCGCTCAAGGGGTCATCCACCCATGGGTTCAAACCCATAAACGTCGTGCAGTAGCTGTCCACGGCCTCCTCGGATCCGCCGTAGTACTCAGGAAGCTGTGGCTGAGGCTTCTTGAGATCGGGCTTCTTTTCCCTCATCTTCTTCCACGCACGCAGGTGGGAGCTTACCGTCCCAGTATCGGCGTCCTGCATCACGAAAAGAAATGTTATTCATACCAAGTAGAAACATGCGGTAAAAATAAATGCACGTCGTTCCATGTAAATATATACCATCTTATCCTTAAAGAGGAAGTGGTTGCGGTTTCCCGCACTGTGTGTTCCCTCGGAGCCTCGGTTTGCCTTGTTCTGCTGGCTCACGGCGCTGAAATCCTCGTCTTCCCCGACCCACCTCCTAACCAACGCATCCCATGCGTCTTCTTTGCGGTCGGCCCAGTCGGGCATAACCTGAAAATGCAATTCAAGAAGAGCTAAGTGCAATGGCAACTTAGCAGCAATATAGAATTCCATTGACAATGTACTAACCGAAATGTACTCCTCCCTTGTCATCTCCGCTGCATTCTTGGCATTATCCGCCTTCTTGGCCCTCTTGCCCGTCTTCTCAAAGGCAAAGTCATTGGCGGATGTAAACTTTTGGTTGTAGAATTGCTGTCGTGTCAACCTCACACAATGAGCATGCAAAATGCTAGACGCAGCTTGCTGGTCCTGCACACGATAAAACCGCTTCAACCATGCATAAAAAAATTGTGAGTCATGAGTTATCACGGTGGGGTCATTAACTATGAACGGAATTCGCAAAATATGTGTTACCCAAAAAGTGGTGATCACGGCGTCAGCAGCTGTCTCGAACGGTGGGGACGGCGCAGCCTCGTAGTCCGCCCATTTCGTGGCTAACTTCGCCTCGTCGTCGGGCCCTGTCTGGTACAAGCCTGGCCAATATTTCCTGATCAGAGCTCCAAGCATGCTGCCAGGAGTGCGAAAAATCTTAGGGCATGTCCATGTCCATGAACTGCACAATAAGTAAACATTAGTACATATGCCAAATTGTGAGGACCAAAATGAAATTCATGTTCAAAATTACAAAACTAGTACACTTACTCAACGCCATGAGGCTCAATGAGGGTTTTCGCCTCCTCGGTCTTAGGCCAGTATTTTTCCTCGGGGACTCCTGCTTCGCCACGCATCTTCTTCCGCTTCGGCGCCGCCTCCACCTCCACCTCCACCTCATCCTCCACCTCCAGCTCTAGCTGGTTCTGGGAAGCCACGTCGCCTGAAGCAGAGGGCAACTCAGAATCCAAGTCGCCAGAAGCGGAGGGTGGGTGCTCCACGTCTCCTCCACCTCGCCCTCCACCTCGTCCTCCACCTCGCCCTCCACCTCGCCCTCCACCTCGCCCTCCACCTCGTCCTCCACCTCGTCCTCCACCTCGTGCACCCTCGTCCGCGGCGTAACGCGAGGTGGTAGGTCGTCCACTCCGTGTAAGGTTAGACTTCTGTGCCTTCAGCGTACTAAGCAAGGTAGCTGCGCTTTCCTTGCCCTGACTCATATTGTTCAATCAACTGCATTGAGAAACAATAAATATTAGCACACAAGTATGACAACATTAATATTGAAGCAAATAGTAAACTAAAGAACAAAAAAGTAAAAGAGAGGAAGAAAAAGAGAAAAAGAGAGGAAAATAAAGTGCTTCCAAATTCATTTACTTGCACTTCTAAAACTTGAATCTGTCCAGAAATCACTATACCACTCAAATCTATCCAGAAATACATCTATAAATGACTAAAGCACAAAATTATGCAATAAATCATTCTTATGTTACTAGACAGCTACTTGGTGCTGCCTAGAAACTTCTAAATCATTTATACCTGCAAGTACAACACATCCAAAATAATTCTCGTCCATCTACAGCTTGAGAACAAGCAAGGAAATAATCTATACCACCTAAAACAGCAAGAAAACATGCTAATTCAAGCTATTCTACCTAGTAAGACAACAAGTAAATCTATCAAATTATTCTTATTACATGATCTGGATATCTTCTATACTAAAATCCACAACACCAGTGGCACCACAATGAACAATCCACATGATTCCATGCAAGAGTTCATCAGCTGGATGAACTGGAGCAGTACCATGATCATTTCTAGGAATAAATCCTAATCATTTCTATACCGAGAGCTAGAGGAATCCAGAGAGAGGAGAGGAAGAGAGGTAGTGGTGAATCATACCTGACGTCCGCCGTCCGCCGTCGGGCTCTGGCCGTGGCAGTGGAGGTCTGGAGGAGCAGGTCCGGCCGTCCGCCGTCGGGGTCTGGCCGCGCCGCCGCGGTGGAGGGGGGATGCGGGAGGGTCTGGCCGCGCCGCCGTGGTGGAGGGGGGATGCGGTGGAGGGAGGAGGAGGTGGAATGGGGGGATGCGGTGAAGGGTGGACGCCGGCGAGCAGGCCCGGCCGGGCCGCCGCGGTGGAGGGGGGAGGGTCGCCGGTGGTGCGGTGGAGGGGGGAGGGGGGAGGGTCGCCGGTGGTGCGCTGGAGCCAGCGGGCGGTCGATTTGGATTTGGGTTCGATTTCGTTTCGGCCGGCGCGTGCCCTGTCTAAAAGAGACAGAACCTGTGCCGACGGCTTTGCCGTCGGCATAGCCTTTTCCTTTTTTTTAATTCTATTTAAAAAAGAGACAGCACCTATTTGCTATAAATTTTAATTCCATTTTTTTATTCCATTTAAAAAAGAGACAGCACCTATTTGCTATAAATTTTAATTCCATTTTTTTAATTCCATTTAAAAGAACCATTTTCCATTTTTCGAGTGCGAAAAATGGGTTTTTTTGTGAAGCAGCAACCACAAATATGTTGCAAAAATTGGGTCATGCATTTTTTGAGTACACTAGACCATGTTATATTCACAAATAACCAAAGTGTTGGCTGTGAAAAGGTTTCCATGCACCTCTTTTGAAAATGACAAATTCCTATCGATTCAGTTGGAAACGGGTAAAATTTGAACTGCAAGTGCATCGTAGTTTAGTCATGATTTTTGGGAAAAATCATTTTTAGGTACACAACTACCTATTTCATCAGAGATATACAAAGAGTTTCTCAATATTCAACCCCTAGCTACGAACGGTCGTGCCCGCCATCTTGACTTCTTCCTGAAACCGGCATAGAAAATTCTACAAAATTGACGAAAATCAAAATGGTGTAAGACCTTCACGTGGTGTCATTATATATGACCTAGTATCCACCAAAAATAATAGACTTGGAATACCAAAGTTCTGTTGAAAATGTTTTCAAAGGAACGAGCTATCTCCTACGAACATTCTAGGGTTTCGGGCCAAATGACGGGTGTTTTAGCCACATCCATGGCATAGTTTGCTAAAATGTGCCCATCTTCCACACAAACATGCATATTGGAAGCATGAACAATGTTTATGGAGGAAGTTTTCATATTTATTAGAAATTATAGCCACTAGTCTACATCTTTATTTAATCCATAATACATCACAAATAATGTAACTAACTTTTGCCGGGTCCTAAGCCGCGAGGTGCTGAGCGGCCGGCGGCTTGCACCCAAAGATAAGGAACCATCACTGGGGCAATACTCACATGAGGAGGATCTCTATAAAGTGTATACCACATATTGTCATGCACCGCTTGCGTATCCAACCTAACCAGGTAGCGACGGACATGCTCGTCCTCCTCTCTGATACGGCGACGCACCTCCACCTCAGGGGCCGGCGGCCTCTGCACCGAGGCTGGCCCACGCGACGGCCACCAAACAAGATCCGGGTCGACGACGTCACCCGGATTCCTCACCAAACTATGCGTCCCGGAAGAAACCTCCCAGTACAACCTAGGTACGTAGGGGAGGGAGAGGGCAGCACCTTGGCATGGCGGACGGCACACGCGGTGGTGACGCCACGGGAGAGTGATGAGGGATCAGATATAGTGAGAAATGGGCTTCTGAGCTGTAGTATGCCCAATCAGGAAGAATCACACGGATCGTGTGTTTCCTCCCAGCGCTTCTGAGCCGTTGGATCAGCGGTGTGTTTCTTTCGCTTGATCCAACAGCTCCCAAGCTCTCGAAGGAAACACACGATCCGCGTACTTATTCCTGATTGGCTAGCTGGAGGGAGTCACTCGAAAGGGCTTGTGAGCTGTAGTATGCCCAATCAGGAAGAAGCACACGGATCGTGTGTTTCCTCCCAGCGCTTCTGAGCCGTTGGATCAGCGGTGTGTTTCTTTCGCTTGATCCAACGGCTCCCAAGCTCTCGAAGGAAACACACGATCCGCGTACTTGTTCCTGATTGGCTAGCTGGAGGGAGTCACTCGAAAGGGCTTGTGAGCTGTAGTATGCCCAATCAGGAAGAAGCACACGGATCGTGTGTTTCCTCCCAGCGCTTCTGAGCCGTTGGATCAGCGGTGTGTTTCTTTCGCTTGATCCAACGACTCCCAAGCTCTCGAAGGAAACACACGATCCGCATACTTGTTCCTGATTGGCTAGCTGGAGGGAGTCACTCGAAAGGGCTTGTGAGCTGTAGTATGCCCAATCAGGAAGAAGCACACGGATCGTGTGTTTCCTCCCAGCGCTTCTGAGCCGTTGGATCAGCGGTGTGTTTCTTTCGCTTGATCCAACGGCTCCCAAGCTCTCGAAGAAAACACACGATCCGCGTACTTGTTCCTGATTGGCTAGCTGGAGGGAGTCACTCGAAAGGGCTTGCGACCCTATATATAGCCCACCTCCTCAGACAGGTTACTCACTCACACAAAACATTCCAGCGTCACTCGGAGAGGCATCTTTGGGCAACCAGCGGCAAGACGTCTCTGATGACCTGTGACCGTTCCAAACGGTTGCAGATCATCAGAGATGTCTTGCCGTATGGTTGTAGAATATCAGAGACGTCTTGCCGGACGGTTGTAATCATCAGAGATGTCTTGCCGGATCGAAGTGACCCTCAAACACAAAACATTCGGGTTCCCTAGCTATGCCCGACACTGAATGCAACGACATTCGACCGTGAATCAGTGTCGGGCTGTAGCTAGGAGACACCGTGTGTTTTGTTGCCCAATCAGGAAGAAGCACACGGATCGTGTGTTTCTTTCGAGCGCTTGTGAGCCGTTGGATCCAGAAGAAGCACACGGATCGTGTGTTTCCTTCGTGTGCTTCTGAGCCGTTTCCCGCCCAAATATTTCCCGCCACCGTTTCCCGCCCAAATATTTCCCGCCACCGTTTCCCGCCCAAATATTTCCCGCCACCGGTAGTTCTATATAACCCAGTCGAAGGTAGGCATGGTACTCACTTGAGCGCAAGCATGGTGTGTATTGGTCCTTGCGAGAAGTGTGTGTCTGGGTTTCACATTTCCGCATCCGAGCATCTCGCTAGGCTGTCAAGCAATTTGAAGGTAGATGGTAGGGTAGTTCCAATTGAAGAAATTTTGCGCACTGAGAGTCATCTCGCTTCACTCGGGGCGAAGCTATGCCGCGATGGGTTTCCGTATAGAACCCCGCTCCAAATTCGTGCAGAAATGCTCAGGCTTGCAGATAAGTTTGACAGAAAAGTTACGAATAGTCCGTTCTACCGAACTGAAGCTGACCGTAATTCGTACGGTCGTTCCTGTCTCTGGGTAGTTGACAGCGATGATGACGACGATTTCATGCCGTCGTCAAAGGAAAGGAGGGTTGAAGCACTGAGCAAGAAGGCTGAAGGTTCGTCCAAGGGCAAAGGCAAGAAGGCAGAATCTTCGTCAAAGGGCAAGGGTGGCAGCACACGCACGGCATAGGGTGGAGAAATTTGTTAGTTGTTCGTGATTGTTGTAATTTGTTCTACATGCATGTTTACTTGTTTCTTAGTCAATTATGTATCGGCGGTTCATGAATGTTCTCTGTGTAATTTATGTTGTCACTGTAATTTGCATGGTTTGTTTAATATCAATGCGAAAAGTAGTTCAAAGGGGGTAGAAAAGTAGTCGAAAGGCCGGTCACACCTCGGAGTCCCGAGATCAACAGAATCTTGGGCACACTAAAATCTTGCAAACTTACACTAAAACCATGCAGAAGCAAAAATTCCTAACGTTTTCGTCTACCCCATAGACGTGCGTCGAAAGGGGGTAGCCCAGTGGACTTTTTTGCTTGGCTGTGTTAGGTTAGGCCATGGGAAGGTGACAAACATCAACATTAACAAATTGCAAGAGATTGTTGACAAGGGAGACTGTTTGACCTATAGAGATGAAATCCTCTCATCTTGGTCTTCTTATTGACCCAAAGAGCGACTCCTCGGTGTCAAAAGTAGTGCAACAACTTGGTTTTGTGGGTCTGCAGCTCTACCGTGAGGGAAAATTCTACTCAAGCCAACTTGTGAAGGATTGTTTCTCAAATTTTGTGAATAGACACCCACCAATTGGACGACGCAATAGACACCCATCTATGTACATAAAAATGGTAGACGCCTTTGCCGTCGGCACAGAGTGCCGTCGACGTCACCTCATATGCTGTGCCGACGGCCTCCTGTGTCCCGACGGTGGCCGTCGGGAAAGAATGTCTGTGCCGACGGCCGTTTCTGTGCCGACGGACTTGTCGACGGCTGGTCCTGGTTCGCCCCTGTGCCGACGGCCCCGATAAATAGCCGTCGGCACAGATAATGGCCGTCGGCACAGTTCGCCATTCCTGTAGTGTCGGTGATCTCTCGCAATAAATAAAAAAACTTCCTGGCCTAGAGCTTATAAGCTATAGACAGCAAACGTCCCACTCCGTGCTAAAATTAGCTTTGCACCCTGAGTTGGAGATTGAGTGCTTTAGTGTTTCCAATAACTAGGAGGTGATATCATTCCACCAATATTAGTACCATGCAGTTTTGAAGTTATTATAATTTGGCAATTCAATATTATGTAATTGGCAACAAAGTGTTGATAATTTGGTAACTACTTAACAACCCATAAAAGTTGTCAGCGCATGTCTAGTGGTCTACTTTTGAAGATCTCGTCGCCACTAAGGGAATGGTGAAAAAGAGATGTTTATCGGATTGGCCATTCAGAAGCTAAAATCATTTTAATATTAAGGTTAAAGGGGATCTCGCTGATGTCACTACTTAGGTGACCTTTTATGCATGCATGTGGCACTTAAGCAAAGAACCGCTGCACCCTAAGACATGCATACCAAGGAAGCGGCATCCTGCAGTCCCAATTGTACTTCTGTTTGATTTTCTGCTTGTTGATTGCAGATATATCATTTGTATTTTTCGACTTTAATATCGGCGGCATAAAAAGAACGTGCGTTTTCTGCTTCTTGTGCTTCATCAGTAATTCCCGGTACCTCTTATGCCTATATCTCTCAAATTCATTGTCTTTGGAGTGAAGTTACACGAAAACAAAACACGAGAAATGAACCTAACTTATATATAGAAGTAAAATGTAAAATGAGATATTGTTCATTTCCTTGGGCGAGTCTTGCTCCTTATAATAGATATGGGTGGTAGATGGTGAAACGAATTCATTTATCCTCAGGTTGATCAAAAGCTAGACGCCCCTTATTTATGAGCTAGGACCTTAGGCAGATATGATCCACTATTCGACACAATTTATTGCTGTAAAGTTCATGAAGATAGAAGCCCTATATATTTACCTATATATAGGAAGCTCAGATGGGGCACCTAGGAGCATGGGCACCAGGATGGAATACGAACAGTTTTAGGTATGTAGACATATACATATACCTTGGGTATGTATATCTTAGGTATGTAGGAGGTACATATGATTTTGGGTATGCACATTATGGGTATGCATACCTAATAATGTGCACATACCTAAGTTATTTATATATATACCTGATATGTACGCGTACAATTGAACACACATACCCGAGCTATATATAACATGTAGATACCTCGAATACACATACCCAATGTTATATGTACCTCCTATATACCCAACATGTGCATACCCGAGTTATATGTGTCATCTACATACCCAAAATGTACTATATTCTATCCAGGTGCCCGGGCACCAGGGAGCATCTGTTAATTTACCTGTATACACATTGCTAACTAGAGGCCAATGTAGTCAAGTATATAATCATCACACGAAAACATGGCTGGTGACCCAACTACCCTTTTTACCGTAATATACAAATATCATGCACAGGGAGAAAACATGAGTATGTCAACCCTATTTCCTTGTGTGCATGCTCAACAACATGCATTTGCTGGTCTTGCTTGAACATGGATTTTTGTTTTAACAACTCGCGGGCGATCTGCTTGTCTTTGTATTAAATTTAAATGGAGACACGAAACCAAAGAATGGCTACACTACCACACTCATACAATATAATGCCTATTCTCTTAAAATGCACTCATACAATGACATGATGACACAGCTCACCTTGCCCAATCTCTTGTCATGAATAGCTACGACGCGGGTGACCACTTCAAGACCGAATCCGAACACCGCCATAAAACGAGAATGACTCCAAGGCTGCCCAACAAATGTAACCCCACTCACGTGCCTTGAGATGACGAGTAAATCTGTCCGTACTTGAGAATGTGCTGACTAGAAGTTTTTGGCAATGACATACATTGTGCCCCGGAGATCCACAAAGAGTAGCCAACACCTGACGACGCATCACTAGCAAACCTCACCGGTGAAACCTGGAAGACCACCTTTTCCGTCTCGAGAACTCCTCGGTTGTGGCTCCATGAAGAGAACATGGTGCGGCTCCACCGCAGCTTTGTTCGGTGAACAATACCTAGGGTATCCCATGATACAGAGGAGAGAATGTAACGATCCGATTTTGTTTTGAAACGAACATATTTTGTTTTGAAACGACAATCACGTACTAACGTATCCCGGCCGAATTCTCCGATACGGAAAAGATGCTCCCGCATGTTCCTTTTATATTGTCATGAAAATCCCACGATTCCACTCACTTCATACGAGCCAACCAAGAAAGACACCCAAATCGGTAATATGTGGCAGTAATGTTGCCTTGTCGCGCCACTGCTGGTCTCTCCCGATGGTGAAGACCTCCAGCCCAGGTGTGTAGCAGGTAATGACCGTAGGAAGCAGCAACGTGCACCGGTAGAAGAAGCGGGCAACATTGCAGGTGTCCGTGCGAGGGTCGTGCCCGAGACCCAACGCCCGGTGGAAATTCATGTTGGGTTGCGGGGCAATGCCATGGTGGCTCGGGGGCAGGGTGAGGATGCGCCTGGTGGCCGGATTGAGCACCCGGACCGGACCGCCGTCCGTCGCCACTAGCACGAGGCCATGGCAGTGCGCGAGCTTGTGCCGCTTCGTCTCCTCCATGGCTGGGAAGGAGTCCAGGGCTTGAACCAGGGTCGCCACGAAGGCGCCCTGCTGGATCTTCCTCTCCCACCGGTATAAGCAGGGAGTGATGACCCGGCCAACGCCGCTTCTGATCCGTGGCGCGATGAGCACCTGCTGCTCCTGGATGCGGCGGTGCTCGCGATGGAAGAACCGGTCGCCGGTGATGGTGTTGTACCAGGCCTTACAGACGCATGCGAACCGGATCAACGGCTTGAAGTCGAGGAGAAGCAGGATCCTGATGACGAGTTCGTGCGGCAGGTACTCCTCGTCGGCGTCCATGGTCGCAAGATAATAGGTTAATTCTTGTTGCGAGCTAAGCTAGGTCCGAAGGTCATTGATTCTCCGTTCTTATTTGACTAGACATTTTTTTTGAGGGTATCTTATTTGACTAGACATGTATATACGCACGTACTAGACTCGAACTTTGACTCTAACTCGTCTTTTTATCTCCCTCAAATACAAAATGAGGTAGTGCAAAAAAAAAAAATACAAAATGAGGCCCATCTAAAGAAAAAATAATTTGGTCAGGTGTCCAACCGTCCGTAGAAGAAGCCCAGGACTGATGGCCACAAAGTACCGTCAGTGGATAACACAATTTATTTCTGTGGGGGTCAGTGGATACCACCTTTTTATTTGAACAAAGCCTGACAGCAAATCAAAACATTACGGACCGAATGAGAATATGAAAATACTCTGACTTGCTACATGTAGAAATATCAAACACTTCGGAATGGGAGTTTAGTCTATATAGACTTTTATTCCATTGACTGGTTGGAGGGAATGAGAGTCGGTGAGTTAAGACAAAAGGGAATTCATGTCCTAAGATCTCACTAGTCTATTACCTTGGGAACCATGGTAAATTAGACAAGGGAATGAGGGATGGGGAAGAGCATTGCACTGTGATTTGTTTCTGATTCACACAAAAACGTTTTTATAGTTCACAATTCAAAAGCGCAGAACAGATCCCTGGACTAGATATTCAAATACACTAGTTCGCGCGAGAATTCATCACACGAAGTTCTTCAGAACTATTTTACATAATATTAGATCATGTAGGCGCACGTTGCTGCGCCCATCCCTTAGGATTGTACTACCTCCGTCCACAAAAGGATGTCTCAACTTTGTCCAAAATTGCATGTATCTAGACATGTTTCATGTGTAGATACTTGTAGATTTGAACGAAGTTGAGACATCTTTTTATAGACAGAGGGAGTAGAATGGTAGGATTTGATGAAAATATATTTTGAATTCAAGTGAGAAAATTGATATATGTAAGGCTAGTTAATATTTTTCAAGTGTATTTTTTATTATTGCTGTAAGTAGATCGAATTGGTTTTTGATCAATTTTTTCCCAACTTTCTTGATCATAGGGGCAACATATAACGGGGGTCATTTTGTTATCTTCCGAGTACTTCACGAAGCTATGACCTACAACTTTCAATTTGTAGTGAGCGACAAACCTAGCCTAGCAAATAAAAAATTATCTTTTAACACTTACATAATAACAGAGTGAGGGAAACATTGAAGACCAATAAGAAGTGAATTTCGTCGGTCATATTGTCATGAAGCCGCCCTATGTTGAGGATGAACCAAAGGGAGAAAATTTCGTTCCGGACCGCATGAGAAATCTGGAAATCTGAAAGTACTCTTATTTGGTTCGTATAGGCATGCATAACAGCACTTGCACACCAAAATCAACAACAGAGCAGCTGATATTTTTTGTAACTTTTTCCAATCATTGAGAACCAACTACGATGCCCTCCCTCGATCTACTGAACAATGGGGACTTCAAAGCATGTACGAAAATATTGGGGAAAAAGGAGGAGATGAACATGCAGGCAGCGTGACACAGACCATGCGTGGAACGCTGCGAGCAGAGGCGTGCACCACATGCACATAATTAACTGCATGCAAAGAGACCCACAGTGAACTAAACGGCATGCACCTCCCGTAGAAGATGAAGGGGACATCAAAGTTTGGAGAGGCTTCGTTGTGCCGCTTGATTCGTTGCCGATAAATACTTAGTTCTTACATTCTAATGACCACACTAACAAGAGAAGAAGGTAAAGCGCATCGTCGTAATTTTGGTGATCTATCCGTAATTCCTAATACATCCTATGCCTACATATATCTAAAAAATATATAACCCCAATGTGCAGAGGCAAAGCAAATAATACACCAATCAGGACTAGACAATTCCAGAATATAGAAGTAAACTGAGAAACGAGCTCTAAACAATTTGTTAGGAGACGAATTGTTCCTTATAAAGACTTGATAATTGGGAGGGTCTGACATTCATTTTACGTACAGTAGGTCAGTATTTAAGCATGCCTTGGTACCTTGGTTATCAGCTTGGTCCTCGGGTAGGTCAGCTGCTACAACGATTTCATCAACTCTTTTAAAATCACTACACCTCGTTTTACTTTTATGAATCGTGTCTAATATTCCATATACGAGATTCGGAAATGCAGCTCTACTCCAAGGAGCTTTTAGTGCTTGCCAAGGTTGTGTATTCCCGTATTGGGTCAGACGGCCTCACTAAACTAAATGGCCTCACTGTAGAAGATGAACGGACATCAAAGTTTTGAGAGACTTCCTTGTCCTGCTTGCTTCGTTCGAGAGAAATACTTAGTTCTTCCATTCTGATGACGATGCTAACAACAGGAGAAGGTCCAGCACATCGTAGTAATTTCGGTGATCTATCGGTTCCTGATAGTCCTATGCCCACATCTACAAAAATATATAACCCCGATGTGTAGTAGAGGCGCTGTAAATAATACACCAAAAAGGACTAGACAATTCCAGAATATGGAAGTAAACTGAGAAATGAGCTCTACACAATTTGTTAGGAGAAGGATTGTTCTTTATAAAGACCTGAATCATTGGGAGTGTCTAACATTCATTTGTCGTCCGGTAGGTCAATATTTAAGCATGCCTTGAAACCTTGGAAATTAACCGAACATATATAAATCATATATTGAAGTAAAATGTCAAATGAGCTATTCGTAATTTTCTTGTGCATTCCTTATAATAGATATGGGTGGTAGATGGTGAAAGGAACTCATTTATCCTCTCGTACATCAATAGCTAGACGCCACTTATTTAACTATGCTTAGTGGTGCTTCATATATAACTTGTTTTCCAAATATTTAGATTATGTTTGGAATTTCTCCACTGCACCAAAGCCGCTCCAGCATTTCTTACTCCACAGAGCGTGTGGAGCTCAGTGTTAGCCACTACACAAAAATGGCCGGACACCCATTTTGTGCTCCCTCCTCTGGCTCCGAGGAGTTGGTGCCTGCGGCACCGCTCCGTCGTCTCCGTGAGTGCGTTGAGGGCGCAATGGATCCGAACATACTCTTAATTTAATCATCCCGAGCACATGCATATCGCCAACAGATGATCAAACGCCGTGCCCAGAGATTAGCCCGTCCAGGCGCCCATGTGTGTTCCGCGGTCAACACATGCCTCCTTCCTCTCGAATACTTTCTCGTACCTCTCTCCTTCCCATAATGTGTCTAGTTTTCAGTTGTTCATGCTGATGCTGAGAGCAGAGGCTGACCCAGAAATTTGTTGAAGCATGGACGCCGGCCGCAAGGCAACTAAACATTTTCTTGAACAAATACAAACATCGCATGGAACAAGTTTTGCTTTCACAACAATTTAAAGGGAGAAACACAAAAAATGAAATTACAAAGCATAACACATTTTAAATGTTCACAAGTTCACATGTCCCATCAGGCGTGGAGGTCGGAACGTTGGCTGTTCACATGAGCGGTGCCGGCGCTTTGGTGCCGCGGCGACGATGCGCACCCAGTTATACCAGCGTGATGCAATTCGACTGCCTTACAGCGTGATACGGAAAATGCCATACACTGTTACGGTGTGTTTCATTGTATTTTTTTGTATGTCCCTGATTTGTACATTGTGCTTTCTTCAAAGTCGACACTGGCGAGGCAATAGAAATGAGTGCATGTCATAATTTTTGTGATCAATAGGTAATTCCTCGTGCCTCCCATGCCCTAATCTGTCAAATTAATAACCAAAATGTGTGGATACACAAAAAGATATGCATGGCATGGGACTGGACAAATTCCAATATACATTGGTAGAATGGGAAATTAAGTGTTCACTATTTTCTTGGCGAAGGTTTGCTCTTTATAAGACATGAGTGGTAGGCAATGTTCCTTCAACTACCTGATGGTGTACGGATATCTGAGACTGTAGAATAAAGTCCCTATTTTCCACCCTAAAAAGGTCAATGTTTGGTAAAAAACAATACTAGGACTTCTTTTACGTAAAAAAAATGAAAACACATAAGTGTATAAGAGCTATAATTAATGATCACAGAGTGTTGTGGCACCATGAAATTGGTTGTCGTCGTCTTGTGTATATATTGCCTTGTCATACATATGTGATAGCAAGTTCTTCCATAGAGATAAACTAGATTGGGACTAGACTAAGAACATAGGGGATCACAATCCATGGACCGCCTCTTTTGTATACTCAACAAGCTTCTTCGTGTCGGGACGGTAATATCTCAACTCATGCATGGTGGTCGCATGCCTAGCAGCTTGTCCACCGGAGCACTCCTCAAGAGTTCTAGATCGCCCTTGGAACAGTACCTAGGGTATCCCATGATACAGAGGAGAGAATGTAACGATCCGATTTTGTTTTGAAACGAACATATTTTGTTTTGAAATGACAATCACGTACGTAGGTATCCCGGCCGAATTCTCAGATATGGAAAATATGCTCCCGCATGGTCCTTTTATATTGTCATGAAAATCCCACGATTTCACTCCCTTTATACGAGCCGACTAAGAAAGACACCCAAATCGGTATTGTGTTAAACAGAGCGAGGAAGACAGCCAACACCGATAAGAAGTCAATTAAGCAATCGAAACAAAAAATAAGTACTAGATCTTCTCTTATAAGCAAACTGAAAAGACAGAAGTGTATAAGGGCTATATAATTAATGATCACAAATTTGCATGGCACCATGGAGAAAATTGGTTCTCATCATCTTTTGTATATATTGCCTTGTCACACAAATGTGATAGCCCGTTCTTCTTTGCTGGCGATTAACTAGATCGGCACTATGCTTGGAACATAGGGGATCACATCGAATCCAGGGACCGCATTTTTTGTGTACACAAGAAGCTTCTTTGTGACAGGATGGTGATATCTCAACTCATGCATGTTGGTCGCACGACTAGCAGCTTGTCCATCGGAACACTCCTCAAGAGTTCCAAATCGCCCTTGGAACAGTATACAACCGTCTTTGAATTTGGCTATCATATGAATCGGGAGCGGGGCATCGACGATGACATGGCGCCGAACCCATCGTGGAGGATCGACGTTGCTGGTTGCCCATATCGACGCCGACCCAGAATGGGGCCGTTGGCGCCAAGGCCGCAAAGAGTGTCCTTGTAAATTGGGCCGCTTTTCATGAGCAAGGCACAGCTCCCCGTGCATCTCGACTAAGTTGGACGTGTGCTTTTTGAGCTTCGGACATTCAGGAGGCGCCGGCATGACGCCGAAGGACTCATCCTCCAAGTTGAAGCGGAGGAAACCTCGGATGGGCTTTTCGAGGCCCAACGGGTTTACAGACTCGTCGATTGCCCATAGAAGGGAGCCTTTGAAGAAGGTGGCGGTTCGGCCTTCCATCACAGGGTATGGTAGTAATGTTGCCTTGTCGCGCCACTGCTGGTCTCTCCCGATGGTGAAGACCTCCAGCCCAGGTGTGTAGCAGGTAATGCCCGTAGGAAGCAGCAACGTGCACCGGTAAAAGAAGTGGGCAACCTTGTAGGTGCCGGTGCGAGGGTCATGCCCGAGACCCAATGCCCGATGGAAATTCATGTTGGGTTGCGGGGCAAATGCCATGGCAGGGTGAGGATGCGCCTTGGGGCCGGATTGAGCACCCGGACTGGACCGCCGTCCGTCGCCACTAGGACGAGGCCATGGCAGTGCGCGAGCGTGTGTCGCTTCGTCTCCTCCACGGCTGGGAAGGAGTCCAGGGCTTGAACCAGGGTCGCCACGAAGGCGCCCTGCTGGATCTTCCTCTCCCACCGGTATAAGCAGGGAGTGATGACCCGGCCGACGCCGCTTCTGATCTGTGGCGCGATGAGCACCTGCGGCTCCTGGATGCGGTGGTGCTTGCGGTGGAAGAACCAGTCGCCGGTGATGGTGCTGTGCCAGCCTTGCAGACGCAGCCGAACCGGATCAACGGCTTGAAGTCTAGGAGAAGCAGGATCCTGATGACGAGGTCGTGTGGCAGGTACTCCTCGTCGTCGTCCATGGTCGGCGAGATCAATAGGTTAATTCTTTTTTTAGAACCATGCAGGAGCACTGCATCTGTATTAATAGATATGGCTGTAGTCTTACAGAGGATGGCGCCAGGCCAAAGGTAAAAGAGAAACAAGCAACCACCAAAAAAAACTACACAACGACCAGATATTGTCGAGAATCTAAAATACCAAAAGAGCCAGAGAAGCATCTTCATTCTAAATCTAATGTGAGGCGACCTGCGCTCGCTGTAGCCCATTGTTTTGCTTCATGTTTTATGAGCTCAATGAGTACTGCAATTGGTTTGAGAATTTTGTCGAAGACCCTGTTATTCCTCTCTCGCCAAATCGACCAAACGACCAACATGACGAGAGAATCAAACCTCCTTCTGAGCTTCCCAACGTCCAGATTTCGGCCGTGCACCCACCACTCTCTTAGGTTTTGTTGAGTAGTTGGCGTTAGCTGCTGTAGGTTGCACCAATTCATCATATGTCCCCAAATAATATTAGCGACCGCACAACCAAGGAAAAGATGTTGGACATTTTTCATTTTTCATTGTGAGGTAACCCCTTTTTTCATTGTGAGGTAACCCCTTTTTTGCCAACCGATCTGCTGTCCATACCCTCCCTCGAATGATAAGCCACATTGCTAGCTTACATTTCATTGGTGCCCATGATTTCCAAATTGCCTCCGCCACATCACAGGTTATATTAGTCTTAAAGTGTGCTTGATAAACCTATTTAGTTGAGAACTCACCCTTTGAATCCCAAGTCCATCTCCAGACAACTTCTACTGCTGGGTTTAACTGAACCTCGTGGCACTCTTCCCAAATGGAGAGTACCTGCATGAATATACTGATCGTAATTGGTCTTTTAATATCCTCGATCCATAACCCATTGGCAAGAGCTTGAGCAACTGTTCTTCTTGCTTTAATTTCTGGGTTCACAATCTTATAAACATCAGGGGCAAGCTCTTCTAAATAGGTTAATTCTTCTTGCGAGCTAATTAAGCTAGGTCCACAGGTCATTGATTTCTTATTTATTTGATGTAGATGCACGTACTAGAGTCGAAGTTGGACTCTAACTCGCCTTCTTATCTCCCTCTAACACAAATTCGGACTCCCGAGCCCTTATGAGGCCCATCGAAAGAAAAACAAAATTTGCTCAGGTGTCCAACCGTCAGTAGAAGAAACCCATGACGGATGGGCCACACAAGTAGTGGTGGAAATAAATCTAGAAACTCGTGAGATTAATTAGTACTCGAAAATTCGGCTCAACTCGGCTCGAACTCGGGCACATATGAGTTGAACCAATGTGACATTTCTAGCTCATTAAGAAAACGAGCTTGATGAGTCGAGTTACGAGCAAAGTTTTAAATAGACGGATATAGCCCAGCGATAGCCTTTCGAGAGGCTTCGCGCAAAGTTTTAAATAGCCTTTATAAGCTATAATGATAATAGCCACTAATAGTCCGACTAAATTGATTTAGTCCCATTTTGCCCCATAGCCGCTAAATTTTCGGCTTAGGCGCCCAAAAGTTGACCAAAATTGTCCGCTCAATCATCATATTTGAGAACAAGTCAATTCTGTATTTTTGTTACCATGTAATATGTGCACATAACTATGTCTCGAACTTCTTTGAAAAGAAACTATATCTTGAACTTTGTTTCGCTACATCCTAATTGATTTGATGGTTATGTAACATTTTGTCAGAACTATGCCCTGAATAGCTGCTGCTGAATATTTATATATAGCTAGTTATGTAGCTTACGGGTAGTCGTTAAACTCGTATATATAGCTCCTATATATGCCTAAGATCATAAAAATACTAGGCGATACCTACCTGAGAGCATAGCCACTAGAGCCACATGCCATATCTAGCATTTATGTTCTATCATGTTGTTGATTTTTAAGTTATTGACAATGATTGGTCAAGAAATTTTGAAAATTAAATTTATGCTATATTATGGACTACGCACGTTATACATGCTTATGTTATTAACGTTTAGTATCAATCTTAATTAGTTTAACGAGTCAACTCGAGTTTTTATTGAGTCGATCCAAGTTGGGGTCTAGAGCTCGTTTAGTTAAAGTATTGAGTTCAGTTGGCTCGTTAATAAACGAGTATTTATGAGTTGAGTCGAGTTGGCTCAATATCCACCCCTACGCACAAGCACCGTCAATGAATAACACGATTTATTTTTGTGTGAGTCAGTGGATAACACCTTTTATTTGAACAAAGCCCAACAGAAAATCAAAATATTACGGACCGAATGAGAAATGTGAAAATACTCTGATTTGCTTCATGTAGGCATAACAGCTCCCAATTTTTAGGCACCAAAATCACAAACATAGCAGCTGATATTTTTGGACCTTTTGTACCAATCACCGAGAACCAACTACGATGCCCTCCCTCGATCTAGTGAACAATGGGGACTTCAAATCATTTACAGAAATATTGGGGAAGCAGGCGATCAACCTACAGCAGGGGACGGTCCGGTGCCGCTTGCGCTTGCTCCCAGAGCTTCGACGGCTATCCGCCACGACGACCCACCATCAGCTCTGGCTCGATATCCGGTAACATTTTGGTCAAATATGCTACAGCTTTCAGCTTCAAATAAACAGAAAGTGTCAAAATTATTGAATGGGAAGGTGAAGGTTCCTTCCGTGTGGGCGTGTGGCTGTGGGGGAAGAATCGAAACCTTGATTATTTCTTCTCACTGCACTACATAGAAAATAGTATTTGGTTCTCATTTCTTATGTTTCCAGCTGTAATATCCTATATGAGATTAATAAATGGAGCTCTACTCAAAGGGAGCTTGAAGTGCTTGCTCATGTTTTCCATTCCCGTATTGGGTCGTCTGAGTGCCTCAGTAAACTAAATGGCATGCCCCTGCAATAGACGACAAACGGACAAATAATTTCCGAGAGGCTTCCTTATCCCGCATGGTTCGTTGCACTCATCGTCGTAATTTTGATGATCTATCGGTCATTCCCGATACCTCATAGGCCTCAACAAAATCTATAACAACGATGTGTAGAGGCAAAGCAGATAATACAAGAAACAGGACTAGACAATTCCGAAATATTGAAGTAAACTGAGAAATGAGCTCTACACAATTTGTTAGGTAAAGGCTTGTTCCTTATAAAGACTTGGATCATTGGGAGTGTCTAACATTCATTTATCGTCCGGTAGGTCAATATCTACGCATTCCATGGAACCTTGGTTATGAGCTTGGTCCTCGGGTAGGTCCGATGCTACAACAATTTATTAACCGTGTCTAAAATTTTAAAATTGGTATTAAATTGTAAAAATGAGTGCTCTCTCACGCAAGAATGATAGTTCCTACCCGTCCAATGTGCCTCTTCTCTCGCATGTGCAGAGTCATCGCCCAAAGTTACTCGCATGCCCCAAGCCCCTGGCCATACAGCCAACCCTACGTTCTGTTTGGTTTGAGCGAAACAGACTTAGATTGTCCCATTAACTTTGGCAAGCTTGCAGTATACTTGTTCATTTAGGCATTTAGCATTGTGTACCATATTATTTCAGGTATGATCGATGTACCGTGCTTTACATACTTTTTCTATGGCCAAGAACATTTGAACGTGTTATTCCTGCGTTCTAACTTTATTTACATGAGGAAATATAGTTGCTAAAAGTTCATAACGCGTTTCGGCTCCTAGTGGATGTGCACCCTTCGTTTTAAAAGTTTTTAATGTGCCTTTTTAAATATCAAAAATGGAAAAAAAAGGCTGCGCGTAGATGTTAGCATAACCGATATTTTTTGTTTACCGTGAAGAAATGGTATTTTTTTATAGAACAAGGCTTTTCACGTGTTTTTTGTCCTCTTTCCACAGACCATAAAAACATTGGATTTTTCATGAAACAATTTTGCAAACACACAAGATGTGAAGATGTACCCGTAAATTTTGATTTTAAATTTTTTTGACATTTTTTATGTGTTTTTCAAATACCGGGTGCATATGTACCTTGAGGATCCAAAATGAATTTCACGTAGAATACGAAGTTTTCCATTGAGTTTTTTTTTATAAAGAGGGATATTCGCGAGTGCATATCTTGTGTTATGATTTCCATTTGTAATCTCTCGACAAGTGACCTGGAGCAAAATATGGGAAAGGAAACAACTGGTATTGCTCCCAAAGCAAACACTATTCCAGTAACTTCTTATCCGTCTCGTACTCAGTATACCCAAACAACAATGTACAGGGTAGGGCAGAATTCATAATAGTGACAGATGCTTTCTGCATGCTACTCCAAAATCTTTTTCCTCTGTTTGTGATGGATCCTTCCAGCCAGATTTCTCAAGACAGCGGTGGCGACATTAAGCGGGAGTGCAAATTGTAATTTTTCTGCTCCATTGATAATTTCTGGTACCTCCTATGCCCATGCGCATCAAATATGTATCTGAAAGATGTAATGCACAATAAAGAAAATGATACATGAAAATTTCATGATAAAAACTAGAATAAGAAACAAGCTTTGTATCTTTCGCTTGGGACCAAAAACCCTGCTCCTTATATTAGCCTTGGATCGTCGGCACTGATATCCAGCCATTTGACCCCCACTAGGTCAATGTCTTCAAATTCCTTTGTACCTATCCCGGCATTTTTGGGTAGATCTGCGGTATGACCATTCTATATGTACTATAAAAAAGGTGTAACAATAGATTCGTTGAAACAAGATGATTGGAAAACCATCAATTGATTCACTGATAGAAGATAAATGGAAACCATTAATCAAGCTCGCTTCAAACATCGGGAGCTGCTCCCAGCAGTGCAAGGGGTTGTCAACTTCACTCTCCGTCTTCCGTTCTACTATGGTGATAGGAGGGATGCCTTCACATTCAGTATGCAACTTGATGGGATCATTGAGAGCCTCTTTTTCAAGCACATGCCTATATAGGGTGTAATAGGTCCATCTATGTATCATATGCTTCCGCGTTCTATCCTTACTTTCAACTTTGGTCTTTGTTTCTTTAAGTCAAAAGTACATGAGCTTACATTCCAATGTGTGTTAATGTCGTGTGTGGTTTGACGAGTCAAGGATCAAGAGCTCGGTTGATGGCACAACTTACGTTATGTACTCATGTATCCATGGATTGCGTCAAATAATACATCTTTTTATGTGCAATTGTCCATTGAGTTTTTATAAAGAGACATATTCCCTTCAGAGTTGAATGTATATATTTTTGTTATTATGTAGCATGATGTCTATATTCTTTGCATAGCGGAATAGTAACTTTTCTTGAAACTCAAGAGCCAGGTCTTCTCAGGAGTGTCAGTAACGGACACACACCTACGTCCTGGCCTCCTCACTGATCAATCCTAGCATAGCCATATAGACCTTGCCAGAAAAAGTTTTTTTCATTGTTATATCTCGAGAAGTTAGTTGGAGTAAATATGCGAAAGAAAATAACAACTGTATTAATCCCAACCAAACACCATCCAGTAACTTCTTGATTTCCATAAACTCAGTGTCAGTGTGCCCACTGCCCAAACAGCAACGTACAGTGTAGTGTTACGCCTCATGCAACTCGTTGTGCTAGGCTCCCTTTAGGATTCTAGAGCGTTCACAATGAGAGCGGAAGTTCCTATTCAAAGCTAAGTTATAGTTCAAGAATGTGGCAGATGCTTTTTTTGTGCTCCTCCTATATCAGTTTTCCTCTGTTTGTGATAGATGCTTCTACCGATCTCTCCCAACACAACGGTGGCGACATGAGGCGGCTGTGGAACTTGTAATTTTGCTTCACCATTGATAATTTCGGGTACCTCCTATGCCCATGCGTATCAATACGTATCCATAAAGTGCAAGACACGATAAATAAAATGATACATGAAATTTCTATGATTTAAAGAGTAGAATAAGAAATAAGCTACGCATCATTTGCTTGGGACCGAAAACCTTGCTTTTTATATGAGGCTTGGACTGTCAACAGTGACATTAAGTTATTTGTCCTTCGTTAGGTCATTTTTTTTTAATTCCTTCGAGCCCATCTCGGCCGTCGGGTAGATCAGTGGTATGACCGCTCTATAATTTACTATAAATACGATTTACACACTTTCACTTATTCTCCTTATCTTTTTTTCCATTGATAGTGGAATATGCTTCATGCTTCATATCTAGCAGTTGTCGACATAATGTACGAGTTAGAGTTCCGGTGAAATCATACAGTGTATTGCATCTCTCTGCAACCACATGAAAAATAGGATCATCACTAACAAACTAGCACTGTTCTGCGCAAAAAAGGATACAGAATGGAATTTACTTATTATTTTGTACACTTCCGCTTCGGTCCTCCCCCCCTAGACACATCGAGGGCTCTGATTGGCCGATACCCCTTCGCGAGAAGGTATGATACGTTCTGTGCGAGCCGTATGAGCCACAGCGGAGCCGAGCGGCGAGCGTACAGATCGGCCCGTGATCAGGGCTAGCGTAGCCAGGGAAAAAGGAAGGAAATTAATAGAGGCAGGGGCCTCGAACCTAGGTCTCCCGGGTGATGCAAAGTGTGCAGAGCCACTGTGCTAGATCTGTCACTTTGGCGTATTAGGCATCTTATTAAATAAAATAAATACGTGAAGCTTTTCAGGCTGGTGGAGGGTTGCATGCTATTGGGGCCCGCCTCGTGCTGCTGTATTTTTCTCCTGTATTTTTCTCGGGGGCCAACCTGGGACGGCAAAATGAGAAGTTTTGTATAACCCTGTACTATGTTTGATCAAGAGCATTTTGTACATTTGTCTGGACTGGAAGCTTTTACTCCACCTACGAATGTGACATCAGACTACTCACTACTACCATCGTCCTTGATTCCTCTCTCTCTCTCTCAGCGTATCCCCATGCCCTACTCCTCTCTACAAGTTATTTTATTCTTTCCTTGTGTTTCGTAGATCCCAGATCCTTCTACCGAAAGTCCGATGTCTTTTGTAGTTTTGGTTCTTCTACATTTTAATTGAGGGAAGTTCCACTTAGGTCTCAGACTTTGCACAAGTTTTTTAATACAAATTTCTAAGTTTTTACGTGGATTAATGTGAATGGCTATGGGGAGAATTATTGTTACAAAGTTAGCAATTATTTTCACAAAAAAAGTTGGTAATTAATTCAAGTGTTCGATGATGACTACCTCCACAGTTAAGTTTTATTTTGGTACACGTTTATAGGAGTAACGTCTATCTATGCATATTGATGCAAATATGTATTTTGCGAACATGTTCAGTCCAAATTTCACAAAATGCTAGAAATTCTAGTTTATTGGGTTTGTACAATTAGGAACCCCTATATTTTGCACTGTCATATGACAGTTTGGCATGTGGACCCACATGCAACACCCCGTGTGTGACATGTGGATCCACATGCAACACCCCTAACCATTTTGACATAGCATATTTTGAGACATGTGGATCCACATGCTCCAAAGGATATAGATGTGCAGCTGTATGGGTAGGATTGTTGTACATGGGTCCACATATACCAAAGTTGATACACGGTAGACCTAACACCTTACCCCTACCACCTTTCGTACATGTGGGCCCACATGCATACACCTCTAGACAACTAGATGGCTGGGAGTGTCGCATGTGGGTCCACATGCCCCAAAGTGATAGATGTACTTCTGTATGCTTATGAGTGTTGTATATGGGTCCACATATACCAAAGGTGGTACAGGGTAGACCTAACACCTTACCCGTACCACCTTTTGTACACGTGAACCCACATGAAAACTAGATGGCTGAGAGTGTCATACTGTCATATGTGGGTCCACATTCCCCAAAAGTGATAGATTTACTTCTGTATGGTTAAGAGTGTTGTATATGCGTCCACATATATCAAAGGTGGTACAAGGTAGACCTAACACTTTACCCCTACCACTTTTCTATCATGTGGACCCACATGCAAACACCTCTAGACAACTAGATGGCTAGGAGTGTCGCATGTGGGTCCACATGCCCCAAAGGTGATAGATATATTTCTGTATTGTAAGGAGTGGTGTATATAGGTCCACATATACCAAAGGTGGTACAGGGTAGAACTAATACCTTACCCCTACCACCTTTCGTACACGTGGGTCCACATGCAAACACTTCTAGACAACTAGATGGTTGGGAGTGTCGCATGTGGGTCCACATGCCACAAAAGTGATAGATGTACTTTTGTATGGTTAGGAGTGTAGTATATGAGTTCGCATATATCAAAGGTGGTACATGGTAGACCTAACACCTTACCCCTACAACCTTTCGTACATGTGGACCCACATGCAAACACCCCTAAACAACTAGATGGCTAGGAGTGTCGCAAGTGGGTCCACATGCCCCTAAGGTTATAGAGGTACTTCTGTATGGTTAGGAGTGTTGTATACGGGTCCACATATATCGAAGGTGGTACAGGGTAGACCTAACACGTTACCCATACCACCTTTCGTACACGTGGACCCACATGCAAACACCTCTAGAAAACTAGATTGCTGGGAGTGTCGCATGTGGATCCACATGCCCCAAAGGTGACAGAGGTATTTCTGTATGGTTAGGAGTGTTGTATATGGGTCCACATATACCAAAGGTGGTACAGGGTAGACCTAACACCTTACCCCTACCACCTTTCCCCCACATAAAACACCCATAACCATGTAGTTGTACACCTACCACATCTGGAACATGCGACTACGACGATCCTAAGTTGACGATGAAACCGTGGGAACAAGTCTGGGTCACCAAATTTAGTGTCGACGGGTCACCGGCTAGTCGGATTCATGGCCAAAGGTGTGAAACCAGCGAGATCGTGCCTTCATGAACAATGATATAATTAGTTTTTCCCCGATTTTCAGTGTTGCTTACGTCTATAAAATTTGTATGAAAGGCACATAAACTTTATTGAGAAAACACACAGAATATGTTTTAAGGTTGTCGGGGAGTTTCACAAGTTTGTGTTTGTCTTATTTTTATGTTGCATACGTGCTTCAAATTTTAGTAAAGTCTTATTACTAATGTTGCAAAATTACATGCCAGGAGTTGCAATGCATATTGAGCGTTTGCTTCAAGTTTTTGTGTTTTCTTTGAATGTTGTTATTCGTGTTTCAAATGTGTCAAACACATTGTGTTGTTGTTGTTGTTTGTAATTTTTATTGAAATCGGTGATGATTTTTGTTACAAATGAATCTGTAACTAAAAAATTGCTCAAGCCACTTTTTTTTTGCAAAAACATTTTTTTTAACCGTTTGTGATTTTTGTTGAAACGGTTGGTGACTTTTGTTGCAAGGCAATCTCCAACAAAACAATATTGTGTAACCATGTTTTTTATAACATTACCTTTTTCAGAAATGTTCCATAATTTATTGCTTATATTTATTTTTTTGTACACGGGCTTTGGTTTTCTCTCGATGTTATGAAATATTGTTGCAACGCAACCACTTGCAACTTTGATTTTTTTGTTGGAAAATCATGTCGTATTTTTTCTTGTAATATTTCAGTTCTTTTGGTGATTTTGATTTTTTTTCCATGAGATATCGCGGGTATTTTTGTGAGTGGAAGAATACCAATGAAGTTTTCAATTGTAGTGCCATGTACAGGGCATCAGGTGGCTCTGCCATGCTAGGATTCATGTGTTGCATGCATCGTTGCGTCGCGGCAGCAGGAGAAAAAAGTCACAGCAGCACGAGGTGGGGCCCAATAGCATGCAACCCTCCACCAGCCTGGAAAGCGTGAAAGCCACGTGTCTGGGTGGTGATTTTCGATCGGCCTCGCGCGCGCCATAGCAAAGTACTAGATTATTTGGCATAAGATGCATAACACAGAGACAAATATAGCACAGTGGCTTTGCACCCTGTGCAACGGCAGGAAGCGCAGGTTCGAGTCCTCACGTGTCTATTATTTTCTTCCATTTTTCCCCGGCTCAATCCGGGCTCGGCTTAATCTATTCCAGTATCGGCTAAGCCGAGGCAGCGAGTTGGCTTACGGCTCGGCCGTATTATACGTTTAGTGGGAGGAGGGGGGAGGACCGAAGCAGGGCTCCGGTTTCTCACTGCTCGCCTCTTGTCGTAAGGAGAAGATATAACTCGGTGTGAGGATGCGAGAGAGAGGGACACAAGAGGATAAAAATTGTTGTTTTTTATATTTTCTACAGAGAGTTTTTTAAATGAAATACCTTTCTCTCTACGCCTCATCTGCTCACCACCTAGGCCCAAGCTCCCTCACTGATCAAGCTAAGCACAACTGTCTAGTTCTTGACATATAAGATTTTTAACTATCATCTATTGATCAGTTAGTTTTAGTAAAATCCAGGAAAGGAAATTAACATTGAGGGTATTACTCTCAACCAACCACCAATCCAGTAACAGCTTAATTTTCATGTGCTCCATGTGTCCAAACAACATAAAAGGTAGGTCACTCGGCATAAGGCCTCATGCACCTCATTCTGCTGGGCTCCTTCAGCGTTCTCGTGCGTTCATGAGTGAGAGCTGAAGTTTCTCAAAGCTAGGGAAGACTTCATGTTCGTGCAGATGCTTTCTCCATGCTCATCCAATATCTTTTTTCCTCCGTTTGTGATAGATTCTTCCAGCCATGTTTCTCAAAATAGCGGTGGCGACATGAGGCGGGAGTGGAACTTGGAAGTTTGCCCCTCTATTGATCTTTTCTGGTACCTCCTATGCCCATGCGTGCAAGACACAATAAATAAAATGATACATGACAACTCTATGATAAAACGTAGAATAAGAAACAAGCTGTGCATCATTTGCCTGGGACCAAAAATCTTGCTCCTTATATAAGGATTGGATGGTTGACAGTAACATTTAGCCATGTGTCCTCGGTTAGGTCAATGTTTTAATGTTCCTTCTTTATGAGCATGTCTTGTCCCTCGGGTAGGTCGGCGGTATCACCACTGTATATTGTACTATTAATACGGTGTATGTACTTCCCTTATACTTCTTTATCTTTGTTTTCTTTGATCGTGGCATATGCTACATTCTGGCATGTGCCGACATAATATAGGAGTTAGAATGTTGGTGAATTCATTTAGTGCGTTTGCATCTTCGTGCAACCACATGAAGAATAGCAATGTGATGTAAGAAACTATAACTGTTCCTCGCAAAAAGGATACAATATGGACACTTATTATTATCTGTATAAGAAGAAACTAATGTCCTTACAAGATTCTAAGCGGCTTGATTGGGTTGTACTTGGATCTCATCAGCCTTGTGCACTAATTGTAAATATCATCCAGATGTAAAAGGTTCCCCTTTATCAACCTTATCAAAGTCCCCTTTGAAGAGCGCCTTCTCCTCGCGTCATGTTGCTCCTGTCGGTTTCCTTGCCGTAAGGAGACGAGAAGCAGGTGTGACTGTGTGAGGATGGGAGAAAGGTGGACACAGTAGGATGAAAGGTTACTGTTTTTTCTATGTCTAGAGAACAACTATAAAAATGAAATATCTTTAGAATAATCTGAATTACGAACCATTTTCACTGTAGCATTCATCCTGTCGAGATCTTGAAATCTGATGCTATGTTGATAATTTCTGATAAGTAGCGACATGAAGTAATGTCGAATGAAGCCAACAAAAAATGGTACTCCATAATGCTTAACGTAACGAATCAAAATACTCTTTGATCTCGCACCATTCCTTAAACACAACAGCGCCTGTAGCTCAGTGGATAGAGCGTCCGTTTCCTAAGCGGAAGGCCGTAGGTTCGACCCCTACCTGGCGCGATTAATTTTATTTTCCCTCGTCCATTCCATTTTTGTTATTTCGAAACCATTTTTCAAATTTTCATCATCTTATTTCGAAACCATTTTTGGCAGTCGCTCACAGGCCTACCCGAACGAGAACAGCGATCGGGAGCGGGAATGCTCGGCGGTGACGCCACCCGTTCCCACGGCACCTAGGCGCGCATCTGTACATACACGATAGCCGTCCTTCCTCCTCCTCGTTGTTTCCACATCCCTCATGCCCTTGACGTGCTCAACGGAATGCAGCGCCGCGCGCATTCAGGGCTGGCGTGGACGCACGGCATCGACGTGGGCGCGGGCTCTTCAACCACTCCGACGCCGACTTCGCCGTTCAGCCAGGGGACCGCGTCGCGCAGATGGTCATCGAGCGGGTCGCCACGCCGGAGGTGGCCGAGGTGGAGGACGACCTCGACGGCACCGCCAGGGACGAAGGCGGCTTCGGGTCCACCGGCGTCGGAGTTGATCCGTCGGCCAGGGGTAGATGGATCGATGTAGGTGCTGATGGCTATGGCGAAGGAAGTGCTGGATCACTGTCTGCATCGCGTTTCTGAACTTGCGTGTTAAGTCAGTGTAGAAACTGAATATGTAAGCTAGTTTGGCGATGGTTATGGTGAAAACAAAGAAAACCGCATGGTTAATCATGACGTGCTGCTCTGAACTTCTTCGTTGACAAACATGCTGCGAATTTTGAACACTGGGTTTCTGAAACCCAGATGGAGGAGATATTTGACTTGCAAGAGAAGAACACATTTCTTCAGGTTATCGCCCTCCTGGGCTAGGGTGTGTTGTTCTGTCCTCGCAATATCTGCATCGCATCTCCAAATTTTTTTTTTTTTGGAAGCAATGCATAATTCGATTTCGTCCAAATGAACTACAAATGCAGTAATCATTTGCGGGCTTACTACCTGATAAACAGTATCTTTAGAGTGCTGCTACTGCTACATACTCCTAGTACGTAGATAGATTGATAATTATTTCGGATCAATCTTAAAGCTGTACATCGGCCAGTACGCGTTAGATTGACTCAAGACGGCGGCCGTTGCTATTTGAATGCTCTGGTTCCAGGAACACTTTGTAAAGAAATCAGTTCAAAACAGGGCACAAGCAGAGCCCAAGAGTTGAAATCGGCCTTTCCCAGCTATTCTCAAAATCGAGATTGATGGAGCTTTCAAGGTGGATTCTTCTAATGGCTGGATTTGCAATAAGGAATACTGAAGGAGTAGAAGCGGCCGTGGCACGCAATCTGAGGAGTCGGCACGGTATGTAATCTAGTATGGCTTAGGCTAATGGCGACGGTGCAAAGAAAACTGCTGGTTGAATGAATGTTCTTGTTCTGAATTCCCGTAATCTAAATAGTATCTCTGAATTCTTCAACAGTTCATGACTCTTGTTTGACAAGGTGATGTGGCACTGGGATTTACAAAACGAAGATATACGAGTTTTTTTTTTGAGAGTTTTTCCATTCATATCACGAAACATTACAAAGTAATTGACCCTTACAAGCACACTGAAACGCAAACACAAAGGACCATGAACATCTAGAGTACCCTAAGAAAACCATAACACATGAAGATCTCCGGAGCCCTGTGTCATCATCCCTGAAACTTGAGAGAAGACCCCTGCAGCAGAAAGATCTGCAACCAGGCGCAAGCAGGTCATCATCTTCGACCACGGTAGAATTGCCGTCACGCTGCTTCCTCCTGCAACAGCCGTCGCCATCTTTGGCTTTGAGTACCACGAAAAATGTCCCTTCCGGAAGGAAGAGAACTCGAGTCAAACGACCGGTCCAGCACCGCGGCCGGGCCATCTGCCCGGGCAAAGCAGGATCTCCCTCCAGCATCAGCGCAGAGGAAGGAGAAGAACAACAGCATCACATCATACCGACAAGGAGGAAGAAGGGTCTTCGTCTCCATGCATCCATCGCCCATCTGAGGACCCAATCGGCCAGTGCCGATGGACCTCCAGACACCATAGCCCGCGACCTCCACGAGATCTTGGGATCCCCAACCCGCTGGCTCCTAGACGAAGGCCGGAGCCCCGCCTGACTGCGACCGGAGCCCGGGGAACCTTATTCCGACGCGACACCACCGCGGCAGCCTCGGCGGCGTCTCCCTCAACCCTAACCCTACCGCGCACCCACCGCACGCACAGATCCAAGGTTCCCCCTTCCTCCCACCGCCGGAGCGGCAAACGGAGAAAGAGGGAACTAGCGGCGGCGCCGGCGGCACGCAAGGGAACCACGGTCGCCCGTAGATCGCCTGTGCGATCTGTTTCCTCCGGGGGTTCGTGGCTGGCGGCTGGCTCTGACCGAAGATAGAGGAGTTATTTACATGCCGGAGAAGAGCTCCCCGCAGCGCCGCTTGGTTCGAGGGTTGTTTGGTTCAGGTTTAGACAAGCCAGTGAGTCTCCAAGACCACATTTCTTCAGGTTAGTGTCCCCTTGGGCTGGGGTGTGTTGAACTTTGGCCTTCCTTTCCTCAAGTGTACATGTGCTTACATTGCGATATATTTGTTTTTGGTTTGGCAAGACAAACTATTTTGGAGCTAGAGTTGGACCGCACGGCTTACATTATGTGCTCTTGTATCTTTGAATTTGCGTCAAATAATACATCCTGTTGATCTGCAATTTTGCATTGCACACATCGTCGCACCTATGTCTCAAGTGAATGCTGAAGTTCCTATTGAAAGCTATGACATAGTTCACTTCAGTATTCTCGTGTGTTTACAAGCGAGAGCTGAAGTTCGTATTCAAAGTTCTGATGAAGTAAAAGCTCGTGACAAATGATTATTTTTCCTCTGTTTGTGACAGATGCTTCTACCCTTCTTTCCCATGTCAGTGGTGGCGACATGAGGCGGGAGTGGAATTTGTTATTTTGGTGCTCCATAGATAATTTCTGGTGCCTCCTATGCCCATTTGTATAAAATAGGGTATCCATAAGGTGCAAGGAAACGATAATTAAAATGAATCATTACAATTTCATGATAAAAGGTAGAATAAGAAATAAGCTATGTATCATTTGCTTGGGACCGATCCTTGCTCCTTATATAGGTTTGGATGGTCGACACCGACATGAAGCCATTTGTCCTGCGTTAGGTCAATATGCTAAATTCCTTTGTTATGGGCTAGATCGGCGCTATGACCACTCTATAGGTACTAAACTATGGTATACGTTTGCGTACGCTCACCACGGACATCTCTGGCCGTGCGCCGATCCCCCAAGGACCTCGCCGGATTCGTGTGGGTGAAATGGAACTCGCCGGTCGCCGGCTGCTCCCAATGTATCTCGCCGGACCTCCGCCTCTCAAGGGATGGGATGGACGCGGCCGGGGATGAGGAACAGAGGGGAGGGCGGCGTGATGGATCCCGGCGCCACGCCATGAGCCTCTCTACGAAGGGGGAGAGGGGAGGGGACGAATTTTTACCGGCCATGGCGCCTGACGCCAATGCCATGGGCATGGAGCCTCGACACGGCGTGCCTGCGCTAGCAGAAGGACCTAGCCATTGGAAGAAATAAAGTTTGAAGGGGGTATTTGTAAACAATTAGTCCGCCACGTCAGCGACTTAACGTCCGTGGTGACCAATCCTTCATTTTCGCACAACTTCATGACCTCCGGTGCGTTTCACTCTTTACAAAACCTAGATCTAGGAGATATTTTACATGCCGGAGAAGAGCTCCCCACGGTGCTGCTTGGTCGAGGGTTGGTTGCTTGCTTGCTTCAAGTTCACATTTTTCCAAAACCACATTTTTCCAGCTTATTGTCGCCCTGGGCTGGGGGTGTGTTGTTCTGACCTCACATTATGTACATCACATATCCAGATTTTTCTGCAGCCATGCATGATTCGATATCATCCTGGTGAACTGAAAATGCTGTAATCTATTGGGGGCTTGCTACTAACTTTCCAGTATGCACAAAAATAGAAGCCTGAAACCATTAGCTTTGGAGTGGTGCTACATACCGCATATTACAGATCAATCTCAAAGTTGTACATTGTCCAGTACGCGTTAGAGCGACTGAAGATGCTGGCCACTGATTTTTTGAATAACACCTATGGAGACCAAGGAAGAAATATGTCCCAAGTTGCCTATTCGCTACAAGTTCACAGCCAAGAATTGGAGTAAAACTTTTTAAAGAAATCAATTCAAAACAGGGCGCAAGCAGAGCCAAAGAGATGGGATCCATCTATGCTCAAAATTAAGATTGATGGAGCTTTCAAAGAGGATTTCTCTACAGGTGGTTGGGATTTGTAATCAGGAATAGTGAAGAAGGAGTTGAAGCGGCAGCAGCAGGCAATCTGAGGCCGTCCTGACGGTGCGGTAGGAACTGAATATTTAATCTGGTTTGGCATGTGTGGCTTAGCCTAATGATTATGGTGAAAATGAACTGCTGGTTGAATAAATCATGATGTGCTTTTCCGTTATTTACATCGCATTTAAAAAAATGCAAGAGCTGATTCATGTCCCGACATGCTTATGCTATAGCAAAAGATGAAGTTAGACCTTTTCTCATAGACATTATACTCACTTCGTTTCGAAAAGGATATCTTAGATATATCTTGATTTGAATGTATATGGACATATTTTAGCGTACACATATATCTAAATCTTGGTATATCTAAGACATCCTTTTCCTAACGGAAGGAGTAGTCAGATACCCATTTATCTGAAATTGTGCCATTCTCTCGGTCTGATGTGTTACACGCTTGGACAAGACTATTTCGCTGCATTTCTAAACGTCCATGGTATGTCAGTGTAGAAGCTGAATACGTCAGCTAGTTTGGTGTTTTTTTAAGCGAGTTTGGTGTTTTAGATCAGTATAGTTTTATCGGGCAACGATGGTGGTTATGGACCATATGGTGAATGAGCTGCTGCACTCTATTTTTTTTTTTTTTAGAAACGAGGCAAAAGCTTTGCCTTTTATATATTTTTTTTGAAACATTTTCTCAACATACCAAGTTACAATTACAATCAAGCAATCAGTCCAGCCACGCAGGGAGGAGCTGATTTAAAAAGAACACAACTATCCAAGGAAAACCCCAGCTTAGCTAATTCATGAGCTACATAATTGTTAGCTCGCTTAATTTTACAAAAACGCGAACCCGGAACAAGTCTAAGTAAATCATGTATCTCACAAACCACCGCAGAAATAGTCGACTTACACCTTGTTTTGTAAAGCCTTGATCACCTCTGCACAATCATTTTCAATAATGATCGGGTTGACACAAATAGGAAGTATTGATTTAATACTCATTTTTTTCCGGCTATAGCTTCTGCCATTTCAGCATTCGGGCAGTGATCCGAGCTTTGCCTTTTATATTGATATATAGGAGAAGCGAACATTACATGGCTGAAGCCAAAGAAAAAACAACAGGTCAGAGCCTAAGCATCCACGCGAGGATCTAGATCATCCTACTCCGTCTAGTCTCTCTGAAAGATAAATCGTCATTTCTTCAAAATGCGACTATGTGGGCTGCGCTCTATTGATCTGTGTTCCTTACGGATGATGATTACCAGAGGAATTACTGTCTACCTCGTATTGTCTCTGATGTTATTCAGGGTAGAAACTGAATTCAGACAGACCCGCTGTCTTTCTCAATGACCAGCTGGATATGTCAGTTAGTTTCTTAACTTGCCAACTCAATCTGGTGTGTTCCTCTTCTGAATTCTCTACATATCCAGTTCGCTTCTCTGAATTCTTTTAAATTCTTCCAATGATGAATAGCTGTGTGTCAGGTTCGGACAAACTTTGTTGTTACAAAACGAATAATTCTGTGTCAGTTCGAAGATTGCTGAGTTCCAAGAACAAATTGCTTAAGGTTTTCGGTCCACTGGCAGCTGGATAATTCACTACATGATCTCCAATGTATTCAGCCAGGGTGCCCTCTTTTCTTCACTTCGGATTCAGCTAGGTCACACCAACACCAAGTTGGATGACCATGCAAAGTCGCTGAATACAAGTTCCACTCAACGCAGGCAGGACATGCCAATACAATTTCAGACTATGCACGAAAAACCAAGTACAGAGCTGAAGAATGCCGATATCAATGATCTTCAAACAGGTGCAACAGCAGCAGCTGCATATGCACACTATGCCGGCACCATGCAAGCCACCAAGCAGAACTGATCTGATCAACATGAAAGAAAAAACTAGGATCCGCAAAATTCAGAGACACACCAGAAAGGTAAGTTGTAGTTCAACAATATAGCAAACAAAAACCATGTTCCACGATAAGACCGTCTGCAACCGAACTTTGTACACGGCAGACAAATAACACCTAACAATAAGAGAACATAATTCCGCCTCTTAGAAAGAGAAATAAAACACGAGAACGTAGCGTAGTTCAGTTTGTATATGACTAGAGAAACTGCATAGAGAGAATGCTTAAGTAGCAACTAGTAGGCGGGCAAAAACTGGCGCTGAAAGAACAGCGCTTCTTCCATCCATAGAGCTCTCCTTACGCTGCACAGATCTGGAAGCTTCATTATTTCTTCGCTCCATCATCGATGAATCCTTTCCATTGCTTGGTACCTGCGCCGATGATGGATAGAACAGAGGACATAAATCAAACGGAGCAGGATGGCAATGTGTAAGTGAAAAAGAAAGAAACGGAGAGCGTTGCATGCAAGAGCGCGGAGTGCATTGATACTTACGGTTTTAGTTGGAACTGCAGCACTCTTCTTTCACAGATGGATGTGGAACTCTAAGCGTGTGTTCGGTTCTGGAATTCCAGGGAATGGAATGGAACGGTTCCGTTCCTCGGGACGATTCTTGTGTTCGGTTCCGGGATGGAACGGAACGCACTGGTTCCACTGGAGGGAATATTCCTCCAATATGCGGAACCGACCGGTCCGGCGGATTCGGCCGGACGGGGTGGAATTGCACAGTGCGTCTCTCTAATTAATCAAGTTTAGCACTAATTAATCAAGTTTAGCACTAATTAATCAAAGATTAGGAATAATTAATCAAGATTAAAAATAATTAATCATGATTAGGAATAATTAATCAAGATTAGGAATAATTAATCCAGTTTAGGAGTAATTCCATTCTCATCCCATTCCATTCCATTCTTCCCCGTTCCAAAACCGAACGCAGGGATGGAACGGTTCCGTGACATTTTTTTGCCCGAACCGTACGCAGGGATGGAACGGTTCCGTGACCGTGGAATGGAATGGTTCCATTCCCTGCCGTTCCACAACCGAACACACCGTAAGGGTGTGTTCGTTTTTCGGATGAAGTGGAATGGAATGGAACCATTCCATTCCACTGTCGTAGAACCGTTCCATTCCTGTGTTCTTTTTGGATAAAAAATTGTCATGGAACCGTTTTATCCTTGTGTTCTTTTCTGGGATGGGGTGGAATGGAATGGAACGGTTCCATTCCGTGAGCCCATTCTTGCGTTCTTTTCTGGGATGGAATGGAATGAGAACGGCATCAAACTCGATTAATTATTTTCTAATCTAGATTAATTATTGCTAAATTTGATTAATTATTACTAAACTTAATTAATTATTCCTAATCTCGATTAATTATAATTAATCTTGATTAATTATAATTAATCTTGATTAATTATTGCTAAACTTGATTAAATTAGAGTTAATCGCATGGAATCACTGTGCAATTCCACCCGTCCGGCCGAATCGGCCGGACCGGTCGGTTCCGAATATTGAGGGAATATTCCCTTTTCTGGAACCACTCCATTCCACTCCATCCCAGAAAAGAATGCAAGAATGGGCTCACGGAATGGAACCGTTCCATTCCATTCCACCTCATTCTAGAAACGAACACACCCTAAACGTCACTGCATCTATAGTCTTGTACACAGCACCCACTTCCTCACTGAAAACAAAAGAACTATGTCATATACCTGAATTCGGATAGTCCAAACCTCATAGTACCATGCAGAAAAGACGCATCAGCGTTTCATCAGGATAGGTGTCAGTAATAATGATAGGTTAACTGAACCACAATTTGTACAAAATTTCTACACATAATAAAAATGTAGAAAGAATATAAAAATAGCGGTCCCATTATATTATGAACTTATTATATAATTGAAAAGAGGAAGGTAATTGTATAACCAGGCAGGACTGTGAATATCTTACTAACAAGATAAAATTAGAAGCATAATGAGATCAAACTGAGACCAAGTCAGTCAGCTTTACTAGATGGAGACATCAACATTCAAATTAAACAACCGAATTGACAGGCTGACTAACAAAGACCTTCTCATTCCACTTTGATAAACTTTTAAATTCAACATGGAACAGAAACCAGATAAAAAATGTAATCTTATTTTGGAAGCAATTATAAGATACATACTCCTTAATATGGTATCACTACTAATTGCTAAGAGGAAGACTTCGAGGTGAAAATACAAATAAACCAAATGTTACTAGTCCATATTAGGATGACAAACTAAGACCTCTTCAGTGAATTTTCGTCTTTCAAATAGAGAAGGAAGAAAACTGCAATTATTAGTATATAAAAGCGCCAGACATCTTGTCACTGCTATTTGCAAAATTACAAACCAACTTCTTGTAACAATATATACTATAACCAAGACAGTACTAGTCCATATCATGATGACAAACAAAGACCTTTTCAGTCCCAAAGAAAAGGGTGAGATTGATGTTAGGTCAATTTTCCTAGACAGCGATACCACCCACATTCCACAAGCAAATTGACAGGCCGGCCAATGAAACCTAAAAATGCATGATCCAGTTGATAAACAGGTACACACGCCAACGCGTCCAGTCAATATGCATGCTGATATCACCATCGATGTATAGCGCGTTATTAACATGTTGAATTGACTAGGACTCGAGGACTTTCAGGAAAGCTAATCACCGGTATAATCTAATCAATTACCAGTATAATCTAATCGATCGTGAAAGGTAGTCACCTAGAACAAGTAGTCATGCAAAGCGCCGAGTAAAGACTGAAAAACTCTGTGTTTTTAGGAAAAAACAGAGCAAAGTCTATGCATATTTCCAGGATAATCTAATCGATCGTGAAAGCTATTCATCCAGAGAACTAGTCAGTCCTGCAAATTGACCATTAAAAGACAGCAAAATTCTCTCTTTTAGAAAGACAGAGCAAAGTGGATCGGATGATTCAACTGATCTTGCTGATAGTGATTAACGCATTGTTGCTATATATACAGTAAAATAACAAAACAGAGAGGAGGATAGTGGTCGACATTTTGTACCTGTAGATTTCAGTTTCTGAGCCGATGTAGGGGATGAAATCGGTGTAGTAGTTGCCGCCGGCGAGGGGCCCGATGCTGCGGGTCTGCCTGCCGTCGAAGTCGAAGGCGATGACGAGCTCGGCCGTGGAATCCCAGACGACGACCTCGGCGGCGCCCTGGGAGCGCAGCAGCGTCATCCCGGCGTGGCAGCCGGCCGTCACGCCGTTGAACTGGCCAATCCACCCCAAGAGACCTCGCCGCCGCTGGGCACCAGGTAGAGCGCGGCCACCTGGGTGAAGCTGTGGTCGGCGCAGGCGACGCAGAAGTTGCCCTCCATCTCCCCGATCTCCCACAGGGGGTGGGTGGCCACCTCGTGCGGCGCCGGGATGAGGTCGACGCGGCCCGTCTCCGGGGTCACGCAGAGGATGTGGCCGATGGTGGTGCGCCAGAACGCGCGGCCGAGGGCGCCGACGCCCGTGGACGCGATCACCGTCTCGGGCGCGCAGATGTCGCCGCCGACGGTCCAGGACCAGGTGCGCGACGAGAAGGACTCGACGGCCCACACGCCGTCGGCGACCTGGAAGGCGACGACGACGTGGTAGTGCGCGAAGTCGGCGACGGCGCTCAACTTGCGACGATCCTCAAAGGCGATGACGACGGCGGGGTCGGCGTCGAGGCGGTGGTCGCGGCTGTGGGGCGGGAGGCGGACGCGGCGGAAGGTGGCCGGGTTGGCGACGTAGTATAGGCCCGACTTGGCGCCGCGGAGGCAGACGAGGCCGCGGAACGAGGCCAGGACGGACACGTCCTCCGGGAAGGCGGCGAAGGCCGGGTCCGGGATGAGGCGCTTGGCGGAGGCGTGGGCGCGCAGCGGGTCGAAGGCCGCGTAGGCGACCGCGTCCCAGGGCGTGTGGTGGAACATGCCCGAGAGCGGCCTCGAGAGCTGCGCCGAGGCGAGGGCGTCCTCCTCGTCGTCGTCGCACTCCACCTCGTAGGGCTCGTCGTCCGAGTCGGCGGTCATCTCGACGTCGGATTCGTCATCTTCGGTGAGGTCGTGGTCGGAGTCGGAGCTGAAGTCGAGGTCGAGGTCGGAGGAGGAGAGCGCGAGGACGCCGCGGTCGTCGTCCGAGGAGTCGGCGGGGTTCTTGGCGTCGAGGACGATCCACTCTTCGTCGGAGGAGGAGTACTCCATGGCTGGCTGCCGGCGGGGATCGAGCTAGGGTTTTGGCGAGATCGATCTGGACGGCGATCGGTTTGGTCTTCCGTAGTTTGAGGGATCCTCCAAATATATACTACCAGGAGATCGAAGGAGATCCTTCTTGGCTACGTACGCCCGCAACCCATACGTCGTTGGGTATAACTCTGCATGTTTCTTCTTTTTTGCGAAAATAACTCTCCATGCGTGCGCGGGACTTGGATCGTGGCCGCGACGGAATCCAACTAATTAATTGGATATAATAAGAAAATAAAAAAGCATTTCCTCTTAAACCGCACACAATCAGCCAATCACCGATCAGAACTTATGCAAAAACCGACATGACAAAGCCAACCTGCTCCTCCATCAGCTGCCAGTATTAGGAGTCTCGGAGAAGCAAATGAACAGGGAGCTTAATTTAAGGTCGAATACATGCCCTTCAAGTAGATAGTCAAAATTAAAAACTTTTCAAGTTATGAAATGATTCGAAATTTTTGTGGTCTCGCATGAAAACACAATGAAATATTCATGAAATCCCTATTATACTCGTATGAATGTCATATCAGAATGATAACTCCGTTTTGATAACTTAATTTGAAATTTCAATTCGAATTCGTAGTCAAAATTTAAAAGTTTTCAAAATATGTCCAATATTGATCTTATTTGGAAGATCTCGTCGTTAGGAACTCAAATATCAAAACATATAAAAAATTGGGCACTCGGTTCAAAAAATATGGACGATACAACCTTCAGACTTTCACCTAAGTAGAATTTATACTAGCAGATGATGCATGGAACTATGACTCAAATGTTTATTTATGTATCCGGCAATAAACATGTGATCAAACCGCATAAACAACACGTGATCAGACGTTTCATGCATGACACAAAGGCTCAAAAAATAGATGTTCAACTCTTACTCGATTACAATCTACAAGAGTAGTACTGTAGTCAACAAATTCTAAACTTATATATATATATATATATATATATATATATATATATATATATGAGTATGTTCTTTCGCAGTATGCCAGAATGTTGGATGTGGGTTTCATTGGCAGTCCTTTGAGGCAAAGAACACCCTCACAAAAAAATGTCCATACTCAAGTATTGAGTCATCAGGAGAGCTAACTGCTCCGACATACTCATCCTGAAAGGTCCACTGGAAGAGGGATTGGTCCACCTTCAAACTGACACCCAATGTCTCATTTTCGTTCACTGGGACGATATGCTGGATTAGTTTCTTATCCTCAAATAATTTGTCATCAAGTAACACAATCTCATCGCCATAGGTATGAGTATGATCTTTCGCGGTATGAAAGAAAATGTTGCTGCATCGTACCTACCTCTGTGTCGCCTGCAGTCTGGCGACGCTGCATGACGCACCAGACGAGCGCAGCTAGGATCAGCACAAGGCAATATAGCCGAGAATGAAGCCAGCTACCTATCCACGAGCAACGGGATGAGTGTACCGGCTCCGGAGTCCGACCCAGTAATCTGATCGGCTCCGCATGTCATGGTCATATAAAAAAGATAGAGCATACTACAAATCTATGCTAACCTATACGAATACGATCTCATATATTTTGTTGCCAAAATAGATCGACCTCACATATTAGCGAATACAAGATCGCAGCGGATCGATCGAGCCCATCCTCCTCCACACCAGCGAACATGGCGGCGCCCAACCCACCACTCGTCGTGCACGTGCGTTCCGTCCCCGACATCGAGGAAGAACTCACCGTCAACCCGCTCGCGCCGGGCGAGCTCGACTTCAACATGTCCGGGAGCGCTCCCTTAGGCGGTGCAGACAGGCTGCGAGGTATCGTCCGCGTAGGCCACTCCGGATACAACCTCAGGAACCCGCAGAGGCTCCACTGCAAAGACATGATGAAGATGGCGGCCATGGACGCCGTCGACGCGATGATGGACCAGTTCTACTCCGACGCCGGCAAGCGCAGGGACGACGTGGACGCCTACATCCGCGTCCTCAAGGCGCGCCTCGCGCTGCCGGCCACCGCCGTACCGTACGTCGGAGGGCCTCTCAGTCGCAGGGGCCGACACATGCGCCATTGCGTCTACCCTTCCAGCAGAGTAAGATCTTCTCCCTTTGTTCGATTTTTCTCTTTTTGTTTACTCCCTAGGTTTCATAATTATTGCCGTGGTTTTAGTAATTTTCTATGACCTGGTTTATTTCCATGGATTTAGTTTTGATTATCTCACCTAATTTGTGTATTCTGAACATTTTTTGTCGCTTGCAGTTTGGACCGTATGCACCCTACGACACGAAAATAATTGCAAGCCAGACTGTGGTTGAGATTCCTAACCAGGCGAGGCAGAAGCGGTACCGTCAAAATGACATCGACTGCACGCGCGCGTGGTGGAGGTTCAATCTCCGGATGCTCGAGACCAAGAGGAGGGTGCTAATTGAACACGAGTATTCAATGACCAGGGCTCTCAGAGCAGAACTAGCAGGAGTCATGAAGGAGCCGACCCTGATTGGGTCCGGCTATACAGACCCAAGGTTCCTGCATAGCAATAATCAGCCAGATTACCCTGTGTCGCTTCCGGCAGTGGCGATTGATCCATACGCCGGCATTGGACCCATTTGAAATCATCTCCCATGCCCATAGTGGCGAACCCACGTTCGACAGAGGATAAGTATTAAGTATGGTTGGAGAGTTTTAGAAAGAGTATTGGTTGGAAGTTCCAAGATATCTTGTTCACTGAAATCATTTCATATATGTGCATCTTTCAACTTGTCAACGCATTAGATATTCATCTGGTGTGCGACTTTTCTAAGAGAAAGTACTTTATAAAATTTGTTTGCTGAATAGTGTATGGATAAATTTGTTTTTTATAAAGGTCATATATTTAAACTGAACCGCACATTATGCCAACTGCGAGGTTTGCAATGATGTTATTTGCTTTGTTTTTCCTAAAGTTGTTGTTTTGCGCAAGATATTCTACATAGTTGGTGTTTTGTGCAATAATTAGGCACGAGAGAAAAAAGTCATGACCATTTTGTTTATAAATTATTATCTGAAAACATAAGTTGAAGGCTACAACGATCACAAAATGTTAGCACAGTCAACACTTGGAAATTGATTCTCATTGTCTCATGTCTGACATTGCTACTATTTTCCTCACTGCACGGTCTTCCTCGTGCAAGCCTATCTAGACTGCCACTAGGCTTGGAACGTAAGGGATCAAATCGTAGCCACAGACATCTTCTCCTGGGTACTCAATGAGTTTGTCTGTGTCAGGATGGTGATACCTCAATTGATCCATGCTCGCAAGAGATATAGCATCTTCACTAGTAGAAACTGAGGCATTGGTGCGGCTCTTTAGTACCGGTTGCAACAAAACCCGGTACTAAAGGGGGCATTAGCACCGGTTGTGCTTGTGCCCAGCAAGGGCCAACCTTTAGTCCCGGTAATACAAACCGGGACAAAGTTTCTTGTCCCGGTTTGTATTACAAACCGGGACTAAAGGTCCTGCCTATATACACACCCAGCTCCATTTTGAAGCAACTCGACCCCAACTCCATTTTTCTCTCTCCCAAGCTCTCCCAAGCTCTAGGTCACCCATTTTTTTCCAACATTTGTCAAGATTGGTGGCACCCTATACAAGGGTTAGCAACTTCTTCATCTTCTCTTCCGGCATTTCAAGTTTAGCTCATTTTCGTGCAAGTTTAGCAAGTTTGATTTTGGTTGTGCTTGCAAGGTGTTTGATGAAATGCTAAGTTAGGGATTTCATTTGTTTTATATGCATTTTGAGCTCAAATTGAAGTATAATTTGTGGTTTTATATAGTGTCGTCCCGTCCCCTGATCCTCACCGCCGTCGATCGCCCGCGCCGCTCCGTCGCCGACACCACCTCGGTGAGCCTCTTTTTTTATCTTTTATAAAAATTGTTAGTTATATGATTTAAATGCATAATTATTTCTTGTATAATTTTCTTATGTTTTTTATATATATAGTGTCATGGTTTTGATATCCGTCCCCGTCGGCCCTCGTCCGGTCTATGATTCGGATGTGGTATATCTTTTTAACTATTTATTTTGTTTCGTGTTTATAACAATCATGCCGACCAACTTGACGTAGATATATTTTTATTTAGGAGGTAGTTGAACCGGAAATTCCGGCCGACCCTATTGTCGAGTATTTTAAAAAAGAAAACGACGATTTGAGAGCAAAATTGAAGATAAGTGAAGATCTTCGTCTCCAATGCCTAGAAGAGAAGATGGAATTGGACTTGAAGATTGCCGACATCGTTGATGCTCACGGGGTCGAGCTTGCCGACGTCGTCGCTGCTCACGAGAGGAAGATGGATGCAATGCGCGAAGCTTAAAAAGATTAGAAAATATGCCATTAGTCAAGAGGCTTGGTATCATTATGCTGTTGGTTCAATAGTTACCTTGGTTGCGATTCTGATCGCATTTGTTGTTGGATTTAAATTCTTTAGATAGTTGTATGTTAGTTTCGATTGATGTATGTTTCGTGAGAACTATGTATTACATTTGGGCACTACTCTACTTTGATTTTAATGTGATGAACTTGTATAATTAATTTGGTCACGTATCTCTATTCATTATTTAGCTGGTGTAATGGTTTTTGATGTATTTATGTAATGCAGATGAGCCGAGAATGGATGTACGGTGATCGACGCTGTCCCGAGTTCATTGATGGCATGCATCGTTTTCTCGATGTGGTTAAGTTAAACAAGCTGAAGAATGGTTTTATGATTTGTCCATGTGATGAATGTCGGAATAACAGGAATTACCCGAGCGTAAGAACCATACACTCCCACTTGTTGCGACAAGGCTTCATGCCCAATTATTTTTGTTGGACCAAGCACGGAGAAAGAGGGGTTATAATGGAAAACCCTGAAGAAGAGGATGATGACAACTATCCCGTGTTCTCTGATGAACACGGTGATACTACAATGGGGGAAGACGAATGAGCTGAGGTCATTGTTGATCAGTCCGATGATGATGATCTTCGTCAGGTCATTCGTGATGAACAGATGAACTGCGTAACTGAAAACGAGTGGTCGCTGGAGCGCATGTTAGAGGATCACAAAAAACCGTTGTACCCAAATTGTGAAGATGGCCAGAAAAAGCTAGGTACCACCCTGGAATTGCTGCAGTGGAAGGCAAAGAATGGAATATCTGACAAGGCATTTCAAGAGTTGCTACAAATATTTAAGAAGAATCTTCCGAGGAATAATGAAATGCCCCACAGCACGTACGAAGCAAAGAAGATTGTCTGCCCTCTAGGATTAGAGGTGCAGAAGATACATGCATGCATCAATGACTGCATCCTCTACCGCGGTGAGAAGTACGAGAATTTGAATGCATGCCCGATATGCGGTGCATTGCGGTATAAGATCGCGCGAGATGACCCAGGTGATGTTGAGGGCGAGCCGAGCCCCAGGAAGAGGGTTCCCGCGAAGGTGATGTGGTATGCTCCTATAATACCACGGTTGAAACGTTTGTTCCGAAACAAAGAGCATGCCAAGTTGTTGCGATGGCACAAAGAAGACCGTAAGGAAGACGAGATGCTCAGACACCCCGCTGATGGGTCTCAGTGGAGAAAAATCGACAGTGCGTTTGGGGATTTTGCAGCTGACGCAAGGAACTTAAGGTTTGGTCTAAGTACAGATGGCTTGAATCCGTTTGGGGAGCAGAGCAGCAGTCATAGCACCTGGCCCGTGACTCTATGTATCTATAACCTTCCCCTTGGTTGTGCATGAAGCAAAAGTATATTATGATGCCAGTGCTTATCCAAGGACCGAAACAACCCGGCAACGACATTGATGTGTATCTGAGGCCATTAGTTGACGAACTTTTACAGTTGTGGTCTGACGAAGGTGTACGTGTGTGGGATGAGTACAAACAGAGGAATTTCCCCTACGAGCGTTGCTGTTTGTAACCATCAATGATTGGCCTGCTCTTAGTAACATTTCAGGACAGTCGAACAAGGGATACAATGCATGCACGCACTGTTTAGATAAGACTGACAGTGCATATATAGGTAACAAGATTGTGTACATGGGGCATCGTCAGTTTCTTCCAACAGGCATCACGTAAGAAACGGAGGCAAGCACTTCAAAGGTTTGGCAGATATCCGACGAAGCCTACACGCCGTGATGGTGATGTTGTATATGGCATGGTCAAGGATTTGGAAGTAATATTTGGAAAGGGTCCTGGCAGTCTAAATGTTCCGAAAGACGCAAACAAGCGCGTACCCTTGTGGAAAAAGAAATCTATATTTTGGGATTTACCCTATTGGGAAATCCTAGAGGTTCGCTCTGCAATCGACGTGATGCACGTGACGAAAAATCTTTGCGTGAACCTGCTAAACTTCTTAGGCGTGTATGGGAAGACGAAAGATACAGCGGATGCACGGCAGGACCAGCAAAGTACGCACCACGGAAGAGACAACCTGAATTCAGAGAAGTATCAAGGTACTTCCAGCTACGCTCTTACCAAAGAAGAGAAGGAGATCTTTTTTCAAGTCCTGAGCAGTATCAAGGTCCCGTCTGGCTACTCGTCGAATATAAAGGGAATAATAAACATGGCAGAGAAAAAGTTCCAAAACCTGAAGTCTCATGACTGCCACGTGATTATGACACAATTACTTCCGGTTGCATTGAGGGGGCTTCTACCGGAAAACGTTCGAGTACCCATTGTGAAGCTATGTGCATTCCTGAATGCAATTTCTCAGAAGGTAATCGATCCAGCAACTCTACCAAGTTTACAGACGGGTGTGGTCCAATGTCTTGTCAGCTTTGAGTTGGTGTTTCCACCGGCCTTCTTCAATATTATGACGCACCTCATAGTTCACCTAGTCGAAGAGATTTCCATTCTCGGTCCTGTATTTCTACACAACATGTTCCCCTTTGAGAGGTTCATGGGAGTCTTAAAGAAATACGTTCATAACCGTGCTAGGCCAGAAGGAAGCATGTCCAAGGGCTATGGAACAGAGGAGGTCATTGAGTTCTGTGTTGACTTTCTTCCAGATCTTAAGCCCATCGGTGTTCCTCAATCGCGCCATGAGGGGAGACTGCGTGGAAAAGGCACGCTAGGAAAGAAAGCAACAAGAAGTATGGACGGGCATTCTTTCACTCAAGCACACTACACAGTTCTACAAAATTCCAGATTGGTGGCTCCGTATATCGTGGAACACATGGATATTTTACGCTCAGAATACCCGGAGAAGACTGACTTCTGGATTAAAGGAAAACACGTGGATACTTTCGGCAGTTGGTTGCGTACACATCTCATTAATGACAACACTGTTGGACAAGAGCTATACTTGTTGGCCAAGACACCATCTTCGACTATATTGACTTTCCAAGGGTACGAGATAAATGGGAATACATTTTACACGGAAACCCAAGACAAAAAGAGCACTAACCAAAACAGTGGTGTCCGCTTTGATGCAACAAACGACGATGGAACAAAGGACACATATTATGGTTGCATACAGCAGATATGGGAACTTGACTATGGACCTTCTTTTAAGATCCCTTTGTTTCAGTGCAAATGGGTTAACCTGTCATGCGGGGTAGAGATAGACAAGCGGTACGGAATGACTACAGTGGATCTCAAAAATCTTGCGTACAAAACCGAGCCATTCGTCCTAGCCAATGATGTGGCTCAGGTTTTCTATGTGAAGGACATGTCTTCCAGACCGAAAAAAAGAAAAGATAAGCAAGCCGGTACATCATACAATGAGCCAAAGCGCCACATAGTTCTTTCAGGAAAAAGAAACATCGTGGGAGTGGAGGACAAGACAGACATGTCAGAAGATTACAATAAGTTTGCTGAAATTCCGCCCTTCAAAGTGAAAACTGACCCAAGCATCCTGTTAAATGATGAAGATTGTCCATGGCTACGACGCAATCAGAAGAAAGGGACACACAAAAAAGTGAACACTAGATAGGGATGTTGTTGCTGATGTGTAATACTGTGTATTAAACCTTTTATGTAACTATGTTATGAAAACTCAGAAGAGAGATGTAAACGCTAATTTCCGCATCCGAGCAATAAACATTCCACAAAAAAAGTAAAGGAGAAAAACAAATAGAAAGAAAAAATAAACAAAAGCACACGGTTGCGAAGATGGCGGCCGACTTTTCTAGATTTTGTCCTCTATTCCTCTCTTCGTCGCGGTTGGGTTTGCTCTGACATTTCTGCGGAGGTACTGGAGGTGGTGTGACAAAACAGAAACAAAATAGAAAAAACAAAACAGAAACAAAATAGAAAAAACAGAAAAAAAAATGACTATTAGTACCGGTTGTTATTTGCAACTGGTTCTATAGGGTTGGGCTTCGCGCGCGAAATTTTGCCGCGGCCCAAAACACACCTTTAGTCGCGGTTTGTGTTACGAGCCGGGACTAAAGATCCTTTAGCACCGGTTGTGTTCTACAACCGGTACTAAAGGATCTTTAGTCCCGGCTCGTAACACCAACCGCGACTAAAGGTCGTTTGAATGCAGTTTTAATTGGGGCTCGACGAATCGATCCCCATTTCTCGACTCCTCGACGCTGTGCTCCTCGACGCGACTCCGCCGGCGAGCCCTGCCCCGGTGATTCTCCGGCGAGGAACCACCCCACCGCCGCGTCCGTCGCGCGTCTCGGCCCCTCTGCCACTGCCACTGCGCCGCCCACTGCCCCGGCGCCGCCCACTGACTCTGCCACTGCCCCGGCGCCGCCCCACTGCCTCTGCCACCGCCACGAGGCCGTCGTCCATCGGCCCCTCTGCCACTGCCACGAGGCCGCCGCCGTCCGGGTCTCCTCCACATAGCACCACCGCCGCCGGCCGCCCAAGGTGAGAGATTTAATTTTGCATTCTCTTTTTTTTTCTCCATAGTTGCATTATATAGCTATTGTAGTTGTAATTTTTTTGTTATTTTGCCATTAGTTGCTATGAAAATTTAATAGCTATTGTAGTTGTAATTTATGTTATTTTTGTTAATATTTTTGTTATTTCTCCATAGTTGTTATTTCTCCATTTGAAATTGAAGCAAATTTAGCAAAGTTAGAAAATATTGTCAATTTAGCTATGAAAATTAGATTGCAAAATTAGATTGTCAAGTTAGAAATATTGTCAAGTTTGAAATATTGCTAAGTTTCAAATATTGCTAAGTTTCAAAATTTTAGCTAAATTAGAAATATTGTCAAGTTTCATAATATTGCTAAGTTTCAAAATTATTAGTGTAGCAATTTTGCTAAGTTTCATAATATTGCTAAGTTTCAAAATTATTAGTGTAGCAATTTTGCTAAGTTTCAAATATTGCTAAGTTTCAAAATTTTAGCTACGTTACAAATATTGTCAAGTTTCATAATATTGTCAAGTTTGAAATATTGTTGTTTAGGTTATTATTAGTGCAGCAATTTTGCTAAGTTTCAAATATTGCTAAGTTTCAAAATTTTAGCTAAGTTTGAAAATATGCAGTGACATTGAGCTATGGCTGACGATGCCCCCACCTTCGTCCGAGATTTGGAGGAAGAAGACCGTCTCCAACAAATAATATATAACAACGCTGCCGGACCCAATTCCGATGGAGAATATTCCGATGGAGAAGATTCGTCCGACGAAGAAGACGCCGAAGAATTCAGCGCGAAATGCTTGAATGACTCCGGTGATGGACTTGAGTTAGAAAATTTCAGAGACGACAACGACGACGAAGAAGAACCGTCTGGATCACTTGCTAAGAAAAAGGTATATATATTAAGTCTTGTTGATCACTATAGCTAGATGCATTAATTGATTTATAATCGCACTTATTAACGAAACATTTTTCTTTCAGCCCTCTGGATCTAAGTCGTCAATCCCCGTACGAGGCCCGGCCCAAGGGATAAAGCTCCCGGACGGTGCAACGTTGTCGATCGACGAAGTTACCTTCAAAGGCAAACCGGAGAAACCCGATGGAATCTACACTAAATATGTACGTCAGTGTGGAGTTTTTGTAAGGGACAAGGTCCCGATCACTGTGGCAGAATGGAATGAGCCGAAGAAAGCCAACATAGGCGCAAAATATCTCGAGCAAAGAATAAAAGATATACTTTGGGACTCAATGTTGTCTAAATTCAGCCTACCGGCAGATCTCCCACAGAAGATGAAGGATAAAGTCAAGGAGTGGACCCTTAGCAAGATGGCCCAGCAATTCAACCACTGGAAGAACACATTGTGGAAAAAATATGGGAACAAAGATATAGTTTTCACTGACATCTAGAGAAGCTAAAAGATGATGGGCTGAATTTGCAGCGTATAAGAATTCGGGCGTCGCTGTGGCCCGATCGACAAAATAAGTTGAATGCCTCGAAGAAGAAATATTTCCATCATTTGGGCTCCGGTGGCTACAAGACTGCCTTGCCTAAGTGGCAAGCCTATGAAGACGAGCTGCGAAAAACGGAATCCATCCACAGACAGATGACTGGCCCGACAGGTCCAAGTTCTGGTTGTTCGCGCATGGGGCAGTGTTGCACCCAAAAACAGGCCTGATTGTTGCAAAGGGAAAATGGCGGAGAAAAATTAGAAGAGTCATCAGAAAAATAAAAGATGTCATAGAACTAGTCAAGGAGGGAAAATATGTTCCCGATAGAGAGGACGACGAGCTTTCACAAGCCCTCGGGAATAAAGAACGCTGGGGGCGATGTCGAGGCAGAGGAGGCGGGGTTGGTTTTTTTGAAGGGTGGCCGAAAGACGTTGCAACTTATAGAAAACATTGCAGAAGTAAGAAGAGGGAGGCCGATAGGTTTACCGCATTAGAACGCACGGTGCAGGCTGTGCAGAGGCAACTGGCCTCAATGACCCAGACCAGGGAATCTCAACTGCGAATAGAAGCTCCTGCAGGCGATGCCGGCCCATCTCAGCGAAAAAGCAGCGTGGGTTCCACGCAGCTACAAGATCCTGCAGTTGATGAACCAGTTGCTGAACCATCGGCGGCTCACTACCCCGTGGATGATATCACGGAGAAGACAAATTGTGAGTTACATGCGCCGATGATGAACATTACTTGTCCGGTGGCGACTGGCTATGCTTTACGACATCAACCTGGAGAAACCTTCCATTTTGGTGTGATTCCGCCTGGATTTGCTTGTGTCGGGGTCACGAAAGTTCTGCCGGGATTCGGCGCAATACTTCTTGCCATTCCTGGAGCTCAAGGCGAGAAGACATTGGGAGAAGTTGAGCTTGGTATCGTTTATGGAAGAAGGAATACATCAAGTTTCCAGACTCGGAGCCAAGGCCACCGACTCCTCCCGTTAGACATTCACCACATCAAAGTCCACCCGCCTCCCCCCACGAAGATTGGGAGCCCGCCGCGAGTCCATCTCCCGCGCTGTCCCGTCAGCCGACTGATGCCCCCACTAGTAAATTGACAAAGCGGAAGCTGTTCCCGTCGTCCTCCCCTGTCAAGAAACGTGGAAAAAGTGTGCGGGCTCCTGAGAACCCCAAGGAAGTCAAGGCTCCTGAGAAGTTACCTTCTGAGATGACTCAGCAGGAATTATCTGAGAGCCTACGTGAAGGGTCGAGAGCCTTTTTTGAGCAAAAAAGAAGGAAAGAGTCGAGGCAAGACTTGACCCCATAAAGGAACTTCTGAAGACTATACCAAATGAGGTAAAAGATCACACCGTTGACAACCTATATGACCCTCCACCTCCGCCCATTTCAGACTACGAGCGAGGTATTGACAAGGTACTTTCCTCACAGAATGAGCAAGAGAAATTGCGCGGGAAAGGAGTTGCCCAGCTCGGAGAACAAGAAGCACAATCGCTCGCCCCGCTCGTTGTACCTTCTGAAACTCGGGAAATCGAGCATGGAGAAGTTGTCATTGGCGATGCAGGTTACCCCATGGCGGAGATGGCCACACAATTTGATTTTGAACTCGGGCTGCCTATGGTGGAAAATCCGAGCCTGCTGACAACACAGTTATGGAATTTGAATCGCTGGTACATGACCGCCATAAAAGAAGGGAAATTCTCTATCATGGCGGCGGTTAAGGAACAACACTACTTCCGAGAATATTGTGTGCATGTTGAGTTCCGAGAACTTTTTCAGATGTAAAATCAACGTGCTCTCGACAAATCTATCATCAGCTGCTATTGTCTGTAAGTAATTTATTCCTGTAATTTAATTATTTATAGTTATAATCTCTTATTCATTGCTTGAAATTATCTCACAAAATTCTGTGTACGCTAATTATGCAAAATGAAGATACGTGAATGCAGACTCGGAGGAATCTGGGACATTGGTTTCATTGACCCGGATAAAGTTCATGTCAAGACCGTGGAAGAAAATTCCGTGAACACAGAGGACATTTTGTTAACGTTTTTTAAGCGACAAAGTACGAAAAAGGAAATACTTTTTCCTTACAACTTCGGGTGAGTTTTACCGTCTTGTCCACATTCTATTTTGCTTCCCCGATATTAAGTGTAATCGATAAGTTCTGAATACCTTCGTATATAAATGTGCGCAGGTTCCACTACATTCTGCTAATCATTAGACTCGAGAAGGAGAAGTTGAAGTCTGGGACTCATTAAGGATAGATCAAGATGAATACAAAAGCGTGCGTCTAATGCTCAGGAGGTAATTTCAATCGCACTATATCAGCCTCTTTTGTTCATTTCCTGATATCAAAAGTATAAGTAATAACTACTCAATTTATTTTCTTTTCCGGACAGGGTTTACAGAAAGTTCAAAGAGGAAGAACGCGGTGAATGGCCAGATAAGCTGGTGTTCAAGACTAACAAAGTAAGTACTACTATGTGTATCTTTCTAATACCGTTATCATTCTCTTGATTATTATTTGATTAAATTATATTCTTGTATATATAGTGGTGTCTGCGACAACAAGAGGGGACAAAACTATGTGGATACTATGTTTGCGAGTACATTCACACGAAGGTCAATGAGAGAGTCAACAGTGAAGAAATCGAGAGGTGCGTAAACATCATACACAACTTTTATTTTGCAACCATCAATTGTGTTTAGTGGAAATCATAGCTAATTTGATTTTCTTCTTTTAAAGATGTCAAACAAGCGGAACCGCCTCCTACCACACAACCGCGTAAAAGCTATTGCGGAGGAATTGGCGGGATTCTTACTTACGCATGTCATAGATGAACTCGGTGAATTCTACTTTGACGACAGACCCTCTCCACCCCCTGCAGTCGATGCTACAAGGGATCCCCCTGCAGTCGATGCTACAAGGGAACCCCCTGCAGTCGATGCTACAAGGGAACCCCCTGCAGTCGATGCTACAAAGAAACAGGCTCCATTGTAATTAATTAGGTGTACTTAAATTTATATGTGACGAGACTACTTTGTATGTGTATAATGACTACTTTATATGTGTAGTGAGTACTTTATACGCGATCTCCTCCGAAACCCAGAAAAATGAGCGAAAAGGAAAAAAATAGAAACCCTAAACCCCGAAAAATAATCGAAAAGAAAAAAAACCAAAACCCCCCTGAAATTATAAGCAAAAAAAGCAGGAAACTTTAGTCCCGGTTTGTATTACAAACCGGGACTAAAGGTCCTCAGGGTCGCGCGCCCCTGTGCGCCCACGTGGTAACCCTTTAGTACCGGTTTTAGTTTGGTGCCAGTACTAAAGGGTTACCCCTTTAGTGCCGACCCTTTAGTACCGGTTGTGAAACCGGTACTAAAGGCCATCTACAACCGGCACTAAAGGTGGGTTCTCTACTAGTGCTTCTCCGACTCGACTATCAAAGCATTGGAGGAGGTTATGTCGCCCCTCGAACATTACATCATGGTCGTCGTCGTTCGACGTGGGGATCAGCTGATAAATGTAGCTTTCTATGTCGATGACGTGACGCACAACCCACTGTGGCGGTTCCGCGCCGTCACACACCCATATCCACGTTTTCTGTTGTCTCTGGTGTGCAAGGCACAACTCCCCACGAATCTCAGCCAAGTTGGATGTGGAGTACTTGAGCTGTGGGCACCCAGGAGGCATGACATGATGGTGAAAGACTCGTCATCCAAGTTGAAGCGGAGGAAACCTCGGACGGCCCTATCGACTGGTGTTAGGTCCTCATCAATCTTCCAGAGGAAGGAACCACTGAAGAAGGTCGCCGTTTCGCCTCCCACAACAGGGTACGGCGGCGGTACTGCCGTCTCGCGCCATTGATGGTCTCTCCCGATTGTGATCACATCCATACCGAGGGAATAGAACGTATAGACCGTCGTGAGATTTTCCATACTATAACGGTAAAAGATGCGGGCAACCTTATAGGTGTCGGATCGAGGGTCAGGCCCGAAACCAAAAGCCCCTATCAAAAGCCAAGACCCACGAGCCATCACGACATGGGATTCCTCGATCCGGGGCAAGGTGAGGACGCGCCGCGTGGCCGGGTTGAGTACGTGCACCCGGCCGGCGTCCATTGGCACCAGCACGAGACCTTGGCAGTGCGCGAGCTTGTGTCGCCTCGCCCCCTCCACGGCTGGAAAGGCGTCCATGGCTTGAATGAGGGTCGCCGTGTCCGGCTGGTTGTTCTTCTCCCACCGTATAAGCCTGGGGTGACAGAACAAGGAGCGTAGCCGCCGACACATGGGAGGGCCTCTAGTCCCGGTTCGTAGCAGACCCGAGACCAGGGGGGGGGGGGGGGGGGGGCTTTAGTGCCTAGCCGAGACGGATGCCCCTCTGGAACCGGGACTAGTGCCCAGTTTTCCACTAGTGACTGCTTCTGATCCGAGGCATGATTAGCAGGCAAGGATCCTGGAGGAGGTTGTTCTTGCGCCGGAAACACGGGTCGTCGTTGATGGTGCTGAACCAGGCCTTACAAACGCAGGCGCATCGCTTCAGCGCCTTGGCGTCGAGGAGAAGCAGGATCGATTAATTCTTCTTGCGAGCATGCCAGGTACGCACGTAGTCGGCGGGATATAGATTTTTATGTATCCACGCGTACGTATAGCGTACAGGATCGGAGTTGGGCTCCTATTCGTTTTCCTTATCCCAAAGGAAAATGTACTTCGGATCTAACTATATTGGACTTGGACATATAGCTATGATTCTTCCTTCTCTAATCCCTAGCTAAGTGCTGCCTCAAATATAACGAGGCAATAAATTAGTCAACTATTTGGCTACAAAAGAAAAACGGATAGCCTCTGATTCAAAACGGACTCATGTTTTTCCGAGCTATATATCTAGAACATTGTCGCCATACTTTTTAGGCCCCTTTTATTTTCCTAAGAAGGCTACAGAAAAAAGTTTCCTCGTGTCCGTCAAAAAAATTCGCTGCCGATGTGTTTTACTGGGAGCCACAACTTGTGCATTCGAGCTCCGATAGAGCCAATTCCGTGGCGTTGGAAAGCCAATTTTAGGGATCTTGCCGCTTTAGCACGCCATTAACTAATTGTCCCTCTCTCGAGGCTGCATCTACCAAAAAAAAATTGAGACAAAAAAACGTCGTTTAGGCCCCCCGAACGGGGGCCACGTGAGCTCGTACCGACCAAAAAGTGACCCGGATACGTTAAACATCTAGGTGCACTTCTGTTTGTACTACTTGGCAGTTATTAACCACCATTCATGTGCGGTCACGTAGCCACACGGGGAACCAACAGTCCGGCGTTATCCCGCCCGGTTTCAGGTTTTCCCGCCTATTTTTTCGGCCGACCGTGAAATACACACTCGCCCCAAAATCTTTGTCGGTGTCGATCATTATGTCATGAAAATTTACTTATCTGTGTCCTAAAATGCATGGATGACTCGGTTCGGAAGCCGGTCGAGATGGGTCGAGAAGTTTGAGAAACAAAAAAAATTGAAGAGAGCTTTGAACGTGGGAAATCTTTAGTTTTGGTATGCTTGGCAAGTGTGTATTCCCTTTCTTGGCGTTTTGAGTGCCCGAACGCCCAAAACGGACTCTGCATGAGAAAGATATCACGGTTTTGACGATTGCCGCGCAATTAAAATGAGTAGTGCTCTCAGGCGACCGCGGGAGGGAATTCGTGCCGGTGTCGCCTCTCCTCACCCGTCTCGGCTCAAACTTAGGTAGCACCTGGTGCATGGTCATCGAAAGGCCGCTGAAATTCTCTAGTCATGGCGTCACACTTGGAGAAAACACAATGCAATAAGAAACAAAACATTTAACAGATGTTTCAAACATGACATAAAACCAGTACAATTGACATGGATAGATAGCTTAGACACAGGTGGATAGATCGGCACAGATGAACACATCTGCTACCTAAAACTAAAACTAGATAAGATAAATAGAGATGGTAAGATGGACCAAATACTCAGTTCTTCATCGGCACAGATGAGCATCGGCGTCTTCTTGTTCTTCATCCGCACCGAAATCCTCCTCCTCACTTTCATCAGAATCATCATCCTCTCCATAACTGATCAGGCGAGCCTCTTCTTCACTAGGACGATACTGGCGAATAGCACCTTCGCGGATCCACCGCTGCCTTTGCTCAGGGGTAGCAACAAGGCCACGGAGGAGCTCTGGGTCAACATCCGCAAATGGTGAGAAGGGCGGCTGTGAGGCACGCTTACGTGCATTTTCCCTCTTGGCGAGAGAGAGGGAGTCTTGATCAACCTCAACCTCATAGTATCCATTCTCCTCGAGCCCCCTCATCAACTGCTGCCTGAACGCCTCACGCTTCTCGTCGCTGGCCAGAAAACGGGCCTCGTCCTCCTCGTGCTGCCGCTTCATCTCCGCGGCTACCTCCGGCGACTCGAACTCTGTAAGCTCGCTGGGGAAAGGCCTCGGCTTGAGGGCAAGGATGGTCATGATCTCGCCTTTCGTCAGCCGACGCTTCAGCTTTGGTGCTGCTGCTTGGGCCTGCTTGACGTCGTCGAGGACGGATGCGTCTGGCAGCGAAGCGTCCATGGAACCCTTCTCCTCTACTTCCTTACCCGCCATGAGATCGACGATAGAGCTAATCCTGTTCGATTTCGGTGTTGGAGCGGTGCCGTATCGACCTATTTGTACGAAGAAGAGGAACCCTAGGTAACCGAGCGTCCGAGCCTGGTCTCTATTGGCATCCGGAGTTCCGGACTCGGAACTGCCTCGACCTCCTGTGGCGTACGCGATATATTTTCCGGTGGTACGTAATCGAACCGAACTCTGGCTTGTACGTAGCTTCATCCTCGTACTCAAATAAACAACCAATTGGTGTTGGAAACCAATCAGGCAACGCATTAATGTCGTATGCTCTTTTCTTTTCACGTTGCAACATGCATGTTCTTGCTGGCCTTCTTTTGGTGGAGAGTACATGTAATGCCACAGCTTTGTCATGGAGCTGAAAAATTATACTTCCTCCATTCCAACGAATAAGTCATATGAATTTAGCTAAAAGTCAAAATTATCTAAATTTGATAAATATTAGAAACAAATATGAACATTTATGATAATCAACAAAATAATTTCGCTGTCAAATATATTTCCCTAAGGTATTTATTTCATATTGTAGATGCTTATATGTTTTCCTTATATATTTGCTCTAACATAGCAGCAGCACCTAAACATCTACCCATCCCTTCGGCTGCGGATCTCCCTCCTTGTAGTTGTCGGCGGACCGGGCCACTAGCTGCCTGTTGCTGGCGGCGCGGCAAGGTCTCAGCGTCCACTTCCCAGCCTCCATCGAACCCTCCTCCGTGTTCCCCGTCATGAGGCCGACGAGCCCTTCTCGGTTCGGCGTGCTGGTATGGGGAGGTGGCGGTGTCATCGCGTCGATTCCGGCGTGCTGGTTTGGGCATGAAGAAGAGGAACCCTCCTCGGGATCGGCATCGGCCCAGTTACACAGCCGAACTGGGACAGGCCTCCACTTGCTTTTTTGTTTCCACTTACCTTTTGGTAGATATTTAAAGCAATGTCTTCGTAAAGAAAATACGAGTTTTACTACCTCTAGTTGGACAAGGACGCCCATATGCAAAAAAGACAATTACAATGCCATATGGCGCCAGGGTGAAATCTGGGTCATCCATTTCGTCCGTCCGGACGGACGAGATTCGTCGATGACCGACGGACCAAAACGGACCAAATCTGGGCCGTCAGACGGACGAAACGGACGGCCCAGATTTCACCCTGGAGCCATATAGCCTTGTAAAAATCCGTTTGCGCCCATATGGCCATATTTACTGTCCTAGTTTGCACGCTCTTTTTCAGCTGTGGTTTTAACCTGGATGATTGATGCATGGCATAACTGAAACCTGTGTGTCAACGTTCTGTTGTCAATTAAATTTAATATCGGGCATTATTCAGCAGAACAGCAGAACCCAATATGTCAGCAGAACAGCAATAACGAATCACAGTGTCAATTACAGAGAGAAGATAATAAGCTTCAGATAACAGTGTGTTTGGACTAGAAGTATCTGATGATCGATCAGGAAGCTAAGAAAATTTCAGGTTACAATTATCAAATGGTTCAGAGGTGCAGAACTGGAGACTTCGTTATACTACTATACGCAGACGAGCGCGGCGGAGACGGCGTGCTGCACCGCCGTCAACTGGATGCCTCAATTCACGTACGCCAACTGCTCCTCCTCGCGGCGACTGGCTGCCAAAGGCCATCCATGGCGCCCGAGACCAGCTGCTGCCGGAGAGGTGGAGAGGTCGCTCAGCCCATCGTCCTTGTTCAGCGCCACCGCCGGCGATGACCTGCCGGCGTCGGGGTCTCCTGTTCTTCCCGGGATCCCAAGCTGCCGGCGTCGGCGGGGGATCTTCTCCTCGACGCCCTGCGTCCTAGGCTCGCCTAGCCACCGATTTGGCCACCCACGACGAGAATATGTTGCCGGCTGCGTGTTTGGGGACAGGGCACCTGCTGCCGGCGGCGGATCAGACAGTGTGGCATGTTTTTTAATTCTTGAACGAGTTACCAAAATACCCTTTTAATATGAGATAAAAAAAATACAATTTCGGTAGTTTTGGATAGTTCCTGGTAGTTTTCTTCTGGTAGTTTTGGGTAGCTCCTATTTTTTCACCGTCAGATTTAAGCGGATTAACGGTTGTTAAAATTACCAGGTACGGTAAAACATGTATTAAATTACGGGCATTATTTTTAGACAGAACCAAAATGAGGAGCTAACAGGCTAGTGCAAAGTATTGCCGAGGCTGGACATGAAGTGGTGGCTCCCGGGCCGGGTCGGCGCTGCAGGGCCTCAGCGCCCACGCCATCGGCTCCGTGGAACTTTCCTCCTCATTCACCGCCATGCGGTCGACGAGCCCTGCTTGATTCTGGTGTGCTGGATTGGGGGAGATGGCAGACGGCGTTGTCCTCTCGGTCGACATATATGAAGAAGAAGATCCCTTGAGCCTTGACTGGGCCGGGCCTCACGATCGGGTTCGGCAGATGACAGTTTTTTGTTAGTGCAACCATCACAGTAAACAAATCCAAATATCCACATGAGACCACTGCACTGAGTGAAAACACAATGCTGTGGTAAAACAAAACACAAATTTTAGCCGGTGTTCCAAACGTGACATAACACAAGATAGAATTACAATTAACACACATAGATAAATTGGTGTAGGTTGATATATCTGCACGGATGCATAAATGATACATCTGCTATAGAAAATTAGATAATAGATGGACGAAATACTCAGTTAAACGACTAAATAGGAGGACCCTTGTGATCATCGGCGTCTTCTTGGTCTTCATCAGTCGCACCGGAATCCTCCTCCTCACTCCCATCAGAATCATCATCTCCATAGCTGATCAAAAGAGCCTCTTCTGCACTAGGAGCCCACTGGCGAATTGCACCTTCGCGTATCCACCGTTGCGTTTGCTCAGGGGTAGCAACACGGCGACGGAGGTCCTCTGGGTCAAGGAACGAAAACGGTGACCAGGCCTGCTGTTTGGCGCGCTGGTTGGCCTTTTCCACGCGGGAGATGTACTCCACATCAACCTCGTAGTAGCCGTTCTCCTTGATCCCCTTGATCACCTTCTGCCTGAACGCCTCGCACTTCTCGTCACTAGCCCGGAAAAAACGCCTCTTCTTCCTCGAACTTCCGCTTCATCTCCGCGACTGTCTCCGGCGATTCAAACTGTGCAAAGTCGGCGCTGGGGAAAGGCCTCGGCTTGACGGCAAGGATGCTCATGATCTCGTCTTTCGTCAGCCGACGCTTCAGCTTTGGTGCTGCTGCTGGCGCCTGCTTGACGTCCAGGACGGATGCTTCGTCCAGCGCCGCGTCCATAGGACCCTTCTCCTCTTCTTCCTTACTCGCCATCAAATCGACGATAGAGCTAAGCCGTCTCGATCTATTTATGCAGAGAAGAGGAACCCTAGGTAACCGGCCGAGCCTGGTTGCGTACGAAATCTCCTCCCTCGATACATGCTGGAAATATCTCCGATCTTATCCGGTAGACGTAACCGAGCCGAACTCTGGCTTGCACGTAGCTTCATGCTCGTACTCAAATTACTAATTGTATAAAAGTAGGTCCGTTTAGCGGCCTGTGAGGGGCTCTGTTACTGTATCAATCTACAGTGCTCACCAGTATTTTCCCTGTTTGGTTCGGCTTACTGGTCCGGGACATCCACGGATACATCCACACGTACGTGTCCTGCTTTGGATGGAACCGACCGCTCTTCTCCACCGGGTGCATCGATGGTTGACTGTTCTTTCCTGACCATCGCTCATCTCCTCTTCGCCCCAGCGCCGCCGACCCACAGCTCCTCTGCGCCGATGCGGAGACCAGCCTAGCCAAGCGCGTCGCCGACTCCACCGACCTCGGCCTCAGCCCTTCCTAGACCGCGCGTCCCATCCCGTCCACTCACGGCGATGCGCCGTCGTCGTCGGCGGCCTGTTCGGCCTTCTTCCTCTCCGCTGCAATCCGGTGCAACCTTCTCTTGCGATGCGGCAGCTGATTCTTTTTCCCCGCCCGCTTCGATCCATACACCTGCGGATTTCTTTCAATTAGGGATTCCTTCGGCCGGTGATTCCGTTGGCTGTGTTGGTCGCAAGCTTCCTGCTGCTCCGTCCGATGTTGCTGCTACAGTGCCTCCGGTTCTGCCGCGGCGTGGGGGTCGCCGGCCTCGGGCTTTGTTCTTATCTGCCCCGTCTGATGCATATCCCCGGCCTGATCCTGCGCCTGGAGTTTCGACGCCTCCTCTGGTGTCTACCTCGCTCGATGTGACCGATTTGGGGGTTCCGGCTCTGGATTGTCATGGTTCAGTTGATCGTCTCAGTGCCGGCGTTTTGCCTGAGGCTGTTGGTCGTCGTCGCCGCCGTCCCCCGGAGCGTTGGTCGCCGGAGGTGCCTGTTCGTCTGGCGCGGCGTCGCCATCGTGCACTGGATGCTTCGTCGCCGATAGTCGCTTCACAGTTTCCTGCAGGTCGTGCTCCACGCCGGCCTGCTGCGACCAGCCTTGCTTGGATGGGTCGGTTCGCCGGGTGCGACGTCGACGGCTTCCACTTGATGCAGCTTTTAAGCTATCTATTGCTGGTCTTGCTGATCCTCTTTCTTCGACGTTCATGGCTGGGCGTTCTTCTGCCGGTGTTCAGTTTGGTGGTGTCCCTGCTGCTGCGCGAGATCCTTCTGTTGTTGTTTCCTTGCCCCCTTTCGATTCGTTTGCTACGGGTTCGGGTTTGACTGCTCGCTCTGTTGATGCTGCTGTGCCGGCTCAGGACGAGGCGCGCAGGAGGGAAATTCGTTTGGGCAAGCGTCCGGTTGACGGCCTTTCTGATCTTCGTGTTCCCGCTGATGCTGCTCTTGCTGGTATGTTATACTTTCTCTTGCTTCGTTATTTTTCCTTTTCATTGTCCGTTTGTTCCTTTAGTTCTTGGTACTCTCATTCGCGTGTTACCTTACAAGTGGTATAGCATGCTTTGCTTCTTGTTCAAAAAAAAAAATGCTTTGCTTGCGTTTGCTCTGGGTATGTGTGCCCGGTTATGTTGATCCATGTTAGTTTTTGTACCTAATTTCCAATTGTTAGTCAAGAGTTGGTTGTTCTTCCTCATGCTTATTTGCGTTTATTCTTACTACTTCATGCATTCAAACTGCAATTGTTGGTTAGTGATTTCTCCTCTATTTGCTCTAATACTTAGTTATGTCGATCCTAAATTTTGCTATATGTCTGTACCAGGGCGTGCTGGTTGCAATGAGCTTACACATAGATGACTTAGTTAGCGTTGCCTTCTACTATCACCGTAATTGCTGCTCTTGCGTGCCAATAGTTCTACTACAGTGGTTTAGTAATGTCTCGCTTTTGATTTGCAACTTCTAACCTTCTTTGCCAATCATAGATGGATAAGGATTTTTAGTCTACGTACGGCAATTATGGCACTGTATTGGTTTAATAATGTTATACCTTTTAGTTTTATTGACTAATATCCTTTGTTCATGATGACTGAGGATTACTCTGTACCTTTCGTTCCAGTGGTTTATAAGTTGTCTATACTTACTTTTAGATAATAATGCTATCACATAAGGTTGGGAATGTAACTTTCTGGAGTTAAAGTTCAGAGATATTGGTTCATGTCATTCTATTTGATGTAATGTTGTTGTATACTCTTCAAATTGAAACTTAATTCTGATGGGAGAAAATGTCTGTACTTTTTCTCCTACAACTTAAGAAGATCCAAGTGGTCTTTTCTTCTACTTGCTTTTCCCATCGTTCACAGGTTTGAGAATTGGTTGCCCAGTTTATTCTTTTAACATGCTCATCATCTTTACAGGGCCTGTGTTTTGCCGTATGTCCGACGAGGTGGACTCTTCTGACGACGACGCGTTGCCGGCTTGGTCTCATTTGTTGCGTGTTTCCAACTCTTCTGTTGCGGGTGGTTTTACTGGTGACATGGAGCAGCCTGCTGTTACCACTCTCCAGCCTGATGCTGGGTTGTCTGGTTGGAGTCCTATGTCAGCTGATGAGTTTTATGCTTCTAGGGCTTCTGATCGTTCTGTTCCTCATTCTACTCGCTTGCCATTTGTTTCGTCTGGCCCTGAGGCGCAACATCGTACAAACTCTGATTCTTCCGAAGACGATGCTTCCGATGCTGATGGTGATGTTGATTCTTCGGAAGACGATGCTTCCGATGCTGATGGTTATGTTGATTCTTCGGCTCTGTTGCCCCCTGGTGTTAGACCTTCGGATTTCCTGTCGCGAGGTACTGCTACTTTTCCTTCCGTTTTTTTTCTTTTAGGTCACTTTATTTGTTCTATGCTTCTAGCTGCTATTTAGTTCTCTTATAGTTGATTTATATAGTTTGTGCGACTCCTTGCGTGTCTGCATCCCGAGCTTGCTACAATCGTCGGATGCGCAGGGCTCTCCGTTGTCATCGAGCGTTGCTTCGAGCGGGTTATACACCTGGACGTGTTGAGCTACCACTGTCTAAGGACTTCGTTGCTCTATTAAAACGTAATTCTTTCAATTCTCTTGCTGCCATTTCCTTATCTGTGTATACTGTTTTTATTAGAGCAGTAACAAATTGCCTCTTATATTTTAGGTGCTTGGCCTGGTCGTTCTTACTATCGCGGTCCCCATCATATTTGCATACCCTGTTCGGCCTCTTTTTGGTATAAGGAGCGCCATAAGAAAGCTAGCCACGAGAGGAGACGGCCTGTGTACACCGGGTGTTGTCGTCGTGGGAAAGTGTCCCTTCCTATATATCCTGCCTGGCCATCTCCCCTATCGGAGCTACTTAGGTTTGATGGTGGTCCCGATTGCAAACGTTTCTTACGTCTAATTCGAGAGTACAATTCTATGTTTGCATTCACTTCGCTTGGTGTTCATATAGATGATAGTGTCAACACTGGTGGTGGTCCTTATGTTTTCAAGATTTGCGGAGTGGTTTGCCATCAGATTGGATCTCTTCTCCCACCTTCTAATAATCCTGTTCCTAGATTTGCTCAATTATATATTTTTGACACATTACATGAGCTGGATCATAGGCTTGGCATATTTTCTTCCGGTGATATTGATGCTCCTGATTCGGTTCTTTTGGATGATCGTTTCTCTTCGGTGTCTGCTGCCCGTCGCCGAAGAAGAGATTTAGCTGATGATGATGGTACTGAGAACGAATCTGGTCGTTCTGGTCGTCAAGTGCGTTCCCGTAGGGAAGAGCCTGATCGTGATGTAGTTGATTCGCTGAGAAGCATGCTTAATGAGCATAATCCTCTTGTGCAGACATTCCGCATGGCTGAAAGGAGACTGTTCTCACCTGAATCCCCCAATATTGCCATTCAGCTGTACGGTCATGAAGGGACTGAACATGGGAATCGTTATTCTTTACCCGCGGCACCCGAACTGGCTGCTTTGATAGTTGATGATTTCTCCACGGAAACCAATAGGTTCGACGTGATTGTTCAGAAAGATGCCGGTTTTTTCCAGCGGGTCTCGCCTCTTAACCCTTCACTTATGGCTCTGCAGTACCCACTTCTATTTCCTCATGGTTCTATGGGTTTTCATCTTGGAATAAAGTATCGGCCTATTGATGGTGTTGCTGCTGGTGGAAGACAAAATGTATCCATGCTTGAGTATTATTGTTACAGATTTCATTATCGAAAGGGCGAACCCAATCCTTTCACTTGCTGTGGCCGGTTATCTCATCAGATTATGGTCGATTCTTTTTCATGTGTGGAGTCATCGAGACTTAGTTATCATTTTTGGAACCAGGATACTTTACGTTCCGAGACTTATCAAGGTTTGTCTGATGCTCTTGGAGAAGGTACTCCGACTGGCAGAAATGTTGGTGTCGAGTATATGTTGCATTCCAGCTACACAGGGGGGCCTCGATATATGATTCAGAATTATCAGGATGGAATGGCTATTTGTGGAGCTCCAGACCTTTTTGTCACCTTTACATGCAATCCGAAGTGGGATGAGATAACTGAGGCACTGCTTCTTGAGCCTGGACAAACTCATTCAGACAGACCAGATATTGAAACTCGTGTGTTCAAGATGAAGATTAATGAGTTCAGGAAAGGAGTTAGGAAGGGAAATTTTTTTGGTCCTGTGAATGCATGTATGTTCCTGCGTAAATTCTAAGATATGTTATTTACGTCCCGCTGTGTTCCATTTATATCTATTCATTCTTTTCGAGTTGTTTACCCTGTCGGCCGTTGGTGATATAGTGCTACATTATTGTCTGTATTCGTGCTCTATTCTTCCATACAGTATTCTTTTGTTGTACGCTGCTCTACCTTCTGGCTTATGTTATCTAATTGATTATTTCTCTCCCACTGTACTGTGCCATTTTATGGTTTCTTTAGAACCACGAGTTGTATGCTTTCATGATTTAATTTCAGTCCGCGGATTATATTTCAAATGTTTGTTCTATTAAGTGTTTGTCTTACGATGTCATATTATTTTTTGTTCCATGTTTTCTTTTCCCTCTTGATTTTCTTTAAGTGTATAATATCTCTATCTCCTGTTTGTGCTGTTCCATTGCTTATTACCTTATCATTGTACCGTTGCATCTACTTAACTAATGTTTTTGAAGCTGTTTTGGCAGAATTATTTCCTGCTCCATGTTTTGTTTTCCCTTCCTGATTTTCTTCAAGTGTATGATATCTCTGTCTCCTGTTTGTACTGTCCCATTGGTTATTACCTCATCATTGTACTGTTGCACCTATTTAACTAATGTTTCCAAAGCTGTTTTGGCAGTGTTCATTTTATTTTGCCTTTTTTCCCCAGATTTATATGTAGTTGAGTTTCAGAAAAGAGGACTTCCACATATACATTCATTGGTGTGGCTAGACATCGACACGGATGATCCTACTCCAGCGACCATAGATTCTTATATTTCAGCTGAAATTCCCGATTACCGCGATGATACTCTTGGTTATGCATTAGTAGAGGAGTTTATGGTGCATGGTCCATGTGGTTCATATAATCCGCACGCGCCGTGCATGAAAGATGGCAAATGTTCGAAGCATTATCCAAAAGAATTTAATGAAGAAACTACAGTCGATGGATTCGGTTTTCCTGTGTACCGTCGGTCCAATAATGGTCGTTACGTTACAAAAAACGGACACCAGTTGGACAATAGGTGGATAGTTCCGCACAATATGGCGTTGCTCAAAAGGTTCCAGGCTCATATCAATGTTGAGTGGTGCAACAAGACAAATCTACTCAAATATTTATTCAAATACCTTGCAAAAGGTCCTGACATGGCCCATGCGCGTTTGCACTCCATGTATGAGATTGCAGGTACCCAGACTGCAGGAAGGAATGAAATAAGTGATTATGCTAAATGCCGGTATGGTTCTCCGATGACTAATTTCTGCAATTTTCTACTTTTTTGTCACCGCTACCTTTTTGGGTGATTTATATGTATGTCTTGCCCCTTTATAGGTACCTGTCAACATGTGAGTCGTGTTGGCGGACGTTTGCCTATGACATACATGTTCGTGAGCCGACTGTCGAAAGGTTGACTGTGCACCTTCCCAACATGAACAGAATTATCTACCATGAAGACGATAGCCTTGCCGACATTGTGGACAACCCGGACAGATACAAGACAATGTTGACGGAGTGGTTTGCTGCTAACCGGCGTTATCCTGATGCCCGCTCCTTAACATACCAAGACTTTCCATCCAAGTGGAGGTGGGATGGTAAATCTAAAAAATGGAAAAGGAGGGTTCAAAAGGAGGGAAAGTTTGATGTACCCATCGAAGGATCTACAATTGTCATCCCACAACAAATCAGCTTTTTTTCTTGCGGCTGCTGCTAACCAAGGTACCAGGAGCTACAAGCTTTGCTGACCTTAAAAATCACAATGGCGTTTTATATGGCTCTTTCAAGGAGGCTTGCCAAGCTCGTGGATTTGTGGGTGACGACAACGAATGGTTCCTTCTTTTCGATGAAGCTATTGCATGGGCTTCTTCTTTTCAGCTGAGACATCTGTTTATGACCGTTGTGCTTTTCTGTGGTGTCATCAATGCACAGAGGCTTCTTGATAAGTACTCAACATACATGACAGATGATTTGGTGGCTCGAATTCGTCGTGATCTCAATGATGCTGATTTAGCCATCCCTCCACAATATCTGCAAGTTCATCTTTTGCAAGAGCTTTCTATCATGTTCAGCAGAAATGGTTATTCTTTGGAAAGTTTTAACATATCTACTGCTTCCTTGCATGGTGCGAGAATACTTGGAAACAGATTGGTTATTGAAGAGATGCAGTATAACAAGGATGATATTCGATCTACAGCTTCTTCTCTTCATGGAAAGCTTAACTTAGAACAGTTAAACATTTATGATCAGGTTGTTGCTGCAGCCACCGGTTCGATTGGAAGGTTGTTTTTCATCTCTGGTCACGGAGGCACGGGAAAAACATTCCTTTGGAATGCTATCATTACTGCATTGCGAGCAGACGACCATATTGTCTTGGCTGTTGCTTCCTCTGGTGTAGCTTCTTTGTTGCTTCCAGGAGGGCGAACTGCTCATTCTCGGTTCAGAATTCCACTTGATGTTAGTGAGCAAACTATGTGCAGCATGTCACGAGGCACCAATCTAGCAGAGTTAGTCAAAAAGGCATCATTGATTTTATGGGATGAGGCACCGATGACACATAGACGTTGTTTTGAAGCTGTTGATAGAAGCATGAGAGATGTTCTTTCTGCGGATGACAATTCCAGAAGAGGTCTTCCCTTTGGTGGAAAAACAGTAGTGCTTGGTGGAGATTTCCGTCAGGTTCTTCCTGTTGTAGAGGGTGCAACAAGATGCGAAATTGTTAATTCATCTCTCATTATGTCCCCTCTTTGGCAGCATGTCACAGTTCTAAAACTTGAAAGAAACATGAGGTTGTCTAACCCCAATTTGTCTGAGAATGAAAAGATTCAGCTAGATACATTTGCACGCTGGGTTTTGACAGTGGGAGATGGATCCGTGCCGATGGATATTCGAGAAGGTGAGTCCACTCCATCATGGCTCACACTGCCACCTGATATTGCATTGTTGCCGCCGTCTGATTATGTTTCATCGCTCATCAATGCGACATACAATTCTTTTGAAGCAAACTATGATGATATCTCTTACTTGGCCCAGCGAGCTATAATATGTCCAACTAATAAGCTGGCTAATTCAATCAACGACATGCTTTTTGATGCTGTTCCAGGAGAAGAGGTGGTATTTGAGAGCTGTGACGCTATTTGCAAAACGTTGGATCATGTAGCAGATGCGGATTTATTATACCCTCCTGAATTTTTACACAAAATTGAACCTCCTAATTTTCCGCAACATAGAATTGCTTTGAAAGTAGGTGTTCCAATTATGCTACTTCGGAACATTAATCAGTCTATTGGTCTTTGCAATGGTACTCGCTTGCTGGTCACAAGATTGGGTCAGTGGGTTCTTGAAGCTAAAATCATGACTGGATCTAATGTTGGAGATCGTGTATGCATACCAAGAATTGTTTTATATGCACCATCTAGAAGATGGCCTTTTACTCTACAGCGACGTCAGTACCCAATTCGCATATGTTATGCAATGACAATTAATAAAAGTCAGGGTCAGACACTTCAACAGGTCGGTGTTTATTTGCCAAAGCCGGTGTTTTCCCATGGTCAATTTTATGTAGCTATATCACGAGTGACGTCCAAGGAAGGACTCAAAATTCTTGCTTTGGATGAAAATGGAGAACCTACTTCTCAAACAAAGAATATTGTCTATCGTGAAGTTTTTGCTAATTTGTGAAACATGTTCCTCGAACATCACTACCTGGTAAGTTTCAGATGAGTTTAGTAGTATATTACAGATTCTTTCTGACATGGTGAACGTTGTTAGTTAATTGTGTTCCTATTTTCAATTGAACTGCTAAGCTATGGCTAATTTACTATACATTTCTTGCAGGTTGGCTACAACATAGTTTATTTACAGTCCCTTATGCATCGCTCATGCTGAGCTTACCTAATAGTACTGATTTGTTCCACATGCTTTCTCAAAGAATATGGCCACTATCTTCTTTTGCCGTCAGTACAGAGCTCTGCTACAAACAAATTATGCTGATCCATGCTTTCCAGGTTAGGTACAACATGGTCTATTTACAACCCCTTATGCACCACTCTTCCCAAGCTTATCTAATGATGCTGATTTGTTCCACGTGTTTTTCCAGAGAATATGGCTGCTATCTTCCTTTGCCGTCAGTACAGACCTCTGCTACGAACAAATTATGCCGACCCATGCTACCTCACGGAATACATTTGGCACCTACTTTTGTTGTCGGTGTAAACTTTGTTACAAGTGAATTGTGCTTGCGTTGTCTGCAAACACGAGTTGTGTCACTGGAGTGAGTCAGGGCTGTCTCTTCGTTGTAAATTGTTTTGGCTGATTGAACCCTTAGGTTCAATAACTGTTTCTGTTTATGTGGATAAGACGGCCTAACGAGCCTTCCTGTTAATAACCCATATTTCACCGTTTATGATTTTATAAGTGAGACGCCAGCTTCTATTTTTTTGTTTGCTTCCATGAACTAGCCTCTATTTAAATTTTAAGCTTTACGAAACATCTGTACGCCAATATTTTACTTAGGTACGAAGGGCAAGCAGTTTTACAGTCTTTTGTTGTTTCTTTAACTTCTAAATTTTCATATTTGCCCATATGGTCTTCCTGGTTCGTGGTGGCATGTGCAAATGACAAAATTTCAGTTTTCCTTGCCTCTTCAGCTAGGAGACACACCTGGACAGTTTTTAGCTCGATGGTTTATGTGTACTTATATGTACACCCATGTTTGCTTCACTTTTAACGGGTTTTTTATGGTACTGTAAACATTTTTATACTTCCATATAATTATACCGTTACTCAATTGTAATGTTACTTAATTGTCGAGAATTTCCTACTGCAAAAGAGACATGCCTAATTTCCCCCGTGAAAGAAATGTGCTTAAGCTACTTGCTTTGTTGAGCGCAATAACTGGTTCTGATCAACTTCTGATTGCTATACAACTTGATGAGATATATATTTGTGCATACTTCATGGGAAAAGAACCCAATTTTACAGATCTGTGCATTCAGAAGTTATTTATTTTTTACCGTTTCAAAATGTAAAAGAGGAATTTCCATTCACAGATTGTTTTAATTCAATTACATAGGATAGGCCGACAGGTCAGAAATCTACACGTCCAGGCACATGTCGATGCCCTCTTACACGCGCCATCGAGTCAGCGCTACACCGCTTCAGCAAAGAGGCGCGGCGTGACGCCGCGCAAAATACCACTAGTTGTACATAAAAACCTGATGATTTCCTTAAAGCAGGGCAATAATGTACTTTCTCTAAGAATAAAGGTAAATATGTATGTGCCTATACAAGCATCACATGTTTGGGTAAGGGTTAAGATGACGAACGTGTCCGTTGTGAATAGTACACATGTCGTTCTATTGAAATGCCGTGGAGGAAAACTACTAAATCATTATGTTCTACAATTCTCTTTGGGTAAAATCCTTAGATGCTATAATTTTCTTCTGTTAGAGTGCCAATAAATAAGCTAACAAGATATTCCTTCCTATGTTTCTATCACGATCAATGTTTTCTCCCATACACGTGCGATAATTGGTTAGTAAATCTTGGAAATAAATTCATTCCTATTTATTCTCGTACGATCAATACTTTATGCCAAGATCACACACAAATATTACCTAGTAAAGAACCAATTGGTGTTGGAAATTAAGGCAACGCATTTATGTTGCATGCTCTTTGCTTTTCAAATTGCAACATGCATGTTCTTGCTGGCTTCTCTTGGTGCAGGAGTACGCGTAATGCCACAGCAATTTTCTAGTAGCACTATTGCCACAGCTTTGACATGGAGCTGAAAAATTATACTCACTCCTTTCGAACGAATAGTAAGTCATACTATCAATTTAGTAAAAAAGTCAACATTATCTAAGTTTGACCAATATTAGAGAAAATAATATGAACATTTACGATACATCAACAATAATAATTTCACTGTGAAATATATTGTCGTAATGTATTTACTTCACATATATGTTTATAATTTCACTGTGAAAACTTAGCAATGTTTAGTAATGTTTGACTTCTCAGTGAATCTATACGTCTTATTTATTGGAACACATGTACTCCATCCGTTTCTAAATATAAGATGTTTTAGATGTTACACATGTTGCCTAGATACAAAAACAAATGAGTGAACATATGCATGTAATGTGTCTAGGTACATTTGTGCACATGTGTAAACAGTTGTGAATACACGTGAGATCAGGGATCCCGAGAAACGTCAATGTTCCAGAAAATATATAGGATCATCTGCACATGCCACCCAGAACAGATTTCCGATGAGTACATGGTCTGAGATATATTATAACAAAAATTGAGTAGCTGCAGCAGCTGTAGACTTGAGAATACCATGACGCTACAACAGCTTGATTGTCAAAGTCACACACGGACCATAACGCAAATCCACACATCTCGACCTTCCCCAATCATGGAGGACAACAGGTCCACGGAACACTTTCGGGATGCGGTAAAACCGTCCACCAAGCTAAGTTGTTTCATTTTGTAGTACAACTGTGGTGAAATAAATAATTATAATTACACTAAAATTTAATTTTTTCATAACGTTTTAATCATACTATGGTGCTCAATATTATATATATTATATATTACTTAGCTAGTATGGTTAGCCATATAACAATGTTATGTAATATGATTATTATGTTCTTTGTTATATAGTTGTAATGTATGTCATGGAAAAAGTTCTAAGGTATTAGAAATTCGAAGCGTACTATATTTCTAATAAAAGTTACACCAGGTTTTCTCGTTTCTAAAGACTTGCACCTTAAGATAATACTAAAATAGGATCACGTTAAATGAGTAAAGGAAGAAAATTACATGGCTTTTAAATTATTTTTTGAAAAATCAATGAAATTATACTTTATATATACTTTTTGGTCATCCATTCTTGTCTATTCTAATATCCCTACATATATTTGTAGAGATTTGAAACCATATATGCATACTAACAAAATATTTTAGTAGTTATTTTGTATTGTGTGATTAGGTAAGCAAACCTACTGAAACTTCTAGACATATACTCCCTATGTTTCTAAATATATAAGATGTTTTAGATTTATTTTCAGATTCACATGTATGAACATGTATCTAGACACATTTTAGCATGTAGTTCCACTCATTTGAGATCGCATCTAATCAAACATGTGGAACACCTAAAACATCTTATATTTAGTAACGAATGAAGTACTATGGATTATTTAATTAATAATATAGAATAATTGTACTAAGAAAACATCAGAGGTATTGAAGGAAGTCCTCACTTTCAATTTCAAGCAATATTGAAGGCTAATACTGCATAAGTGTGGACCAATTCCCTGGTGATCCATTTTACCATCTCTTTCATATATCATGCGAGCAGATGGTGCAAATCGTGTGACCACTCTACTTTCACGTATTGTTTCGAACTCTCAAACAATGGCAAAAAAAGTCCATGATGTTCATGATCGCATGAGGAATAATAGAAGTCCATGATGTTCAACACTTCAACTTATAAATACTCATATTCAAGCCTTTATTTAAGATATGTAAATTCACCACTACTAGAAAGACCCTTATATGAGCAATAATACCAATGGCACACATTCGAAACTTGACATAACAGGAGTACAATTAACACAGATAGATAAATCGGTATCGGTAGAATAGGGTGCAAACATATGCTACATCAAGATAGATAAAAACTGAAGCAGGATAATAAAGATGGATAATGATGGAACAAATGCTCAGTATTAGCCTTCATCACTCATGGAGTCATCATCATATGGACGGCGGCGGTGCCTCTCTCTCCGGCGAGGCTGAGGCGGGCCGCGGGCTGTGGTCGATCTGTTGTGTCAGATCGAGCAGGAGGGACTGGGGGCGGAGTAGGGGAGAGGAGGGGTCTGTGGAAGGGAGTAGGCACCGGGGCTGGGGAGAAGGGCGTGGCGGCAGAGCGGATGAGCGGCAGCGCCGTTGTCGAGGTATTGGTAACGCGGAACTACTATATGGATTCATACGTACCGTAGAGGTGGTGGGGAAGAACGTAGAGGGTTCCAGTGACGGGATTGCACACACGATCTTACCCAGCTTCGGATCTCACGACGGTGGCGAGATCCTACGTGCTGCTATAATTCACTCAAGGAGAATATGTGTACAGGTTACAATGAGATTGTATGCGTGCCCTAAGGCTGCTGGAAGGCTGGCTTATAAAGGCGCCAAGCCTTCCCCTACAAGGAAAGCCTTAACCGACATAGATCACGAGTCCTAGACTAACACGGTAACAAACCCTAACTTGCTCCCTAAGGCGAACGGTCTGGCCTTCGTCTTGGACTTCACTAAGCCAGCCCAGAGCCTATCCTTGCGCCTAAGCCCATGAGGCCTTCTCCATTAAGCCCTCCGGCTTTATCTGATGGGCCTCCTTGGTGGGCCAGGTTTTATCCACCGTGGCAGGTATACCCGTTCGGCATAACCTCCACAGTAGTCCCCGGAAAGGTTTAAGTTCTTCGTTTGCCGTCTTTGTGAAACACGGGCTTTCGCCTTTGCGCAAGGCGGACAGAAGAGCTTGGAGCATTCCAAAATGAGACATTCAGTCTGCCTTAAGGATTAAGCCGAACTCTCCTGCACTTTGAACAATCTGGCAGAAAGATTCTGTCAGCGTCGAGTCTTGTCATGACGTCACCGCAGTCAAAGCCAGTCCACGACAGTTTGGATAAGCAAAGAGACGTTGTGACGCCATTACTGCTATTTTTCCGCACACGATCTCCGAGGCGTGCGGGAGAAGATGCCCATTATCTGACCGTTGCGGGACGCGTGGCGAAAATCGCGCGACGTTATCTCACCGCACTAATCGCGGCGCACGGCCCCCATAAAAGGGGAACTGATTTTCTCCATCTGGTTCATTTCCTGTTCATCGTCCTCCTCGCGCCCATCCCATCCGAACTCCGGCGAGCTCCACCACCACCACCTGCGCACCCACCCATGGAGAGCTCCGATGCGACCGCGGGAGCAGCAACGGCGGCGGCGTCGGCGGCGACGGGGGACAAGATCTGGCCATGAGGGGATCGAGCACCGCGGATGCATCTGCATCTCGCGCGGCAGCGGCGACAAGTTCTGCGGCCACCTCCATCGAAGCAGAGAAAATGCCCAGCCCTCCGATGAGGGCGATGCGGCGGAGGCAGAGGAGGAGGGAGAGGAAGCATCATCCCGCAACTGGGCAGCTTCCACCATCACCGACGCGGACCTCACGCAGCTGGAAAAGGAGGGCATCCTCCCACCAAAGGAGAACTGCCACTGGCGGTCAGCGTACGGCCACCCTGCTCCAGATCCCGCCGGCGATGAACGAGTGCTCCTCGTCTCACATCTCCTCCGCGGTTTGTCTTTGCCTCCGCATCCTTTTTTCCAATCAGTCTTAGACTACTATGGCCTTCAGCCTCATAGCGTAGGCCCCAATAGTATCTTGTACATAGCTGGCTTTATGGCTTATTCGAAGGATACTAGGCATAGAGCCCAGCTTAGAATTCTTCAAGTACTGCTTTACTTGCAAGCGCCAAACAGAGAAGGAAGAACTGCTTTCCTTAGGAACAGTTAGCATCAACCTTCGTAGAGGCAGAGACTGGTATCCTAAGGCGCCAAAAATAGATTCCATTAAAGGCTGGAATAGCTCCTTCTTCTACTGCAAAGACATGGCGCCAGTAGGCAAAGACATAGGACTTCCTCGCTTTTCTCCTTTGCCTGCGGAGCCCCGCCTCTTGGGGCGAAAAACCACTGAAGGTCCTTCCTGACAACCTCCGTCGCATGCAAAGGCGGATTGAGTACTTAACAAAGACTGCTGTGCCCAAACTCACGGGCGCAGACACCATCCTATGTTGGTTGTCAAGGCGAATCCAGCCTTTGAAAGATCGCAAAGGCCTCATGTGCCACTACACGGACCAGAAGAAAGATCCCCTCCGTGTTAGTGAGAGCGACCTTACACACGACGCCCTCGTGTATCGCTTTAAGAGGATTGCCAAGGAAAGGATCCAGCTCACAGAGCAGCGTCCTATGTACACAGCCGCCAACCCGGCTCCCAAGGTAAGGCATTTACCATTACTGTTTTTACACTTCCACAATGTTTGCCTTACTAACACCACTTTTGATTTCAGCTCGCCCTTTTGCCGGATAATCTGCTGGCTCCTTTGTTTTACGTGCCTGAAGCGGCACCCGAGCCCCAAAGACTCGGAAACGAAAGGCTTCAGGAGCTACTGCAGCAACTTCAGCAGCAGAAAGGCGGAAGCGTGAAAAGCCATCCCTGCTAACGCCGAAGTGCTCGACATTGAGGACGATGAAGATGCGGCCTTCAATGCTCCAGTACAGAAGTAAGCCGAACCTCAATTTCTTTAGTAAGGCGAACAATGTCTATGAATGTTATCTTATTTTGTATGTGATTTGCAGGATCAAACCAACTGCACCCTCAAGAGGAAGAAAGTAATTTCTTCCAGACAAAGGAAGACTGAGCCTTCTCCGGCCATCGCTCCCCCACTCCCTCCGTTCAACAAGAGACATCCCCAGGCCCATCTGAGGATCATCATATAGATTTGGACTCAGCCGTCTTTCCTGATAAGACGGAAACTGAAAAGTTGGCCAGGGCTGCCGCTGCTGGGAAGGCGGCGGTACTTCAGTCAGAGGAGCCGAACGAGCCCATTACTCGTGAGGCTATCCGCAACATGGTGAAGCAAGAGCTCTTTGACGACGAGGGGTACATCTTACCCAACATCGCCGCCATGCTTGCCGATGAGAAGGAGCGCAACGAGCCGCCTCCGAAGCTAAGGCCAGTTGGTCAAACATTGACCATATTGAATCTGGAAGACAATTGTGACGAGCTGTACGTCACAATGAAGAAGAGCTACAAAGCCTTGAAGGCCATGATGCAGGTAAATATTCCGTCTTTATGTACATACTAGTCCCCGGGCATTACGTTGTGCTTTGACTAAGCCGACGTAATGGCCTTTCTTTAATGTTGATAAAGACTCAGTCCCCAAGCCCATTGTAGCTGTACCTTACTGTCTTTACCTTTATTACTTACTACTACCCTTGCCTAGCAGAGCAGTGAGCAACTTACATGCGATCTATGGTACTCACTGAGTAACCAAAGGCAAGTGCTCAAGCAAGCCGTCGCCGAAAATAAGGCGAACAAAGGTAAATGTTGTTCTTTCACATGCGTTGTGACTTTAGTTCATTTTAAGGCATAAGATGCTCAACACATGCAATGTGTTTTCACAGCTGTTGTGGCGAAGGCGAAACAGATCGTCAGCGAGACTGGCGATATAGAAGTTGTGAGGCGGGAAAATGCCGCCTTGTTTAAGCAACTGGAGGAGAACCGAAAGACGGCCGAGGCCAATCTTAAAGCCGTCCAAGACAGCGCCGCTGCAGAACAAGACAAGTTGAAGGCAGAACTTCTAAACTGCAACGACAGGCTGAAAAGGATGGGCTCCTAATCCAGAGCTTACAAGGTCGTCTTGAACGCCAAGCTGATGAGAGCACCGCCATTGACGAGAAACTGCTAAGTAAGCCTTTCTTCTTTTACTTCGCATTTCTGTCACTTTTCGCCTTTATTCCAACACTTCAGTACGCCTTAACTTTTCCATTCCTCCCTTCCTCAGTTCCAGCTGGGTTTGGGGAAAGGCTTACCTCTGAGACGCGCCTGGAGCTTATCTTGGAGTGTGGCGAAATTGTGTCAGGGCTGTATGCTGCTGGAAGAGACGTTGTCACCAACATCTTCCCAAAACAGCTGCCCCAAGTGACAAACACCAGCAACTTGCTGCCACTTCTTCAGAACTGCGTCCCAGAGGTAGTGGAGCGTCTTCGCTCAGCAGCTAGAGGCGGAGCAAAACTTGCTCTAGGACTTGTTCGCGGCCACTACCCCGAAGTCAACATGTGGCACGTTATCAAGTGTTTCCCAGCCAAGGACAGAGACGGCAACGAGCTCGTCAAAGAAAAGGTCTATGCCTCTGTCTCTGGCTTTGCCTCAGCCGTTGCAGATGGTAGACTTGTCTATCTTCTTCTCCAAGAAGCCTGTGCCTCCCCGTCCTGACGACGTGTCTGATGACGAAGCCGAAGCACCCCACTGGCAATGGCAATCAGAAGACGGAAATGAAGAAGAAGAAAAGAAGAAGAAGAAGAAGAAGAAGAAGAAGAAGAAGAAGAAGGCGAGTCTGAAGCTACGCTGGATCCATCCAAGTCCCCTGCGTCTTCGCCTCCTCAGTCCCCTGCATAAGATGCAGGAAAAACTTTGCATTAAGCGTGTCATGAAAGATGGCACAAAAGACTTGTTTATGTTTTGTAATGGCAGGAGCCTTTTTATCTGTTGAACATGTTTGTTTTGCAACGCATGCACTTATTTTTAAAAGGCTTGCAAACTATGCTCCTTATCCGTCTTTAAGTTTTCTGGCTTATATGCTTTAGCCTTTTCGTATGCTGGCAGAACCTAAAGCACGGAACACTTCGCTGGCAACAGGGTTAGTAACCAAACTGTTTAAACACAGAAACGGCGCCGGCTTTTGGTGCGTAAAGCATCTACTAAGACAAGCCAGCATATAAGCGATCAGATAAATACTCTTAGACGGACGCAATTTTAATTTTTGTAAGGCCTTAAGGCAAAAGCATCATGTGAGTAACCACAAGCACGAAGCCAATTCGGGTTAACATTGATATTTTTATCGAAATATATGATCAAATGGAAATAAAAGACGGCGAGAACTCATGCATAAAAATAATTGAGGGAACCAAAGACTTTTATTTCATAATCATATATGGTGTGATTACAATAGAATTGCTAAGTGTAAAAAGGACGTAGCTGCTCAATGTTCCAAGGACGTTTCGTCTCCTTGAGCACTGCTTCTTCGTTCCTTTTCCTTTTGCGGCCTCTTTTCTCTTCTTCTTGATATCACGGAGGTCCACAAGATAATATGCCCCGTTCTTAAGCGCTTTGCTGATAACGAAGGGTCCTTCCCATATGGGAGATAGTTTGTGCTCCTTTTGCTGAACAAGGCGAAGCACCAAATCGCCTTCCCGAAACGATCTCCGTCTTACCTTGCGACTGTGGTAACGCCGCATGTTCTGCTGATAAATGGCGGAGCGCTGAAGCGCTATCTCACGCTCTTCTTCGAGAAGGTCTAAGCCATCCTGTCTGGCTTCTTCTGCGTCTGCTTCAACGTAGGCTGTTACACGAGGTGTGTCGTGCAGGACATCTGTTGGGAGTACCGCTTCAGCGCCATATATGAGAAAGAAAGGGGTATAGCCTGTTGCGCTGCTTGGAGTTGTGCGTATGCTCCATAAGACAGCAGGTAATTCTTCTACCCATGCTCCAGCTGCTCTATGCAAAGGCACTTCTAATCTTGGCTTTATTCCCTGTAGATTATACTGTTGGTTCGCTCAACTTGGCCATTCGATTGTGGATGAGCCACAGATGCTAAGTCCAAACGAATACCAACTTCACCACAGTACTTTGCCAGTTCTCCTACGGCGAAGTTTGTCCCATTGTCCGTAATGATACTGTGGGGGACGCCAAATCTCGTTATAACTCAATGACGAACTTCTTGGCTGTTGCCCCATCAAGCTTTTTTATGGGCTTAGCTTCAACCCACTTGGTGTATTTATCCACCGCAACTAAGAGATGTTTGACGCCGCCTCGCGCAGTCCTGAATGGACCTACCATGTCCAGTCCCCAGACCGCAAATGGCCACGTGATTGGAATGGTGCGCAATTCCTGGGCTGGCATCTTTGGCTGTCTTGCATACTTTTGGCATCCAACGCATTTCTTGACGAGTTCTTCTGCGTCTTGCTTTGCTGTGAGCCAGTAGAATCCATGTCTAAAAGCTTTGGCGACAATTGCTCGGGCAGAGGCATGATGACCGCAACATCCACCATGGATCTCTTCTAGTATCTCCTGTCCTTCTTCTGGCGAAACGCATCGTTGATATACACCTGTGGTACTCCGCTTGTATAGCTCTCCATTTATTATTGTGTATGCCTTAGCTCTGCGCACAACTTGCCGCCTTAATACTTCATCCTCTGGCTCTTCCTTGTTAAGGAGGAAATTTATGTAGGGCTGTGTCCAATCTGGCTTCACCAGCATGACGGAAACAGACTGCGAAGCCATGGGGTCATCCTCATCTCCGCCTTTAATATACGGCACGTACAGGTGCTCCAAAAATATATCGGAGGGCACCTTCGATCTTTTCGAGCCCATTCTGGCTAAGGCGTCCGCTGCTTCATTTTCCTCCCTTTTGATATGCTTGACTTCTAAGCCGATAAAACACCGACCAAACTCGTCTACCGTGCGTCGGTATTCAGCCATTGTAGGGCTCTTCGCGTCCCATGCCCCTTCTAATTGTTGAACAACGAGGTCTGAATCGCCATAGCACAAAAGACGGCTAATGCCCAAATCCTTTGCGACGTGCAATCCATGCAACAGAGCCTCGTATTCTGCAACATTATTAGTGGCATTGAAGTGTATCTGCAAGACATAGCACATCTTGTCTCCTTTAGGGTTCTTCAGTACCACGCCAGCTCCCGATCCCTGCAACATTTTGGAGCCGTCAAAGTGCATAACCCAATATTCTCCGTCAGGGAGGGGAAGTTCATCCATTGCTTCTGTCCAGTCTGCGATGAAATCAGCTAAAGACTGGGATTTGATGGCTGTACGTGGCTTGTACTGGATGTCGAAGGCTGCCAATTCAATTCCCCACTTAGCCACACGTCCAGTGGCATCGGTGTTGTTTATAATGTCACCCAATGGCGCCTTACTGACTACCGTGATTGGGTGCTCTTGGAAATAATGGCGTAATTTTCTGGCTGCGAAGAAAACTCCATAAGCCAGCTTCTGATAGTGAGGGTATCGTTGTTTGGATTCGGAGAAGACTTCGCTGATATAATATACCGGCCTTTGTTCCGGTAGCTCCTTTCCCTCTTCCTTTCGCTCAACAACAACCACTGCACTAATAACTAGGTTGGTAGCCGCCATGTAAAGTAGCATCGGCTCTTGTGGTAGAGGAGACGCTAATATTGGTGCTGAAACTAAGGCGTCTTTTAACTGTGCTAAGGCTGCATCTGCCTCTTCAGTCCAGACGAACGTCTTAGTTTTCTTCAACAACCTGTATAGGGGTAAAGCTTTATCCCCAAGCCTACTAATAAATCGGCTTACAGCTGCTGCAGATCCTGTGAGCCTTTGAACATCTTTAAGACAAGTAGGCTTTTTGATGTCCATGATAGCTCGAATCTTTTCTGGGTTAACCTCAAGACCTCTTTCTGAAACAATGAAGCCTAAAAGTTTTCCTGCTGGGACGCCAAAAAAGCATTTTCCCGGATTTAGCTTCATGTTATATTTTCTTAAGTTATCAAAGGTTTCTTGAAGGTCAACGATGAGATCGCCGCGTTTTCGCGACATAACGGCAATGTCATCGACATAAGCGTGAACATTGCGGCCTATTTGATCGTGTAGGCAACGTTGTATGCACCGTTGGTACGTTGAGCCAGCGTTTTTAAGCCCGAAAGGCATAGTTATGTAGCAAAACGTTCCGAAAGGTGTGATGAAGGAAGTCTTAATTTGGTCAGACTCCTTCATCTTAATTTGGTGGTAGCCAGAGTAAGCGTCCAAAAAGCATAGTAATTCAGAACCTGATACAGCATCTACGACCTGATCAATTCGCGGCAATGCGAAGGGGTCTTTAGGACAGGCTTTGTTTAAGCCGGTGAAATCTATGCACATGCGCAAGTCTTTCACGTCCTTCTTAGGTACTAATACAGGATTTGCTAGCCAATCTGTGTGGATAACCTCTCTAATGAAATTAGCGGCACTAAGCCGAGCTACCTCTTTTCCTATTGCTTTCTTCTTCTCTGGACCAAAACGACGAAGACCTTGTTTAACTGGCTTGGCACCTTTGGCGACATTAAGGCTGTGCTCGGCAAGTTCCCGGGGTACTCCTGGCATGTCTGATGGTGACCATGCAAAAATATCCCGTTGCTCACGGAGGAACTTGACGAGCGCGCCTTCCTATGCGTCACTGAGGTCCGCGCCTATGTTCGTCGTCTTGCTTACATCGGCGTTGTCCAGCACGATCTTCTTCGAGTTTGATCTGAATCGGGGCGGCGGCGGAGAGGACAGTGGAAGGAGAGAAGGAGGGTAGGCGCCGTCGCTAGAGAGAGAAGAGAAGGGGCTAGGGTTTTCCGCGGAGAGATGCAGAGGCTGGTTTTATTCCCGACTAGCACGCTCTCGACCGTCGGATCAGCATCTGACGGCTTGTGGTGCTCCAGCGCTACCAACGGCCGAAGGCCCAACCGAGGCTGGGTCAATTTCGGCTCAATACAGCAGAATAATTATACCATAAAAAACTTTACGGCTGAAATAAGTAAAGTTTAATGGCTTAATTTTTACATAAATAATTGTGCTTATAATTGTTATATTATTATATTATGGTTTACAATTATGTGTATCTTGGAATGGCTAACACTTTTGCTGAAAAAAGTTTCATTTTCCTGGAACAAAAATATTATTTTTCATTTTCTGAATGTTAAAAATGGTGTTTTTTTGTGAAGGACCTACCAAATATATGTTGCAAACTTATAACATAAGATTTTTTTAAAATATTATACCATATTTAATGTACAAATAACCAAATATTTGTGTGTCAAAAGCTTTCCATCCATGTCACAAATAACCAAATTTGAACTACATATACTTGATAGTTTTCTCTTTATTGTTTATAAAATCATATTTAGATATACAAGTAGTCATTTATCTAGGGATCCAACGAAATCCGTGCAAAATTCCACCCATAGCTTTGAATAGTCGTGTCAGCCGTTTTGACCATATTTTGAAATCGGCATAAGAAATTCAAAAAAATGAAACAAACAAAAAACCTTCACGTTGTGTCATTATATGTGTCCTAGTATCCATAAAAAATTATAAACTTTGAATACGGCAACTTTCTTAACAAAGTGTTCTCAGAAATGAGCTATCATCTACGAAGATCCATGGCTTTAGGGCCAAATGATGAATGTTATGTCCACATCCATGGTATAATTTGCTTAAATATGCCCATATTGGGCGCAAACGTGTATCTTGGAACCATGAACAATGTTGCCGAAGAAACTTTTCATTTTCCTTTCACAAAAAACTCATTTTTCAATTTCCGAGTGCGAAAAATGGGTTTTTTGTCAAGCACCTACCAAAAATATGTTGCAAAATTTGAGAAATACATTTTCTAAAAACACTAGACCACATATAACGTAGAAAAAACTAAATTTTTGTAGCCAAACTGTTTCCAACCACCTCTCGTAAAAAAGACAAATTTCTGCCAAATCAGCAGGAATCGAGTAAAATTTGAACTACAGGTGCCTCGTAGTTTGCTCAAGATTTTTAAAAAAATCATTTTTAGATACACAAGTACCTATTTCATAAGAGACATAACATTAGTTTTGCAAGATTCAACCCCTAGCTGCGAACGGTCATGTCCGCCGTTTTGACCGTATCTTGAAATCGTCATACGAAATTCAAAAAAATCAAATAAATGAAAAACCTTCGCGTGGTGTCATTATATGTGTCCTAGTTTCGAGAAAAAAATATAAACTTGGAATACAACAATTTTTTTAAAAAGTGTTCACAGAAATGAGCTATCATGTACGAAGATTCACACCTTTCAGGCCAAATGACGGATGTTATGGCCACATTTATGGCATAGTTCGTTCAAATTTGCCCATATTTGGCACAAACGTGCCTCTTGGAACCTTGAACAATGTTGCCGAAGAAAGTATTCTTTTTACTTGTATAAAAAATCAATTTTCATTTTTCGAACGCGAAAAATAGGTTTTTTTGTGAAACACCTCCCAAAACTATGTTGCAAAACTGGAGCACTACATTTCTTAAGAATACAAGACCACATTTTATGTACAAATAACCAAATGTTTGTGTCTCAAAGGATTTCTATACACGTCTCGTAAAAAAGACAAACTTCTGCTGATTCAGCAGGAAGCGGGTCAAATTTGAACTGCAAGTGCCTCATAGTTTGTTTATGATTTTTTGAAAAAAATCACTTTTGGGTACGCAAGTACCTATTTCATCAGAGATATAATAATAGTTTTGCAAGATTCGACCCCTAACTATGAACGGTCATGTCCACATTTCTTTTTCTTTCATTTGATTTTAAAGAATAATCCCCAAAAATTCATTTCAAATTATGCAAAACCCTATACAAAGCAATATATAAGCTTAGTAATATTTTATATTTTTTTGACAAAAAACAGTACAGAATAGTCTAAAATTACAGAGGAAATCTTGACAATATTTTTGAAAATTTATTTGGGTTAGATTGGTGGAAAACAGAAAAGAATAAAAAGAAAAGAAGAAGAAAAAATATGACCAGCCGCGGTGGGCCGGCCCAGTCCAGCGGTGCAACCAAATCATTGGACCTGCTACAAGTTTCTTTGAATGGGCTTTGGCCCAGCACGGCTCGTGAGTACAAAAAAAAAGGTAGCTCATCCAGCAAGGCCCAAGCCCAGCTGTTCGCTATGTTGTTTTAATAATAGAGGGGCACCTCCATGACACAATCATTTGAGTGGCCTGGTGGTTATGGTCCCTGGATGGATAGGAGGGCACGGGTTCGATTCCTACTCTCCTCATATGCCAGCAGGTCCCACGTGGCGGGTCGCATATGCCAGCAGGTCCCACGTGGCGGGTCCCACATGGCACATGTTTGGTCCCACATCACACTGTGGGTCCCGCATGGCAGCGGGGTGGGTCCCACATGGCGGGTCCCACTAGTAAGCTGAGTGTGTGGTTCAAACGCATGCCACGTAAAGGAAAAAAACAACTAGGCATGACACGTATCTAAAACTAGACAACTAAGCAGAACACATGGGATATATTGATGAGGTGGCGCCCAGTCATAGACATACACTTTAATTTAAAAGGCTAAGACCAATTTAATTTGGTCTTAATTGGGTAAGAATAGGAACCAAATCGGTGTTGTTTGCATTATGACCAATTTGTGTAAGGAGACTGTGGCCTTTTGGGTTAAAATGGTCGTTGTGTTTACAGGTTTAGACCTTCCCAAACATCCTATGACCAACTGGTTCAAAATGGTCACAAATCTATGACTAATTTTTTGAGGGTCACTGACAAAAAGTCACTAGTTGACATATTTCTTGTAGTGATAGCGTGCAATTACAAAGAGATGATATAAACTAATATCCTTCACTATAAATACTTGAAAAATGGAACATTAGTAACAATCTACGTGAAAACATAAATCCTTATCACCTGACTAAGTGAACTTTACATGCAAACTTCTACTTGGATTGCACGGGTAAGAATATAATTTCTTAATATAAGATATTTTTTAATTTTCTGTGCGCATTTTTACATATAAAAGAGTGTCAAAGTTATACAATTGAAACATGGGTTTTTTTAATATCTTGTTTATGAAATCTTTAGCAAACACAACCCCAAAGTGAGAAATTTAAAACAATGGATGACTTTATGTACTAAATTGATTAAGCATTTTGTATTTTTGTGTAGACAAGAGAAATGGAATTCCACAACATAGCCAATCGAGGGGAGGAGTTGGGTTATATTATGAAAGTTAAATTTATCGAGCCATTGCAGTGTTTCGTGACTGGTGATGATAAAGGATACATCCACGTGTATTCTTATGAAAAAGAGGACAAGCTGAAAAATTTTAAAGCTCATGCGGATTGGGTGTTCTCACTGGATGTTCACCCTAGTGAGCCATTTGTTCTGTCAGCATCTCTGGACAAGCTGATCAAACTTTGGAACTGGGAGACAGGTTGGCAGTGCATACGGACATTCGAAGACTCACACCCAGTGTATAATGCCAGGTTCAACACGCAGACCGCGGGGAACACTTTTGCTAGTTCTTCAGCTGACACAAAAAAGGTTCATTAATTAGTTTGTTGTAGATTTTTTATCTACGAACAGTTTTCATTTCTATTTCCCTACTAACTTAATACTACTGATGCTTGATATTGACAGATCTGGAGCATTCATTCTCCCACTCCTATCACCTTATTGGACAGAGAATTAAGAAGTGGAAATGTGTGTTGTCTTGATTATTTCACACCAAGCGGTGATAAGCAATACTTGGTTACAGGTTCTTGGTCTGGGCATGCGAAGGTATGCCATCTTTAATATTGTTTTTTAGTACAGTACTAATGTTGCATCCGCAAATTATGTTGCTACCACAAGCTCCATGTTCTTACCAGATCTGGGATTTGCAAACAAAAAAATTTATTAAAAAACTCAATGGACTACAAGACATCGGCCGCAACATTGGTCTGGTTGAAAATCTAACTGGTCGTCCGATTCTGCTTACAGTTTCAAAGGACCACACGGTTGCGTACTGTGACTTGACTACTCATAGGTAAACACTTATGTTCCCCTATTTTAACCAGAATATTTCAGTCGACAAACATTGCAACTGCACTCCTAAAGAGCCACTCCTTCTGTTTTGGCTTAATGAAGACAGTAAAAATAATGGCTATAATCAATAAAGACTTTACTTTACAACTTTGTAGGTATGAGAACAGGGTAAACTTTAACTTGGGAAATGTCGAGGCTTTTGCATACATTAACATGACAAAGAGGTAAATGAGTCTTCTACTAATCTCGTATTTACCACCAATTTTTTTATTTCTTCAATATTAAGAAACACTGGATGGATATTGTGGTGGAATCTTACAAAAGAACATGTTCTTGACATGTTTTGTAGAAAGTGCATTATATCTTCATGTTGTATACTTGTATATTGGAGACATTTTCAGACTTCTCACAAGAGCATGATATATGTGTAGCCTTGCCGTCGGATGTGTCAAAGGAATTGCAATCATGGAAATCGATTAATCTTTAACAAAGATGAATCATCTACCGAATGTCACAACTGGTGGATTTGATGTTTAGTTGATGCTATCCTCTAGCCATTTAATCCTGGAGCGATTTGTGTCGATGGCACTGTAATTTTGAGGAGTGGGCACTGCAACTTCCCTCGATACCATCATACATGTAATAACAAAACCAACAAATTTCAGAATTCTGTGTGATTTTTATGAGTCATGAGTACAGGCGGTCCACAGTCGGATGATGCCTCACAGCTCCACCGGGAATACAGTTCTTCTTTGATTATTTTCCACATGAACGCTGATGTACGTACGACATATTCTTGTCTGATATCTGTACCACGCTCAAATCAGTCCGTCGAACAGAGAATAAGTTCCTTGAGCTTCGACGTCGTCCTCTTCATCACTCACATCGGAATCCTCTTCATCGCTCACATCTTCTGCATCAGGAACATACGGGCGAACAGCACCTTCTTCTATCCATTGTTGCATTTGCTCAGGGGTAGCCGTACGGCGACGGAGTTCCTCCGGGTCAAGAAACGCAAATGGTTTCCAGGCACGAAGCTCGGCATACAGCTTGGCCTTCTCCCTGGCGGCGCCGTGCTCCACGTCGACCTCGTAGAAGCCCTTCTCTTTGAGCCCCTTGATCACCTTCTGCCTGAAAGCCTCGCGCTTGTTGTCCCTGTCCCCGAAGTAGGCCGCGTCTTCCTCGTGTTGCCGCTTCTTCTCCGCGATCAACTCCGGCGGCCAGAACTCTGCGAGCTCATCCAGGTAGTCGGCGCTGGGAAAGGGCTCCGGCTTGACGGCGATGATGCTCATGATCTCGCCTTTCGTCAGCTGACGCGTCAGCTTTGGTGGTGGTGCTGCTGCTGGGGCGTCATTGACGAGGACGGATGCGTCAGCTGGCAGCGCCGCCTCTTCCATCGAACCCTTCTCCTCTTCCTTATTGCCCGCCATCAAATCGACGAGATCTTTCGGTGTGCGATTTCAGCGTGCTGGTTCTTGGGAGGCTCGATTTCAGTGCTCGATTTCGATGTTGGAGCGGCGTCTTCTCGATCTCTATATACAGTATATAAAGATCAGAAGTACCCTATCGTGCCTCGTTTCTGTCGGTCTCGGTATCCGGACTCGAACCGACTTCCTGACTTCCTGTACGAAATCTCCAGGCCGGAAATATTCTTGGGAACCAATCAGGCAACGCGCGCCTTGATGTTGCATGCGATCCATGGTCTTTCCTTTTGGGTCTGTCTAATTCTCAGTCGAATGAGAAATAGCTTAGTTCTCATTCGCATAACGTCATCAATCCTATTTGCAAGTCAAGTTGCAACTCATGATTGGTACGAATCACGAAGCAAATCGAACGGTGTGGAGCAGTTGCAAGTCCACTTGCAACTCAGGCGAATGAGAACTAACTTAATTCTCAATCGCATGACGTCATCAAATCTCAGTTGCAAGCTGACTTGCAACTGATGCACGAATCACGAAGCAAATCAAGTGGTCCGGATCAGTTGCAACTCCACTTGCAACTGATGACGTCATGCGATTGAGAACTAAGATAATTCTCATGCGATTCAGAACTAGCAAAACCGTTTCCTTTTCGTGTTGCACTTGAACCATGCCATATTTTCAGTAGAGCTAGATTTGCCTTCTCTTTTATTTTTTTGCTTTTCTCTTCTTTTTTTCACCACCAACATATAAAAGGCAAGAGCTGGAGATGCGATTCTCAGGGTCTAAATATAACCAGAAACGTTATTTTCTCTGCAGAGAGGATGACGATTCCCAGGTGTTCCTGGGCGACCAATCCAGTGCTAAGAGACCCAGATTTAGCAATGAAGAAAGCATTGTTGTTTGTTGTTTTATGATGATCCAAATTCTATACTGATGAAGGCCAACTTGTGATGAAAGAGAGCGGAGCGCCCCGGAGTCAGAAGTTTTATGCCACCATATATTCATCTTGTAAGCCGCCGGTTGGGGTAAGCCACACATTGTAAACCCACGGCGTTTGTAACCTCACCCGATATAGTGAAATATTGCTGGCTGGCGCCCGTGGTTTTTCCCTCTCCTTTGTTTGGAGAGGTTTTCCACGTTAAAATATCATGTCCCCTTTGGTTTGAACGTTCCGCTCTTCGTCATTTATTTGCTATCGTTTATAACATTGTTGACCTTTACAAAACCTTCAGGAGGTGGCTTCCAAGCTGCGGTTACTTTGAGTCTTCGGGTTGGTCCACAGTTCTCGTAATGCTGAAGGTTGTAGTGGAGACCAAATCCACCTTTTTGTCTTTCTCCCTGTTATTTTTTAAAAATCGAATCGACATAAATAGATAGAAAATTCACACGAGCTTTGCACAGAAAATTTCTCTATTTTAGCACCGATAAAATGACCCGTACTATTGGTATCTTCGTTGCAATTAACCTGTTATGAAACTAGATGACCCGTTGCGCGACTGCGCAACCGCCGGATGCAACTACCACACTATTTCAACATCATTTGATTTTGAAAGTTGAACCAAATAAAGATAAGGTCTATACACTTAGGACAATATTTCCAGCTCATCTCCCACGAACGAAAATAAGTTGAATAGGATATAGTTTCAATATCAACTCAGGAATGATGGTAAGTTCAATGCACTAAGGATATAGTTTCCATTCCAACTCCCAAACCTTACTGTTGTACGGCTAACAATAAATAAATAAAAAACCAGTAATAGTAAAATCAAAGGAAATTCTATAAATAGACATTACAAAGATAAATCAATGGCCTTCCTAAAAAAGAAACATGTTCAAAGGTGGTTTATTTCTAACCATTTCTTCGTGCAGTCATTGCTCTGACGGCAGCAAGCAACCACTCCAAATATCAATGATATAGTGGCTGGATAACAGCTTCTACAAAACCATAGCATGTCATTTGTCCTTTTCCTTCTCCGCACACAGAAGAAAAGACAATTAATTAGTTGAACCACCTGCATCAAGCACCAACAAAAATGTTATTATTATTGAATGTGATTCTTAATTGTATTCTCATCCCACAAAAGATAAATAAAGTACCCACATTATTCATACCGGTAGCTAACAAACTATATGTGCTTCTTGTGATTAAGAGAGACAACGTGTTCCTAGGATTTTCTAACTATATGTGAGTAAAATATGCCTTTTTGGTAGAATAATATGGTAGATGGGGTTTCAAATAATTTTACTGGGGCTGAAACTGGATGCACTATGGACGTAGTGGCTCAAGTGCTCCGTCACAGCGATCACAACCTTCATCACTCAATAATAGTTTCAAAAGTAATAAAGCTCAATTACAGTTAAAACTCTCGGTTTTAAAAAATTTATTCAGTCACGAATCCCTTGTTTTCTGTTAACAGACATCAAATCCAAAACAACAATATTTCAATAAGCAGAGCCCTTGCCATAAGCGTCACCGCTATCCAACCTCAATCAGCATACGTTTCAGTCCCAGGGAGGAACCACATCCCTTCTTATAAGACTATATGTGGTTAGGTAACTTCATTAATAGGTACCGCAGACATGCCAATCACTTTCAATTATAAATAAAGGGTGATATGCTTCAACTCCACAAGAAGTACTGAAAACCAAAATTTATCGCTTTAAAAATGTCACTGACCTACTGAACACATGCAGCAAAAGCAAAAACCGTTTGGTTTTAATGTAAAAGGCTAAAATCACCAAGCTAAAGATCCCTTAATGTAATTCTTTCTACCATGCAAGATGAAATTATAAGCTAGATAATCTCAAATCACCAGATAAGAGTCATCTCCGTATTATTGGTTTTAATGCAAAAAGGCTAAAATAGAAAACAGAGAAGTATCATTTCCACACACACACCAACTCCCTGCATTTATCACACGAAATAGGGGCCTTGTTGGTGTGATCTGCTATAGCGCTGGTGTATTCTGAAGGACCAGAAACAAAAACTAACCGATAGGGAAGGCATAATTTCACTTACCATGCCCCAGACCACTTCTTTGATAGGGGTCATATCTGAACCAATATTCTCAATTTTCAGTAATGCGCTGGTCGCTAAGATACCTACTGCAGCAGCTCCGTGTGAGGTGTTAGGGCCGCAGGCGTCGGAGCTCCAGTCCAGACCACCTTGAAGACGGAGGCGGCGAGGTGGCAATTCTTATACATTCAGACCGTTGCATGTACATGGGCTACATTTTTGTAAATCGATCAAGTATCAGGCCTACGCCTACATCAAAAGTAAACTTGGTGAAATGAACAACGGCAAGTGCCAAATAGCAAAGGGGCAGCATGACATATTACAACAACTAAAGATCCAAAAAACTACAACCAATTAAAGCACCATTCTGTGAACTACAACTACTGATGTGCTTGCCTTTGACCTGCAAGCATACAACGTCTGCCTTGCTCTGTCTATAAACCACCACTCTTCCTTTTAACAAAATACAATTCTAGACATATAAATAGACAACAAATGTGGATAGGTGGAGAATTTAGGAGAACATGTTGTAGTAGATACAACTGACTGAAGAAAAACACTCACCCATCGTCAATTTTACATCTCCAGCAGCCTCCTTCTATCCATCCATTCTGCTATGGGCATCCTGCCAGTACCCACAGTGAAATGTAAGTAAAAGAAAGTAAAAGATGATATCATAAAACTGTGTAAATGAGGTGAGCAGGTTAAAACACACGGAAAAAAGCTGATAGGTCAAAATGAGCAACGACACATATTAAATGCTATAACAAATTCTTAATTGAGAGCTTGCAACACATAAAAACCTCAAGCGACTAACTGGGAACCTCCATATTTTCCAAATAAAATGCAGGGACATTACTAAGAAAGGTCTGAACCTGAAACAACTAATGCAAGCACGAACCCAAGGTTTGAATCTTCAACACAAAACCAATTCCAATTAATATTGTATCATCCACTCCTCTTCTCTTTTTTCCAATAATATTGGATTTTCTTGATGCCAGATATGACGATGGAATCCTACACTGAACAGGAGCAAATGAATCATCCACCCCTGGAATGAATCGCCAACTCAAGAATATTTTGTAAATAGACTAACCACATTTTATGGTACAACATTACCAAATTAATATATGCCCCAATACACATTATTGGTGCTAGAAGGGTTCCAGCTCGGACGTGCCCCGCAGCAAATAAGCTCGGACCCACCGTAGCAAGCATGCACGGTCACACACAGCGCAGCAGCAAGCACCCAACCATGAGTATGCCTTAGTAAACAAATTACTTTCCATCACCCTACAGAAATGACGTTTCCGGTGGGAATAGAAGGGAGGCTGTAGATAAATAAATATATGAGCTTGTCGACTTCTTCTCTATATCATTAGGAGGATGACATAGCATATTCAAAACAGAGACGGTAGCAAAGATAGCTACCTAGGAGAGACCAGGAGGCCAACAAGCACGAGTGTGATCCCTACACCTAGCAGAAGAAAAAGTTCAAGTAAGCTGGTAGTTCACAATGCAAACAAAGATCGAATGTAAATCTAAACCTAAACCAAACGAAAAAAAATACCACTAATGACTACTGTATGACTATCTGGGCAAACCCAAAAAGATAATAACGGGTATCCCTATAGGCACATCCTCATTTGTTGCAAGCGGTACATAACTCTATGGAGCGAATCCAATTTTCCTGACAAAGAAAAATGTTCTGAAGTAATTATTGGTGGCTACAAAATTTCATCCTCTCATAAAACTGTATTCAAAATGTGGAGCTATCAAGCTGTAGTATGAGTGCATGCAAACAATAACTATCTCCTGAGTTCATAGCACGCACACCTAACACATATGGTTCAACTGAAATTAAACATTACAAAACCTTCTCAAACAAATCTATACATTACTGACAGACAACATGAATCACTCATTTATTTAGCAACAGCAGCCAGCACATGGAAGCCACGCATATGAAAGATGCATTACGTGGCAAATGGTAATCACATAATCGGAGGAGGTGATATAATCTACAGGCAAGCTATCTCTGGAAGACCTTTCGAAGAAGAAAGCCAACAAACAATATTTGTAAACAAACACACATCAGAGGAAAACAATCGATCATCAAGGAGGAGAATAGCAGATGAACATACATCTGAACCAAAGAATCAATGGTTAGAGAGAGATAAGAGTTTAACCTGCAAGGAGCATCCTGGAGCTGAATAGAGAATCGACAACATGCAGGGGCATATAATAGTTACCTCCACAGGGCCAAGTAGAACTATACGGTCAGAGAGGGATAAGAGTTTAACCTGCAAGGGAGAATTTAGTCATATAGTACTTTCTAGTTTGTACTTTGATACCCAATCATACACATTGTACATTGTAACTGCAAAAATACACTCCATACTTTTCCAGTTTAACTGGGACGGTTTCTAATTCTGTTATCTTGTATGTTAAGTAATATTGGTACTAACATCGAGGCTGCAGTGTCCAACGGACACACGGTAGCTATCTGCATTAACTACTAATTTACAAACCTATATAAATTAACTGGGATAATTTGTGGAGCATCGCTTACCTTAAAAATTATCACGGACCATACTTTCTAGCATAACTATTCAGATTAAAATTAGCTAGCGCTTGCACTTATCTCTAAACAAGTACTAATGGTTCAGAGAGGAAAAGAAAAGCCAGTGAGAGAAGGAAGGTCTCAGGTAGTCAGGTCTCAACCTGCAAGCTTAAGGAGAGCATGACGTTGACCCAAAACAAAGCCATGTCTCTTTGTTTGCAGCTAGCTTCACTGGTCATCGGGAGTCTTTGCCGGCCATTGGTTGTTGGCGAGGGAGGAGTGGCCTAGTTGCAGGAGCGCCGACGAACATGTCTACATGCCGAACAAAAGCACATCAGCCACAAAACAGGTGATTCAGATGTTCAATTATATTGGATAATTATAAAACCATGTGTTCAAATAGTGACTGGGAAAATAGGGTACTTTTCTACATGCCGAACAAAAGACTATCAGCTACACCACAAATGCTTCATATGTTCAGTTATGTTTGGAAAATTATATCGCCAATATTTCTCTAAACAAGACACAGTTTCTCACAAAGATCTAATTATAATCCAAAATATGTAGCACTGTTCTGCAAATTGAATTTCAAAAATTGAAAAGAAAGATAGACAACTAATATGTTGCTCATACAAGATCAGAGAAGAGCATGAATCTTCCATTGGTGATGGTAAGTACTGCAAATGTTTTTTTCTCTGCCAAGAGGAGTAAGCATCACCTCCGAAACACTTTTTTTTTACAGAGGGCATGCACCCAAATAATCTAAATAACCATCCAGGATACGGAAATGGTAAATATGAAAATACATTTCTTGAGAATTAATTCCCAGGAAGCCGTACTTGCCATATAAGCCACAACTGAATATATCAGAAATTATATACAAAATATGCAGCATAATTAGCCACAATGTTGAGAAGAATAATTAGGGGTTAGGGGCAAAGGATAGGAAGGAGGAGCTCACCCAAGAGGTGCAGCCAGAAGCATCAATCCTGTATGGCGCTGTAGTTGCTAAAATATCAGAAAAAATAGGATATGACCTGCAGTGTAGGCAATACTCAGATCTCTCCTGCTAGTAGAACCAAGAAAATGCTCGACACGTCTCAAAAGAAATCACATATAAATGAAGAGAAATCCAACCAAAAGAACTGGAATAAGTCACGCAATCTCTTATTTGGCCTACCCACCTCCTCTGTACTGTTTTCTTATTCACGTCAGTAATAACAGGTAGAGAATCTAGTATTGCGACAAGTATTATGTATTCACTGTGGGTATTTGTCTCAAATTGGGAAATCAAATCTAAAGTAATATTTGCCTATTTGTAGAATAGGAATATTTCTTCAGTTATATAGCTTCCATTGGCCTCTATAAAACGTAAAAAAATCAAGTTACTACAGCAACACATCATTAATGTTCTGGAAAATCCAGATCTGTGTTTTCTGGATGACCAATATTTCACAGTTTAGGAACATCTCACCCATTGGAAGCACATATACAAATTATTTTAATGCATGACCTGAAGCTACAAATAAATCAAACTTGACCGTGGCGAAGCATGTATAGGAGAGAGAGATCAGGAGTGAATGGGAACAAGGATATTTGGATATTCTCACCTTGGAGTCAAAGGCATCGCCGAGCTCGCTGTCGCTTGGCGTGGGTGTCTCTTCCCAAGCTGTACACTGTTCTTGACCGGGCTCCGTCAGCCCTTCTCGGCAGGTGCACCGTGCTCGTCTTCGTTTAACCCCTGTACATAATTTGGCATTGAGAAAATAAGCACTTTTATTAACTCGGCATACACAATTGGCATGACTCAAATTACCTCATCATGTGGATTTCCTAACGGAGAATTCTCATGAATAAGTTCAGCAAGCTGAGGACGATCCTCAAAGGGATGATCCAAGATATATGTGTTTAATCATGTAAATAATGAAATTAGCAAACCGTGAGCAGGCAGAAACAAAGAAAGAAAATAAATGCTGTATGAGAAACATTCCTGATTGGTTTGTGCTTAAAATTCATAACCGTGTACGACTTCACATAGGAGGAAAAGCACCGGAAAAAGTACCGACCTAAGCGTGCTATCAAATTCTTCTCTCAAAGCAATGCATTGCTAGTGCCTCATAACAGTCCCACATCAGCTTCACAAATATAAAACCCAATTTTTTCCGCTACCCCACATAAATATCCAAAACCCCTGCATGCAAAACAAGATCCGAATAAGCCACGTTAATTTCTGCTACCCCATTCGGAATCAAGATAGAATAAGATACACATATAAAGAAAGACGAAGTAAAATGTAGGGAAGGTCACAAGGGACATACAGAGAGGTTCAGTGGAAGCAGCGTCTCCCATGACCAGTCTTCTCCCTTGTACATTTACAATCAGCTGTGGCGCATACCTACAATCTCAAAATCAAAACACAAATTCAGAAAAGATGCACACCTCTGCAGCAAACTCTGTACAATATTTCTCATGATTTAAGACAGATTATTGGAAGGGATAGACCTATAAAAAAATTGAGTATTACAATGATCAAGAGGTAGAAAGTTCATGAAAGGCTGAAACAATCTAGAAATGTAATCTGCACCACGCAGTGAATTTACCTTTATTTTGCTTTCCAAGTTAGATATTGCAGAAAACCATGCCATATAGCACTAAGGTCAATTCTTATATTCAGAAAGTGGCTTGTACATGGCTGCAGTTCTGTAAACCAGTAAATCTACATGAAAAATCGGAAGTGGTAAAATGAATAACTGCAATTACCAATTAGCAAAGAGCAGCATGAAATGTTACAACAATTCAAGAATCCAACTACAACCAATTAAAGCTCTAATACTCTATCCTCTAAACTACTACTAATATGCTTTCCTTCGACCTGGAACATACAACAACATCCACCTTGCTCTACCTATAACCAATCCTCTTCCCCTTACTAGAAAAATAAAATATAAAAAGAGGAGAGCAAGTGTGTAGACATAAATAGAGGAGAACAAATTTCTATACATAAACGAAGGATGCTCACCAGATCCGGGAATAGCTCTCCCGATACGCTTCACCGCCCCACAGCTGTGGAAGCTGAGGGCAGAGTGCCTCCTCTGCTGGTCCCTACCTCGCTGCAAGGGAAATCCTACTAAGAATTCAGGACAAAGCTGCAGATTTAGAGGTAGATAGACAGGAGGACCGGGAGGAACTCACATTGGCGTTTCCGTTGTGCTCGCCATCGCCCGACGTGTGGGCTGTTTCTCAAGCTGCGCTAGGGTCGGCCTGCAACCCCCAAGGCGCCACCTCCATCCGGTTCCCGGTCCAGATCGAGGCAGAGGGCCTGCACAAACAAATATGAGAAACTCTATGAGCAGGCTAGTGCTTGGGAAAGGTTCGTCATTTGCATCAACTTGATTTATTTTTCGCTTGCATTTCATCAAACAGGTGTTGTGCACGTCTACTGAGCTAAAAGCTTCAGGAACTAAAAATCTGGACATGCTAACCAGGAGGAGTTGCACGAGCTTGGTTTGCCTGTGCTAACAGGAAGGAGCAGCGGGGATGTAGCAACGATGGAGGAGCCGTACCTTGGTCACCGGTGTTGCTCGATCTTCTCGAGGCGGCGCACGTCGCTGGTTCAGGGGCCTCCTTGGGAGCGCCTCCACCAGCACGCCGCCGTGGCCGTCTCGTCCGGCTCTGTCCGCTCGAGCCTCATCCTCCTCCCATCAAGCCGCGCCCATGGCCTTGAGCGCCACTCACGCGGCCAGGAAGGAGCAGCAGGGATGCAGCAACGACGGCCAATCTTATCATCTGAATGCAAAATAGGGACAGTATTACAACAACAAAACAAGCACACAGCACAATACCAGCACAGAATCGAGGAGGAAGCAGCAGCGGATCAGCAGCAGAGAGTAGGGGAGCAGAGAGAAGAGACAGAGAGAGAAGAAGGAGAGGCAAACCTGGACGAACCCAGCCCCTGCTCCCGTTGCCGCTTGAGGTATCTCCCCGGCATGTTGGTGTCATCACCGCCGTCGCTATACGCATCTCCCAGGCTGCTGGCGTCGTCGTCGCCGTCAATATCCCGTCTCCGAACCGGCCGCTGCAGCCCTAGCTCGAGGCAGGCCAGGAGAGCAGCCATAGATGGCCGGCGGCGATGTAACAGCCCCAAGTTTGTGAACTGAAATTTTGTGAATAAAATTTCCACTTTTGCATTTCATTCATGCATCATGGCATTATTTGCTTAAGTGCTCAAGTTGAAACAAAGATTTGGAAAACAAATTAAAAACAAATGGAAACAAAGGCAACAATTGTTTCCAAACAATCTAAATCCAAATGAGTTTGTTTGTGACAAAACCAATTCAAATAAACTTCCATATTTGTCAAGGAAGTTCCTAGGGTTCAAAAACAATATTTTGCACATGCTTAAAAGGTTGCTAAAGTAATAACATTTGGAAATATAACAAAATGCCATATTTTAAACCCTATGAACAAATGTGGGGCAAAACATTTTATTTTTAGCCACCAATTTTTGTGGAGCCTCTATATGACAAAGGGAACCTGCACAAAAATTTACAGAATTTTTGGAAGTGTTTAAGTGCCCCAATTAATTCAGAAACAATGCTGGTTATTTCAATACAGAACAGAAAAGGGCCTTTTGGTAAATAGAAAACGAATGGCAAGGGGTTTTCTGCAAATTTCCCTTTCTTCTCCACGAACCCGCACCGCACCCGAACATGGCCGAAGCCTAGCCCAGCTTGCCGTCGCTGCCGCCGTCGACTGGAGCCGCCATTGACGAATCGGCAAGAACCAGAAGCTCCGTCTCGTCGTCGTCTTCCTCCCTGCCCAAGGAATCAAGCCGGATCGCCGTCGTTGCGGAGATCGACGCCATCTTCTCCGACCACGGCCGCCGGACGTCGAGGAAGCTCGCCGCCTCTTCCGTCCACCCCCGTCCACTCCGAGCCCACTCACGCGTCAAGGGTGAGCACGCGGATCTCCCTGGCATGCTCATTGTCTTTATTAGACCGCGTAGCCCGTAGTTCCGCCGGAGCTGTAGCTCGCCGCCGCCGTGGGTCGTCGCCGGAGCCCTTAACGATGACCATTTGGTCTGTAGCTGCACCCGTAGGAGCCCCGTACCCGTGCGCGTAGAACGCGCCCCGTAGATCACCCCCACGCACGCCGTAGCGCCGCCGCCGTGCGCGGCATCGTCGCCGTGATCACCTCCCGAGCGCGCCGGTCTGCGCTTCCGGCACGGTCAAACGACCAGTGGGCCGCGTGCTGGCGTGGCTCCTGCGTGGCTGCCGCCGTGGCAAGGTCCCACCCCGTCAGCGACTGTGGCTAGGAAGCCACAGGGTGAAAAACGTCTCGGCGAATTTCTGTTTAATAAGAAAAGGGAAAAACAGAATTGCAGATTAAAATCTTTAATTCTAAAATACATAACAAATCGAATACTTGTCCAAAATTTGCAAATAATATATCAAAATGTTCAGAAAAATAAATGGAGTCTATTGGTGTAACTCACACATCCAACTAAATTAGTTTATTTGATATTTTATTAAATGGAAGAAAATGGCAGAAAAGAAAGGATTCTTGGAAAATCCATATCTTTTTATTGCTAGATCACAAAAATGCAAACGTGGTCTCTAAATGACCATGGGAAGAAACCTTACATTTTTCATGTCAATTTCATGTTGAAATAAATATTGGAAATAATTGTTTCTTGCCTTTTTGTAAAATGGCAGAAATGAATTGGATTTTGTAAAATTCATAACATTATAAAAATTGATCCAAAATTAAGTGTGATACACCAAAATGTTCAGCAACAAAAGTAATTCAAGTTTCACTTCATTTTCAAGCATTGATAAATAGTTTTAGTGTTGTCTAAAATGAATTACTAAAGTGGCAGCACTAAATCTAATATTGAAAATGCAATAACTTTTATTGGATAATCAGAAAAATGTGTTTAATATGTCAAAATGCTCATAAAATTATGAACTAACCAGTAACCACAAATTCATGCATGTTTGCATCATATTTCAGTACTGTACATTTGCAAAAATGTCTAATTCCATTAAGTTTAAATATGGGGATTATTCCAAATAATGCAATAAATATAATTGGGACCCCATTTAACTTGTTGGTCATGCTCAATGTTTTTATGGTGCATCTAAAATGTCATATCATCATTTTGTATGCATTGCACAATTGCCATGTGTTGATTGTTGTTTTTGCTTTCCGGTGTTGTTTGCTCTCCGGTAGATCACGAGTTCGGAGTTGAGCATCATTACTCCGACGAGCAGTTTGACTACTCTGCTCAACAAGGCAAGCGTAATCCCCCCTCTGAGCATGTCTCCTCCTATGTTTTCCGCAAATATTTTCTCCACTATATTATTGCATGCGGTTCCAAATGTCAATTTGGTTGGATTAGAGTATCCTATAGTTGCATTATGTTTCCGATGCCAATACCTGTTCCCTCCTAATCTCCATAGGATTACTTTGTTGGCCTGAGTTAATTAACTATGTACTGTATATGCTTAGCCATGCTTAGTTAAATGCTTAGTTGTGCGGTGGATATTTCGTTGTTGGAATTGTTGACGGAATGTCCGGATGATGGTGGAGAAATGTGGATACTGATAATAAACATGCTTAAAGGTGGGGATGAGAGGCCACATGGAATGTGGTGGGTTGTCTCGTTCTCGCCGCCTAGGTGCGAGTTCTCTACCTCTTGAACCAAGAATGAGCGCGCTTCCATTCGGTGGGGTATATGGAGCCCTCGTCAACCAACTAACTTGGGCGGGACTAGCCAGGGTCCTCTAGTTTGAGCTTCCTTTTGCGCGTGCGTGAAGACGGTGGTCAAGACTGAGATGAGGATGGTGGTGTTAGGAAAATGAGTGGCCACGGGGCAGGGTGTTGTGATCCGCTGCTCTGTCCTCACTGATGATCCTGGGTTAGTCTTTAACAAGGTAATGGTTGTAACCGTTCCCACTCAGCCGGCTTTCCCCGGAAGAGAGCTACGTGTAGGCAATGAGCCGGGCGCTACCGAAGGTAAACACAGTGCACCCCTGCAGGGTTAAATCTTTTCGAAAAGCCGTGTCCGCGGTTATGGACGAACTTGGGAAGTGAAGGTAAGATCATAGAATAACTTGAACGGAATGATTAAAAACTGGGTACTAAAGGTACCACTCAAGATTGCAAGGTTGACTTCCTCGAGGGTGATTCGGGGAGGTGCCTTTGTAGAACAGGTACAGTGGTTGATGATGGTTGATGTTGAGAAAGGTGATGAAAGAAAAGAGTTACTTCTTACCCCTTTTTAAAATACTCTGTTTAGTCGATGCCAATGAGTTATGTTTCCATAAATAAAATCAGCTTTATGCAAAACAGCCATAAAACCTTGAAAGCCTCATCGAGCTAAAGCTCTATATATAATCTTGCGAGTTCGTCGAACTCAACGTCGTTTGTTTTGTTTCAGAGGAGGACTTCACCGACCTCGAAGGTGGGTTCTTTGTGGACGTCGACGAGTAGTCTGGGGTTCCCAGGTGGCAGCTTGGGACATCCCGGAACAGCTGGCGCTGGATGTTTATCTGTAGGCCTCTTAGGCCATAATTTGGATCTTGTTGTTTAGAACAACTTAATTCGCTTCCGCATGTTGTAATGTTGGGTCTGTGACCTCTGGTTGTAATTTGCTATCTTTCTCTATAATAAGAGTTGAACTATAATGATTTGTTTCATAGAGTCTGTGCTCTGCCAGTTGTTCCACAAGTCTTGATCTCTCTATTATGCATTGATAGTTGAGCCTGTGTTAAGGCATCAATCGGGGTGTTGCGTTGCCGTGATCAATTCCGAGCAACGCCTGCCAAAGGTTTTGGCCGGGGATTGGTAAACCCTTAACCTCCGGTTGTATCGCTTAACCGGTGACACTCATCATCACTGTATAGCAGTCGGGTCGGGGCGCTACAAGTTGGTATCAGAGCAGGACTGCCTGTAGGAAACCCTTCTACTGGTCGACGTTGAGTCTAGTGTTTGTGAAAACTATTTTGAAACTAAAAATGAGTTGTGAAAACTTGCTTAGGATTCTTTTTACTCCTTACCTGGTATCGCTCCAACTCTGAGTCACCTTACCTCTATTTGATTTAAAAAGGTTTCGTTATCTCATCTGGTGCTTCAAAATTAGGTGACACGTTGGGTGGGCCGTTCCTAAATCTGTTAACCTGTTACTCCAGCCCACGAGTTACAAATAGGCGTCAGATTAGGAACCACGAGATTTTAAAGGCTGGTATCCATCTCTAGTTATGTATCAGGTTGTCGGATCCAGAGTCTCCAACTCCTTTTGCCGGACCGATGCAACTCCAATTCTTCAAGACCACGGTTAAAACCCAGAGAATGGAGGAGCCCAAGGTCTTGAACCGAAGGTCCCGGATTGTACTTTGGTTCTGGTGTGTTGAATTATGTGGGTTGTCACCCATGTGATCCTCATGCTACTTGTGAATCCCGGTACATGAAGCTGACCTTTAACCCTAGTCCTTTATGTGGTCTGTGTGGTAAATGGTTGAACCTTAATTTCCCACACCTCGGATGGCTATGTATCTTTAACTCTGCCATAGCAGGAGATTCTGTCTTGGAATCATCGGGTTACGACCAGGATTCCCCTAGCGAGTCTCCCAACTATGTTCGTGACTCTGCTGCATCTCTCCTTTTGGGCATGGTTATCACAATTGAGTAATAACCGGTGCATCTTCAACATCTTAGCATTTCTCCTGAGCATGTTTCGTACTCTAACCTGCCTTCCAACCTTTGTCTGTCAGTTGACAGTAAAATTTTATCGTGCGTTGGTATGTTCCGATGCAAGTCACTCTCTCGATCCGTCAAGACTTTCCACTTCGTCTCGATAGAAGAAACAACTCTAGTACCTTGTCCACTTCTCGGACCAGGTCAAAGTATGGTAATCTGCAGAATGAGGGCCTTGTTTAGCTTTTGTTCTGCTCCACCTTAGAATGTCACCCTCTTTGATATCAGGGTATTGTATTGAGTATCATGATCCTCTTGATGAAGTGATGCTCTACACTTTGTTACTCTGCGTTTCCGAGTGACTTGTTACTCGAGAATGATAATACGTGAGCAATGATGTGGCTATCGGATATTCTTAGCAGTTCTTACTGTGCCGAAATCAAGGACATCCATTGTCCTCCTTAGCATGATTGGTTAGCCAATCAATAAGTTGAGTTTGACAGTGCTACCAAGTCAGTTGGCTCTGATGCACTCCCTCGGTCAAAGAGCTAGGTCCGTGCCGAAGCTCCCAAGACCACCTCGTTGTGCCTTGAAAGGCATGATCCTCTCTTGAACTCAAGATCCACCGGTATGTCGTGGTATCCTATATGTGGATCGTGATATTCTGGAGGTCTTTCCAGAAGTATCGCCAGGTTGTCACCTGACCGTGATGTTGAGCTTATGAGTAAGCTGGTTCTCCGAACAACTCCCTTCTCCAAGAAAATCGTGCTGGATGTCCTGAATTATTTGGTTGAGCTTAAACAACTTGGGAAGTTAAAAGACAAAAGCTCTATCTGATATAGTTCCTTCTCAAAGGGATGTCTAGTTTGTTCGTGTTGAAGCAAGGTGGTATCTCCTTTGTGGATATGCTATCCTACAACCTTTGATTTGAGTTGGGCTATCGTCAAATCAAACTCAGACCTACCTACCTGAATGTGTTAGTCTGACCAATACTTATGCCTCGTTCCGGTGAAATATGAGTCTACCGTCTTGGAGTATCTGAATAAGTTTGTGTTGAGCCCATCAACTACCTTCTTATCTTCTCCATGTTTGAGGAGATTTATATTGGATATTGGGCGTTAGCATTGGAAAATTGTTGGAACCAACTTTGTGTCTTCACAAGGTATGTGTTCTGGACGTTAGAAGTGACTTTCCCTGGTTCACGTGCAAGTGCTGAGAGATGTCGCCGTGGATCTGAGTGAATTGTCTGGTTTCCTCCGAATCATTTCAACTCGATCATGCATGTGTGGAATATTCTCGGAATGGTATGTTGTTACCTCCTTTCCTTGAGAATTTCATCTATGCATCCAAGCCACTGATTGAATTGTTCCAGAAAGAGAGGAAGTCTGAAAACTTCTTCTGTCTTCGTTGGTGTTTCCCCAGCAGAGACTCAATGGTGTATTGTTGCAGGTAATTCGATAGGTGTAGATTGTCCTCTAACAAGTTGCTAATACGTGAGTTCCGCAATCTCGTTCCTCCTTTGGAGTTTGACATTCTAGTCTAGCTCTTGGGGTTCTAGCAAATGTAATCCGCTGGGAGCCTCTGCAAGGACTTCCTATTCAAACCTGTTGAGTCTGAAGTATCTCTACACCTGACCAGATCCAAATCTCGATTAGAAACGATAGTTGGTGATCCTCAAGAAGCTTGACCCGATGTCTAGCACCTCAAGAAGTTTTCCCGATACTAACGTTCCCGGGGTTTCTAAAGTTCTCCCGGTCCATCTTCATGATCGTTCTCCTGTGATCCGAAATGCTCCTCCGTGAGGAAAGTTCTACTCAAGCCGACTAGTACAAGTTACCTCTTCGTCTGTTGGAATCTTGTTTCAACACTATCCCTCAGAGACTTAAGGCCTTGTGCAAAGTTCATATTCTGAATCCTTGAGAAACAGTTGTCTACCAACTGGAAACTCCTTAACAATCTCCCGTCAAACGCATGTGTCTCCTAACTGTCAAATCAAGGGATGCTTGAAGCCTCATCCTAAGTTCTACTGGGAGGTACTCGGTCGTTGTATCTTCACCAAGATCCCTCCTCCCGGTGAGGTTTCCTTCTTCCCTATGGTGTATGTTGATAGTGACCTCGAAGCGAAGCCGATGAAGATCTTCACGATGCTCTTGATCAACCTCTTCAAGGAAGAAGCCGAGAAGATCGTGTGGTACCGTGGTAACCTTCTTCCCTCTTTCCTACTCTAAGAATCTCGGGACGAGATTCCTGTAAGGGGGGTAGAATTGTAACAGCCCCAAGTTTGTAAACTGAAGTTTTGTGAATAAAATTTCCACTTTTGCATTTCATTCATGCATCATGGCATTATTTGCTTAAGTGCTCAAGTTGAAACAAAGATTTGGAAAACAAATTAAAAACAAATGGAAACAAAGGCAACAATTGTTTCCAAACAATCTAAATCCAAATGAGTTTGTTTGTGACAAAATCAATTCAAATAAACTTCCATATTTGTCAAGGAAGTTCCTAGGGTTCAAAAACAATATTTTTCACATGCTTAAAAGGTTGCTAAAGTAATAACATTTGGAAATTTAGCAAAATGCCATATTTTAAACCCAATGAACAAATGTGGGGCAAAACATTTTATTTTTAACCACCAATTTTTGTGGAGCCTCTATATGACAAAGGAAACCTGCACAAAAATTTACAGAATTTTTGGAAGTGTTTAAGTGCCCCAATTAATTCAGAAACAATGCTGCTTATTTCAATACAGAACAAAAAAGGGCCTTTTGGTAAATAGAAAACGAAGGGTAAGGGGTTTTCTGCAAATTTCCCTTTCTTCTCTGTAGCGAACGGGCGGCCGAGCCGCACAAGCTCGCTCGACGCCGACGACGCTCAGCCGCGCGATGCCGCCTCCTCCCTGCTGTCGACCATCCCCGCGCCGCTGCCTGGTACAAGGAGGTGCCCAGAAACCCTAGCCCCTGCCCCCAGCTCTCTTTCTCTCCACGAACCCGCACCGCACCCGAACATGGCCGAAGCCTAGCCCAGCTCGCCGTCGCTACCGCCGTCGACTGGAGCCGCCATTGACGAATCGGCAAGAACCAGAAGCTCCATCTCGTCGTCGTCTTCCTCCCTGCCCAAGGAATCAAGCCGGATCGCCGTCGTTGCGGAGATCGACGCCATCTTCTCCGACCACGGCCGCCGGACGTCGAGGAAGCTCGCCGCCTCTTCCGTCCACCCCCGTCCACTCCGAGCCCACGCACGCGTCAAGGGTGAGCACGCGGATCTCCCTGGCATGCTCATTGTCTTTATTAGGCCGCGTAGCCCGTAGTTCCGCCGGGGCCGTAGCTCGCCGCCGCCGTGGGTCGTCGCCGGAGCCCTTAACGAGGACCATTTGGTCTGTAGCTGCACCCGTAGGAGCCCCGTACCCGTGCGCATAGAACGCGCCCCGTAGATCACCCCCACGCACGTCGTAGCGCCGCCGCCGTGCGCGGCATCGTCGCCGTGATCACCTCCCGAGCGCGCCGGTCTGCGCTTCCGGCACGGTCAAACGACCAGTGGGCCGCGTGCTGGCGTGGCGCCTGCGTGGCTGCCACCGTGGCAAGGTCCCACCCCGTCAGCGACTGTGGCTAGGAAGCCACAGGGTGAAAAACGTCTCGGCGAATTTCTGTTTAATAAGAAAAGGGAAAAACAGAATTGCAGATTAAAATCTTTAATTCTAAAATACATAACAAATCGAATACTTCTCCAAAATTTGCAAATAATATATCAAAATGTTCAGAAAAATAAATGGAGTCTATTGGTGTAACTCACACATCCAACTAAATTAGTTTATTTGATATTTTATTAAATGGAAGAAAATGGCAGAAAAGAAAAGATTCTTGGAAAATCCATATCTTTTTATTGCTAGATCACAAAAATGCAAACTTGGTCTCTAAATGACCAGGGGAAGAAACCTTACATTTTTCATGTCAATTTCATGTTGAAATAAATATTGGAAATAATTGTTTCTTGCCTTTTTGTAAAATGGCAGAAATGAATTGGATTTTGTAAAATTCATAACATTATAAAAATTGATCCAAAAATTAAGTGTGATACACCAAAATGTTCAGCAACAAAAGTAATTCAAGTTTCACTTCATTTTCAAGCACGGATAAATAGTTTTAGTGTTGTTTAAAATGAATTACTAAAGTGGCAGCACTAAATCTAATATTGAAAATGCAATAACTTTTATTGGATAATCAGAAAAATGTGTTTAATATGTCAAAATGCTCATAAAATTATGAACTAACCAGTAACCTCAAATTCATGCATGTTTGCATCATATTTCGGTACTGTACATTTGCAAAAATGTCTAATTCCATTAAGTTTAAATATGGGGATTATTCCAAATAATGCAATAAATATAATTGGGACCCCATTTAACTTGTTGGTCATGCTCAATGTTTTTATGGTGCATCTAAAATGTCATATCATCATTTTGTATGCATTGCACAATTGCCATGTGTTGATTGTTGTTTTTGCTTTCCGGTGTTGTTTGCTCTCCGGTAGATCACGAGTTCGGAGTTGAGCATCATTACTCCGACGAGCAGTTTGACTACTCCGCTCAACAAGGCAAGCGTAATCCCCCCTCTGAGCATGTCTCCTCCTATGTTTTCCGCAAATATTTTCTCCACTATATTATAGCATGCGGTTCCAAATGTCAATTTGGTTGGATTAGAGTATCCTATAGTTGCATTATGTTTCCGATGCCAATACCTGTTCCCTCCTAATCTCCATAGGATTACTTTGTTGGCCTGAGTTAATTAACTATGTACTGTATATGCTTAGCCATGCTTAGTTAAATGCTTAGTTGTCCGGTGGATATTTCGTTGTTGGAATTGTTGACGGAATGTCCGGATGATGGTGGAGAAATGTGGATACTGATAATAAACATGCTTAAAGGTGGGGATGAGAGGCCACATGGAATGTGGTGGGTCGTCTCGTTCTCGCCGCCTAGGTGCGAGTTCTCTACCTCTTGAACCAAGAATGAGCGCGCTTCCATTCGGTGGGGTATATGGAGCCCTCGTCGACCAACTAACTTGGGCAGGACTAGCCAGGGTCCTCTAGTTTGAGCTTCCTTTTGCGCGTGTTAGGAAAATGAGTGGCCACGGGCAGGGTGTTGTGATCCGCTGCTCCGTCCTCACTGATGATCCTGGGTTAGTCTTTAACAAGGTAAAGGTTGTAACCGTTCCCACTCAGCCGGCTTTCCCGGAAGAGAGCTACGTGTAGGCAATGAGCCGGGCGCTACCGAAGGTAAACACAGTGCACCCCTGCAGGGTTAAATCTTTTCGAAAAGCCGTGTCCGCGGTTATGGACGAACTTGGGAAGTGAAGGAAAGATCATAGAATAACTTGAACGGAATGATTAAAAACTGGGTACTAAAGGTACCACTCAAGATTGCAAGGTTGACTTCCTCGAGGGTGATTCGGGGAGGTGCCTTTGTAGAACAGGTACAGTGGTTGATGATGGTTGATGTTGAGAAAGGTGATGAAAGAAAAAGAGTTACTTCTTGTCCCCTTTTTTAAAATACTCTGTTTAGTCGATGCCAATGAGTTATGTTTCCATAAATAAAATCAGCTTTATGCAAAACAGCCATAAAACCTTGAAAGCCTCATCGAGCTAAAGCTCTATATTTAATCTTGCGAGTTCGTCGAACTCAACGTCGTTTGTTTTGTTTCAGAGGAGGACTTCACCGACCTCGAAGGTGGGTTCTTTGTGGACGTCGACGAGTAGTCTGGGGTTCCCAGGTGGCAGCTTGGGACATCCTGGAACAGCTGGCGCTGGAATGTTTATCTGTAGGCCTCTTAGGCCATATTTTGGATCTTGTTGTTTAGAACAACTTAATTCGCTTCCGCATGTTGTAATGTTGGGTCTGTGACCTCTGGTTGTAATTTGCTATCTTCCTCTATAATAAGAGTTGAACTATAATGATTTGTTTCGTAGAGTCTGTGATGTGCCAGTTGTTCCACAAGTCTTGATCTCTCTATTATGCATTGATAGTTGAGCCTGTGTTAAGGCATCAATCGGGGTGTTGCGTTGCCGTTGATCAATTCCGAGCAACGCCTGCCAAAGGTTTTGGCCGGGGATTGGTAAACCCGTAACCTCCGGTTGTATCGCTTAACCGGTGACACTCAGCATCACTGTATAGCAGTCGGGTCGGGGCGCTACAGGCGAGGTGAGAGGACGATGGGGACGGGAGGAGCGGGAGGAAGAGGGCCGCCGCCGCTGCTGCAGGTCGTCCGTTGCAGCCCCAACCATAGCTCCTACCTGATCCCGTCCACCACCGGCGGCGCCCTCCTGGCCCTCCTGGAAGCCGACCTACGCAGCGCGAGGAGGGGAGGGAGAGGTCGAGGCGGGCGCACAGGATGCGCCGAGCGTGAGAGCGATGGGGAGGGGCGGCGGAAGCAGGAGAGGCGGCTGAGAGCGAGAGGCGATTGGGGGAGGAGGAACGAGCATCGATTGGAGGCTAGGGTTTGAACCCGGCTCCGGTTTTGTCTCCCTGCGGCCTGCGCGCGCGGAGGGGCGCATGAATAGTGCAAATGGCGCATCCAACGGTCACCGGTGAAACAGTAAGGCGTTTTTGGTAGATCGGACGGACCAGGTTTATGGGGTGACGTGGATGGGGGCAAACATGGGAGGTTGGACTGAGGCTTTATAGAAGTAATACCATGTTCTTAAAAGGCGTGCACTTGGTCAGTTCATCCAGCTAACAATCTATTTCGTGCATCACGTATGTCAATGTCACATAGACACCTGTCTGTCAAACCATAGAAAATGGGCCAACAAGCAATGGAGTATATGGGGGGTCAAAAAAAATATCAGAAACCCGCCCACCCGCTAGATACGCCAATAACGTGATGTACTGCGACAGCTGCTGAAACTCTTGCAGCAAATAATCACAGAGGATAAACATGGACCAAGGACAAAGAAACGTACATGATTTTGTTGAGCTTAATTAACTGCTAATTCAGTTATATCTCGAGAAAATTATGTCAACTCCATGATTCCTCCTGACTCTTCCTCTATTTTTCACATCCAAGGTGGGAAATTCTTCTTCAACGGGGGTTGACTTGGAAAGTTCAGATAAGGTGTTTGAACGAGGCAGAACTGAACAAGTTGGAGCGGAGCCACTAGAAAAAATCATGGGTGAATTTTTTACTTCGCGGGGCAGTGGCAACTCCTGAGAATTTTACCAAATCTCTATGCAGGGGTACAGGTTTCCTTTCAAGATCTAGAGCTAACAAAAATGAAGCAACTAGTGTTTAACAGCTGCTGCAAGCTAACATGCAAAGAGCACAACACGTCAAAAACAGAAGAGAACTGCTGCATATATGATGTTACCATACACCATATATAGAACTCAAACCGATTTGCGCAGTCGACTGAACTGCTGAAGTAATCACACAAATGTGACTAGTAACAAGAAGCGGAAACAACTGGTTTACACGACAGATGCTCGCAGCAAAGTAAGCATTTCAGAACGAATGCTGGAATTTGACGAACCTTTTATATACTATGATGTCAGGACATCAAGTAGTATCACAAGTTCAGTAGAAGCTTATCAGGAATGCACACCTTTGATATTCAACATTTCACCTTATAAGCTCATCTTGATCCAATCAGCCAATCTAAAATCTTCTACTGTTTATCTCTGAACTGGGCAAATCCCCTTTCTGATTTGGTCGTCAATTGATTGGTTGAAGCCTAACAAAAACTTAATTTGCGAGACAAGAACTGTGATTTTGACAAGCGTGGTAAAATATACTCCTTGGTCAAGAACATGCCAAAAAGCTGGCAACCATCATAATAAACAAAGATCTTTCAAGAAATCATAATAAACAAAGACCAAGACACTAGTTATCAACGATGCAAGCATCCACATGAGGCCACCACAATATTGACCTCAAGCCGATTTCCGTATTCTACTGACATAGTGAAGTAATCACCAACAAGTTGAGAATCCATTTAGTAAACTGTAGTTCACAAATATGACTAATAAGGAACCGGAAACAACTGATTTACAATACCGAGGCTCAAAGGAAATTAAGCATTTCAGAATGAAGGCCCTTTTAAATACTATGATATCAGGACATCAGGTAGTAATCACACAAAGTTCACTAGAAACTTATCAAGAATGCGCACAACTTTGAAATTCAATATTTCAGCTTAAGCTCATCTCAATCCACACAGAATCTATAACGTTACTGTTTAACTCTGGCATGAGCAAATAAAAAAAATGCAGAATGAAGGCTAGGGTAATACTATGATATGAGGACATCAGTAGTATCACACCAAGCTCACTAGAAGCTTATCAAGAATGTACAACTTTGATATTCAATGTTTCACCTATCAGGATCCCATCAGCCAATCTGAAGTGTTCTACTGTTTATCTCCGAATTGGTCAAATCCCCTTTCTGATCTGGTTGTCAGTTTGGCTGGTGGAAACCTACCAAAAACTTTGCTAGACAGGAATTGTGATTTTGACAGGCATAGTAAAAATATAGTACTACATTAGTCAGGGACGCATACACATGTTAAATCTTAAAAAGCTGGCAACCATCATAATAAACAAAGACCAATACTTCTTATCAACGATGCTAACATCCACACGAGGACACCACTCTTGGAGAAGACATGACGCAGTAGCAAAAAACAGAGCAGAGCAGGAAATTATAACCAATAAGATGTTGCAAACATGAAATTCATCACGACATAGCATGAGCACAGTTAACACAGGTCGACATAGCTAGACAGATCGACATAGGTGGATGCGGACATCAGACACATACATATATAGTGAGATGATTAAGCTAGATGTTGATGGACCAAATGCAGATCAGTCGGACTGAGTAGCAGGAGGAAGCTTCAGCTCTGGCGCTGCTGCTGCCGCGGACGCATCCACAGCCTGCTTGACGGGGACGGGCGCGGCAGGCAGCTTCGCGTCCTGCAGCAGCTTGTCGATCGCCGCCGCCCTCCTCTGTGACCCGAACGGATCGAGCGACGCCGACGGCGGATCAGCTAGCGCGTAGACGTCGATCCATCCCTCCCGCGGCGGGTCTCCCTCCTTGTAGCTGCAGGCGGGCCGGGCCGCTGGGGCTGGGTTGCTCCTGGGGGTGCCGGTGCAGGGCCTCAGCGCCCACTTCCCCGCCTCCGCCATGAGGCCGCCGACGAGCCCTACTCGATTCCGGCGCGCTGGTTTGGGGGGAGGCGGCGGCGTCTGGTCGATCGATTCTTTTTTTTTTTTTTTTTGAGAAAACGGCTCACGTATGAAGAAGAAAACCCTTCCAGCCTCCTCCCGATTTGAGCAAATTGCACATAACACCACATGTTGGTGCAGCTGTTGCACAGAACCACAACTTCGACTTTGTTTTGCACAGAACACCAGTTGTTGACTTAATTATTTGCACGGAACACACAGGTACTCCCTCCGTTCCAATTTAATTGACTTGCAACAACCCAAATAGACAATTAGTGATTCTTTGTTAGGTGGACAAGTAAATCAAAACAATCGTTCGTTCAGGCACGAGGCCTCTGCCATGGAGACGACGGCGGAGGCGGCGGCGCCAGGCCCGGCGACAACGGCGGAAGCGGCGGGGCGCCGGCGTGCCGGAGGCGAGGACTCCATGCTGCGCCACCATGGACAGCGCCCTTGCTCGACGGCGGTTATCCAATGGGGAATCTGGTGGCGAGAACTCCATGCTGCGCCGGTGCCGAGCGTGTCGACGTGCCGCCGGCGTTGATCCGATGGGTGTTGCCGCCGTGGTGGTTGCGGCCACGGCAATCCGATGGGGAATCCTGGACCAGAGCTCCCACGACATCAATCTGTTCTTCCTTCGTGTATGTGCTCCACCTATATCTGGGTGGAGCTTTTTTCTGTTTCAGTGTAGCTCTTGTATGTTGTGAATAAATCCACAAATTTTCAAGGTGTATGATACGACTATGAATTGTTACTTGGCTGATACATTTACATGGTACATAAATCAAGTTGACACCAAATTGACCAATTACCAATTCGTGGCAAGATATATCCAGACAACAACCTGATATATTCAGATAGCTTCATGTTTACTGTCTCATGGCACATACAAAATAAGAGTCAAGATATTTTTGAATCATTACATGGCTCTTGTGATTTCATACAAATATGATAGCTTCATATTCACTATCCCTGCCCATTACTTGCATCTCCTTGACATGTATCTTCTTGATATGCCTGCCCATTACTTGCTGTGAAGTAACCATAAGGGCTGTGTCAGTGTAATGCACCCTCCGTCGTCCTCCACGCATAGAAGGGAGCTTCTGCCTTGGTGCAGCTGGAGCATGCCGTGGTGGCGCTGGAGCTTCTGGAGTAGGTGTTGTAGCTTGCCGAGTTGATGTTGCAGGTGCAGCTTGAGTTGGAACTCTAGGCTGAGCAGCGGTGGGAGCTTGTCGATGTGCTGAAGCTGGAGTTGTAGCGGTCTGAGGTGCTGAAGGTGCAGCTTGCCGAGGTGCCGTGAAGGGAGCTTGCCGTGGTGCTGCAGGTGGAGGCGTTGGAGTTGGTGGAGAGGCAGGAGCAGCAGGCATGTCCATGTACTCAGGCCGCTGACGGTTACTCTGTAACAACACAAATTGTTATGTATAACATCATGGGGCACATTAATATATAATGACATGAGCATAAATTAGTTACCTTGTGTCCTGCTTTCCTAATTGCTAGATGAGGCTTCAAAGGTTTGGTACATGTGGTGTACCTATGCCCTTTAAGTTTACAATTCGAGCAAGTAATTGTTGTCATTTTCCTAGTACCATCAGGTCCTTCCCCTGCACTAGGCCTCCTCTTTTTCTTTTTTCGGCCAGGTCTGCTATGGAAAACAGGAGGCTCTATATCAATTGTATCTGTTTTTACCCAATCATGTTGACCTGGCACTGGATAAATCATCTCCTGGTAAGCGAGGGCATACATTGGCTTCTTGAAGAAATCACTAATGAAATCTTCAGGGTATTGTTTTGATTTGTAGATGACAGCTATGGCATGTTTGCATGGCACTCCTGTTAAGTCCCATTTCCTGCAACCACATGTTTTGTTGCGCAGATTCACGGAATGCACATCTCTGCTCCCATTACTTATTATCTCAACTTGCCAGATATCATTTCCGGCATTTACCGGCGTGCACCACCTAGACAACCTCTTCTCAGTCTCAAGTTTTTCCGCATAGTGTGGTGTTATTTCCCAACGTGTAACACCAACACCATCTCTAGCAACTGCAAACTTATCCATAAGCTTGGTCCTTATCTGATCCATCATAGTCACTATGGGCTTGTCCCTTTGGTCTAGGATGTAGCTGTTGAAAACCTCACTTAAATTATTGACAATTAGGTCTGTCTTGCATATTGTATCCTCACAGTCTGAAGGTAATCTCTTATCCTAAAATATTGACTCTCATGGTGTCCATCAATCACCTGTAGTGCTTTGTTCTTGGCCCTATATGCCATGTGCTTGGAAATTGGAACCCCATGGTCCCTCATAACCATGTCAATTAGGGCTTGAATCTTCATATCGGGGTCACTTCTAATCTGATCTTCATAAGCCTTGCTCACCCAAACACTGTTGATTCTTGAACTTTCATTCGTCTTCCCACATGTGTGAGGCAAAACAAGCCCTCGAATTACATGTGTAATTTCTCCTTTGATAGTTGATGAAAGAATTGCAAAGGGACATGTGCCTCCGGACTTGCAACAAACAGTGATCCTATCATGATCGTTTCTCAAATATTCAAAGTCCCTTTGATTCACAATATGATAGTTTGTTAGTGCCCTTCTGTACTGGTGGACGTCTACAAAGCACAACTTTATTTGGAACAACTCATGTGCAACAGGACTTGATTCATCATAATAAGTTCTCTTTAATAGCTTCTTTGATCTGCTCTTCCTCTTTGTAATGGACACAGCCTTTACATCCACAGCTCCATCATCATCGCTGGAATCACTTAACTCCCTGCAGTCATCACTTGCTTGATCACTGAATTCCATGCTCTGTTCCTCTAGAACTCCTTCTATTGCCCTTCTCCTGGCTGCTCTTGATAACTCTGCCTTGTCCCTAGCATTTTTTCTCCTACCTTCTTCCCGGATGTCTGTCGTCTCTTCCCTTGTCCTCTCTTCCTCAAGTACATCATGTTCTACTGTGATTGCTGTTGGGAAGCAGTCCTCAACATCTGTATCACCTTCACAACGAACAAGAAAATCCTCATAATGGTCAGAGTTAGTCTCCTCTCCGTCAACTTGGCATTCCTCATCAACAAAGCTTTCAACTTGGGCATTTCTTCTCTGTGTGCCATCATCTGTACAGATTCATCATTGGGCCAATCGAAATGCCATTGTGTCACATTGCCCATCATCTCTCCCCCATGGAAAGAAATGTCAGCATAATCCTCCAACCTAAAGCAAAGACGACCAATGGTTATTATTATGTCCAATTTCAACTTGAATTCACAGAAAAAATCAACTAAAACTGAACGTGGTTTCCTAACCGGCTGAAACCAAAATAAATGTACTCGTACCCACACTTTTTTTCATGAAATTGCACAATCCATAAACGAATCTTGCAGTACCCAATCTAATACAACAAATTTTAGACAAAAATAATGTTTGTACGTCGATCAAAATTAGATTTTTCTGCCGCCAAACTAGGGTTCTTCCTCCCGGTCAAACCCCTGACCCAAACAATAAAATCCAGAAAAAAAGCTCTGCCGATGAATCATACCCACTGAATTGGCCGGGGACGTCGAAATCCATGGCGCCCGCCGCCCTTGTAGCCGGCGAGCTGCTGCCCTCGCCGCCGCGCCGGGTCGCTTCGAAGCCAATACTGCTCCAGCCAAGGCAAGGTCTACGTCACCTCCATTCGCTCCGACCCCGTTGAGGTCTGGCTCGCATTCCCCCATCCCGACCACCGGCGCGCCACCAGCCCCGCCGCCGTCGCCGGTCTCCAGGTCGCCGCCTCGCTCCATCGACTGTATCGGCAAGTGAGAAACGAAACGACCAGTGCAGGGGTCATGGAGCGTGCGTGGCTGGTCCTGACAATGGGCCCTACTGACTAATGGGCTATTAGGGTCGCTAATGTGGTTGTCTGTGGTCTGTGCAAATAATTAACTCAACAACTGGTGTTCTGTGCAAAACAAAGTCGAAGTTGTGGTTCTGTGCAACGGCTGCACCAACATGTGGTGTTATGTGCAATTTGCTCTCGCGATTTGCATCGGCCCAGTTCGTGAACCATACCTTCCGGTCCAGTCCACAGTTGCACTGGGCCAGGACTCACTTGTTTTCCTTTTTCACTTTCCTTCCGTTCTGTTTTTTTTTAACTTAGCTTATAGCTTATACTCCCTCCATTCCGAATGAGATGACTTGTGATCTATCACATGTGGATAACTTAAATCCACATGTGATGTATAGCAAGTCATCTAATTTAGAACGGAGTGAGTATTACTACTTTCTTCGATCCATAACAGTAGCACAAATGGATCATGGATTTAGTACAAATGGATCGGAAGAAGGCATGACTTGACACCGAAAAGAGACATCGTGCGTAGCCCCTGCCAGGATCAGGCTTAACACATGACGCCTCCCCTAGGAGCGACGCGGGGGCTTTTCAGTTCCGACAGTGTAATTCGCTGCACCTCTAGTTGGACAAGGAGGCACACCCATATGGCCATATTTACTATATTGTCGAAGAGGGTCGCGTGACTACACGCTCGCTCGACATGTCATCGTCAAAACATCCGAGTTTTATGACGTGTACATACGTGTTACACATTTCTATATCCGACGTCGCCCATGATTTCCCAATCATGGAACACTCGCATATTGGAGATTTTTCACATTGTAGGAACCTTTTTTCTTGGATCAGTGCCGATATGATAGGATATTTGCATCTTCTAATTTGTGCGTATGACATTTACTCTATTAAACACGGTCACGTTTCAAACCGATACCCACATTACTTTATACATCAAAAAACCTGGATACATTTAGATAAAAAATGAAAAAAAAAAGTATTTTACAGATGAGAGCTAGCTGCCATGTGGGCTTGCCCAGCGTGGCGGCCCATGATATATCCATGACTGGAGCGATGCCATCAACTTTAGTTGTGCTTGGACTAATCAAAGCCCCAAGGCCAGTCAGCTAACTCTCACTGTGCTCTCACCATTTGAGCTCGGTGACGGAAATCACCGGAGCGACGTAATTAAGCTGGTCACACTGCGCTCCTACTAGCGCAGCATATGGCCGTGATGGCCCCGGCGGCTCGGTTTAGATGGGCCAAGCCCGCTGTTTGCTCTGCCTCTCCGCGTCGCCCACGTCCAGGTCATGCGCCGGCGTCGAAGCTCGAAGCCCGCCGCTCCATCCTTCCCATCAGCGTACTCCGCTAGTTCTCCGCCGCGTGCGCCGGTCGCCTTGATCCGGCAGACCAATGTCCTCCTGCAGGAGATGTTTGTGCGATCGATTGCGGTGGCCAGGCAACTAGCACTCACTCGTCAACGAACCCAATTCCCAGCTGAATTCCTTCAATTTTAGCGCCTCCCGCATGTGTGGTGGTTGGCTGTGAAGAAGAAAGCGATGAGGTTGGGGATTGTATTTGATTTCCCGCAAATTGGAGCATGTTGGTTTGTGGTGCGTCAACGAAACAAATCCCCAACTGAATTCCTGCGACTCATGTGTAGAGCTTGTTGACTCATCTGAATAATCATCATAGTTTTCCTGCCACGACGCAGTATTTTCTCCGCTGAAATTCAGACAGAGAGGAGAATGTATGTATGTTTGTGCGTGGTATTTTTTTTTCTTTCAATGCTGTGACCTGCCCACGATTTACTATTTAGCAAAACATTTGGAGCAACCTTTTTCTTACCGTCCCATTGGGATGAATTAGGCACATGATCGATGCTAGTTAAGTAGTGGCGGAGGACGAAAGAAAATTAAGGCCGGGCAAAATCTAAAGCACGGAGGCAAGAACAACCGGAAATAAAGCTCTCAGGCCGCCGGCAGTAGCTAACCTCCAGAGACCTGAGTCGCGCCGCCATTCCAGCCCAGCCCGACCGTGGCTCCCTTTGATCTGGAGGACCCCGCTGCCCACTTCAACGCCATCAGTGCCCTTCCCATGCGAGTCTGTGATGCGTGATTCGTTCCGACTTCCGACGTACGGTGCGGCGCCGATCATGCGAGCACAAAGATGAGCGACAGTTACACTTGGAGGTAACCGTGCAGTCGGCTCAGCTAGCGAGAGCAGCCCAACAGGCAACAGCCAACGCATGCGCAGCAGTACTTGTTAACCTTCCAGTTTCCTCTTTTTCTTTTCTGAGACTAGCCATAGTGGGAGTAATATAGGTAGTATCATGCATGCCACGTTGGCAAAAAGATGACGTGTCACTGTAGTTAATGAGGAGAGAGATTGTAGTGGTATCATAGGTAGATACCGTAACATAACGGATTCCAAAACAAGATGTGTGTACAACCTAATAAATATACTAGTATATGATATCACAAATATGTTACTACCCACTATGGGACTAGTAACATAGACTAGTATCATATGCATGATACTAGTGTATGATACTCCCCACTATGGCTAGTCTGAAAAAAGATTTGTACGTACATGAACCGCCGCACATTTGCATGTGCCTGATTTTAATCAGCAACCGCCAGCGCATCAACGGCCCAGCGAGTTTCCGTTTTTTTTATTTTCACGAGGGAAATTTTCTTCTACATTTAAGAAGTAGAAAATCATATTCCCTTCTACATTTTCTTGGGAAAGAATGTCAGATACGTCATACGTGGCATCCATGGTATGGTGTTGTATATGTTGGATTGCATTGGTTAACTAATCATGGGATAAGTGTTGAGCAAATCATTGAAGAAATGTTTATCTTTTATTTTATCATGCGATCCGCACTACAACATCATGAGAAATGAAGTGGAGAACAAAATGGTGGAAACTGCCTGACATGACTAGGTGAATGGCAACCGCATGAACAACTTTTTTTTAGATAAAGAACCGCATGAAGAATAGCGTGAGGTTTTATGACAGACGCATGAAGAATAGTGAGAAGTTCAGAGATATCCATTGTATAAATACTCATGTTCTGCCCTTATTCAAGACTTGTGATTTCACAAATGTAAAACCAATCTACTGATCCTGTAGTTTAGAATATTGGAGGAAAACAATAGCTAACCAAGTAGTGGTACTAGTCGAAGTATTATTCCACATACGCCGGAGAAAAGATGATACTACAACATAGAAGACAAGTATTTCACATAGTCTACCATGCGGAGGCGGTTGTTCTAATCTTCATATAGACAAGTCGCTACCATGGGGTATCCACACGCCAATCGCCGACCTGGAGAATGTGTCTCGTGTCTCATCCTTGATGTCGTGCAAGCACGCTTGACAAAATGTTTGTACCACGCCGTAATTCTAAACACAAGAAATGGCAAGAGAGCAAACTTGGTATGCATGTTGAGTTTTGGGCCTATTGTTGCTTGGCTGGGCTCATCAGCAAGTCCACTGCTCCGTGAAAGAAATATTTTCCGCAGAATATCTCACTGACATTTTCTGCCAATCGAAATGGTCAATGGAATAGATAGTTTTCTGCCGAACTAAATCGTGTCGTGTGCTCTCTTACTTTTTAACGCTTGAATAAGATGGATGGGACAGAGATCTTTCAGACAAAAACTTACAAAACGGCTAGCCCGCAAATTTTGACACGAAATGGTCCCATGGTCTAGTGGTTAGGACACCAGACTCTGAATCTGGTAACCCGAGTTCAAGTCTCATGGTCCCATGGATGGGACCTCATTTTTCTTTCTTTTTCTGTTTTGCATTTTGCCCAAAGAAATACTACTCATGTATTTTTCCGTGGAACTCTTATCCACCATCGCATCTCGAAAAGAAATTTATTCCCCCTTTCGAACCATTTTGTTTACCAGAATCATTATCCTTAACGTGCACACAGGGAAAATAAACTATTGTTTTATTTGCTCTTTATTATATATCATGTGAATCTATTGTGTAGTATGACGATTATCCTCGACTGTGCCCCAAAAGGAAATTTATTCCTTACCAATCCGGTAGCGCAGGTCCTCATCCTTGATCACCTTTTTTATGTTAAAAATGGCAGCGTGCTCCAGTACACTTGTCGTTTTATGATTTTATACTACACATGTTTGGGAAGACAACAAACAGCGAGTGACACACTGGCACCTCAGTGTCCTGATCCAAATCAACTCCTATCTTAACCACTATTATTATCTATGCAAATTTAGCGAGATGACATATGGTGGCGGGTCTTGTCCATCTCTCATGTGGAGGCGAAAATCTTCTTGTGTGTATCCAGGCTACTGTAAATCCATTTTTCAGTTGACAGTAGGTTCATGGAACGGGTGAAGTGCTAGAAGAAACCACTGTCGACAAATGACAAGGGGCCAAAGGATGAGAATTCACCGGAAAATCAGATTCTATTTTCATTTTCTTGGGAAAGAATGCCGGATGCGTGGCATATGGTGTTGTATACGTGGGATTGCATTGGTTAACTAAACATGGGATAAGTGTTGAGACAATCATTGAAAAAATGTTTATCTTTTCCTTTATCATGCAATCCACACTACAAAATCATGAGACCTTTGTGCGCCCATGCATGTTCTCTTTCCTGTTGAAAAACAAGAGGAGAAAATAATGGTCAAAGCTTCCTAAAATGACTAGGTGAATGGCATTCGCATGAATAATAGTGAGAGGTTCATAGATGCTTTTTGACGGGAGAGGTTCATAGATGTTATCACAATTGCATGAACAATACCGAGAAGTTACGAGATATCCATTGTAAAAATAGTCACCTTCCGTTCTTACTCCAGACTTGTAATTTCACATATGTAAAACTGATCTGACTACCGTGTAGTTAAGAATATTGGAGGAAAACAATAGATGACCAAGCAGTGCTACTAGTCGAGGTCATATTCCACATCTGATAGATAGACGATGCTACTACAACAATGAAGACGCACATTTACATACGCTACCTTATGTAGGCGGTTGCTCTAATCTTTGGATAGACTGTTTAGTTTCGTGAGGTATCCACGGAATGACCACCGATCTCAGTATTTGTACCTTATCCACGGAATAGACTGGTCAATGCCCGCCCAACACTATTGTTCGGCTCCCCTTTTACTGTAAAACTGATAGATATGATATAACTCAAAGGTTCTAGATTAGACGGATAAGAGAAAAATGATATAAGAAATTTGAATCGTGGAGAAGAATTCCATCTAATCTACTCCACGAGTATAATGTTCCATCGTTAGTCTTCTTACAAGCATAATATAAATGTCCATGAGACTGCGTCTCGTGTCTCATTCTTGATATCGTGCAAGTACGCATGACAAAAGTGTTTGTACCACATCGCTTACGAGTATTTTGTTTTTGTATTTTTGTGTGCAAGGTTCACCTTGCCACACGAGTAATTCTGAATCTTGAAGAGAGCCAGCAAACTTGGTATGGACGTTGAATTTTGGGCCTATCGTTCCTTTGTTGGTCTCATTACCAATGGGAGAACCCAAGAGTCCAAGTCCACTTGAGAACTTGCCTGTGGCAAGATAGTTAGCAGGATGGTTGTACCCTTAGCTCACTAGAGTTTAAATCCTAGATTTGACACTGGTGTTTCTCATTTAGCCGGAATATTTTTCAGTGGGAGACGACGTTCCTGTCGATAGCGAGGCGCTGTGGTGACTTCGTCAATCTCAATACCCGATTGCCGGCTCAGTCTTTCGGAGGTGCTAATAAGAGTAGGGTGTGCGTGTGTGCTTAATAGGGGTGAGTGTGTGCACGTGTATATCAGCGTCTGCGTTGTACTGTGTTTCTTAAAAAAGTCCAAGTCCACTACATGGTGAAAGAAATCTCCTGCAAGCAAAGGGCGTGTTTGGTTACCTGCATCGTTTTTCACCTCCTTGTACTCTTGGCCCAGCTGGGCCTGGCCCCCGAAAAACGAGGTCCCGACCATGTTATGCAGAGCATTTGGTTGCCCACAAAGAGCCGGCAAGGCCCGTGCCTCGGCAGACGAGTTTTGAAGACCGGTGTTTGGTTTACATCTCTGTTTCACATACTCTCACCTCCTCTCTTGTGGTGAGTTTAAGCCACACTACCTCAACATCGGTGATGACTCCGGCGATGGAACGGCGTGGTAGTGGTGCGATGATGAACGTTGTGATGGAGGTTACACATGCACTTACACAAGCACTATAGATGCTACCGCGCCGGTGAAGCTCAAGGCGACGAGCGGCGGCGCTAGGTGCAGTATAAACGTGCATATATGAACTACAAAACTTACTCATGTGCGACCTCCGAAACAGAAAAGTTACAATAGGAAAGTTGTGAGGAATGTCGAGATGAACATGCTCCTCAAAGGGCATGTCAAACGGTTAACCGAGTGCAACGAATTTGCCAAAATTCATCCAAAAACGTTTCGAACATCGGTTCAAATTGGAGGAGTTACACTCGACAAAACTTAGAGGTGAGCACATGAATAGAACCTACTCGTCAAGACGCATCTTTTTCATATACACTTTAATTTTATCCGAGGTATATTTAAAGAGACACTAAGTGGAGGAGATTAAGGAAGGTAAGCGGAAACTAACGATAAGCGGACACTAAGTGGAGGAGCCATGTGCAGAGATCCCACATGGGCTGTCGGGTGAGAACGAGTGAGCATTGCTTTGAGTACCGTGCGATGCAAGAACGCAGAGGCGGCCCAGCCCACCAAACACCTGTTTTGCGCTCCAGCGAGCCTGGCCGGGGCATCTGCAGGTAACCAAACATGCCCAAAATGTTGAACGATAGGTGCACGCAGTTTCAGGGAGATAGTTTTCTGCCTTTGGTGTACCGACGGGTGATAGTGATAGTGGGCATCGCCATCTACGCATGGCCCGCGCGTGGGTGAAGGATTTTTATGCTGGCGATATCCGTAACCCGAGCTTCTTCTTACGGTAACACTTGATGAATAAGATGTGCGGGACGGGGATCATCACAGGTTCAGAACAAAACACTTACAAAAGTGCTAGCTAGCAAAATTGTACGCGAAATGGTCCCATGGTCTAGTGGTTAGGACACCAGACTCTGAATCTGGTAACCCGAGTTCAAGTCTCGGTGGGACCTCTTTTTTCATTCCTTTTCCCTGTTTTTGCATTTTGCAAAGAAATACTACTCATGTATTTTTCCTTGGAACGCTTATCCTCCACCGCATCTCGAAAAGAAATTTATTCCCCCTTGGCTGAAAGCCCAGTCTTGCAGTGCAGGTCACCATCCATCCTTGTTCAGTTGTTTGTGTATTTTTAGTAACGCATCTTGTTAGTCAGAGGAGAACGACAGCATGTGAAACGATGACGACACCTCACTAATCGCAGATCTGGATGGACTGAATCACTGATGTTTTTTTAGGGTAATCACTGAAGCTATCTAATCTTGGAGCGAAGGTGCGTGTATCTAATCTGGGGGCATGACCGTAATTTCCTAGACGAGGATATTTTACGTGCTCCTGCGCCGCAGATTGGGCTGCGCCTCCGGGGCCCGCGCCACGTCAAGTGGGCCGTGCTGCCTCGTGCATAGGGATCGGCGCCAGACCTTGTGCTACCAGTCCCCCAACCTTTGCTACCAGAGTCAGCCTCTCTCGAGAAAACAAAACAGAGTCGGCCAAAACCATATTGCTGGCCTAAACAAAAACCATATTGTACATAAAAATATCTAAAACCAGATTACATGAAATTTAATAGAAACTAGACTTGGGATGAACGATGTCGTACATAGCACAGGGAGATGAGTGTCAGATTCTGCTTGATACATAAAAACTTTGCACCGGCCGCATGAAAATGATCGAAATTCTGCTTACAATGAGTAGACAACGAAACATAAGTTGTAAGCTCGTAAGGTTTGAGGATTTGAAAATGGAAACCACTGTCTACGGATAAATCAAGCCGAGCAAAAGCCTCTTTTTACGGTGAATGAGACCATACATTGGTTTTTCTAAAATATAAGACACGAGAAGCTGGCCTAAGAGCATCTCCAGTCGGAGCCCCCAAATCCGGCCCCCAAACTGCGCCTGGATGCGTCCGGACGCGTCCGCGGACAGTGACCGGACAGCCCCGAAAACTGGTGTTCTACAACCATGTACCCCAAAATCTCCCCAAATTGTGGGGCCATTTGCATGTGGTTTGCATTTGATTGGTGGACAAGGAGAGAGAAGAACAAACAAAGGACAAAAGAAAGGAAAAGAAAGCAAAAAGGTGGTGCATGCGGACAGCCCGGACGTGGGCGGACGTGCCTTTCTCCCCCAAACTCTCCCCACATTTGCCTTGGGTTTGGGGGCTGCCGGACAGCCCGGACAAATAAAACCACTTTGGGGACCATGGCTGGGTAGCTATTTTCCTCCCCATAGTGTCCGGGCTGTCCGCCCGGACAAATTAAACCGCTTTGGGGGGCATGGTTGGAGATGCTCTAAACAAGGGAACATGGTTGCACGAACATAATTTTCTCGGTCGAGGTACAATCTCCGTAACCACCTGCGAATACACAAGTAATTGTATCGGTTGGAATAGTTTGGAATTGTCTCAAACTATTTTCTTGGAAACCACGAATGGAAAATTCAAATGGACGAAACTGTGGCTAGTGAAACATTGAGTTCTTAATACAAATGCATATAATGAATTGTGTGGTTTCAATTTAAATACATATTGCATATGGGACGACGGTGATGTCGGCTAATTAATTCTGCAACGTTAACAACGACAACCTTGAAGAAACGAGCATCACACATAGGCTGAAAGTCCTCGAGATGATTTGAGTGCATATTGCGTCGACACTTCTTCCTCCACTAGATTTTGAGGAGCGGCTACCAATTGACACTTCAGACACTCTAGATTATCTATTTTGTTACTAGATTTTGAGGAGCGGAGTACCATTAAATATATATTATTTAACTTGAGATATCTATTTAAAGTTAGATCCGTATATACTCTGAAAGCACTCTAACAATTGTATGAAACGGATCTAGTTTTATTTCATGAAACGATACCATAAATTGATACATATACAATTGCGTTGTAATACTTCAAGGGCAATAAAGGGTAGAATAGTGTGAAAATAATTGTTGCTCAAACTAATGGTGAAACCCATCATAACAAAAGCATTTTCCTATGCAGCCAGACTAGTTAATACACCATTTCTACAAAAAAAAATGCAGTTTTGTTTAGCACTATAAGTGATAATTATTTGAACCGTATGACAATTTGTACCTTTGAGAATAAATGGTTGTGTTTATTATCGTTGTTGCTACTCATACCGTTATATATAATGTATTTAATAATGTCTTAAATGAAACAACGTACTAAACATATAATTGAGTTGAGAATATGTAAAAGTGTTCAATATAAATCATTTCGGAAAGAAAGTTTTTAGTGTAAGTACGTACATGCACAACGGGAGAGCTTGAAAAAAATTAAGGGGAGGGACAATCTACGCCCAAATAATGCCCAACCACACCCATGGTATCATTGTCACATAGGAAAAGCTCGATGGTTTCCATGCAACCCCACCTATGCAGCAACGGCAAATTATCACAACGATGTTGAAACAGAAAAGAGCTCAAAGCAGCAGCCAAGATAGCCACCGGCGTGTTGCATAAACATTTTCTTAAAATTAACAATGTGTTATCGACAAAAGTTATTTTTGCTTGTTTGTGTTTGGAAACGAGGTTGGTGTGTTTTCGAACCCACGACTTATGAGAATCTGCTTACATGGTGCACATGCCTTGCGCTTAGAACAACATAACCCACATCGATTATACCAAGTTGAGGCCTCGTGCCCACTTGGCGTACAGGGTAATCTAATATGTGCAACCAAACATATTTTTTTGCTACCAATTCATCCGTTTTTTTTTCTTAGAACTCCATGTGACGTGACTTGTATTCACGTGGTTTTCAAAATCATACGGAACAAATGTCTCTCGGAGACACCAAACACGAACCTTGAAGAAACAAGCATCACCAAGAAGCTGAGAGTGGTCGACAAGATTTGACTACATACTAGTTGACACTTCAAACACTAGTTTTTTTTAGGAATGACTGCCAATCGACAGTTCATACACTCTAGATTATCTATTTTGTTACCCCTAAACTTTATATTATTTAATTCAAGATATCTCTGTCAAGTTATATATGCTAGATCCATATATATACTCTAAAAGCATTACACCAATTTGTCTAGATATATTTGTGTACATGCGAATGTGGAGAAAACCTAAAACATCTTATATTAATAAATGGAGGGAGTAATACTTCAAGGGCATAAAGTGTAGAATATTGTTCAAATATTGGTTTAATCAAAATGGTTTACATAATTTATAGAATATTGTATGAATAGAAACAACATATAATCATATAGTTGAGTTAAGAAGAGATAAAAGTGTTTCGTATAAATATATAGATGTGTCGGGGGAGTATCCCCGGGTAGGGTCAAGGCTTGGCATAAGGTGGTGTTCGAAGTTGTGCCGAGGTACGGAAAGGGCCGACCTGTTTGGGCCTGGGAAGGTCCGAGCTTCATCTTGACCTGGAGAGTACAGGCCGACCTATTTTGGCCCAGAGGGGTCCGAGGTATACTGTAGGCCAGGGCCGAGGTTCACTGGCCGAGCTATGTTTAGCCGACCTAACTACCCCAGTGCAGTGGTTTGTATTGTGAGTGCAGGAGAAGTTGTGGGGAGGAAGTAAGATCCGACCTGGTAAAGGATATTAAGCGCAAGACCCGAGGTACGGAGCCCGTCACATCCGTGCCGAGCTAACCGAGGTGGTGGGCTGTAGGTCGGGCAGGAGTCAATGCTCCTGTCACTTCCAGCCGGGTACAAGATCGCCGGACACAGGAGCATCTGTCAAGGAGCCTGGCAGAGGCGTGCTCCGGGTTCGGCGGGCCTGCACGTCTCTGATCGCTGACCACGCGGGATCTGGGAAAAGGCTACGAGGTAGCTCTGCCAGGCCATGTCCTGTCTCGGTCAGAGGGGACATGCTAGTTCTGCCGTTAGGCTACAGGAGATGGGCAAGCCACGTCTTGTCCCTGACCGAGGTACGGTGGTACGGTGGTGACCGTTGCAGAGGCATGGCAACAGTGTTCTGCGAGGGGCACATTGGTAACCCGGCTGGCCTATATAGTGGGTTTCACCCCTCCTGCTAGAGGAGGATCCAAGATCGAAGGAGAGACCCCCCCCCCCCCCCGCGCTGGAACCAGTCGATCAAGAGAGAAAGAAAGAGAGAGAGGGAGCTCGGAACACCCCGGAAACACCCCGGAAACACCTCGGAGTGCCTTCTTCCTCCCGTCTAGCTCCATCTTTTACCTCAAGTTCTCACCGTTGTAGCGTCATACAGCTCGAGGAGCAGCTTGTACTTGTCACTCTGAGCTATACACTGGCTAGGATAGTGCTGCAGTAGGGGTGTTACCTCCACAAGAGGGCCCCGAAGCAGGGTACATCGTGGTGTGCTTTGTGTTCTTGCTTTCTTGTTTCTTCGTTCGTGTTCTTGCGTGTTCTTGCGTGTGCACTTCTTGAGTGCATAAACCCTCCCCGGATTCCCCCAACGACCATTCGCCCCATCTTAGCCATACCTATGGCATCTGCCGTGATCCCACCACGACAGTTGGCGCCCACCGTGGGGCAGATTGAGGCGTTGGAGGGAGTTTTCATCCGGACGGGCTCAGGCGAGCGTGTTCTTTCCGGGCTTGTCGCCAAGATCGGAGAGTTCACCTTCATCAGCGACAACGCGGGGTGTTTCGCCAGCAAGCCTTTCCCCGAGGACGGCTTCACCATGATGCTCGGCAGCTTCGTCACGTACGTTGCTGTCGAGGTTGTTCGCGGGTACCCGGAGCAGGTGCTCGTGGACGACGAAACTCCTCTCCTCGCGGCTTTAGGTCGGCGTATCACTCGCCCCGAGAGCTGCGTAGAGGTGATGATGACAGGCCCGGTTGACGCCGTTGGCAAAGTAGATGCCAGCCAGTCCAAGGCAGCCGAGGTTGCTAAGGTGAGATCAGCAAAGCCCAGGCTAGAGAAGGACTTGCCTGGCACCCCAGAGCTACAGGGCCGAGGTGCGACCCTGGTAGAGATTGTGGATACACTGGCAGACCCAGTAAATCCAGGAGTGGACATAGTAGTGACTGTGGCCGACCTAGAGGCAAAGCGTGTCCTGTTGCAGAAGGAGGCTGTAGCAATGATAACCGCTAGAGATGAGTTCAATAGAGATCTGCGCGAGTACAATGCAGCGAATAGCTTCACCCCGGTAGCGGTTGATACACATAGGGGAGCCGAGGTGCGGCAGAGAGGCAAGGGGCTCAACGATGAGATAAACAGGGAGGCTCGACCTACCACCTCGGCTAGGAGTGGGAGTCGCGTGTCAACTGGAAGGCCGGTGTATAGTTCCCCTGCTAAGAACCTCAGAGCTACCGAGGCAGGCAGGGCCGAGCTATCCGGATTATCTGGAGATGCATGGCGTGCGCAGCAAAAGCGAGTCAATGAGTTAGTATATGTGGCTAACCAGCAGAATGAGGCTCTCCGCAGAGCATATGCCGGGGCTGGTGATTCAGAGATGGTAAACCACCTCCGCCCCAAGGTATCAGCAGCAACCTCGGCAGCAGGGGCAATATCAGCGAGAGCCGGAGTATGTTCAGCAACCTCAGAACGTCGGTCAAGGCGATGACCGATATGATGATGGAGACTCGGCCATGGCACGAGCTGGATACCACAGAGTGGATGGGGCGTTGGGACCTCGGATAGGAGGTCGGATGTTAGCTCCAGGCGATGTCCGTAACAAGCTGGATAGAATCTACTTGTCTGAGCAACTGGAGGAGGAAGGCCCTCCTGGTCCGGCGTGTTTTGGACCTCGGATCATGAAGGAGCCACCACCACCAGTATCTCAGTTCCAGTTAGGTCGGAACACCAAGCCATACAATGGGAGCACCAAGCCACAAGATTGGCTGACAGATTATGTATCCTCGGTGCACATTGCGGGGGGCAATCGCCGATGGGCGGTCCGGTATCTCCCGCACATGTTGGAAGGTCCAGCTCGGATCTGGCTGAATAATTTGCCGGAGTATAGTATCAACTCCTGGATAGACTTGGAGCTGGCGTTTAACAGCAACTTTGCTAGTACATACAAGAGGCCAAACCGACCTCAGCTCCTGGCGGCATGTAAGCAAGATGATCATGAAACTGACCGAGAATTCTTAACTCGGTGGAGCAATGTTCGGAATTCCTGTGAAGGAGTGGTAGAGGCACAGGCCATTTCCTGGTTTGCAGATGGTTGTCGACATGGCAGCATGCTGTGGCAGAGGCTCCAGAGAGATATGCCGAGATCCCTAGCAGAAACAATCCGGGTTGCAGATTCTTATGCCCTGGGTGATCCGATGCAGCCAGCAGCAGAGGCAGGAGCACGTAACAGAAGGAGGGAGCCAATAAACAACCGGCTCGGACCAAGGTGTAATGACCGTCAGGAGTTCGGACAGAAGAGGAGGGAGCCGGACTATCCATACACCTCCAACCAAGTTGCAGCGGTGAACCCGGATCAGCCCGGAGCTGGAGGTGTCCAGAGGCCAAAAATCAATGGTCCGGCATTTAGTCCGAACCCGGAGCCACCCATGACCTATGAATCAATGATAGATGGTCCGTGCTGTTACCATACGACTGACCCGCGCAAGCCAGCCAACCATTCAACCCGGCAGTGCAGCTGGAACCGCAGAATCAGAGAAGAGGGGCAAGGGCCGGAGGAATCAGAACAGGACCACCACCTCAGAGATTTCAGCCGAGGTCCCACCCTAATCTGTCCGGAGCAAATGTTACCCCGATAACCACTGCACCTCTTCCGAGGCCTGCAGCAGCAAGACCCGTGAATGTTGTGAATGTCCGAGGTAATAACAACAACAATGGTGCCGGACCAAGTCAGCAGTATGAATACCCCGGAAATGACTATAGAGAGGTTCATGCGAGCTATGTGGTCTTTGTGACCGAGCCAACTGACAAGAAGAGCGTGCAGAGGCGTGCCATGGAGGTGAATGCAGTAATGCCGGTGGTGCCGACCTATATGAACTGGTCTGAGCAGGAGATCACTTGGAGCAGAAAGGACACACCTCGGATCATGCCGAGCCCTGGAAAGTATGCCCTGGTGGTAGATCCAACGTTGTGTGGGCCTACCAACAATGTGAGGTTCACCCGAGTTCTGGTGGACAATGGCAGTGCCATCAACATCATGTACCGAGACACAATGGTGAAATTGGGCATCTCGCCTAATCAGTTGATGCCAAGCAGTTGTACTTTTCATGGGATTGTGCCCGGCGTTTCCTGTGCACCCATGGGCAAGATATGGGTGGATGTAGCATTTGGAACCAAGGAAATTGCCGAGTTGAGAGTATCGAGTTCGAGGTGGTGGACTTGGAGAGTGCATACCATGCACTGCTTGGAAGGCCGGCTTGGCCAAGTTCATGATTTCCACCCATGTTGCATACCTGAAGATGAAAATGCCAGGGCCTAATGGGATCATATCCATCTCGGGTGACTACAAGCGAGCCATTCAGTGTGCCTCGGCGGGGTCTAATCTGGCCGAGTCTTTGGTGATCGCAGCGAGAAGAAGAAGCTGCATCAAGTGGTGGCAATGGCGCAGTCAACACAGCTCGGCCTGTCCGGACTGATGAGCCCGGACTCAACTGCGGCGTTCGAGGTACCCAAGGAGACCAAGAAGATCCCCATTGACCCGGAGCACCCAGAGCATGTGGCCATCATTGGGACCGGGCTAGGCGAGAAATAGGAAGGCGAGCTCTGTCACTTCCTCCGTGAGAATCGGGATATCTTTGCATGGTCGGCTAAGGACCTGCCAGGTGTTCCGAGGGAGTTGGCAGAGCACTCTTTATTTGTTAGGCCAGAGGTGAAACCGGTGAGGCAACCGACCCGTCGTCTCTCAGACGACCGGAGACAAGTGGTGCTGGACGAGCTGGCTAAGTTGCTTGCAGCCGGGTTCATAATGGAGGTACTGCATCCGGACTGGATATCCAATCCGGTCTTGGTGGAAAAGAAGAAAGACGAGCCAGCCGTGGTCAAGGTGTGGCGCATGTGCATTGACTTCACTAACCTCAACAAGGCGTGCCCAAAAGATCCGTTTCCATTACCTCGGATTGATCAAGTGATCGATTCCACTGCTGGTTGTGAACTGTTATCTTTTATCGATGCGTACTCTGGTTTTCACCAGATACCACTGAACCCAAAGGATCAAATAAAGACTGCTTTTATTACCCCGTATGGGGCGTATTGCTATCGTGTCATGTGTTTTGGTCTGAGAAATGCCGGGGCAACTTATCAGAGGTGTATGCAGAAATGCCTGCACTCTCAGATGGGCAAAAATGTGCAAGTGTATGTCGATGATATTGTCATCAAAACTAAGGAGAAACATACTCTCCTCGAGGATCTCGAGGAGACATTTGTGAATTTGAGAAAGTATCGGTTGAAGCTTAACCCGGACAAGTGCACCTTTGGTGTCCCGGCTGGAAAGTTGCTCGGATTCCTGGTGTCTAGCCGAGGTATCGAGGTTAACCCGGCCAAATCCGAGCTATTGAGAGCATGAAGTTACCGAAGTGTTTGAAAGATGTGCAGAAGTTCACAGGGTGCCTAGCCTCGTTGAGCCGATTTGTAGCTCGGCTAGGAGAAAAAGCCTTACCTTTGTACCAGCTCATGAAGAAAAGTACCGGGTTTACATGGACCCCGCAGGCCGACGTGGCGTTTGGTGAGCTGAAAAAGATGTTGTCCACTGCCCCGGTGTTGGCGTCACCATTGCACAATGAGCCGATGTTACTTTACATTGCGGCCACAAACCGAGTTGTAAGTGTGGCAGTGGTGGTGGAGCGCGAAGAAGGTGGCAGGTCGGTGCAGAGACCGGTGTATTACTTGAGCGAGGTGATCTCTACCTCGAAGCAGAACTATCCTCACTACCAGAAGATGACGTATGGTGTTACCTGGCGGTCAAGAAGTTGAAGCATTATTTCCAGGAGCATCCCATGACGGTGGTGTGCGAAGCTCCAATCTCGGAGATCATCGGGTGCAAAGATGCAACTGGCCGAGTTGCCAAATGGGCGATTGAGGTGTCTCCATATGCACCACATTATGAGAGAAGAGACGCAATTAAATCCCAGGCGTTGCCGGACTTCTTTTGTGATTGGGCCGAGATGCAGTATGAGCCACCCAGGCCGGACTATAATTATTGGAAAATGCATTTTGATGGGTCCAAAACAAAGATCGGGCTGGGGGCTGGAATAGTCCTCACCTCGCCAAAGCAAGATCAGCTGAAGTACGTGCTGCAGATTCATTTCTCAGCATCAAACAATGTGGCGGAGTATGAGGCCTTAATCCATGGCCTCAAGGTGGCAAAGGAGATCGGTATCCGGCGTGTAGAGTGCTTCGGCGATTCCGACCTGGTGGTGCAACAATCTTCTGGAACTTGGGATGCTCTGGATGCCAACATGGCGTTATATCGGTTCCATGTGCAAAAGATATCCGGGTTCTTTGAAGGGTGTGAGTACAGGCATATACCTCGGGCAGAAAATGATGCTGCCGACGTGTTGTCAAAGCTCGGTTCATCAAAAGAGGCAGTACCACCAGGGGTAGCCCTGAATCACTTGAGAACTCCTTCAATCAAACCTTCTCCTGAATCCGAATCTATTTTCATCCCGGCGGAGCAAGAGCCCGGACCTGTTCCAATGGAGGTAGACGTCGGATGCGTTTGGTCGGACCCGGGGACTGCGTGGCAGAGCTCGGGGACTGCACATCCAGACTCGGGGACTGGTCGCAGGATGGTGGAGGAAATAATGGAGGAGATTATGGTGGCCGAGCCAATGGAGGTGGATGAGGAACTTTTTCCTTTGCACCCGGTGCCGGAGTGGGCGGAGCAAATCATGAAGTTCATAACGGAGGGAAGCACGCCAAGTGACACAACCGAGGCTAGGAGATTCAAAGGAGGGCCAAGGCGTACACCATCATCAACAAGGAGCTCTATAAAAGAAGCGTAACCGAGGTGTTGCAACGGTGTGTCGAGCCAGCTGAAGGCAAGGAGATGCTTTTGGAGATCCACCAAGGAGAGTGTGGTCATCATTGCAGCACAAGAGCTCTGGTGGCCAAGGTGTTTAGGCATGGGTTCTATTGGCCCACTGCTCTTGCTGATGCAGAGGCCATAGTCCGGAGATGTGAAGGATGCCAAAGGTTTGCCAAGCAAACGCATATGCCAGCCTCGGCGCTCAAAACAATTCCTATCACTTGGCCGTTTGCGGTATGGTGTTTGGATATGGTGGGAGAGTTCAAACCAGCCCGAGGTAACATGACGCACATATTGGTGATGGTGGACAATTCACCAAGTGGATCGAGGTGAAACCAATCCGGAAGTTGGATGGTCATTCAGCAGTGACTTTCTTGAAGGAGATTATTCTGCGATATGGCTACCCCCATAGCATTATCTCGGACAACGGCACTAACTTTGCTGTTGGAGAGTTCGCTCGGTTTTGCATGAACAAGGGAATCCGGCTGGACATAGCCTCGGTGGCACACCCGGAGTCTAATGGACAAGTGGAAAGATCAAATGCTCTAGTGTTGGCCGGCATCAAGGCTCGGCTCATTGAACCACTGCTGAAAACGCCGGGGTGTTGGATAGATGAGATACCAGCAGTACTGTGGGGTCTAAGGACCACGCCAAATCGATCAACTGGCTATACGCCATTTTTTATGGTCTATGGGGCAGAAGCTATGCTACCCACTGACATCGAATATGATGCGCCCAGAGTGGCAATGTACACTGAAGCCGAGGCAAAAGAGGCTCGGGAGGATGCAGTAGATCTGCTTGAGGAAGCGAGAGAATTGGCCTCATCTCGGTCAGCAATTTACCAGCAAGGTCTCCGACGTTATCATAGCCGGAGTATCAACCCTCGTGTGTTTCACGAGGGAGATTTGGTGCTGAGGTTGGTGCAGCGCAAGAAAGGCCGGCACAAGTTGTCACCTCCATGGGAGGGACCGTTCGTTGTGAGCCGAGCTCTGCTCAATGATTCCTACTATCTTATAGATGCGCAGGAACCAAGGGAAGATGGGCTGGACAACCCCGGTCAGAGGTCAGGCGACCATGGAACGTAGCTCTACTCCGACCTTTCTACTCATGAAAGGCGCAATGTATGTACCTCGGTTAATCCTTAATAAAAATGTCGGCACTCCGAGGTTAAAGCTCGGGGACTGCCTCGCTCTTGTGCTTATGTTTTATCTCTGTTTGTCAGTTTCGTTCATATGCCGAACTATTTTGAACCTCGTCTCAAACTTCAAGTAATGTGTGCTATGAAACTAATCTTGTGACTCGACTGGCATCTGCCTAAAAGGTAGTCAAGAGCAAAGAGGAAAAAACGTGGGAGACATGAAAATGAACTCGGGGACTCGGTCCAAAAATATAGTTCGGCATGTGTCGTTTACTAACCCCTGTCTTTACCTTTCGTTTATGTCGGATGACTTTGAAACATACCTCGGAATTTACCAAGTACTGTATGCTATGAACAACAATCTTGTGACTCGACTGTCGAACGCCAAATGGTAGACAAGAGCAAAGAATGCCAAATATAGTAAACACGAAAGTAAACTCGAGCAATCATTCAAAAGGATTCGACGTAAAGCTTAGAAAAGCATGGTTCGAATAAGCATGATAGTAACAGAGGTAGCAAAAGGAACTACTTAAGTTTGATTACATCTGCGTCCCGGCATACCGGGGATTTAATGAAGTTTTTTGGCCAAGCATAAGTTCAGGTCGACACTAGTAGGAAAACCCAATTCTATGAAAGCTTATTCTGTGGCGCACCTTATAGCCGTGCGCCACAGAATAAGCTTCTGTGGCGCACCAGCCATGGTGCGCCACAGAATAGTCTTATTCTGTAGCGCACGGCTATAAGGATGCGCCACAGAATAAGCACGGGCCCCACACCAACGCACGGGTCTACCACTTTTGACCTTATTCTGTGGCGCACTGGGTCAGGTGCGCCACAGAATAACTGTACCAGATATTTTATAAGGCTATCTCCACCCACTTTCCTCTACCCATTTCTCATTTCCTCTTCTTCCTCCTCTCTTCCTCCTCTCCTCCCAACTCGTGGTGCTCCTCCTTCCCATCCATTTTTGACCATATATTTCTCCTTTTTTTTAGTTAAACTTATTTGGTTGATAGACTCCTCCATACATAGTCTCCTTTCTCCCATCTTCTATTTTGGATCAAATCTACAAGGTGAGAAAGGTTATTGTGCTTTGACCATCTTGTTGGAAATGTTTGGAGGTACCTTGAGAGACCCTTGAGATTGCCGGAACGTCGATTAACTTCCATTCCGGCAACTTCGGGTACTCCATATGTCCCTTTTTTAGCAAAGGTCATGCCGGATTTTTTCGTGAAATTTGGCATGACTTTGTTAAAAATAGGACATGTGGGGTATTAATTGTGCTTGTGCTTCCGACCATCGTGTCGTTGAGATGCCGGACTGAGATGTGTTGTGTGTGTTTGTGTGTGCATGCATGTTGCGGCTCTAATTAAGTTATGTACTCTCGTTTATTCTCTATGTATAGCACGTAGTCAACCATGGTCATAATGATGAGCTCCAGTCAAATCAGAACATACAAGGACCAAGCGAAGGCGGACATGATTCGGTCCAACGGGAGGCAGATAAGATGTCCGTGTCGAAAATGCAAACATGAGAGGTGGATACACCCTGATTCTGGATTATTGGAGGAGCACCTGCTCAGGCACGGTTTCATGCCGGAACAAGCCAAACAAGATCATCGTCATGACGAAGGAGATGCCCGCGGAGGACAAGATGATCATGACGAAGGAGATGCCCGCGGCGGACAAGATGATGACGAAGGAGATGCCGGTGACGGACAAGATCATCATGATGACGAAGGAGATGCCGGCGGACATGATCATCATGACGAAGGAGACGAGCAGACCCTGCTAAGTTTGGGCTTGCAGGATGCTCATTTTCAAGAATTGCTTCTCAGTCAGACGAGTAACGACAGAGAGAAAGCCAAGCTAGCGCAAATGGGGATAGACGGGATCACTCCGTTGTATCCTGGGTGCCGGCCTCAGGATACGCGCTTGCAAGTAACGCTTAATGCTATGGAGATGAAGTCGGGAAACAGTTGGACCGACAAGAGCTTCAACCAGAACCTGAAATTCTGGCACGATATTCTCCCCGAGGGTAACACATTACCAACTACTATCGAGGAGGCCAAGAAAGTCCTGTGCCCTCTTGACCTACCGCACGAGAGATACCACGCCTGCATCAATGATTGCGTAATTTATCGGGGCGATTACGAGGACTTGACCAAATGTCCGGTGTGCGGTCACGGACGGTACAAGAGTGGAAAGAAGAAAAATCCTCGAAAAGTGGTATGGTACTTTCCTATCACTCCCCGTCTTCAGCGGTGGTTCGTGGATCCTAAGGAAGCAAAGCTCATGCAATGGCACGCGGAAAGGGAGAAGCCCGCAGAAGATCCGGAGAAGGGCACCATCCTAACACACCCTGCAGACGCTATCAATTGGCAAGCATTGGACATCGCCTTCAAAGATTTTGGGCGCGACGCAAGGAACGTCAGGCTGGGTATGTGCACAGATGGAATGAATCCGTTCTTCAATGGCACACATAGCACCTGGCCCGTGTTTGTATGGCCTTACAACCTTCCCCGTGGCTGTGCACGAAGTCAAAGTACATACACATGAGTATGATTATTCAGGGTCCGAAACAACCAGGTGTCGACATACATCTGTATTTCGAGCTATTGAAAGAGGAGTTAGAAACGTTATGGAAGACGCCTGTCCGTACGTGGGACGCCTACACTAAAGAATATTTCAATATGAGCGCCGCGTTGCTCACGACGGTGCAGGACTATCCTGGAATGTCGTCTGTATCGGCCCAGGTGGGCCACGGATTCTGTGGATGTATCAGGTGCATGGATGAGACCCCGCATATCCAGCTACCAAGAATACAAGGGTCTTCGAAAACCGTGTACCCAGGGGCTCGAAGGTGGCTTCGCATGGACCACCCGTGGAGAAAACGCGGGGATTTGTTCGATGGTCAAGAAGAAAGAGAAACAAAACCGATCCCGAGGACCGGCATAGAAATTGATGAGCTTTTGACAAATTGGGAGGAGTGCCCTGCGCCGGGAAAGAAGCGACCGAGGGTAAAACCGCTGCTGGGTGTATGGAAAGCGAGGTGTGCTTTCCATGACTTGGAGTACTGGAAGGTCCTCCACACGCCCCATAGCCTCGATGTAATGCACATTACGAAGAATGTTACCGAGGCTGTTCTTGGCACTCTTTCAAACATGCCGGAAAAGACCAAGGATGGGAAGAAAGCACGATACGATCTAAAATGGCTTGGCATCAAGAAAGATATTCACGGCCCCGATAGTGATGATGATGATGATAATGATGACCAGACGGAAGGGACTCAAGGTCGCCGCAAAAGGAGGAAGAAGAGCGCGGTTGTGCTTCCACCTACCTGCTTCACTATGGTCCGGAGGAGCTCAAGCAGTTCTACAAGTGCCTCTTAGGAGTCAAATTTCCTTACGTTACGCGGGGAAGACAAGCAGATATCTGGACGAAACAAAGAAGAGGTTCAGCGGGATGAAGTCTCACGATTGTCATGTGCTTATGACGCAGATAATTCCCGTTGCGATCCGAGGGATAATGGACGAGCACGTCCGTGATACGCTGTCTACACTTTGCAACTTTTTTGACGTCATCAACCGTAAGTCGATCGGCGTGAGGCAGCTCCAGAAGATACAGGATGAGATCGTGGGGATACTATGCGAGCTCAAGATTTACTTCCCGCTCGCATTCTTTGATATCTGCGTGCATCTCCTTCTCCACGTCGTTGATGACATACTGAAGCTCGGTCCGACGTTCCTGCACTACATGATGCCGTTCGAAAGGCAGAACGGTGTCATCAAAGGATTCGTTCGCAACAGGGCCCGTCCAGACGCAAGCATGGCCAAGGGCTTTCTGACCAAAGAGTGCATCACCTTCTGCCAGAGTTATCTAAGCACCGAGAACGAGGATGTTGGTCTGGCCACCAGGCCGCACGTCGGCAGGCTCGCTGGTTTTGGTCACCGTGAGGGCTACCGCTCACTCCCTGTCTTGATTGATGGTCGACACGTCGACTTCGATAGGGCTCACCGGGTCGCGCTACAACACTTAGAATTGATCGAACCTTGGGTGGAAGAGCACAGAAGCATAATCGAGAAGAACTACATCGACCTGGGCCGGCCGAGGAAGAACGGAGACGTAACCAGAGAGCACAACTCCAGCTTCACGCGTTGGTTGAGGGAAAAACAACTGTCCGAATCACATGTCAGAAAGCCAAGTACGGAAGATGAAAAACTCATATTCTCCATATCACAGGGCCCCGCGCAGAATGTGAAGACCTATCAGACGTACGACATCAATGGTTACAGATTCTGCACCGAGGAAAAGGACAGGAGTAGCGAATATCAAAACTCAGGAGTAACTATGCTATCCTACGCCGATGACGAGGCTACCGTCAAACAAAGATACTTCGGAAGGATAGAGGAGATATGGGACCTCAACTACTGTGGAGAGTCGGTGCCAATGTTCCGTGTGAGATGGGCCAAGAACATCGAAAAAGAAGGCCGGTATTTCACCACCATGGTTATACCCGAAGCCAACTCGAAGAAAGCCTCCGCGAAAAATGAGCCATGGGTACTCGCTAGCCAAGTCGATCAATGCTTCTTCATTACCGACCCGTCAAAGCCTAACCGTGTTGTCGTGAGGAGGGGCAAGAGGAGCATCATCGGAATGGAAGGAGACGCCAATGAGGAGGACCTGGACGGCGATCCGAAGATCGAGGAGGAATTCGACAACTACTTCGACATGCCTACTACTAATTCTAAAGAAAAAAGGAAGACCTCCCTACCTACCAAAGGTTGTCCGTTCACGCGAAGAAGTCTCAAGGTGACCGGCCTAAGCTATTCAACCGCCAAGAAGGGAAAGAAGAAATGCTAGTTTGGGGCCGGCCGGGACGAAGATCGAAAACTTTTTTGTGTATTATATATAATTTGTTTTGTATGAGAGACAAGCATATGGTCTATGTAATTTGATATATATGGCACAGTTTCAATATTTGTATTAACTGTTTTTTTATTAACATGTGTGTAAAAACAGAAAATTTAAATAAAAAACCAACTATTAACTGTTTTTTTATTAACATGTGTGTAAAAACAGAAAATTTAAATAAAAAAACCAACTATTCTGTGGCGCACCCCTTATCGGGTGCGCCACAGAATAAGCTAATTCTGTGGCGCACCGCTAGGGGGATGCGCCATAGAATAAGGTACCTTATCCAAAAACCGGCCGCGCCGCCGCCGTTTTCTTCTTCGTTTTCTCATTCTTCTTCCTCTCCCCACCTCACGCACCACCGCCGCCGGAGGAACTCCACCGCCACCTGCACCGTGCCCGCCTCGCCGTGCCCGTGCTCGCCTCGACGCGCCCGTGCTCGCCTCGACGCGCCCGTGCCCGTGCTCGCCTCGCCGTGCCCGTGCCCTCGGACCGGCCGTCCTCGACACCGCGGAGGACCTCGACGCGCCCGTGCTCGCCTCGACGCGCCCGTGCCCGTGCTCGCCTCGCCGCGCCCGTGCTCACCTCGACGCGCCCGTGCTCGCCTCGACGCGCCCGTGCCCGTGCTCGCCTCGCCGTGCCCGTGCCCTCGGACCGGCCGTCCTCGACGCCGCGGAGGACCTCGACGCCCACGAGGAGCACCTCCACCGCCGTCCGCCCATCCGCGCCTCCCTTCCCTCCCCGAGGTGTTTCCCCTCTCCGCCTCCTCCCTCCCCTACCGAACCCTGCTTGCTAAGTGTTTGACGAAATGCCACATAGAATTTTTAGTAGTTTGCTTACTGCCCAATTTGTGTTAGTTGCTTGCTTTGCTTGCTTTGTTAGTAGCTGCTAGCTAGGTTGCTTACTGCCCAATTTTTAGTAGTTTGCTTGATGCCCAATGATTTCTTTTGCTGCTAGGTTAGTTGCTGCCCACTTTGTATTAGTTGCTGCTAAGTATTTGTGTTGCTGCCCACTTTGTGTTAGTTGCTGCTAAGTATTTGTGTTGCTTGGTGTTAATTTATTGCAACCTTGCTTTAACGAGTCGGATGAAACCCTGTAGCAACCTTGCTTAAGTCGACCATTCTTCATTGGATAGCATTTTGGGTTAGGGTTGATGCTGCATTTTGATTATTTCACTAATGGTCACTGGTTTGATTAGCTCCCAAAACCATCATGGATAATTAAGCAAACTATTTCAAATCCTTTCAAACTTGATTTGATAAGGAAGATGAGATGGAGTAGATGAGATCTATAAAGGTGCATTTCCCAACTAAGTGTTTTGGAGTTAGAGAATTTTTACTATCCAGAACAAATTCTCATGTGTTCTCCAACTTCTATATAGGCTATGTGGTGGAGTTAGAGAATTTTTACTTGACAGTTTTGGAGTTAGAAATGCTATCTGTTAACAGCTCACATGCTACTCTTTGATTGCAGGAAAGCGAAGAGAGATACACATCCATTGTGCAACCGTGCCAGTGGTGGCCACCTTTTCCAGAAAAGGTAGCTGAGATGGTTCTGTGGTGGTGGTCTTCTGGCCACCACATTAATTCTTGTGGTGGTTTTTGGTGGTTGTTTTGTGGTTGTGGTGGTTCTGTGGTGGTTGTGAGATGGTGGTGGTGGTGGTGGTCTTCTGGCCACCACATTCTTGTGGATGAAATGTTTGCAGGTACCCCGAGGGGCCCTTGAGATTGCCGGAACGTCGATTAACTTCCGTTCCGGCAATTTCGGGTACTCCATATGTCCCTTTTTTAGCAAAGGTCATGCCAAATTTTTTCGTGAAATTTGGCATGACTTTGCTAAAAATAGGACATATGGGGTATTGTGCTTGTGCTCCGACCATCGTGTCGTTGAGATGCCGGCCGGAGGTGCCGGCCGTAGATGTGTTTTTTTTTGTTCGAAATGTTTGCAGGTACCCTGAGAGGCCCTTGAGATTGCCGGAACGTCGATTAACTTCCGTTCCGGCAATTTCGGGTACTCCATATGTCCCTTTTTTAGCAAAGGTCATGCTGGATTTTTTCGTGAAATTTGGCATGACTTTGCTAAAAATAGGACATATGGGGGTATTGCGACTAGTGCATGGGCCGGGGTATCTTAGTACTTATTAGTTAGGTGATTTTTTTATCTTAAATTTGTTATACTAACTTTTTGCCTCTTTTTAATGCAGTGCAAACATGGCCGACAATGACGAGGCTGGGGTTTCTGGAACAAGGGGCGAGGAACCGATGGAGCAAAATATTATGATTCCGAGTTTCATTTCAGCGGCGGTGACAAATACGCTCACGTCGCTCTTTACAACCATATGTGAGTCTGTCAGGGATTGGACTGAAGGAGGGAAAAAAAGGGCCTGCCCCAGTGATCAGCTTCGGCTCCAGACAGTACCCAATACTGCCTCCAGAAGATACACCAGATATAGCAGAGAAGAAGAAGAAGCACAGGAAGAGGAGTAAGCCAGCTCCGAAGACGAAACTTAGCACACCGGGGTATGTCCGGAGTGACCCATGATACCACCCCGTGCGGGTGACTTGTCGTCCCGGTTGCATGAAGCTGGTCAACCGATACTGCCTTCGGAGCTGCTCCACCTCGCAGATGGATGCATGGCCCCTTTGCAACTTGCTATCTTGAAGCTAGAGGACAACCTTCTTAAAGACGAGAATCCGAACTACCCGGTGTTCACTGTCAAGGTGCCAAGGGACTTGGTTGACTTCGTTGATGAATCTCCAGCGGATCTGTTCTTCATATCATGCGAGGACGTCTTCAACTTGTTTCACTTTAAACGGCTGGACTATAACTTGGTTCGCCTATACGCGCTCAGCCAGGCGATGATGATCAGGAGAGAACAAACCCCGTACGTCAAGGTAGTGGATCCCTACTACATGCGGGACAGCCAGCTGGAGGAAGGATCACCGACACGGGCTAAGGCCACGGAGTACCTCCAGAGAATCATGCTGAACATGAGCACGAAGACCAGCCTTCTTGTGCCTTTCTTTTTAAGTAAGTCCGCATCTAGTCGCCGCTGTCGTATCTTATGCTTTCTTATAGATTTCTTCTGTTTTGTTGATCCTTTCCAATATTCCGTTTCAATTGTGTTGAGCAGTGACAAGTACTCAGTACTCATCGCCGTGCACCCGAAGTGGTCAACTGCCACATATTTAGACTCAGGGACTACGCCGAAAGACTACACTAAAATTAAGGGTGTTCTCGATGAGGCTCTCGAGGGCTACGCCAAAAACGGAGGTTCCTTCGAGAAGAAAGCGAAACATATAATTGACAACACACACAAGTTTTACCATGGGACGGGGTTTCACTGCCTCAAGCAAAAGTCTCGCAACGTGGATGCCTTCTACGTCCTCTTACACATGAAATCGTATGTCCGGGATGCAGTGATAACGAATTTGCCATATCGTCTCCAAGAATGGGCCAAATATGATGAGGATCTCACTGATGATGACCTTAGAGCAGACTTCCATCGCATCCAGTTACAGTTATCGAAAATCATCCTGGAAGATGTCAAGACAGCAGGGGGGTCCTTACACAACGCCAGAGGTAGAAACCTTGCTTCTTTCTTTTCTATATTAGATGAATAAATCATACTCTAGTTATATCATGCATTAATCAAATATATATCCCAACCGATTTTCAGCGTTGTCTAAGTGAGAGATCGAAGAACGCCTAGATAAGCAGAATGACAGGAGGACGTGGATGACGAAAGACGGCATTTATCCGTTTCCGGAGCGGATCAGGAAGAAGGATCCATCATACGGGTTTTTCTCTATTTGATCTTTTTGTGGTAAGTTGATATAAAATATGAGGCATGATTTTTGTAAGTTGATACCAGTTAAGTATGAGGCATGATTGTTAGTTGACCTTAGCTAATTCATTTCTAGAATGCCGATGATTAAAATGTTGTGACACTATGTGACGCGGAGATGGCGTCAGTGAAACTTGTGATATGCAGGAATACAAACTCAAGGGCCTCTCGGCAAACCGTTCCCGGCGCCGCTCCGCTCGTAGCGCTCGCGAAGAAGGCTACATGAGATCGTCGTGTTCCCGCTATTGCTCACCGTCAACGCCGAGATGTAATCTATTCGATCCTAGTGTAGGCGGTGAACACTTCATTTTGTAACATGGGCAACGATTCGATGAACTTTTGTATATCTCAACAATTGTGTAAAACTTCCGCACTTTTGTATCAACTTGTGATGACATATATTAGTAATGTGTTTGTTTTGATATATCTGTGAAAATATATCTTTGTTTCTGTTATATCTGTGTAAATATGAAATATACATGTATTCTGGTATTATACTGGTATTATACTGGTATTTGTATGAATATACGGGTACAGTACTGCGCAGTAATTCTGTGGCGCACCCAGGACTATTCTGTGGCGCACCCTATTCTGTGGCGAATGGTTACACGGTTGCGCCACAGAATAGTTATTCTGTGGCGCACCAGTCGCGGTGCGCCACAGAATAGCCACTATTCTGTGGCGCATGGGTGGTGCGCCACAGAATAGCTTATTTAGTGGCGACTATTCTGTGGTGCACCACCCATGCGCCACAGAATAGCAAAATTGTGCGCCACAGAATAGCTTTTCTGTACTAGTGCGAGGCATCAGGAATTACATCGGCAGAAGCCGATGCAGCAGGGATTTCGTCCGGAGCCGAGGTAGCCTGGGAGGTGCTGTCAACGTCGGCAGTAACCTCGGCACCAGGTTGTGGAGAAGCCTCGGTTTCTGCTTCGCGGGTGTCACCATCGTCACCTTGCTCGGCTTCGACGTCGGATTCTGTTTCGTATTCCTCCTCTTCTGGCTCGTCATCTTCGGCGTCGGAGTAGGTGTCTCCCTCGCTCAAGTTCTTGGTGTTGGCATATCCAGCGAAGAAGGCAGCCATCTTTTCGCGGCGCTGATGAGAATTGGGTCCGTGGACCAGGGCGAGCCTCGGCGAAGAGTGTCCATCTTTTCGAGGTCGATCTTCTCGCACCAAGTCATGATGAATTTGAGAGCGGCATCAGCTCCAGCGCGAGCTGAAGATGAGCGCCACTCTCGGAGTCTTTGTTCGGCTTCACGAAGCTTGGCGGCGAGCTCAGGCGTAGTATTGGGAGCATCGGCAAGAGGCCACAAGGCTCGGAAAGCAGACACACCTGCGTCGAGGAGTTCGGACCCAATGGTTTTCAAGGGATGGATCCGAGCTTTGATGGCCACGATGTGGTCCTCAATGGTCCAGACGGGGTTCGTCTCGTTACGCCTCTTCCTGTGCTGAGCAGTGATATTGCGGCCGAGATTTGGGTGTAGGTGAAGTGCTCTGCAGAAGGATAGCCTGTTAATAATGAAAGAAACAGTTCGGCAAAGAGCCAGTACTGTTGAGGACAAAGCAAGGATAAGGGGGGCAAGAAGCTTACCGTCCATTTCTTGGTTGATGCGTTCCAGCGTCGGGAGGAGCTGGTTAACCGAAGCTTGAAGGGCTTCATAAGCCTCGGTGGCCGAGGTGGCGCGGGCCTCGGCTAACTGGAGCGCATTCTCATGTTCCTTGGCGGCATCCTCCCGAAGTTTCTTCTCTGTTTCAACAACACTGGCCTTTTCCGCCTGCAGCTGCTCTTTTTCAGACGTCCGCAGCTCAGTGATGCGCTTCAGTTCCTTTACCAGACGAGCTACTTCGGCTTTCTCTTGTTGGAGCTTCTCGTCCAAAGAGTTCTTTTCTGCAAGGACGGCCTTGTGCTCGTCGTGGAGTTTCTTGTGGTCAAACAAGAGGGTATGAAAGATGTCCGTGCGGACGTTCATAGTATTCTGCAAGGAAGAAAAACATAGCTCGGTTAGAAAGGCTATACCTCGACAAGAGTCTCGGGGACTCGGAGTCAAATCATTGGGAAAATGTTGCCGGGGTATGCCTCGACAGGAGTCTCGGGGACTCGTACCCGAGGTGCATGCTAGAGTAAGGTAAAATGGTTTGGATACGTCGGATGAAAATTGAAAGTTGAGATTCAAGCCAAACAATTTTAACTCCGGCGGAGCGTCAATAGTTTACCTCGAATCTCGGGGACTGGGAATGGTGGATATTAGATGAGATACTGCATGAAAGTAAAGAGAATAGGACTTACGTCGATGTTTTGAGCAGCACGCAGGGCAGCAGTTGTAATCATACGCTTCGGCCGCAGGCGCTGTTTCCCGCAGGTGCTCAGCCACCGGAGCAGCTAGGGAGGCCGAGGAGACCTCGTCTGCAGAATTCCAGTCTGCATTGTAGTGTTCCAAGGAGCCGAGGCTCTGGTCACTGTCAGTGCGCAGAGGAGAAATCCCCACGGTCCGCCCTGCTCGATGCCCCTAACCGAGGCCTCCAAGGCCAAAGCAGCCTCGGAGCTTGAAGCAGGCCGGTTATCCAATATAAGAGATGCCCTCCGAGCATATTCTTCGGCCGGAGGGCAGTCTCATCAACGGGTGCGGCGAATGGAGGAATTCGGCGTGTCACCGGGGGAGGAGACCTCGGTTGCATCCTTGAAGGAGAAGAGATAGTCAGGGTGCCAGACCCAGATGTTGGTTTGGGGGTGACCTTGGACTTCACCGTATCTTTCTCTTTCTCCTTGCCCTTCTCCAACGGCAAGGTAGTTTGGCGACTGGTTTTTGGGGCTGTTGCTTGGGCTGCTGCTTGGGCTGTTGCTTCTGCTGATGCTTTTGTTGTTGCTGCTGTTGGTTGCGGGCAGTCTGGCTGCGGGGGGAGAGTCGAGGCTCCGGCAAGGCGGTAGCCGGAGTTCTGGCGCGATTGGTCCCCGCATCCGTTTGAGGACGCGGAGAAGTCTGACCTCGGGTAGGGGCAGATTTCTCCAAGGCCGGGCCAGACCTCGGTGGAGGAGATCCGGGGCGAGAGTTCGTCGGGGTGGGCGTGGCTTCAGAGGCACCAACGGGTGCAGTCATGGAGGATACCTCCTGATCCACGTCTATGGGGTCACTGCAACGAAGGGAAGATGGTTAAGTGTTAATACCGAGGTAATATGTTTAAGCAACAAACATGTTGGCTATAGAGGCAAAGCATTACCCATCCGAGGTAGGAAACCTCTTGCCCCCTCGGGCATGAGGAGGATTTCCGGACTTCTTCAGCCGACGTCTCTTGACCGGAGCCTCAGTGGGTCCGGAGGCTCCAGTGGCGGATGGTTCGGCGGCCGAAGTTGCGGCACCAGCGCGTTTCCGGCTGGTTGCTGGAGTAAAGTTCGGAAGGTGAGGAAGGCAGGAGATAGGTACCGCGTTTATTGGTTCCATGACGAGAAATCCCTCCTCGTCATCCGAAATCTCTTGAACTGAAGCTTGTGCTTGAGGCTTACCCGCGGTGGTGACGCGGGCCGAGGCAATGGGCATGTAATCCTCGTTGTCAGGATCCACGTTGGATGGTGGGTCCTCGACAGGGAGATCCTTGCCGAAGTGGTCCGCAGGATGGACTCCATCCTCGGCGGTCTGGCGGGAGAACAGCTATATGGCAGACATATGAAAAGGAGTTAGGAAGAAAATGGTCAAGATGAACGTCGGTAGCAAGACCTCGGTGGTAAAGGAGTACCGAAGAAAACGTCGGAATAGCGTACCTGTTTCGGTGGCTTGGTCCGGTAGTGGGGTTCCCTTCCCCATGTCCAAGCGTCAGAGATCTTGGACTTGGTGATAGCTCGGACTCGCCGAGCTACCGCGGCGTTGTCCAGTGCAACGTGCGTATGGCGGGTGGATCATAAAGACCGCTCATGTGGCAGATCTTGTGAGTCCTCGCCTGGAGAGGGGAGACCCTGCGCTTCACGAATGTGCAGGCCAGATCGTCAGCCGTCAGGACTTTCCCGTCGTTCCAGGGTCCTCCGGGTCCTGCCATTTCGCAACATACCCATGGATGGACTTGATTTCGCCGCGTGAGGGGGAGTGTAGTCCCAGTTGAGCTGTTCTGTAGGAGGGCTGAGGTTAAACGCCGGCAGGTTGAGGAAGTCCTCTTCGCCGGAGTTCTTCACGTAAAACCACGTCCGGAGCCACTTGCGAACGGTGTCCGGAGTAGCGATACGTGGGAAGATGGAGTTTCGGCGAGGAGCTACGGTGGCAGCTCCGCAGGCGGTTAGTTGCTTGGGCAGATCCTTGTTTTTGGATCCGGGATCACTTGCCGCTTGAGTTGGAAGTAGCGAGAAAAGAGGTCTACCGTGGCTTTGAGGCCGAGGTATCCCTCAGAGAAGGAAACGATGCAGGAGAGAGTGGTGATGGCGTTGGCGGGGAGGTGATGAACCTGGAGTCCGAACTTGTCGAGGAAGCTCCGGAAGAAATCACTAACGGGCAGTCCGAAGCCGCGCTGGAAGTGCGCGACGAAGACCACCCGTTCCCCTTCCTTGACTTGAGGCTCGAGTTCGCCCTCTGGCAGGCGACACTCTACCCCGGCGGGAATCCGCCGAGTCGCCCTGAGCCACTGGATTTCGTCCGGAGTTACATCCGAACCTTCCCAGCCGGCTCGTTCTCCGACCTCCAGTTCGAGGTCTGGAACCTCGGTTTGTTCCGAAGTCTCAGGAGGAGACATCTCGGCAGAATCAATCTGCAGAAGAATGCACAGAAGTTTAGCAAAAGAAAAAGTAAATCTGGAATCTAAGGCTATATCTGGCTAACTCAGGAGGAGTTGGACGGCTATCTAATGTACCTAGAGGCACATATATGCTAGGCGAACGTCAGTCCGAGGTATGAAACTCGTTTCTACCCAAAAAAGTATGCGAGTAAGATCTACCGGAGGAGGTAAATAGAATTTTATTCAAGAACATATGAAGAACCAAAGCGCGAAGAGGAAGAAACCTAGGGCAATGCCTAGGGTATCAAGAAAGGGAGTGCATACCGTGAAAACGAGGTGCTGAAGGGCGGCGCCGGTGACGCGGTCGCAGCGGCGACGAAGGAGCTGCTCGTCGGGACGGCGGGAACACGTTTCTTCTCGACTGGAAGCAGCAGCACTGGTTGCGATGGAGGCGAGACGACTGAAGGAGGAAGAAGATGGCGAAGTTGCCCGTGGGGCCCTACTTATAGCCGCGTGCGGTAACTGCACGCATTAACTGCGCCACTACCGCGCGGTTATCGGGAAGGCGCGGGATCGTGTGCGGGTGGGCGCACGGTTACGCGGTTTGTGGCCGCACGATCGGCCACATCGTGGGCCGCAGGGTGGCAACCGCCTACCCCGGATTTCCTGCGCTGGTCAGCGCGAGAATCGAGGGGTCGGGGGCGGTCAAGTACTTGAGTGCGCAGGTGCGCTGTTCGGTGGGTCCGGCTGACGAGGGCGGCGTGTGGTCAGAACCTGGTTTTCAGAGGTCCGGATTCCGAAGCCCGGGCAGAGATTCTTCGCCACGTGCCTCGGAAAATCTTGAGGCAAGATGGTGCTGAGTCAGATAGCTCGGAGAGTTCAGTTCGCATATCTACCTCGGATTGGATGGTGTGTGGGAGGTACCTCGGCGTGACTATGTTGGAGGTCGGTTTAGGAGGGGTGTGATGCTTGTTTTGAACCTGCTACGGCCCTCCTTCCGAGGTCGTAGGACCGCACCAGCTTCGGGGACTAATGTCGGGGGAGTATCCCCGGGTAGGGTCAAGGCTTGGCATAAGGTGGTGTTCGAAGTTGTGCCGAGGTACGGAAAGGGCCGACCTGTTTGGGCCTGGGAAGGTCCGAGCTTCATCTTGACCTGGAGAGTACAGGCCGACCTATTTTGGCCCAGAGGGGTCCGAGGTATACTGTTGGCCAGGGCCGAGGTTCACTGTCCGAGCTATGTTCAGCCGACCTAACTACCTCAGTGCAGTGGTTTGTGTTGTGAGTGCAGGAGAAGCTGTGGGGAGGAAGTAAGATCCGACCTGGTAAAGGATATTAAGCGCAAGACCCGAGGTACGGAGCCCGTCACATCCGTGCCGAGCTAACCGAGGTGGTGGGCTGTAGGTCGGGCAGGAGTCAATGCTCCTGTCACTTCCAGCCGGGTACAAGAGCGCCTGACACGGAGCGTCTGTCAAGGAGCATGGCAGAGGCGTGCTCCGGGTTCGGCGGGCCTGCACGTCTCTGATCGCTGACCACGCGGGTCTGGGAAAAGGCTACGAGGTAGCTCTGCCAGGCCACGTCCTGTCTCGGTCAGAGGGGACATGCTAGTTCTGCCGTTAGGCTACAGGAGATGGGCAAGCCACGTCTTGTCCCTGACCGAGGTACGGTGGTACGGTGGTGACCGTTGCAGAGGCATGGCAACAGTGTTCTGCGAGGGGCACATTGGTAACCCGGCTGGCCTATATAGTGGGCTTCACCCCCTCCTGCTAGAGGAGGATCCAAGATCGAAGGAGAGACCCCCCCCCCCCCCGCGCTGGAACCAGTGATCAAGAGAGAAAGAAAGAGAGAGAGGAGCTCGGAACACCCCGGAAACACCCCGGAAACACCTCGGAGTGCCTTCTTCCTCCCGTCTAGCTCCATCTTTTACCTCAAGTTCTCACCGTTGTAGCGTCATACAGCTCGAGGAGCAGCTTGTACTTGTCACTCTGAGCTATACACTGGCTAGGATAGTGCTGCAGTAGGGGTGTTACCTCCACAAGAGGGCCCCGAAGCAGGGTACATCGTGGTGTGCTTTGTGTTCTTGCTTTCTTGTTTCTTCGTTTGTGTTCTTGCGTGTTCTTGCGTGTGCACTTCTTGAGTGCATAAACCCTCCCCGGATTCCCCCAACGACCATTCGGCCCCATCTTAGCCATACCTATGGCATCTGCCGTGATCCCACCACGACAAGATGCATAATCGTACAGATCGAGCAGTTCCTTAGGAGGGGACAAGTTGTTTAATCAACATAGATGATTTTGTTTAGGGATAGTCACACCAAAACTCCCCCAGTGTAGATGCGTACATTTTATAATATATGTCAAGGAGGCCGTGTCATGTAGAGACATCAAGAGTCTTCCACTGCTGTTGGTTGCTAACAGAGTGGCCTCATCTTGGAGTGGATGCGTAGGCCAAAACGACTACCATATGTGTTTGAAAACAAGGTCGATGTGTTCGAACTGGCGGTCTATGTGTGTGTTGTTTACATCGTGAACATGCCTTATGCTTAGGACAGGGGAAACCATACCGGTTGTAATAGGGTGATTCACACGGGGTTGCTCAGCTTTTAATCTTGTGGAACTCCGTGTGTCGTAACATTGTATCCATTTTTTCTCAAAATTGGTAAGAACCAAATGGCACCTCGGAGACGGAGACACCGAACACGACGAAGCCGGAGGTTATGGTATCGTCGTCGTTAATCCATGCTGGACTCAACGGTGGTATATAGTTGGAGCAGAAACATAATAACGAAGAGAAACGCGGGGTATTTCCAAGATTCAAAACTACGTAGGTTTTTCAATACAAACAGGCGCATGAGCGGGCGTAGAAAATCAAATTCCCTTGTGCGTTTCCTTGGCAAAGAAGAAGAGCCGGACGCTTGGCAGCCAGTGTGTGCGCCTAGCAGCGAACCCTTCAAAATAAAATATCTCGCACGCAGAGGCCCGGCCCGGCCCGGTCACGATCCCTATCCCGCACGCCGGCGGCCCACCGTCCGATGCGATCAGGACGGCCACCCACCGCTATAAAAGCCCACCCGAGGTCATCCCCCTCCTCCTCATCGCTCTCGGGGTTGGCTTCTCCTCCCCTCTCCGGTTCGGTTCGGTTCGGTTCGGTTCGGGTTCGTCCGAGAGTAGTAGCTAGATCTATTCTGTAGCGGCGAGATGGCTGACGGCGGCGTGGAGTACCGGTGCTTCGTCGGCGGGCTCGCCTGGGCCACCGACGACCGCAACCTCGAGCAGGCCTTCTCCCAGTTCGGCCAGATCCTCGACGCGAAGGTATATATGTCCCCTTCTCCCGATCTACCTCAGATCCGTACGAATCCCCAGTTCATCTGCTAGATCTACGACTTCTGTGTGCTAGATCTGATGGGCTTTGTGTCTCTGTGTGTGCAGATCATCAACGACCGCGAGACGGGCCGCTCGCGCGGCTTCGGCTTCGTGACGTTCGAGACGCAGGAGGCCATGAACGCGGCGATCGAGGCCATGAACGGCAAGGACCTTGACGGCCGCCAGATCACCGTCAACGAGGCCCAGTCGCGCCGCTCCGGCGGAGGAGGCGGGGGCGGATACTCTGGCGGCGGCGGCGGCGGCGGCGGAGGCTACGGCGGGCGTCGCGAGGGCGGGTACGGCGGCGGCGGCAGCGGGTACGGCCAGGGCGGCGGCGGGTACGGCGGCCGTGGTGGCGGCGGCGGCTACGGCGGTGACCGCGGCTACGGCGGCGGTGGCGGGTACGGTGGTGGTGGCGGCGGCGGGTACGGCGGCCAGGGCGGCGGCGGTGGCAACCGCTGGAACTGATCGTCGCATCAGAGTTATCCTTCCCTAGTTTTATCACCACCTTCGTCGTGTTGCTGGTTTCTATCATGTGTGTTTTTGATCGGGAGCTCGGGTGGTTTGGGTGACAAGTTGACTTAAGAGCTGGTTCCGCCGTGAGGAAGAAGGTCGATCAAGTCAGAGTCGTGTCTGTTATCTGTCAGTATGTCGGTTCCGTTCGTGGATCGGATCGGGATGTGATGTGTTGGAACTCTGTTTACCTTTGAATCTATCAATCAATCAGTGGAAACTTTGGGAATGGCAAGATAAAACTCTGTGCTTCTTATGCTGCGGTTTTATTTTATTCTGTGCATTTGCTTACTTTTTCATATCTAATCCTGTGCTGTGGAAACTCAATTGCAAATTAATCATCTCTGATGATCGTACTGATTTGCATTCCCAGTGGAGTAGGAATCATAAACCCATTGCTGTATCAATGTTGTAAAAGATTATACACTGGATTTGACTAATCTGCAAACAAAGACATTACATGCATGATTTGGAACCCACTGGATTTAACTGCTCTCTGATCCTGTAATGTTCATTTGAGATGGCATCCAGCGACACTGCCAGATTCGTGCCGAAAATACTACTAGAAAATTGGTGCTGAGTTAAATTATGTCTGTGATTTCTGAAATTGGTTACGCTCTGTATGTTTTGGTTACTTTGACGATTTTTTGTTTCTCTGAAGCGTTCACTTCATAAAGTATCTCTGTCTGATAACATCCATATTTGTACAAACCAGATCACAATTTTGCGTCGCATTCAGTGTATAAATCCGCCTACTGATCTACACAGCCATTGCAATGCACGACTGGATCAGCAGAGCAGAATACGCCTTACACAAGGCCATGACTTGATCAGCACAGAAGGAATTATCCATCTATTGCAAATCCATGGCATATCACAATTTCATCCAAGTATCCATCTACAAAGCCGTTGCTGTGTAAGCGAAGGGTTTGTCTCAGTCGAGGACGTAGATGCGAGAAGCGATGTCCTGGACCAGCCAGTCGAAACCCTGGAGCAGCCCCTCACCGCTGTAGGCGCTGCAGCCGACGATCTTCCAGTGCCGGTCCTTGTTCATCACCTCAAGATTCAGAACCTGAAAAATCCACGCAACAGAAACTTTAATTCCAAGATACTTGGGATGTATCTCAAGTTATGCTTGCTCAGAAAAAAATCTTGGCTTCAGCTAATTTTCAAATGCAAAATCTGTCCGACTCGGTGATTCTAAATCATGTGCAGTGTCACAGGTAAGAAGAATTTTGACCAAGAAATGCGCCTTTACAAATACATTCTGAAATATGCCTTACCTTGGCGATTTCGTCGGGCTTCAAAGCACCCTGGATGTCCTGCTTATTTGCAAAGACTAACAATGATGATCCAGCTAGTCTCTGTAACAAAACATTCAAGCATGACTTATCTTCACCTTTAATAATTGAACAAGATAACACACAAAGTAAGAAAAAACATCCTTGTGCAATGAAATTTGTAGTCTAAAGACTACCCTGGTACAGAAACAATTAGACCAATTCTTCACAGCCAATTTGCAGTCAAATTACTCAACAGAAAATGAAAAACTACGCTGAAACATATTACCAGTGTCATTGGCTGGGCAGCTTACCTCTTCTTTCAGGAGATTGTGGAGCTCTGCACGGCAATCATCGAGCCTTCGGACATCCGAACTGTCAACCACCCAAACTAGACCGTCAGTCTGCTCGAAGTAGTTCCTCCAGTACGAACGGATAGTCTTCTGTCCCCCAACATCCCATATGTTCAAAGAGTACCTGCAACAATAACCATGTTATCAGTTTCGATTTGTTTGGTGGTTCCCATTGACTGTACTAACTGCTTTTTGACAATCAAGATTCATGACTGATGGGTATCAAGCAGCTGTCAGATTTTTTCCTGGCCAAAGCATGTAGTAGTATATTTTGAGCAATGTATTCTAACACGTTTTGAGATTAACCAATGTTAGTGATAGGATTGTTTGCTTTGAATGCTAAAAGCAACCACCCATGCAACATCTTGATGCTGACTGACATAGTAGACTTAAAGCAGCTAAAAAATGAACCGCCACATTTCTTGATTGTACCATTTACTGTCACAATTATCCTACCATGACTCTAAATTTTGTATTTTCTGACCACAACTAGTAAAAACTGCACTTTCGATACTGAATTTTCACATTGTTGTCTGCTTTTTCCACTTGAAAACATACATCTCAAAGTACGCATTGCTTCTTGTGGAGCAATACAACTCATAATTTTCTTTCTGCCTGTATTGGACAATGTGTTTTTCTGTAAGCACCTAGTGGTACATCTTGAATACTACTGGACGACCAAGAACAGAGTTGCTACGATCTCTGCTCTCCACTAGCAGCAATTCAAACGAAATTATATTGGTGAATCACTAAACTTGGAACTAAGAAGCTCAAATGGAAAAATTATTCCTTAGTTAAAAACTAAAAAGACTAGGGTACCCTTGGCATAACAGAATTTATGGCACAGTTGAACAAACTAAAAATATCATCTAACAAAGCAATAGCCAATAAGATGACATGAAACTAGCAGTATGTGCCGAAAATTCTATACATCTCTCAGAACAACTTCAGCTAATACAAGTGGCCTTTTAGAAACACAAAGATGAACTATAGCATTAGCTAAAAGAATAGTTATTATTCTAGCATCTTTAATTTAATAAATAGAAACCGAATACAGTACATACTTTTGGTACTGGATGGTCTTGATATTAAAGCCAAGAGTAGGGCTAATGACACTAGTGTCCTCTCCATTTATCTTGAGCACAATTGTTGTCTTACCCGAGTTGTCCAGGCCACTGTAAATTTGACATCAGCAAAAATGAATTAAGAACAAAAAACTGAATGGCAGAATCTGTGGTAGTCAAGAAGCATATACATATCCCCAAGAATTAAGAATAATAGTAAATTTGAAAGGGAATCTGGGGAAAGATAAAAAGGGTGAAAGGCATGGAAAAGGATGCTTACACCATGAGAATCCTCATCTCCTTTTCCTTGCGCTTGATTTTTCTGATGATGCTGAGGAGACCCATCCTGGAGGTAGCCCAACAGATGAATCAGTATAAAGTAAGCTGAAGAGAGGAGCCAAGATGCCTACTGACCCAGTAAAGAAGATAAAACATGGCAAAAGGACAACAAAAATTTATCGATCTCCTCAACTTTTATTTCTGTAACATTAAACTGATAAGAAAATACATCGACTGAAGGCTTCAAGCTATACTGCCATAACTATAAGAACACGAAACTGGAGAAAATCTATGAGACAGTGAGAGTCGATCTGGATTGGGGTCTTGGGGATATCATTGTTGGTAGCAGCCTAGGCAGCGCCAAAACAGCAGGGAACTGGCGACAGGCTCCACGCCTCGACCAGCAGGTGATAGCCGTGGAGGCGGCATGTCTGCTTACAGCGGGAGCGGAGGGGAGGGGGACGGCGATGCAGCAGTGACCTAGTTTTTTCATCTGGAGCAGCGGGGTGAGGCAGATAATGATTTATTCTGTTCATGTAAGTCCTGTTCAGATGATCTCCCTGGTTAGGGCCCTGGTTGCTATTCTCTTGGCGTTGGACTATTGGGCTGAGCTCTATGGATTGATTGTTTAATGAATCGGTGAGGCAAGACAGGGACATAATTACATTGGTGAACAGGGCTGTCTCCAGGAATTGGAGGCCCCGGTGCGAAATTCTATATGAGGCCCTAACATTGATGTTCTCAATAACCAAAAGTTAAATCCTTCTTATAGTGTTCTTTGAAATGATCCCTTAAGTGATATATTCATAATCAATTGTCTCCAACATATCGCTCTCTAGAGCTATCTAGCCAATAAATTAAATCTTTTGAATCTGATTTGTAGAAACATGGCTTGAAAAGGTTTACATATGATGATACACATGCACATAAAGATGAAAATAACAAATTTAATGGAAGCACTTGTGTATAAACTATACTTGTCAATGTAATTTTCTCATTGTGCAACGACGAAAGATATAGTCTATACTAAATAGGATTTGGTCCGCTGGGAACTGCAGTACTACGGCGAGGATTAGGAACCTATCTAAGATGCACCTGATGGATATGGTGAATCAGTGTTGCCTGGTCGTGATCGCAGCAGCACGGAACCTAGGAACTGGTCAGTTGGCTCGGTGCAGAGTGCACGTCTGCCACTTGCGCATCTTCCCCTTCCCCAATCCTGTGGGAACAAACAGCTCGCACATGCCGTCGACGGCCCTCTAGTGAGGATCAGACATGGTTTGTGTTTGTCAACTAAAATCTTTACTCTAGTAAATTCGTAGGTAAATTTTTATCTCAGAATACACGAGCCCTAGATTTGATGTATGGCTCGCCTCTGTAAAATGACAACCACTTCCAAACTTCAGTGTGCAATGACTTGGTTAAGATAATTGTCGGAAATGGAAACACTATCCTGTTCTGGACTGACCGATAGATAGCAGGTCTGTCAGTCCAAGATCTTGCCCCAGAGATCCTGAACTAAGTCACTGCCAGACGCAAGAACAGCCGTTTTGTTGCTACTGCCTTGGAAGGAAACAATTGTCTCAAGGACATCCCGGGAGGAATTCCTGTTGAAGCAGCCGGTCAGGTCGTCAGACTGTGGATGCATATTCATTCAGTGGAGAGGAACACACTGATGGAGGACACTTTCAGCTGGCCCTGGTCAAGTTCAGAAGGGTACACCGCGAAATCAACTTACATGATGCTTTGCCATGGACTGGAAAGATCTGCAACAGCTGAAAGCATCTAGAAATGTCGCGCAGCTCTAAAATGCAAAATCGTTATGTGGTTGGCAGTCATGTACGGGATCTGGACCTCAGATTGACGCGCGCAACATGGTGTACAGCAAAGCCCAGAAGCTTGTCACTTATGCCTGCAGAAAACTGTTGAAACTGACCACATTTTGGTTCAGTGTGCATAAAGCAGGCAGGTCTGGCAGACGTGTAAGCAGTACATGCACATCCCTTTCAGTATGCCTTGCCAAAGCAATCGCTTGGGAACTTGGTGGCTGGAGGAAAGAGGAAGGCTGGACAAGAAAAGCATATATCGCTTTGACACTTGGGTGACTTTAATCTGCAGGAGACTATGGAAGCAAAGGAATGCAATAGTGTTAGGTAACGCAGAAACGCAACGAAGACATCCTAGCTGCCAAGATCATGAAAGTTTTATATGAATCTATGGAGTGCAGCTGGTGTAGGTGATGGTGAATTCACACCGGGGCGAGTTAGCTCTAATTTAAGCTAGGTGCTGGTGTTTCCACTTTTGTCGCCTGACTGCAGGTGGCATAAGCTCTTGTCCTATACTCTACCTTCAATGAAATACGGTCTGCGATGGCGTACTCCCAAAAAAAAGTGTGCACTAAGAAGATAAATCTTGCCGAGCTTCTATCTCCTAGTATAAGATTTTCTACATGCATACACTGCTTATTTGGCTGCCTCGTGTACAGTTGGTAAGTTCAGCATACACATATGTCAAACCCCTGCTTCAGTGTGTGTTTTGTCAAAAAGTACCAACGACTGAAACACACTTTAACACATGAACATGAACTGGTTTGCTCTTCTCTTCTGCCTGGACTATAGGGCTGTGTTGGGTGGGTTGATTGTGTTATGAATTGGTGGTGTACAAGGCAGGAACATAATTACACTAGCCATGGTTTGCGTTTGTCACATAAGATCTTTCCTCTTGTAAATCCAAAGCTAAATTTGGTTTCACAGGAAATGACCACTAGATTACAAAGTAAGAGGCGCCATCGTGAAGCAGCAGTCAACTCCGCATCTGCGGGTGCGCAAAGAAGATAATTTTTGCCGAGCCTCTTCTCCCACCAAGTGTAAAACTTTCTACATGCTTACACAGCTTATTTGTCTCCCTCGCATAGAGTTACAGTCAGTTTCAGCACACACCCACACACATGTCAAACCCCTGCTTAAGTGTGTGTTTTTCACAAAGTGCCGACGACTTAAACACACTAGAACACATGAACATGAACTGAACAGCATAGCCCAAGATCGGCATGAGCATTCATCGCTGTTTGTACATTTTGCGATGGAGGTGAAGGGTACGTACTTGACTGTGAAGAATGGTCGGAACTCGACGGCGGGAGGCGCCGAGCAGGGGCTCCGGGCTGCGCGCCCGTACTCGGGGGAGGCGGATCCGGTGCTCGAGGAGACGCGTCCAGAAGAGGTCGCCGGGCCGGAGCTAAGCGACGGCGACGGCGACGGCGGTGAGATGGAGATGTGGACCTCTGAAGAGGTGAGAGTAGACGAGGGCCTAGACGTGGGCCATGGGCCGACGGCGCTGTGTATTGGGCCTGGTGTCACTTCCGTCTCAGGCTCTGGTGAAAGAAGGCCAATCCTTGGAGCAGGCCATTTTTTTTATCTCGGTCTGCATTGTTTTTTTTCGTTTCGCAGTGAGACCATTTTTTTATCTCGTCTAGGCGTCTAGCCCTCTTGTCTGATACATGGTTTTTTGCAGTACGCACAACCATGTAACACATTTCCGTAGACTGTTGGGGGTATAATTTAAGAATATTCGGTGTAAAAATGACAATCATATGGACCATGTGTATCAGTATAAAATTTGATGATGTTTTCTAGTCCACGATCTTAATCTGATTTGGGTCCCTTTTGTAGGCACAATCTTTTATATTAAAGAAAGATTCAGCGTAGATCTTCTGTACAAGAGAAACAAAATCACAGTGTGCAATCCGAGCCAAAAGTATCCCGATTTCCGTATCAAGATTCAAATACTCAATTTAGTGTATTTTTTGTTTTATTTCTCAACCCAAGAGACTGTGAGAGAGATATCATATCACTCTGATCCCGTGTCTTTAGAATTCGCGCGCAATCATGGATAATATACACACATGTATTACCAGCTACCTCAAGATTCCGTCGAAGATCTTGTTATCGCCCATGTTATTCCTTCGGATCTATTCGTACGACAATATGTATACAAATCAATATGGACCTAACCCATTCGTGCGGTGGCAATTGAAAATTCTCAAAAAATATCCAACGTATCATAGTGATAAATGGTACTAGTGCTAGCTACCAGTTCACCTATTCGGCCATCAAAAATATATGGATGAGGGTTGCATGCATGCATGGTTCGTGACATGACATCTTCTTATTCTTTTCATCTCATAACAGCAGCCGAACCAACCAACTAATCTTTGATCAATCATCGAGCAACAAGAACGACAAGAAAAGCATTATCAGGGCGAATGATCGATTGTTGGCTAAGCTGTAACCTCCTGTTGCTGATTGAGTTGCAAAACTATACTTAGATTATGTTGATTTGGTCCATGCATGATATGGGTACTACTTAATTAAATTTAGCCCAGTCCATCTTTCTGTAATGCTTTAAGAGATTTGCCGTGATACGCTGACGATTCTGTGTATCCCGTGATAAACTATGCATTGTGTTAGGACTTTAACTTGTAACAAATACGTAACTTGTGTTACTACAACTTTATTAACTGACACTGAAGGAAGCTTATGACGATGCAAAACATGTTGGACTATTTGGGTAGCTGGATGACCTAAACGTGAGTGCCACTGCTCACGCGAGACCTTTATACTGCTGAAGACTTGTTTGACTGACGACACATCGAGATTATAGAGACCTCCACGACACCCCCCTCTAAGAAGAACCCTTTGAGTGGCTCGATCCTTGACAAGAAAATACCATGGATGAAATTCAAAGAACACGTTATTATCAAATGCAAATTTCTTAACGGAGAGAAGATTACGAGTGACAGAGGGAACATGGAGGATATTTTTTAGATGAAGTGTATGAGATGGTGTAGAAAGAGTAGAATGACCAATATGTGTAATGCGCATACCTGAACCGTTGGCTGTCTGGACAACCATGGTGCAGGTCAAGGACGTGGAGCTCGGCTTGAGCTTCTTAATGACGAACCGGAAATTACTCACGTTGATCGTGAGGATCAGGGGTACGTTGATCGCATGCATGCTGGACATGTCGATCCAGTTGATGGTGGCCCAACTACACCGACCCGCTCTCCTGGCCCATCTACATCTGAACTGCTCAGCTCGCCTGGGACTGCGACGTCCGCTACCGGGCCGTCTGTTCCTGCGACTTCAGATACTGGAGAGCATACGGCTGGTCTGTCTCCGGATTCTTCAGCTGGGCCACCGCCACCTGCTCCGTCTCGCATTGTGACGCGCCTACAGAAGGGAATTCGAAATCCCTTGATACGAAAAGATGGAACTATTGCCTGGAGTGTTGCACGTTTACCTACTGCAGCTGATATGGTCCACTCTGAACCCCGCAATTATCATGAAGCATTGACTTCGGATCACTGGCGTAAAGCTATGGAGACAGAATATGCTGCTTTACAAGAAAATAAAACATGGCGATTAGTTCCACCGTTGCCCGGTGTGAATGTTATTGACTGCAAGTGGGTTTTTAAAATTAAGCAGAAGTCTGATGGAACTATTGAGAGATACAAAGCTCGCCTTGTTACTAAGGGATTTAAGCAACGATATGGTCTTGACTACGAGGATACTTTCAGCCCGGTTGTCAAGCCTACAACGATTCGCTTATTGTTGTCTATGGCTCTCACTCAGGGATGGAACCTCCGCCAGTTGGATATACAAAATGCCTTTCTGCATGGAGTTCTCGAGGAAGAAGTCTTCATGCGCCAACCTCCTGGATTTGAGGATTCACATCATCCTGGGTATTTATGTCGTCTTGACAAGGCACTTTATGGACTAAAACAGGCTCCTCGTGCTTGGCACGCACGACTTAGCTCTGTTCTTACGGGACTTGGATTTACTCCGTCTACCGCTGACACGTCTCTATTTATTTTGAGGCGTTCTGCTATTACTCTCTATTTACTTGTCTACGTGGATGACATTATTGTGGTGAGCTCTTCTGCTTCTGCTACTGATCGCCTTGTTCATCAGCTTCGTACATCTTTTGCTCTAAAAGATCTTGGACCACTTCACTACTTCCTTGGCATTGAGGTGCAGCAGTCTTCTGGTGGTCTTCTTATGAGTCAAAAGAAATATGCTACTGAGTTATTACAGCGTGCTGGGCTTCTCAAGTGTACACCTGTGTCAACGCCAATGGACTCTTAAGAAAATGTTGTCAGCCACCGACGGTACCCCCTCTCTTCTGAGGATTCTACACGGTACCGTAGTATTGTTGGGGGTTTACAATATCTTACTATGACTCGCCCAGACTTGTCTTTTGCTGTGAACAAGGTATGCCAATATCTTCAGGCTCCTCGGTGTACTCATTGGTCAGCCGTCAAACGTATTCTACATTATGTTCATGCTACACTTTCTCATGGATTGTTGCTACGGCCTGCTACTACATCTCCTGACTTGTTGTCCGCATTTTCTGATGCGGACTGGGCTGGAAATTCTGATGATCGGCGATCAACGGGGGGTTTTGCCATCTTTTATGGTGGAAATCTGGTTTCTTGGAGTGCTAGAAAACAGGCTACTGTCTCACGTTCCAGTACAGAGTCTGAATACAAAACACTTGCTAATGCCACAGCCGAACTTATTTGGGTACAAGCTCTTCTTGGTGAACTTGGAGTATCTCAACAGCGTTCACCTATTTTGTGGTGTGACAATATTGGCGCAACATATCTTTCTTCGAATCCAGTCTTTCATGCTCGTACTAAGCATATTGAGGTGGATTTTCACTTTGTTCGTGAACGTGTTGCTCAGAAGTTACTCCAAATAAGGTTCATCTCCTCCAAGGATCAGCTAGCGGATATATTTACTAAGCCATTACCACTACCATTATTCGACACTTGTAAGCGCAATCTCAACCTTCATAGACCGGCTAAGATTGAGGGAGGATGATAAACTATGCATTGTGTTAGGACTCTAACTTGTAACATATACGGTTTGGTGTTGTATAACAAACCGTGTATACCTCCTGTAATTACCCAGCATATATATACATGTGCAGCCTATTGAGAGGCGCACGGCTTACCCCTACAATACCCAAATTACTACCTTTTTCTCATCCCGGGTCTCCTTGGCCCCGCGTACTTTTCAGCCGCTCCATCTGTCACTGCAGAAAATATATTGTTTTCTTTTTCCAAAGAAAGCCTTTTTTTTCTTAGAATGCCTAGCTCAGCAACAAAAAGTATTTTCCTTGAAAACCAGCTTCTACGCGAAGTGAACCAATGTCGATTCTTTTCGTGATTCATTCAATGAAATTAACGTTTGTGTTGACTTCATCACCTTCCAAACTATAGAACTGTGCATACATATTTTTTACTCGATAAAACTGTTATAGACACACAAAATATATAAAAAATGAGCCAACAAAATTTATAAAACCCTCACAGAGCGGGCCTGGTTCGCGCGTAAATGTCTGTCTGTGCATTACGCTGCTGGCAGTGACCAGTCCATTTGGGCCCGGTTCAGTTTAAAGGGGTGCCACGTGAGTGTGTCGCCTAAGTTCATGCGCATGTCACTTCGTATAGAATATGCTACTAGCTGCAAATGCGTGTGGCCCGTTTCGGACGGACAGTCCATGCAATGTATATGCAGTACATGCATTACGTTCAGAGGGCGACTGATCAGTGCTACGAATTTAATAGCAAATAAAATGATTATTAATCTCTTTTGCTATATATATATGTACTCCTCCACTGTCATTCACTAGTGCTTCGCTTCCTTGGCAATAAGAAGCACACGTATGTGAACTTCTGACCTTATAAGATAGTAATAGTTATAGTGAGGTGATCATAACTTTCAAAGGCAAGTACGTACGTGGCTTCCTGCCAGCCGGCCGGACCTTAGCTAAGCTAGCCATGGAGCTATGTGCTCCAAGACTACGGCAACATTTCTTCAAAACGAAAATAATAGTAATTAATAAATGTCTGCGTACAAAAATCGTATCCAAGAAGGATGTTACCGTGCACACAAAGTACAATAATGCAAGTAGGATGTTGTTTCCTCATGCAACTAACTTTTCATACATATATATATAAGTTGGTCACATTATTTAGAATTGTGATGTCGGGAATATATCTTTTACCTGATGTAAATAACATATTCATATACCGCAAGAAACTTATATGTATACGAGTAGCGATAATTATTACCCAATCATCTCAATTATTGATCCAGTAGATCGATCAGCAGTACCTCACCTGAATTCATGCATGGACCGGGCTGCATACCGGACCAGTAGATCACCTCTTGCGCTAGCTCGATGTCCTGCACTACGTACTGTGCGGCATGCCGGCTATGAGGATACACACACGCACATGCTTGCCAGCTTCTATTTGGCTAAAGAAAAACTACAAAAAATATATATATATATTACTATAGGGTCCACGTATGAACATTTCTGTACGGTGTGGAGACGTCGATTCCTCCAGTGGCTAGACGCTAGTGTGGCTCTTGGAACGGGCATCCACACACTTACGTCGATTCATAGGAGTGTTATAACGAGTGATCAAAATAATATAAATTCTTGCGAATAAATGATATACACATTGTAAATTAGATGTTCATGTACGTACATGAGCTTTCAATTGTCCATGGCGTATCTATAAAAAAAAACAGATGATATTTTTTGAAAAAATCAAAAGATATGCTATTATCTCATCTGATTCACAATATTTGTTTATCAGATGACTTAGTGGTGCACGTACACAAGACGATCCTCTTCAATATGCAAGAAACAAAATCACGCTACAAATCGTGGAACCACTCTCAAACACTGCAACTTGATCATGGCAGATGGCACTGCCATGCACATAGAGTATTTTGATCTCCATATGTGGATCATGATACGTATCACCTTACGTACGGTATCAGCTTGATTATGTGTTTCCTCGAAAGTCTTGAGATCCTAAATTGCTAATATATTAGTACGTACCAATCCCAAGATTTCGGAGCGGATCTTGATACCAACGGATGTTATATTCCCTTGTGCTCATCTGTACACATCCAACTAACCCATTCATGCTTTAAAATTTATGTGGCAAAATAAATAGTTCTTATATGGCTCAGGGTAAGAAAAAAGTAGTATCCAGTGGCATGGGTGATTGGTGGGTGACATAATATTGCACTTTTGCCACCTGATAAGAGACTCCCGATCAAGCAATGTATAATTAGTACTCCCTCCTATCCACTAAAAGGGGCGTGGGAATTGAACTTGCTTAGTACAAGTACATAGCTGTATGTGCGACTGTTTTTCTGGATCAGAGGGAGTAATTATTAGTTGTCTAAAACTGCCAACAGGCATTTTAGTTAAGAATTTTCAGAGCACACGATTGTTGCCTCGAAGTTTACGTGCTCATCTTATCAATCTCCATAATCTTGTGTTTCTCATAGAGTTGTTGGTTTGAAGCAATTATGTTATTTTTTTTGCATGATGGACTCATAAGTACTTGTTAATTACATTTTCTTATTCAGTCTCTCTACTTTAAGAGATTTGTCGTGATACGCTGGCCATTATATATCCACATGTCTCCTTCGACCAGGGGCTTCTTTTTTCCTGGAGGATTTCTTTTTCTAGGAAGGACAGGTAGAGCTCTATGGGGGTTTTACGTATCATCCATGGGTGAACCACGGCAAGCCATTTGTCCCACTACAGGTAATTTACAGTTGACATATTTGGCGAGATTTGTTTTCCTTTTTAAGATTCAAAATCGAAAATGACATATTTTTCTATCGGAGTGTCCAAATCATGTTCCGATTTTAGTTTCAAAGCTAGAACCTATGTCGATATTCGACGACTTTATTTAGATTTTTAAAACATTTGATATTGATTTTTCAAAATTTCAAAACACCAAGCTACGTATCTGGAATACTAAAAGTCCGCACTACATATATCACACCCATACAGAACCAATTTTAAGGAAGAGTTGCGTGAGATCTATTGGAGTTGCACCTATATTAGTTTCACGATCGTGCCGCATTTCATTGCACTGCTGCTGGTCCTGCGTAGGGTATCCATCTACCGGTTTTTAATATTGGTGGTGTCACGTGACCGTGTCCCTTACTAATTAAGTTCATTATATAGCCTGCGTATCATCACTGTTTTCTTGGTAGTTTAATCCATTCGAGCTGCGCAAAATGTGTGGCCAGGAACGGAACGCATCGATGCTAGCTGCAGGCCCTTCATCACGTGGCTTGATGTGTACATGTATAGATGGCGACTTGTCATATATACTACTATAAGCACGTTCGAAAATTGGAAAACGTACTCTGCTATCTGACGATTATATATTTACTGACAGATGTGCGTCAGCTTCAAATAATGTAAGTTTACTTACTAGGAGTAGCTCGATCTTCCCTCTTTTTGTAACTACCGCCGCAATTCGTACAGCTCACACACGTTTAGTCGCATGTGAATTTTCAGGTATATACGGGCGGGCACGTAGCGGGATTTGAAGTGGACATGAACCAATCAGATATTACCAGGCTCGTAATAAACTTGTCGTGGCAAGTATCCATCCATTTTATAGTAGTGTCGCTAAATGGATATATCTGTATATTTATACTCCGTTTTAGCGACAACCAATATGGTATTGAGCGATAGCCTCGTGCCTGGATCGAGCTAGCAATGTACATTTCCTATTTTGTTCCTCTTTTGAAAAGCAACGTGCATTCATTTCATTTCCTTATTGTTGGAAATACTCCATCGATCAGTGCAATGCATATTATGTATGGCACTTAGAGAAATCCTATAATTCCATTCGCATAACGAGTTCATCTAAAAGGAGAGGCGTCGGTGACGCGCCGGTGGAAAGGAGAATAGAGAATAGTTGCATGCATGCAAAAAAAACTTTAGTGTCACTATTAATTAATGTTGAGACACTAGATAATGGTATCATATATGGATACCGTAACATAACACATTTCAATAGTACTCGTCCATATTCTTTGTGCAGTTTCATAAGATTGTCGGTTCAATTATTTTGAAAAAAAACCACCTCTCAAGTCTGAAGTCTGAACACTATTTTCGTGTGCAAAAACAGTTTCAGAAAATATATCAATCAATCTGCACGCGCTGGTCTCCTGACTTGCGGGGCCGACATACATTTTTTCCTGCTAGAAATGCACAAGTAGCCAGGGACATGGTGACATGGCACGCATGCACCGATCTACATGCATCACATGGAAGTCCGTCATCCACTACGGAACTGACACTTGGCACAATAGACTTGAAATTTTAAATTAAGGAGGAGCCATCGATCGATATCCATGGGTAGTGCCGTATGAGCCCTAGAAATGGTCAGCGAGCCCTATAATTAACAATTAGTTTAATGACAGCAGGCTACATGTACCACCCATGCGTAAACAATTGGTTAAACAACATCAAGCTACATGAAGCACGCACACAGCTAGTTCGATTGATATACATAGTGGTTTATATGTATATGGGTGGGGAAGTACTATCTGGGTTTCAAATTACCCACCTTTTCCAAACACATAAAGGGTATTTGACCAATTTGTGACCATGCATATTTAACTGAAGCTTACCCATGCATGCACATTTCCGTAAATAACATCACCATTTGTGACTGCACGAAATAAGAATACTACAATTCAACAAAAAAGTGTAGTGTTTAGTTAAACAAAACATTCCAATGCCCATGTGTCTGATTCTTCGCGAAGTATTAGAAAGTGGGTCTTATGTACCAAGTTCCAAAACCACCTCGATATAACTATAAGTGAGGATTTCTGGCTCTAAACTCCATGATACCAGGAAAAATCGGAACGTATATATATTTGTTTCAAAAGATAACATACAATACCTAGCATGTACTACATGTCAAAATGTAGCAGTAATCTGTCAATCTTATCAGAAAATATTGCCGGCATAAAAAAAATACAAGTAGACGATATAAAGTAACGAAATGTGGTAGCACTATTCACAATTATGGATCATCGTCACATTTTATTCTTCAACAAAACCATTTATAAAAAATTTGCTCATCTTTAGTGTTCTCTCGAATATATCATAAATACATAGAGAGCTTGCTTTCTATGTTTTTTTAACGGGGCTTGCTTTCGATGTGGGGTGCAATGTAAAATGCACACGTATGTAGTACAGTATAATACTAGTAGCAGCTAGTAGTAGGAATTGGACACGCGCGCCACGAAAAACTATTCTTTGGTATTTGTTCCCTCGTTTCCGCTTTGCTTTCTCTCTACCGTCTAGCGAGACAAACTCCCCTTCTACAGAGGGAGTTCTACTGAGAGACTGATCTGGAGGTATTTTGTGCTTCACTTCATCAGCTGCCATTTGATTGATGCATCAGTTCTTCAAGGACTGTGAACTGATTTGTCACTTCTTGCAGAGATCAGAGACATGGACGACTTCATGCAGTGGGCGATGAACTCGCTGGACCAGCAGCACCACACCCCCGCCGCTCACCCTGAGTACGGCGGAGGCGGCGACGACGGTGGCGGTGGTGGCCCAGCAGCCTTCCCCTTCCCCTCGCTGCAGGCGCTCCGGTGCCAGTCTACCGGGCCGGCGGTGTTGGCTTCCGGGACCTGACGGTGCAGGTAGACCAGCACAGGGTGGCAAGCAGCTGGAGCGCCAGCTCCGGCGACAGCCCCGGCGCGGCCGTCATGGACGTCCAGGACGCCACCGCCACCGCCGCGGCCGGGTGGTCCCCGCACACGGCCCGCGCCAGGACCAGCCGCCCGTGAGCTGGAACTTCAGCGCAAGTGCCGCGTCGGCGCAGACGACCGACCCCTCGGCCTCGCTGGCTAGTCCGGCCGCTGCCGGGAGTCGAGCTGGGTCTGGGTGGCTACTGGCAGCACCTACGGCGTCCCATGGACAGGGTGGTGGTGGAGGAGGAGGAGGCACTACTGCGGCATCTTCGTCGGCCGGCGGGCCCGTGCAGGACCACATCATCGCCGAGCGCCTCCGCAGGGAGAAGATCAACCAGCGCTTCATCGAGCTCTCCGCCGTTATCCCGGGCCTCAAGAAGGTTCTCCTTCTTCCTCGATCTTCCTCACTTCCATTTCATGTTTCTTCTTCTTGATCTTGTTAATTGTCAGAATTAACAAGAAGATTAGTTAAACTAAAATGTTAAGGCTGCATGCGTTAACTAAGATCATGGCGAGCTAATCCCTGATAAAAGTAATCTGAATTCAAGATGGACAAGGCGACGATTCTCGGGGACGCGGCGAAGTACGTGAGGGAGCTGCAGGAGAAGGTGAAGACGCTCGAGGACGGCGACGGCGCCGCCGCCGCCGCCACCACCACCATCCGCTCCGCCGTGCTAGTGAACAAGAAGCCATGCCTAGGCTTCGCCGCCAGCAGCTCCAGCGATACGTCTACGGACGGTGCAGACGGCGGTGGGTTGCCGGAGATCGAGGTGCGGGTGGCGGACGAGAAGAGCGTGCTGGTGCGGATCCACTGCGAGAACACGAGGGGCGTCCTGGTGAGGGTGCTGGCGGAGGTGGAGGCGCTCCGGCTCGCCATCACGCACACCAGCGTCATGCCATTCCCGGCCGCCACCGCCACCGCCATCATCACCATCACCGCAAAGGCAAGCACCAGCTACTACTTACTACACTGCACAAACAGTGAACTAGCACAAGTTGCACGCAAGCACACCTACCTTAAGTGCAAGTTGCACCTTTTGAATCGATGATGCACCATGAAATTAAGTGTGTCGCATGTAATTTCATCCCATTCTGTTAATTTGAGGATATCGGTCTAAGAACCCACCAAGATAAAATTTACCACCCCAATTATACACGGAAACATGGTCCTAAATCAATTAAATGTAACTCCCTCAGAAATAACATCTAAGAGAGGATGCATTTGGGTGGTTGTCTTTAAAAGTTTACCAGCTCTTAGGATAACGTGTTAAGAGCTGGGAGGCCTAATGCAAGTGCTTGGAGACGCGCTTAGGAAAAAAAAGAAAGCACTAATTTTCTTGCCTCGATCGTAGGATAGATATGACCTTGTAAATCTCTTTTTTGTATAGTGGTTATGTGTAACATACCTTTGCTTGATGGTGCAGTGATGCTTATAAGGTTTATGCATCGTTTAGTTTTTTCTTCAACTAATGGATAATGTAGCAATATTTAAGCGCATACAAAATTAAAGGTTCATGCAGTTGAATAGATATATATAGCTTGTTTATATGGATGGTTGATGATTTTGCTATAGATTGCCGCACCTTGTGTTATGCATTGTATAGATGCCGTAAGAGAGTTGTGCTTGATAAATGGTAGAGGTGGTAGATTCAAGATAGCCCTCGCGATATTAAGTGGTAACTGTATCACGAGAGCATTGATATCTTTCTCTCTTTCTTCATATATAGATAAGATAGGTGGAGATCCTGACATCTTCTGCATTGATGCATGCACACAACCAGAATTTCATACTTGTAAAGATAGTGCAACACATTTTCTGCTCCGGAAAAAGAAAAGATATAGCATAACACTAAATGAAGCTGAATCAAGTACAGTACCATGTATGAAGCCAATATTTCTAGAAGGATATCATTATATCTGTAGTTATTTCATGTAATCAATTCCACATTAATTTATGAAGATCTCTGTTTTTTTGTGGACATGCCCATGTGTGGAAAATCTGTTATTACAAAAAACATGGGAGGGATATCGCGACGCGAAAAGACCAAATGGACAGATCTTGAGTATACAACATAAATGATGATGTAGACAATACTTTATTTCGTATTGGATAATGGATAAGATCATTAGATATTTGATGAATGAAATTTCCGTCCATTGAGAAGTTCATAGAATGCGCACATCACACGATTGGACCGTTGAATAAATAATATATTAGTAAATAAAATAAAAGAGTTGTTAGAGCTCACAGTCACAGTTGTCACTTTTGGTTGCTTTAGTGAGGTTTGAACCAGGTTACATTTGTGTTATATATTTGGCACTCATAAGCTATAACATGCACATGTCTTAACATTTGTACTTTTCTTTTAATTTATCAAACTATTGTCCCTTAATAGTTACTTGTATAATTTCCAATAAAAACATTTAAATAATCCCTTCATAGTATCCCAACATTTCAATAGCAAAACCCGATGACCTGAGCCACATTATGTAGTAGTAGAAAAAATTAGCACCTCTCATCCTTTGATCTCAAGATAGAGTTGGAATGTCATCCTAATACTCATATATATATATATATATATATATATTCTCGTGTGTGCATATGAACATACTTTTGTATCATTTTAATATCTAAGATAGTTAATTGAATAATTTCAGGTGGAAGCGGGGTTCAACTCGACAGTGGAGGACATCGTCAGAAGGCTCAACTCGGCGCTGAACCAACATCACAGCGCCAATTCTGATCAAAATATTGCGAAAAGAGAATGCTAAGTAGCTCATCATACATTCCAAGCCGGTCCTTTCCTTGGATGATTACATAATACCATAATACCGTATTAAGGGAGGAATTCATGGTGAGGATTTAATTCTGACGTGCCTGCCTGAACTTCATGATATATAAGCTGCACTGATGCATGCATGTGGTGACGAGTATTTCTCAGCCACAGCTGGTTGCAAGTTTTGGTCCCTAGCCCTAGCTACTTAATTCTGTTGTTGCACAATCCAAATCACACTGATGAAATGATGAGAGAACCAAGCTGTTTTGATTTATTTTTATTTCTTATATAGAGCTATATATGGCCATACGCGCGCCTCAATAATTGTCGATATATAGCCACGGCTGTTTACGATATTTTCATCGCAATTAATTCCATATATGTATTATTAAAGTCTCAATATCCCATCTACTGATTTTTTTAAACAAATCTCCAACAATATGCAAGGAAAATCTATTTTCTTCGTATAAACTAAAGCTAAAAGAACGACCTGTTCCTGTGCGCGTCTATCTCATTGGCCCTCTTGATTTTTTAAGACATATTGGGTGATTTGTACATCTCAGAATTTAAAGTTATCTCAATCAGAGATACACAAAAAAGCTGTTGAGATATGCACGGTGGCTGTCTGCATAAAATGCAACATATCTTTAGTTGGTAGGGCAAGCCAAGAAGATCTCTTCAGCAATAGTATATCGACATACATACCCCCAACATGCATAAGTTATATATATACACTTGTAGTATAATGCAAGGCATGCAGGTAATCGTCTTGTTCTCCATGATGGAACATATCGTGATTAACAACGCGTCAATGATGATCTCGATGCTGGGATTCGATCAGGGCTTTGTTGGCAGTTGATTTGATTTGGAGTAGTTTTAATTAGCGAGCAAGCATGTGAGCTAGGAGGATAAATATAGTGGACACCATCTTTTGGCTGTCCAGAGAAGTTGTATAGTAGCACTGCCAAACCAAACTGAAGAGTAATAGTTCCAGTTGAGACCAATATGCCTAGGTTAACTGTGTAGTTTAGCTCAAGCTAATGCGAGCTTTACCATCCATTAATTTGGAGCATGCACATGGACGAAAAGGCTTCAATAATTGGCTCATTTTAATAGAATATTTTTGCGTTTTTGGAGGTTTGTAAGTAGAAGCAAGTTCGGTGTCTCATTTAAGATATGGCGTCTCCCACTAATGTGTATTTAAGATAGGTTTGGAACACCGTTTCAAAAAAACTGCTATCACTGAAAAAAAAACAGAAATACATCCACGAATAATCAAACTCAGTCTAGAACACCTTCACGCTTTCTGTTATATATTGTGAGCACCATGATTTGAACACAAGTAGGAAGATATGTTTTTCTTTCAAAAAGGAAGGTCAAATCTTCCGACATGTGTATCCGCAAAGGCACCCAACTATAGTAAAGTAGATGCAAATCCATGATGCCAAAATGCCAATAAGAAGAGCACACAAGGATGATTTATATCAAATGATAAATAAACCACTAGAGTAAGTTGTCATTCTTCTGGAACGAGTCTTTCACACATACATCGCCAAATACAACTTATGACAGTTTCTTTATCGAGAATACCGAGTCGATCAACCCAGAATACAATGGCGGGCACGCACCTTCAGCAAAGGTGAGGACGCACCTAATTTGTTGCTAGGACCCAGCAATGAAGACCGGCTCCTGGATTTTTTGTGTTGGACAGAAAACGTTGTTCTTATCACCAATCGATAGAAAATCTTCCGACTAGTGGTGCTACTTCACACTCCACACAAGATGGCTGTGGTGTCATGTCCTACAGAGATAGCCACAAAACAGTGCATTTAAGGACTCACATGAAAGAACCACCAAGCCGCCCCTTCCATCTTTGTGAAGACCAAAAAACAATAAAGTTGACCCTGACACGAAGGTTTAATACAAAAGCTGCAGGATTGTAGTGATTAAATCCATCATATCTGCTATGCACAATCATATCATGTGTGCACTTAAGATGCATTACACACATGCAGACCATCTTGAAAAATCAATGAGAATATTTTTGTGGCATGGAAAGGACATAGAGAAAAAAAGGTAAATGTCTTGTTAAATGGGACATAGTTTGTAACCCAAAAGCTGCAGGTGGACAGGGCATTATTAGAAAACAGGTATAATAGAAGCTCGTACCGTAGTGTCTTGAAGCATTCGCACTTCGAAAACAGAGTCCTCCCTCTCCCTAGTTTGAGGTCAAGACTTTGCCAAACACGCAAAGAGAATCAGTTAAATCAGAATCCTATTCTTCCAGTTTAGTCCATCCGGTAAGTAGACCGTCATCCCAAACTTCAAGCCACCTATAGTCACAGTCCACATTAATGTTAAAATCTTTCCCGAAATAAAAGATGAATAATTTTCTTGTTCCTTTTTCTTTCTTTTGCAGATCTACTATTTCCAGAGCACATTTAAAAGAGAAATGGACGAGAACTACCTTGATCCGTTCCCATCTATCAACAGGCACTCCCCATGGCGCCATCCATTTTGAAAATGGCCAAAGAGTATACTCCCGTCCTTGGCATAAAATCTTCCCTCGCCATTAGCCTTCCCCTTCCAAAAATTCGCAAACCAGCGGTCACCACTGTGAAAATAGTACCAACCCTGAAGAGAAGAGGGGAAACTCAGAACTTCATAAAACAGTGGGTAGCAAATATAAATTGTTTGGTAGAAAATACGTATAAATTATTCCGACTGATGCAGGTTATGCGGACATATTTGATCAAAGTACGCTGATGGACTATTACGATATGAAAGTGCATATTTCTCATCAAGTGACCATGAGAATAATCAAACAGAGCATGGAATAACAAGCACAATCTGACACCTGACTTAATAGTCAAATGCGACCATAATGAGGAGTAGAACATTTCTACAAAAATTAGAATCGTGTACAAGATGGCAAACGAATGCACCATACCTTTCCATGGATATGACCGTCCCTCCATGTTCCATGAAATACATCACCATTGCTGTAATAAAGCGTTCCCAAACCGGATCTCTTGCCATACCTCTAGAGTCCATCATAAAAGCTACCGTCACTGTAGGTTAAGCGTCCCTATAGAAATGTATAAAACAAGATTATTGAAAAGGTAATACTTCCAGCCAGTCAACCAGAAGAGCAAGTACTCTAATGGGCCTTACCTTTCCTTCAGGGACACCTTCTTGGCATCTCCCTCTGTAAGTTCCTTCTCCAAACTGTATTTCAACAACTGGGCTCCATGTTTTTTCCGTTTCTCTTTCTGCATCCTACAAGAGATAACAGTTTTCATATCGCAACCCAGGCATGCCAATAAATCAGAAGGAGAACCAGTCTATAGATGTTAAGGGTATTGCACATTATCTACCAAAGTATTAGATCATGTGCAGTCCTAGCATGACGAGTAGCTGGAGAGGGAACAATGAGGATGGATTCAGGTTCACCCAATTTGGGTTGGGGAACTCAGGCATCCAATTTGCCTATATGCAATTAATAGATTGTACTGAAACATGACGACACTTCTCATCTTCAGATGTGATAAACAAAACATTAACTCGGTTTGCATTTTTCCAACTTAATTTTATTGGGACAAATTAGCTACTGAACTTGCAGATCAGGAATGTTGCCTTCAAAATCTAAACAGCAAACTATGGGGGTAGCCCCGGTGCAGTAGCTCCCGCTTGCGCAGGGTCCGGGGAAGGGTCCAACCACTTTGGGTCTATAGTACGCAGCCTTTCCCTGCATTTCTGCAAGAGGCTGTTTCCAGGACTTGAACCCGTGACCTCGTGGTCACAAGGCAGCAGCTTTACCGCTGCGCCAAGGCTCCCCTGCATTTCTGCAAGAGGCTGCTAAACAGCAAACTATACCAGGAGGAAATCCAAGATAAATCTCCATAAATAAATAAAGGTCAGACAAACATATATAAGTCAGGGAGGGAAAGACTAACAAGCATTGATGCAGCCCGACTGGCAGCAGAGCCACGTTTTCGAGATCTATCCATTCTGCCCTTTAGAAACGCTGCTGCAGAACTACATATCTCCATCACTTTCTCCAAACCAATATCAGAAAACAAGGCTCCGGGGGAGCATGCCCAGTAGCTAGAGATGTGCTATCGGTAGCATTACGAGTTTCAAGCTGTGTATTTGGAGAATGCTCATCATGCTGAGCTTCAGGAGATTTTACACCAACAGGGAGAGTGATAAAATCGAGCTCGTTACTTCGACCGCTTCTATTTGTTGTTCGCTCTTTAGCCCACAGTTGTGCAATTCCAAAGGCAGGGGCATTGCTCCAGAAATTATGCTCCTGCTCTGAATTTAAGTCCTCTGCCAATGAAGAATATAGTTAGGATGCTCCACCAAAAAGACAAAAGAAGAAACAGAGAACCTAGTATAAGAAATTTTTACCTGTGCCAACATCTATATTAATTTCTCCATCAGATTCGAAATTTGCTTCTTCAAACACTCGCTGTGTTCTCCCGTTGTTGTTATTGGATTCTCTAAGATAGAATTGCAATGAACATCGGTTAGCTTATAATAACAGAAAATTTAACTAAGAAGGGAAAATATTCCCAGGGAAAATATAAAATGTGCCTGTACATTACCTCTCAGCTTTGATATTTTCCATCTCTTCAGAAATAAAATTGGAAGCAGTGGCATCAGTAGAAGCACTGGAAAGTTTTGATAATCCTTGTTCTGCCAAACTCAATCCATTGTCAGGCGGTTGACTGAATGAGTTATTTGACGAAGCTCGTTTAAGCTCAGGTGTGTCCAAGGATTACGAGTCGACCTATCGCAACTTGTCGCTCGGGTACCGACAAGTAGACAAGTCGCGCGACAAGTCGTGACTTATCGCAACTTGTCGCAACTTGTCGAGGTTTTGAACTTGTCGCTGGGGTACCGACAAGTAGACAAGTCGTGCGACTTGTCGCGACTTGTCGAGCGACACTTAATCCTTGGGTGTGTCTCCTCCCATAAGAGAGGATATAAAAGGAAAATGCAAGGCGAAGCTCGAAAGAAACCCCTCTTTTGCCGAGGCAACATTTTCATCACGACTGTTTCTGTAAATGAACATTGCACACATTTGTCATACAATTATATGCTGATGTTAATCTACATGAGCATCATGTAAAGAACTGCAATCGAGACCATCATTTCATCATGGCCACAAACTGAGATGGCAACCATGCCACTCAAGTTTTCTGCCTCTCAGTTTGCAAACAGCAAGTACAGCGTACGACTAAAGACACTACACCAATTGCTATAGTTGTCTGAAAGGTATCCTCATTGAAGGAAACAACGTAATCTTTCCTGTGAAGATCGTTCTCTGAGAAACTATATAAAGACATCATTCTAATCACCAAAACTGGAAAGAACACCAAATACTACACAATGTTTGTACAGTAAGCTTCTGAATACAAACAGACTTGCTTATAATAAAAAATTGTACCAAAAATAGTGATTCTAACCGTGAAGTTAGAGAACAAAATCTATGAATCAATTAGAAGTATCTACTACATATTTACCTAGCACATGCCACATAATGACATGGACACTCATGGTTAAAAGTTAGAACTACAAGCATGATATTTAGGTTGAAACGGAAGGACTAAGTATGACCCAGAAAGCAGAATCTCATGGGGCTCTCATGCCTGCTAAAAAACAATTGATGATTAATAAATATTAAATGCATCTTTTCACTCCAAAACTCAGGTTCAGACTGCTATTTTATTCCATAAGAAAGTTATAAGACATGAAGCAATAGTATAGTTTCATTGTAGTAAAATATATGTAACTTAGAAGAATAAAGAAGCATGATATGGCACATGCTCAAGTAGCGGGACTAAATGATTAGAAATGTAAAATGAATGAGGCATTAGATTCGGCATAAGTCAGAATTTTTCCAATTAGGTTCCATTGTAGCATGCAAGGGCTTACCGAATTGTAAGAAGAGAGACTACTATGAGTTTTGGCTCTAGATCAGGTTCAGAGTTTCGAGAAAATATAATATCTTTAGTGAACCCTGTAACTCGATGAAAGATGTGTAGAGTAGAGATCATGTCACTCTCAGCCAATACTCGAGAAGTTGTAAGGGATAGAAAAACCACATTGTTCAAGTCCTACATGAAAATAATATATACACAGATCAGTGTTGTGAAAACAGAACATGGTTACAGAGTGAGATTAAGCTATGAGCAGGAACGGGTTTTCCTACAACAGAAACCCATTCAAGTTAGAAGGTGTGCATGAAATTTAAAAACTGCACAATCCTAATAATTATAATGTAAGAGAGCTCAAACAACAGGTTTCCACATGCTTGAAATGGACTAGCTATTGCAAAGTAAGATTGCAGATGTGAACAAGGACCTGACAGTGTTTGTTCAGCATATTTATTGCCATCATCATGTAAGCAAACATGACTCGCATTTTAAGAGAGAAAATAGTACTAAAGCTGAACTTCTTTTCTTTATTAACTGATTATTTAATTACCACCAAATCTTGAATCTAGGATTTTGTGCAGGTTAGCCTGAAAACGTGCGTCAGACAGACATACACTAAGATGTAACATGGCAGGGCTTGAATCCCTGGTTATATAATTTTTACGGGTGTATACATGCAAAATAGACAGTTGCTTTTGCACAAGTGTAGTAACTAGCAACATTTACTCTTAGTAGGAGCAGGTCAAGATCAAACAGTTCACAGTTTAAGTAAACAACTGGAGAACCTTTATGCCACCACGAAGAAATGGACAATGAAGAACAGCCTGCTTAATAGCTGATTGGACATTATAGCCAGCACCAAATCCAACTCTAGCTTCCCCATAGCTTTTGAGTAGCTGGTACAGTTGTACACTGTAAGAATCAAGAAAAAACTCACATGCTGGTCATACAACCTAGTAAGAGATTATAATAGATTACCTTGCCTACTGTCTCAGGACCAACTTCCCTAATTTGTGCATCAAGAGAGCTCCAGAACATCTGATTAAATCCCTGATATGTCAAGTAGTACAGATTGGAGCATTAAATGTATCATTTCCAATAAAAACACAAGAAATAAGAACTTAAGACTCACCGACATCATGATAGATATCATGCTAATAGTCGAGAGGACTGCATTATTGGCACTTTCCAAAGCCTCAGCAAGCGTTTCCACTTCCGTCTCAAGCAGTGAATCAGCTTCAATAACTGAGGTGGAAAAATACATATTTAACTACATGCCATTTGTTCTGGGCTGTGATTATTGACCAGATGCTGTTGACATGTTGCTAAATGCACTACAAAAAAACATGCTCTATATAATCAAATTTCAATGCAGATCAGTAAACATAATTGACTGGTTACTACTAGTGCAGTTCCTCCAGCACTACTAGAGACAGTCCACATTACATTGTGCTACACTGCTACTGTATCATCCCAGTTATGCAGACGAGGGCATCTGTAAACCTTCTTACTATTATAGGTGTGATAACAAGTGATTCTATTCTTCGGAAAGTCACTTTGGCCCCCAGCTCTAGTGCTCTCTATATTTTAAAAAATATCAAAAATCATATTTACAAGTTCCAAAAAAATCTGAGTAAAAATTTAGATGTAGTCAATGATGCATCCTACAAGTATGTAAAATTGCAATGTGAAATCCTTTATATTATGGGCTACAAAATAATGACAAAATATTGTATATTTTGGAGATTTAAAAGTGTATACTCAGATCCACATATTTGTCATTATCATGTAGGTCTGAATCTAAAGTATTTCAAATTTAGATTTTGCACGTTTGTTGTGGGATACATAATTTACAACAGGCATGATTTTTTTCTGATTTTTCAAAACTTGTAAATATGATTTTTGAATTTTTTGAACATAGAGAGCACTGGAGCTCGGGAGTCAGAAGTCTCCACTCTTCTATTACTATTATATAAGTTTTGGTTTCACCTCCCATGTGCAAACAAACATGATGGTTGGACTGATGTACCTGGTTTGTGGTAGTGTTCTGTTCAAGAATGAGCCCTTGGTCAACATACTGCAACAGTTATAGGTTTTAGCAAAGTGTTACAGTGCTTTTCTTCTTTTGGTGTGTGTGACAGGGAGCTTGTAGCTGCCACGGAAATAAAGGCTCAAAAGCCTAGGATTTGTTTGGTGTAAAAATCTTTGCTGGGCATAGGTCCTGGCTCTGCTCCTGATTCCATCCAGGGCTTCAAAACCTAGATTAAATTGTAGTCCAAACTCCCATCATTATCTTCATTTACCCTATTGCTATCCTTAAAGTGAACCACATGATCATGCCCCCTCAGCTTCTTTTTAGTTTTTTGACGTAAGGGACCTTTGTATCACTCGCCTTTCTTTAATCACAAGCTTATACGAAACTTCGATAAAAACACCTCATAAGCTCAAACATGTCTACCTATTTTTACTCTCATTCTATCTAAAAGAAGATGGTGTGACAAGCACTACATCAGGTTATATAGCAAAGCAAATATAAAGCCCAAATAGAAGGGAAATTTAGAGAAGTCCTTTCATGAGCATTGTCTGTTTGTCTCATCTCTAGTGCACAAGCGCTAATGCATGGGGTAAAAGTAGGTCAGAAAATGGATTACCAATGTGAAAGTTTGAGCATGCTTGAAGTTTAGAAATCAAATCAGATGCCTGCAGCGCGAGAAAAATACAATAGTCAATAATAAACCCAACCACAATGTCCAGATGCAGGTAGTCCGCAACTTTAAAAGCAGGCCATAGGCAGCAATACATAGTTTAATAAATGAAGGAAATTTACAGCAGACGTACTCCACCTCTACTTGCCGTCTTTGTCCCTCGAAACAAAAGGGCTTCAAAAATATTGATGCAGCCAGATTATCAGCAGATTTTGTTGCACTTAGAAGATCCAGTGCAGCAATTTGGTCAGCCTCCTGTCCGGAACTTGCAACCTACAGAATGCAACCACTGTAAGCTAGACGATCTCATCTATCTTAGCTGGCAAAATATGAAACTCAGTACGACGACATGGTGTCCAGAATAGCACGTTAACATACTATTTGATGTGTTCCAGAGGCAAATATATATTAGCACCACAATGACCAATGTGACCTTGTTCTAAAAAGTTTATGAAAGCCAACTAGACATTTTGTTACATTATTTGTCAGAAGTGCTTCCTAAAAAATTCAAAAGAAATGGGTGGGGAGTATCGCTGCATATGACATGGTTATTGATAGGTTCACTTGGTGCACGTGAATCACGAGTTTTTGGAAGTTTCTGGATCTAGCAGTAGTGTTCGCATCTTTGGGGCAAATCACAAACTTAAATTCACACCAGGAACTGATCCATAAACCATGACCACATTCCCAGGCAAATGAAAACATGCACTGGATTGGATACTTGGATTGTTAACAGTTAAGCCGAGCCTTGTATCTTTTCTTGTCTTGAGTCTTGACCTTCTAATTATGTATTCCCTCCGTTCCTAAAAATATAAGATGTTTTATCCTTTTTTCCAAATTCACATGTATCTAGACATGTTTTAGTGTGTATGTTCACTCATTTCAGTCTCCATCTAGTCAAACATGTGAAACACCTAAAACACCTTATATTTAGGAAAGGAGGGAGTAGGTATCAATCGTAACATGAATTACAGGGATAAAGCAGATTTATAATAATAGTTACCACTCTATTAAAAGCAGAGAATATGGGCTGAATTTTTCATGGTAAATTGTTCATTTCTAAAAAAATGACAAAGGTCAGAACTATTAACACTACAATAAATTATCAAAAACAGCAGTTAGGAAGATTTTCTAATATTAAAAGAGAAACTGATGTATATTTCATATTCTGATGTAAACAAGAACACAAAAAAGAATAAAGCGCGTCAAACAGGAAGATGAGAAGTGTACAAACAATAATAACCGCCGGTGGGCAAGGATGAAGAGACAAGGAGGGTTCCAAGTCTCCGACTACTGTCTCTGTAAATAAAGAGCTGCCAGAGTCAGGTTCATGCTATAAACAAGATGTAATAGAATAAAGACACGAAAAACATGTACACGTTGTTAATGCGGAATAAACAATTGGACCAAGAAAGTACAGCTTAGAAAGGATTTAAGACATCCACCCTGACTTCTCGGTATGAACTGTACTTCAGAATTATCCACATGTACTGTCCTGAAACAAAATTACCTGTAAGACAGAATCTGGGAAGAGAAGCATATGGGGGTAAGTTACAATGTACTGAAAATGACACATTTTGCCTAGCATTTCAATATTTGATACCGTATTGGGCTGCTTGCGATTTTTTTCCTTTTTTGTTTTCAATAGGATGGTATTCCATTTGGTTAAAAGAAACTCACATAATTATGTTTCACTACAGGATTTCACAACGATTTCCCATTGCATCACTCACAGACCTCAGTAGTCTCTAACATTGCGACAGAAAATGGTCTTAATCAATGTCCAACATTGAAAAAGATAGGCATTCAAATGGCACCCCTTGGTTATTATAAGTTTATAACCAAAAGATTACGCTGATGGTCACTAGTGTGAAATCGAAGCCACACACACTAACTGAATTAACATCCGGATTACTTGGGGGAGCATGCAAAAATGGTCCTACTATTCCGCATTTCAGAAACTAACACTGGCATTAGTTCAGGCAAGGTTTACCCTTGTACAAACCACAACACCCCAATTACCAAAACCACATTGTGGCATTGTGCTACAGTGCGAGGGTTCCAGTGCGGTACCAGAAGCGGATCGGCGTGGAGGAGAGCGGGCGGGAGCCCAGGCAGAAGTCAATAACGGCGTCCTTACGGCTCCCGACGCCAACCACCTCGACGGGCTCCGGCGGCCGTGGAGCACCGCCCTCCACAGCCATCGCGGACACCCAGGGCTCGGCGGCGGCGCCTCCGCGGGGACGGGGCGAGGCGGAGCGGCGGAGGGAGCGGAACCAGCACCAGGCCGCCGCTCCCTCGATTGGTCGCGGGCGGCGACGAGGAGGCGCGGCCGGCGGAGGTGGTTTGAAGGACTCTAGTGTGGAGCGATGCGACCGCTGAGCCGAGCCGGTGGGCGGACCGAAAATGGAAATCATTGGTCGTTGCTCTCGTGTCGTATTGGGCCCACCAGCGGGCCTATAATTGTCTAATGGTGACGAGAACGAGACCAGATTTGTGATAGGGTGGGCTGGGCTAACTCTTGTTGATGGCCCATGTAGTTCGTAGATAGCCAATCAGAAAAGTGAACCCATATCCCCCTAAAAAAAAGTGAACCCATGCATCACTCTCAATTTGCACACCACCGCCACACAAAAAAGTTACCATTCATGCCTCGTTGTCAATGTGTACATCTCGTATCACTCGAATGATATTCCACCTTTTACGAGACACTCAAGCTATCAACGTAGCAGGGGGATATCTGCTTGCAGGTTTTTGCCTCGTAGGGGTGCTCGAGAGTGAACATTCGCAGTGGGTTTTCTAGAAGTACCTCCGTTTCCTTTTTGGACTTATATTATGTGCCTTTGTTTCTATGTTTATGGTGATATTGTAAGAATTTGTTATTTCTATTATGAAAGTAATAGAAAGGGAGCCCAATTAAAAAAAACTCCATTTAGCCATCCAATTGATGGTTGATTCATACCTCCACATGATAGTTTCCTAGCCAACAATTATAGTATGATGAAACGCAACAGAACCAAATTCACAAGTTCACAAACTAATCCCAAATAGAAAAACGGGACTGAGTACTCACTCCAAAAATGTTCTAAATTCACGGCAGCCCACGATGCACAACGAAAGTGGTAGCACTTCCATCATCGCCTCGCCCAAGCATCCATATTTCCGAGGCTAGCCACACCATCATCCTTCTCATGTACTCCCTTTGTTGCTTAAATACGTAATGAAATGTATACGCTTCATACTATATTTACATAGTTTTGTAATTTTCAATCTTTTTCATACAACGGTCAAACTTAACATTGAATAACTTTTTAGACCTTGTTTTGAGAAACAGGGGTAGTATCATCCATGATTGGTCGCGTGATCCGAATGTTGAATGCCATTATCCGTCCCAGAACTAGGGGCGCTAAAACTACCATCAACGCATAACATTCTAAGTTTGTAGTTACAGAAATAGCCGAACTCCCGGAAATCTCGTAGACTTTCAATGGTTTATAAGATTTTTTTCTGTTCAGTCGTCGTGAGACACTAGCTATCAAACACTCCTGTTTCCAGGTTTAAAACCAGAGAAGATTTGCGATGTGAGGATGCACCTTGACACCAACATCCCAAGACTATGATTCGCACCATATGAATGAAGACCACTCACGGTTTGGCGATTCGTTTCGATAGAATCCAAAGCTTCATGGTTTCCCTCCGACAAAACAGAGTCCACTCGTTGCTTGGTCATCATAATCAGTCAAACCAACTAAATATCGATCGACCCTAGCCTGATGAACATCATTGAGTACTAGCATATCAATCACTGGGAGTATGAAAATCTTATCCGAATGTAATATATTCTCGATCGATATGCTGTCCCCGGTCCCGGTGCAAGCTAGCACTAGTGGAAACAGGGGCTTTGGTGGAGAGGGGTGTTGGGCTCTAGTCCCGGGCGTGGTTCGATCCCGGACTAGAGGAGGGAACTAGTACCAGGCCGGCTGCTCCGACGCTGCGTAGGCCGGGTCCCGGGTTGTAGGGCACCTCTAGTTCCAGGCCGTGATACCACCCGGGACCGAGGCAGTCAGCGGCAGGGTGGAGACAGGAGGGTGGACCTTTCGTCCCGGGCCGTGGTACAGCCCGGGACTAGAGGTCCCGCTATATCATCTCCCACCCCGGGCCAGCCACCATTTTTGAACTCTCAAGATCATCTCCATTGTTTCCTCTCTCAAGTTCAAGTGTAGCCCCATTTTTTTTCAAGATTTGTCAAGATAGACGGCACCCATCTCTCCAAGGGTTAGCGTGGAGAAATGCCTAAGCTAGGTAGTTCATCTTGATCCTTTCACCCGGTGGCCGAATTTTAGCCATTTCCATACAAGTTTAGCTCATTTTATTTTTATAGTGCTACCTAGGTGTTTGATGAAATGCCTAAGCTAGGTAGTTCATTTTTTTTATGTATTTTGAGCTCAAATTAATTTATTATTTGTGGATTTTAGTGTCGTCTCGGTCCTCACCGCCGTCGATAGCCCCCGCCATCCCGTGACCGGCACCACCTCGGTGAGCCTCTTCTTTTATCTGTTATTTTACAAAATTACTTGTATGATTTGATTGCATAATTATTTTTCTTGTATAATTTTCTTATGTTTTTTATGTATTGTGTCATGGTTTTGATATCCGTCCCCGTCGTCCCTCGTCCGGTCTATGATTCGGATGTGGTATATTTTTATCACTATTTATTTTGTTTCGTATTTATAACAATCATGCCGACCAAATTGACATAGATATATTTTTATTTAGGAGGTAGTTGAACCGGAAATTCCAGCCGACCCTATTGTAGAGTTTTTTATAAAAGAAAACAACGATTTGAAAGCAAAATTGAAGATAAGTGAAGATCTTCGTCTCCAATGCCTAGAAGAGAAGATGGTATTGGACTTGAAGATTGCCGACATCGTTGATGCTCACGGGGTCGAGCTTACCGACGTCGTCGCTATTCACGAGATGAAGATGGATGCAATGCGCTTGAAGCTTAGAAAGATTAGAAAATATGTCATTAGTCAAGGGGCTTGGTATCATTATGCTGTTGGTTCAATAGTTACCTTAGTTGCGATTCTAATCGCATTTGTTGTTGGATTTAAATTCTTTAGATAGTTGTATTCTAGTTTCAATTAATTTATGTTTTATGAGAACTATGTATTACATTTGGTCACTACTATACTTTGGTTTTAATGTGATGAACTTGTATTAATGAATATGATATGTTTTCTATTATGTTGGTTTATCGTAATGGGTTTTAGCGGTGATTTGCAGATGAGTCATCCGTGGATGTACGCTGACCGACGCTCTAAAGAGTACATGGATGGCGTGCAATCTTTTCTCAATGTGGCTAAGGATAACAAGGGGCCCAATGGTTTTATGTGTTGTCCATGCAAGAATTGTCGGAATGAGAAGGATTACCCTAACACAGACAGAATTCACCTCTACCTGATAACTTCTGGTTTCATGCCCGGCTATAATTGTTGGACCAAGCACGGAGAAAAGGGGGTTATGATGGAAGATAACGAAGAAGAAGAGAACGATGACAACTACATGTACCCTAAATATGTTGGTAACCCAATAGGGGAAGCTGATGATGAAGAGGTACCAGATGATCCCATCATACATGATGATTTACGTGGGGTCGTCGTTGATGCACATACCCTAGCAGAAACTACACTTGAGAAGTTGAAGTTGGAGCGCATGTTAGAGGATCACAAAACAAAGTTGTACCCAACTTGTGAAGATGGCAACACAAAGCTCGGTACCACACTGGAATTATTGCAATGGAAGGCAGCGAATGGTTTATCTGACAAGGGATTTGGGAGTTTACTGAAAATAGTGAAGGACAAGTTGCCGGCTGGTAACGAATTGCCCGATAGTACATATGAAGCAAAGAAGATTATCTGCCCTCTAGGATTAGATGTGCAGAAGATACATGCATGCATTAATGACTGCATCCTCTACCGCGGTGAGAAGTATGAGAATTTGAATGAATGCCCGGTATGCGGTGCATTGCGGTATAAGATCAGAGCAGATGACCCTGGCGATGTTGAGGGCATGCCCGCAGGAAGAAGGTTCCTGCCAAGGTTATGTGGTACGCTCCTATAATTAGGGATGAAAACGGTACGGAATCTTTTCGACTTTTCCGTGGAAAAACAGAAATGGAATGGAAATATGGAAACGGAAACGGAATTCTGCAAAACGGAAATGGAAACAGAAACTTTTATGCGGAAACGGAAACGGAACAGCGTATTCCGGCGGAACGACTGTGGAAACGGAAATTCGTTTCCGGTAATACGGAAATTCTAGTGAGAATATTTAGATACAACTAAAGAACTGAATAAAAATAAAAAGAATCGGAAGCTACCATGTTTAGGACCTATGTATTCGCATATCATCTCTTACTCAGGTCGTTATTTCAGTGTTATACTAGGAACAAGGACGATAATAGATATTTTTAATGTTGCCAAAGTTGATAACTTAGACACACTATATTATATAATCAGGATATCTCTTTATAATTTTATTTCATCTTAGAAACTTGATAAGTTTGTTGATTTGTTTGCCTTTTCCTTAATTATTTAAGATGTCTCTCGATTCCGGTAAAGATCTGCTTTCTGTTCCGTCTCCGCACCGTATTTGGTTTATATCTGTTTCCGACAATATTTGTTTCCGTATTTGTTTTCGGGGTTTCTGTATTTGTTTCCGCTTCCGTAAAAAAATATGAAAACAAATGTGGCGCCAGTCAGTTTCGTCCGTATCCGCTCCGTTTTCATCCCTACCTATAATACCACGGTTGAAACGTTTGTTCAGAAACAAAGAGCATGCCAAGTTGTTGCGATGGCACAAAGAAGACCGCAAGAGCGACGAGATGTTGAGACACCCGGCTGATGGGTCGCAGTGGAGAAAAATCGATAAAGAGTACAAGGAATTTGCACGTGACCCAAGGAACTTAAGGTTTGGTCTTAGCACGGATGGCTTTAATCCTTTTGGGGAGCAGAGTAGCAGTCATAGCACCTGGCCTGTGACTCTATGTATCTATAACCTTCCTCCTTGGTTGTGCATGAAGCGGAAGTTCATTATGATGCCAGTGCTCATCCAAGGCCCGAAGCAACCCGGTAACAACATTGATGTCTACCTGAGGCCATTAGTTGATGAACTTTTACAGTTGTGGCGTGATGAAGGGGTACCTGTGTGGGATGAGTACAAACAAGCGGAATTTAACCTACGAGGGTTGTTGTTTGTAACCATCAATGATTGGCCTGCTCTTAGTAACATTTCAGGACAGTCGAACAAGGGATACAATGCATGCACACACTGTTTAGATAGCACTGAAAGTATATATGTAGGTAACAAGAATGTGTACCCGGGTCATCGTCGATTTCTTACAACTCAGCATCCCCTAAGAAAGAAAAGCAAGCAGCAGCATTTCAAAGGTGAGGAAGATCGCCGGCCGAAGCCACCCCTCCAAAGTGGTGAAGATATATATGATGCGGTCAAGGATTTAGATGTAATCTTTGGAAAGGGTCCTGGCGGACAGTCTGTTCCGAATGACGCTAACAACCACGTTCCCCTGTGGAAGAAGAAGTCTATATTTTGGGAACTACCCTATTGGAAAATCCTAAAGGTCCGCTCTGCAATCGACGTGATGCACGTGACGAAGAATGTTTGCGTGAACCTGCTAGGCTTCTTGGGCGTGTATGGGAAGGCAAAAGATACTCCGGAAGCACGAGAGGACCAGCAACTTTTGAAAGACCCAAAGAACCTGCATCCAATGAGGACGGATAAAGGACGTCTACGTCCTGCTAGCTACGTTCTTACCAAAGAAGAGAAGGAGATATTTTTTGAAGTCCTGAGCAGTATGAAGGTCCCGTCTGGCTTCTCGTCGAATATAAAGGGAATAATAAATATGGCAGAGAAAAAGTTCCAGAACCTAAAGTCTCATGACTGCCACGTGCTGATGACTCAACTGCTTCCGGTTGCATTGCGGGGGCTTCTACCGGAAAATGTTCGAGTATCCATTGTTCAGCTATGTGCGTTCCTCAATGCAATTTCGCAGAAGTCAATCAGCCCAACCACTCTATTAAGGTTACAGAAGGATGTGGCTCAATGTCTCGTTAGTTTTGAGTTGGTGTTCCCACCATCCTTCTTCACTATTATGACACATCTCCTAGTACACCTGGTCGACGAGATTCACATTCTGGGTCCTGTATTTCTACACAATATGTTCCCCTTTGAGAGGTTCATGGGAGTGTTGAAGAAGTATGTTCATAACCGTGCTAGGCCAGAAGGAAGCATCTCCAAAGGGTATGGAACAGAGGAGGTCATTGAGTTTTGTGTTGACTTTATTCCCGGCATTAAGTCGATTGGTCTTCCTGAATCGCGACATGAGGGGAGACTAAGTGGAGAAGGCACTCTAGGAAAGAAATCATACATATGCAGGGACGGGTATTCTTTCACAAAAGCACACTACACAGTTCTGCATAATTCCACTTTGGTGGCTCCGTATATCCAGATGCACAAGGATATTGTACGCTCTAACAACCCGGGGATGGATGACTCCGCCATTGCAAAGGAACACATGGAGAATTTTGGCGGTTGGTTGGAAACGCATCTGAACAACAACAACACAGTCTCAGATGAGCTGTTCTTGTTGTCTAAGGGGCCATCTTCGACTATTTGGACTTTCCAAGGGTATGAGATAAACGGGAATACATTTTACACGAACGCCCAAGATAAAAAGAGCACCAACCAAAATAGTGGTGTCCGCTTTGATGATAAGAGCACGAATGAGGCCACGGTCACATATTATGGTTGCATAGAGCAGATATGGGAACTTGACTATGGACCTTCTTTGAAGGTCCCTTTGTTCTGGTGCAAATGGTTCAACCTGAGAGGCGGCGGGGTAAAGGAAGACCCATTGTACGGAATGACTACAGTGGATCTCACGAATGTTGCGTACGACAACGAACCATTCGTTCTAGCCAAGGATGTGGCTCAGGTTTTCTATGTGAAGGACATGTCTACCAAGCCAAAAAAAAGAAAAGATAAGGAAGTGAATACATCAGCCGATGAGCCAAAGCGCCACATAGTTCTTTCAGGGAAAAGAACCATCGTGGGAGTGGAGGACAAGACAGACATGTCAGAAGATTACGACAAGTTTCATGAAATTCCGCCCTTCAAAGTGACCACTGACCCAAGTCTCAAGTTATACGCAGACCCTTGTCCATGGTTACGGAGCGATCAGAAGAAAGGGTCTCACAAAAAGAAAAAGCGAAGACTAAATAGGGATGTTGTTCATGATGTGTAATAATTTATTAAACTTTTATATAATTTATAGTATGGAGGACAAGACAGACATGTCAATGAAATCAAGCGTATGGCGGTGGCGGAATGTAGTACTTAATTTATAAATTTTTGATGTAGCATCAAACTTTGTGATGTGAAATGATCCACTGCGCATGTAGTACTTGATTTATAAATTTTTGAATTGATTTTAAATTAAGCGTATGTAGTACTTAATTTAAAACCAAGCGCATGTGATACTTCATTTTAAACCAAAACAGAAAACAGGAAAATGAAAGCAATTTTTACTTAATTTAGACAAGTAAATCAAAAGATATAAAAAAAGTAAGAAACCAGAAAATTAAAAAAAATTAACCTCTAGTACATTATTACACATGATCCAACGTCTCACAAGCGCTTGAAAGAAACACACCCCTGATCCAACATCACCAACATTATTCTACATAAACGGACTTGCTGGCTCGAAGGCCGTAGGATTAGGGGGAACGGCGGGAGGAGCCAGCCCCGTGGGCGGCCGCCCGGTTCTCGCGCGCACGTTTGCGGCGGAGGGCAAGATCCATGGAGGATGAGTCTTTCAGCGCCCAATCCAGCTCGGAAGCCTCCTTCGCCTTGAGCTGGTAGGAAGTCTTTGCTCGCTGGACAGGGTAGTCGCGGACAGACTGGAAGGAGGCTTCCATGGCCTCCTGTATCTGCAACCCACAACCCTCTTCCCCGTCGTCGCTCCAGTCGAAGTCGTCGTCCTCCTCCTCCGCGGGAGGAGCGGCGGCGCCTGGTGGAGGTGCGGCGGCACCTGGTGGAGCAGGAGGCCGGTAGCTGGGCATTCCTCTCCACGCCGGGCTCGTGGGCATACGGCGGGATAGGCTCCCGCGGTTGCGCCCAAGCGCGCTCTGCCGAGCACGCTCGACCTCGTCCAGAAGGCGCTGCGGCGGGCGTGGCGGATCCATCTCGTGGAGACGATGCGTTCGTGGCTAGGAATGTTGGATTAGGGTTTACCCCGTCGGCGACAATATATAAAGACCTCCAGGGCAGCGCTGGGGGAGGACACGTGCCCAGGGCAACGCTGGGGGAGGACACGTGTCGTGACCGCAAAGCCCGCCTTTAGTCCCGGTTGGTGTTACCAACCGGGACTAAAGAAGCACACGGATCGTGTGTTTCTTTCAAGCGCTTGTGAGACGTTGGATCAGGGGTGTGTTTCTTTTGAGGGATTGTGAGCTGTTGGATCAGCAGTATCACGACCACTTCGTGAGCCACATGACCCGGTTGGTGTTACCAACCGGGACTAAAGAAGCACACGTACCCTATATATAGCCCCCCTCCTCAGACAGGTTACTCACTCACACAAAACATTCCAGCGTCACTCGGAGAGGCATCTTTGGGCAACCAGCGGCAAGACGTCTCTGATGACCTGCGACCGTTCCAAACGGTTGCAGATCATCAGAGATGTCTTGCCGGCCGGTTGTAGATCATCAGAGACGTCTTACCGCTGCTTGGATCGAAGTGGCGCTCAAACACAAAACATTCGGGTTCCCTAGCTATAACCCATTTCTTCTAGGTGGAAACTCCCATTTCGTGTATTAACCCATTTCTTCTAGGTGGAAACTCTCATTTCATGAAATTCCGCCCTTCAAAGTGACCACTGACCCAAGTCTCAAGTTATATGCAGACCCTTGTCCATGGTTACGGAGCGATCAGAAGAAAGGGTCTCACAAAAAGAAAAAGCGAAGACTAAATAGGGATGTTGTTCATGATGTGTAATAATTTATTAAACTTTTATATAATTTATAGTATGGAGGACAAGACAGACATGTCAATGAAATCAAGCGTATGGCGGTGGCGGAATGTAGTACTTAATTTATAAATTTTTGATGTAGCATCAAACTTTGTGATGTGAAATGATCCACTGCGCATGTAGTACTTGATTTATAAATTTTTGAATTGATTTTAAATTAAGCGTATGTAGTACTTAATTTAAAACCAAGCGCATGTGATACTTCATTTTAAACCAAAACAGAAAACAGGAAAATGAAAGCAATTTTTACTTAATTTAGACAAGTAAATCAAAAGATATAAAAAAAGTAAGAAACCAGAAAATTAAAAAAAATTAACCTCTAGTACCGGGCCGTGCGACCACCCGGTACTACAGGTCCACTGGGCTTGGCGCGCAAATTTTCGCGGCCCTGAGGGACCTCTAGTACCGGGTGGTAACACGGCCCGGTACTAGAGGGTCTCTAGTACCGGGTGGAGCCACGGCCCGGTACTAGAGGCCTTTTTGGCGCTACTTCTAGTGGCTCGGGCCGAAAATTTGCCCAAGTCCAGCAAATCGACGCTCCGCCTCCGGGCTCCAGACGACGCCGCCCCCTGCGCCGCCAGGCTGCCGGATTTCGTCCCCGCGCCGCTGCCGCCCTCACCGTGGGTCGCCGTCCTGCTCCTGCTCCGGGCGCGGCCGTCCCCGCTCTTCCCCCGAGCAAGATCGTCGTCCCCGAGCAAGCAAAGCTCGCCCCCGACCCACGGTGAGCTCGTCCCCCCGACCAACTACTCTCTCCCTCTCTCAGATCTAGCGCGCGGCGGCGGCGGACCCTAACCACGGGGCCGGCGCCGGAGTTGGCAAACAAGAACAGATTTTTAGGGCCTAAAGGGGCCGATTTCATTATAATTAGGGGGGGGGGAGGCCATTGATAAGGCCATTACATTGGAGGGGGAGGGTCGCCGGTGCCGGTGCCGCCTAGTCGTCGAGGATGTAGAAGGGCGGCGGGGTCCAGAGATGCTCCGGTGGCGCCTGCTGCTGCGGTGGCGCCTGCTGCTGCTGCGGTGGCGCCTCCTGCTCCTGCTCGGTGGCGCCTCCCAGCTCCCGCCGGTAAAGACCCAGGACTGGCCAACGAGGCCGGTAGGCAGAGGAGGCGGCGGCGGAAGGTCCTGCTCCTGCTCGCGTTCCATGGCGTAGTGCCACGGCTCGACCTCGTCCGGGTCGTACTCCTGCTGCTGCAGTGGCGGCGGCGGCATCAGGCCGCGGCCGCGGTCCTCACCTTCTCCCACCTCTTGATCTCGTCCTCGACGAGGGTGCGGTTGGAGGCCTCGTAGGCGGCTGCATCTCCGGGTCGTCGTCGTCCTCGGGGACCTCCTCCTCGAACCACAGCGCGTCGGGCAGCGCTGGGTAGGCGGATTGGACGGCGCGGGGCGCCGGGCGAAGTAGGAGTGGCGGCGGTCCTCGTGCTCGTCCTTGAGCCACTGCTCCCAGTGAGGGGAGTCCGCCGCGTAGGCGGGTCGTTGCGGAGCGCCGGAGGGAGGAGGCCGGCGCGCGATCTCCCTGTCCAGTTGCCTCCCAGGGAGCGGGACCGCCGGCACCGGAATCCTCTGCGGGTTCAGGTGCCAGCCCTCGGGGAGGTGGACGTCGTGCCACTCCAGCGTGGCGGCGTTGTCCCAGTGCCACTGGCACTCCGGCTCCGGCACGTAGCGCCGGCGCCGGATCCTCCTCCCTCCAGCGGTGGTGGTGGAGGTTCGTGGCGGCGCGTCGGGTGCGTGGGCGACCCGCACCGGTGGCGCGGTCCTCCGCACACCCTCGGGAACGACGCCCAAGGCCGCCGGCGGTGGAGGCGGTGGAGAAGCGCGGCGACGGTTGGAGGACTCGCCGGTCTCGTTCTTCGGGGACTTCCCGAACCAGCACGACATGGCGGCGAGGGCACTGGACGGGTGGAGGGAACCGTGGGAGCGCTGTCCACATCCACACGGGCGCGTCCCTTTTTAAAGACCAGGACCGTCGGGAGGGGAACCGTCAGTGGGCCAGCGCCCGAGTCGCTGGCAAGTGGGCCAGGATCATTGACTCGGGTGGGCGGGGGTTGTTCGTGCTCCGCATTGACCACGGGGGTTGAAGGCGAGGCGGCCGGGTGGGAACACGAGGCGGGGCGAGAACACGAGGCAGGGCGGCGGGGTCAGAATTGGGTCGCTGGCGGGTGGGCCAGCATTGACCACGCGTGGCCAGTGGGCGGTCACACGTGGCGGTGGTGCGGGTAGGCGCTGGCAGGTGGGCCAGCGATGACCACAGTGCTTGATGCGAAAGATTTAATAATAAATAAAGAGTAATAAACTTCCCACCAGAGATTAATTTAGTGCTTCCGGGACGGATATGGTCCAATCTAACGACGGCTCACCTTTTTTTAGCCAACCTGCTGGTACCGGTGACGTTCAGCAGGGACGATGGAGAAATTTTATTGCACGATATGTCCCAAAGATTCCTATATCCTAGCACTTTCATACAAGTCGTTAGGTTTTCTTAAGTGTAGGGCGTTAGGATTGGTTAATGGCGTCGTATCTTATGCATCCGCTGCGTTTGTGTATCCCTGCATCCGAAGACTTTCAGCCAAGCGATCGAAATCGTGCGTCCTGCAGCTCGATCTCACGCAATTTTGCACTAAACCGCCCGCGTGCAGACCTTTCCTTATGCAAATTACCCCCGCCCTAAACAGGTCCAATCCTCTCTCTTATCCCTAAATAACACGGGCTGGTTATAGACAATAGACATTTCGTGAAGCATTCTTTTGAAAATTTTGTCAAAACTAAAGGTTACTATTTTTGCTATCAACTAGTACATATAAAAGGGCTCCATGCCAAAAGATTTCATTTTTTGATTATTTTTTCACTTTATTTGTTTTTTTAAAAGGCAAAATGGCCACCATGGCTATTCGTCGAAAGGGGTAGATTTTTTCAAAACCATCGACAATTCTGTGATATATTCACTACTTGTGTAACTTGAAATGATTTTTAGAAAAAACTTAGAGCACACTATCACAAACTTGTAGTTCAAATTTGAGTTACTTTCCGAAAATCGATAAAAGTCATTTAAATATGCAAAATTAGGTAGAAACCGAGAAAATTTCTAATATTTCTGGATTATCCATGAAATATGGTCTACTTTGTGTGAAATATAGATGGATTCCAGTTTGCACCATATTTTGTGTATTTGCTACATAAAAAATGTCACTTTTGACACTTAAAAAATGCAAAAATATTATTTATAAAAATATTTTGAAAACTTTTATTGTAAACATTGTTTTCTATATCAAGACAAACCCATGTGTAAAATATGAAAAATTTACCACGAACTATGCCACGGGAAGAGTCATACCATTGTTACAAGTAGATAAACTAAAGTTCAAAAAAAAAAAATGAAAAAATGGCCTTTGCCGTGTGCCTTGACCGCGCAAAACACATGGCAAAGAGCTGCCGTGACCGCGCCGTCGGTTTTTCCGTTTGGCTCCATATTCTTTGCCGGGTACAAATCTTTGCCGTGTGTTATTCTTTGTCTTTGCCGTGTAAATTTCTTCGCCGTGTGTTTTTGCTTATCTTTGTCGTGTGTATTTCTTTGCCATGTGCTGACACACGGCAACGTTTATTTGCCGTGTGCCCGACATCCAGCACACGGCAAACAGCCAGGCACACGGCAAAGGCCAGCTCTCCCGTAGTGAAGGAGCTGGTGGATATGCTAATTGAAGCAAATAATAGCTCAACCGATATATTCTTTAAAATTGCCATGATGGCAGGGAGTTGGAGTATTTGGAACTACAGAAATAAAATCATATTTGACAGTAGTCCAAGAAGTTTTGATACTTGCTTTGATTTTTTCAAAGAGTCTGTAATAATGAATAGACATAGAGCTAAACCTAGCCTCAAGGAGGGCATGCGGGATTGGTTAGACATGTTGTAATTTAATTTCGAACACTTTGTATTTTTGCGTTGTATATGTGAAATTGAGAAAATGACGCTGTGGGGGTCTTCCCCACTGTCCTTCGCGTAAAAAAAGGTTTAATACAAAATGAATTATAACCAAAATTTTATCCGAACTGACCCTTTATGGCAATGTGAAATTGAGTCGTGGCCCCAAATGCCATTTTGACTCCTGGTCCATGGTTGGTAAATAAACCACTAGAGTAAGTTGTCATTCTTCCGGAACGAGTCTTTCACACATACATTGCCAAATACAACTTATGACAGTTTTTTATCGAAAATATAGAGTCGATCAACGGAGAATACAATGGCGGCACGCACCTTCAGCAAAGGTGAGAACGCATCTAATTTGTTGCTAGGCTCCTGCAATGAAGACCGGCTCCTGGATTTGTTATGTTGGACAGAATACGTTGTTCTTATCACTAATCGATAGAAAATCTTCCGACTAGTGGTGCTACTTCGCACTCCACAGAAGATGGTCGTGGTGTCATGTCCTACAGAAATAGCCACAAAACAGGGCATTTAAGGAATCACACGAAAGAACCACCAAGCCGCCCCTTCCATCTTTGTGAAGACCAAAAAAAATAAAGTTGACCCTGACACGAAGGTTTAATACAAAATGAACTATAACCAAAAGTTTATCCAAACTGACCCTTTATGGCAATGTGAAATTGAGTCTTGGCCCCAAGTGCCATTTTTGACTCTTGATCCATGGTTGACACCAAATTTTGATTGAGCTAATGGGGCAATGAAACAACTAGAACAACCGGCGTTTGCCCATCTTGTCGAACGCCAATGCGCCTAGCGTTCGCCCATAGACCGGAACACTGGGATATGTGGTGTTTTACTTGTTTTGGCCTATCGTTTTCCCGTAGACCGGAACACTGCGATATGTGGCGTGTCCCTTGTTTCAAGGAATAAATACTTCATGTATGCCCATCTACTTAATGTATTTGGGCTACGGTCAACACGTTTCCAAGGAGCATCCGGACCTATAAGGCAAACGTGATAGGCTATCTTTGAGTTTAACTTGACATATCAGCGCGGTCAACCAAAGACCGGTTGATCATAGACCAAGACTCCAAACACCAGGGTCCATGTCGTTTCGTTTAAAGAGAGCTCATTTTGTGTTAAAACTTTTACTCTAGCGCTAAATTCATCCGCAGCGAGGTAAGACCATGCACAACCGTTGTGTAAAAGATGTTCAAAGGTATTTGGGTAGTTTGTTTTCGTCGATACCATAGTGTATAAAACTTGTTGTGCTTGATACTAAAACTATTTTGCTAGTAACTGGGGTACTTGATAAAATATAATATGCTAGTACTGTTCTGGGATCTGATCAGCTATCTTCAGTTGGTCCATGTACGTGTGGACAGCAAAGAACAGTATAGCAAGTAACTCGCAGTATCGATGTGATGTGACTAACAGTGATCCTTCATCCGTCTGTTCCCAGCCATTCATTTATTTTTCTTTTGTTTATCCATTCATTCATCTGTTCGTCTCTCGATCTTATTTCCCTGTGCCAGCGGCGACGCCAGTGCAGAGTGCAGTGCCATGCTCTCCTGCTTATTGCTGTCTCCTCGCATCGCATAAGGACATTTTCGGCGTCGTCTCTCTACTATACCTTGATTCTCTAAACCCAGTCCATAAACTGAGCCCATAAGTTGAGGAGAAATAGTGATGCCATGATACTCCGGACTACCACCCAAGCCATCTTCCTCCTCGCCCCAAATGGCGGGTTTAGCTCGTTTGACAGCCAATCTGAGCAATAGGATCCGCACGTTGTGGTTTGTTACAGCAACACCACCAATACTTGGAGTTCTGTGCAATTTAACTCTATCATGGGAGACATTCAACCTTTTAAGTAATAAAGTTCGCTTTATCGAAAAAACTCTCTATGGCTCGTGCATGAGTCATATATATGCATCCAAAGAATTATATTGTTTCTTGGTATATATTAAAGCAACAAGATCAATCTGTTCTTGTTCGTGTCTATCTCATTGCTGGCCCTCTTGATTTGTTTACAAGATATTGTGTGGTTTGTACAACCATAAGAAAGGTGGAGGCGGGGAGTCGAAGCTGTGGCTGTGCTCGTTCAGTGAGTTCGGTAGATTCCGTCGGACGTCGACGGATGGTTCTTGCAGCCGTCTACAACTTGTGGTGGCTTCTTCTCTCTGGCGGACGGTGGTACGGCGTCTTCGGCGCCGCCTAGAAGCTTTGGGCGAAGCTTTGGATCTGATTGTGTTCTTTTCCGGGGGCTTAGGGTGCTTTCTGCACTTTTCCGGGTTTCTTTGTAATTTCCTGTTTCTTTGGGAACCTGTTTGTAAAGTGCTGAGCCTCCTTTAATATAAATCGGATCCTTTCTCTAAAAAAAATCTATACCTAATAATAAAAGCACTAAGTCTTCCGCCGTTCTATTTGGTAGGTCATTTAATTTGCCCCTAAAGTTACAAATAATTACCCACCTATGCCATCCATAAGTAAAAAACCGTTCGCCTCGTCTAACGTTCGTCCGCTTGGTCACCGTGTTAATTACAATCTGTTTCAGATACGAATCGATCCAATTTGTCTTTGTCCCGTTCGGTCTGTAAGGAGGGCGTCTGCAAGATCCTCGAATCGGTAGGCGCCAAAGATGAGGAGGACAAGATGCAGATGCTATTCAAGGAGGTGGATGGAAAGGACATAGCGATCTTCTCGCGGCCGACAGGGAGGGGAGAAATCGTCCGCCGACCCGCCTAGTTCATCCGCCGAGTCGCCGCCCGAGATCGACCTGCTCGTCACTGTAAGCTTACCACCAACGTCGGTCCCGCGTGCGCCCTCACGGTGCCACCTCGCGAGCGTGCAACTGTGCTACCGTGCTCGCAGCCTTGCGTGCCCGCGCTGGCCGCGGTGTTGCGCTGCTTGCTCACGTCGCTGCGCTAACGTCTCTTATTCCTTGCTATATGATCTCCAATCTATGAAGAATCATCTCGACAACTTTTGCCATGCGCCCATGCCATATATGGAGAGATCAACCAGGTCTGCTGCAGGGATAGTCTCAGGCCGCTGCAGATTAACTGGGGTCGGGCGATGGCGAGTTCAGCTGCGCGATACTGTAAAAGAAGTAACTTGTTAGCGTATATATGTACGTATATCTGCACATTCAAGACGCCTTCAACGAATCTGCATTCAGTATAGTTAACTGCCACTTTTCAGTTCCTCTTTTTTTTCAAGAAGAGCTGGTAGTAGAAGTAATATATGTGGGTACCAGGGTCCTGTTCATGTCATAATATTAATAACTCCGACTCTCTAATGTCCACCTGAATTGTGTATGTACTTAACTATTTAGAGTCAATAGTACTGTTCATACACTAACTATACCAGGATGTGCAGATTCATACATGAACTTTGAAAACGAGATCCCACGGTACAACAACTCCGATCCCTCTTCAATTCTGGTCAGAATTAGTCCGAATAGCCACGTCGGGACTCCACGATGAAAAATGAGGCAATTTGCGTTTTAGTCCCTACCTTGCATGTTCATCTCGACAGTTATTCTTTCTGTAGATGCGTCTATTACTTCCTTCCTTCTCCATCGCGACGCCGAGGCGTGGCGCCGACGCCGACCGCTGCGCCGCCGCTCAATTCAACTTATGGCGCCCGACACGCAGCTCTGTCCTTGGTTTGACGAGGCTCCCGAGTACGGTAGCCGTCGCTGCGTTTTTGCTCTTCTTCTCCGAGTACATACTGTTGGCGGACGTGGGTTTAGGGGCTACGGTGATCGGGCCGTATAGGAGTGCAATTTGTGGATGAAATCGTCGATTCAGTACATTATAACAGTGCGTGAATGGTTTCTATGAGGACAGTTTTTTCGAAAAACAAATTATAGGCCAGTTGGGCATAAATTAATCCATCACTCCATGGGCTTGAGTTTTTTAAAACCATGGTGAGGCATGGCGAGTGAAGATCTTGCAGATGATAAGTGACAAGCAAGCAAGCTTTGGAAATCTATAATGGAATTAATGCAGGGGCAAGCGACCAAACTATCATCCAACCTAACTATCAAATTTTAGAACTAAAAACGCGGCTATAGCTAACTAATCATCCTTGGAATTCGAGGATGTAAGTATCAGCGCCTGTGCTAGGGATCCAGTTTTATAATCCATGCTTCAACCGTTCCTATGTAAATCTTAGTTATATGAAGAATCCATCTATAAATAGTGCAGGGAACTGCATATTCGTTTTACTTATTATTATTTATTGTTTTAGCCGACAAGATGGGTACTGCATTCTTGCTTTATATCGCATGACGTCGAATTATAGCTCTTGACATTGTCCTATGAAATAATACTTAATGTTTAGCAAAAATCAAAGCCGTAGCAACGCACGGGCATATTTCCTAGTAATAAATATAAAAGAAATACTTTTTGGATACACAAAGCTGTTGAGATATGCAGTGCATAGTTGGCACGGTGGCTGTCTGCATAAGATGCAGCATGTGTTTAGTTGGTAGCGTACGCCAAAAAGATCTCTTCATATTGTATATATGCATGCCTGTCGTGTATATACTCCACCATGGAAAATATCGCGATTTGACGATCACGAGGCCAGGATTTTTTTTTTGACTATGACTACGGCGGGCTCTTAGAGCCAGCCTGAACTTAATTAATCAATTGCCTATGAGACTTTGCAGACTCTACAAGATAGGTTCAAATGAACCAGAGTTTACAGGGTACAAATAAAATAAAAGAACATACACCGACAATACAAAGAGAGGGCTACTCCGAGAAAAGCTCGGAGACAGTTGATTGATGAGAAGCTCATCACGACCCAAGCACTGCGATCACAAAAGAGGATCCACCGGACATGACAGCGGAGCTCCAGCCACGGCACTGCACCATCGACGTAACCAAACACCAACGCACATCCGAGGCCACACAGCGCGCCGACACCACCTGTGTCGGGGGCATGGCCGAAAGGTCGCACGCGGCTAGACGACGCCACGACGCCTGTGTGTCACCGGCTGAAGTTGAAGGGCATCAGAGATACCCTCACCGCACGTGGGGAACGCCGTCGTAGTCGCAGGGCGTAGCACCACCGAGTGCAACCCCAACCCCGTCTGGGTTCGATTACCTGAAGGGTGGGCTAGCCTAGAGCACGCACGGAGACCACCCACGCCAGTCACGCCATAGGACTTCGACAGGATCCGACGCGAGGGCCTAGCAACCGACAAGGAGAAGCAACCACCACCATTGCCACGGCTCACCTCGCATCGGAGAGAAAGACCGCATCCATGGCTGCCATCTGCAGAACCATGGAGCACACCAGCATGACACTGATGGCAAGACAGCGGTGGCTCAACACCCAGTCACGACGGCCCCCCACGTAGGAAGCATGTCACCGCCATGGCCGCCATCTGCGAAGCCACGACACCAGTCCTCCCCAACGGCACCCCGCTGCAGGAGAATGACTGAATGGAGAGGTTGCGGCCCTTGCAACCCGCACCGGGCACGGACCCGGAGAACGCCCGCGCCGGCAAGGCCGAGCACCGTCAAAACGTCAGCACCCCGGGGCCGGGATCGACGGCCGCACCACCGGAAACGCGGAGAGAGCGGCTCCTCCCGGAGCCAGCGGCGAACAACACCTCGGCCCGCCAAGCCCATCTGGGCCCAGACGAGCCCATGCTGCCAGACGCCGCCACAGCCGCGCTGAAGAAGCACGGCCGCGCCCAGCTCGCAGAGGACGCGCCTGGAGGCGGAGGAGGCTGGAGGCGGAGGGCGGCGGAGGCTGGAGGCGGAGGAGGCGGAACGCCGGATGTGGAGGCGGAGGGCGGACACGCGCGGGGCGGTGGGGTGGGAGGGCGGAGGTTGGAGGCGACGCTGGGGGTGGAGGCGGCGGCGTGCTTCAGCGGCGATAGAACCTCCATGTCGCCGGGGAGCCGCGGAGGGGCGAGATCCCGCCGCCCCTTTCAGCGGCGCCGAACGGCCTTTGTCCGCCGGCGGCCTCGGGGGGCGACGAGGGGAGGGGGCTGGAGGGGAGGCGGCGGCGGCGTGGTCTAGGGTTTCCGCCCCTGTCACCCGGAGGAGGCGACGAGGAGCGGGTCGGGGCTCGTGTCGAGGCCAGGATTCGATAGGTGCTTTGGTGGCAATTGATTTAATTTGGATCAGTTCAATTAGTGAGGTGGCGTTGGATGAGCTATAGCTAGCATGAGGCATACTATAGTGCACACTGTCCTTTGGCTGTGCCAGACAAGTAGTAGTAGGTCAAATAACCAAACTGACGAGGCACATATATAAAAAATACAGTTGAGATCCCCGAATAACAACCCTGCATATCTTAGTGCACTTTAAAGTTGTGCTCAAGCCAACACTGCAAAAAGCTACTGCACAATTTAGCACATGCATGTCGAAAGGCCCTCGATAATTGGGTCAAAGTTTTTTTCTGAAAAAAAATTATCGCAAAAGTTCATGGAGGTTTGTAGGTAGACTCAGTTCTGGTGTCTGGTTTATCTGGGTGCCCAGTTCTGGGTGGTTTGCAGCATGCTGACTGTAAAAGATAGCTACGTTATCATGTCCATCGTGTATTCATGTGTCTTTCCAAATGCTTTCTGTCGGGAAGGATGGATATCCAATCACAGTAACCGCGGAAGCAGTTGTGGCTCCGAGTTTCATATCGATTACCAAGTCAATTAAATAAGATGCTCAAACTATATATAACTGAACAAAATCAGACGAAGAAAACACCTTCAACTGAAATACCCTCATGCATATTGAGCTCAAAAATAAAGAAAACACCTTCATGCATGGTTGCAAAGAAGAGCACGTCAGAGAGAGTATGTGCATCTACTTCGGTCCCTTTTGTTTGGGCTTATTTTGACTTTTAGGTTTTGACTTATAAGTCAGAAAAGCACTTAAATAGGTGCTTTTTGGCTTTTGGATTTTGGAAGCCAAAACAATGATCCAAATCTTTGTGCTTCCAAAAACCAAAAGCCACCTATTTAGGTGTTTTTCTGGCTTATAAGCTAAAACTAAAAAGCCAAAATAAGCCCAAACAACAGAGTGAAACTTCCATACCCAGCCACGCAAATTTCCTTTTCTTAATTCGCTCTCAAACTGATCCATACTCGCACTTCCCAATGCCATAGTAGCTTGTTTATTGCTGCCTCGGATAACATGTCGTCGCTCCGAATCGCACCAGCTCCTTGCAGTAGATCTTCAGTTGCTGGGTAGGTTCCGGCCGGTGCTTGGCGACTTCCCGACCGCCTGGGGACTGTCTCCGATCCAAGGATTTGAGGGAGGCAGCGGCGGCGGCGCGTCACCAGCAGCTCTGGCACGTCGAAGCCGTGGTCAACGCTATAGGAGGACTAAGCTGTAATTTTGTTTTTCCTCAGGGATCCTTCTGTAATATCTCCGAATAATGCCAGTTCTTTGCCCACTAAAAAAAAAGTCCGTCGTCTGTCCGTGTGCATGTCAACATCTCCACCAGACACCGGCTCCATTGCACCCTGTTCTTCGCCACAGGAAACGCAAGCACATCTATATGTATATATACTAACCAAGATGTGCTCGAACTAAGTTGTGCTCAAATTAACCGTCTCTGGAACGAAAAAACAAACGAGGTCTGCCTTTGAGTTTGTGTCATGAAAACAAACACTCGTATTTATTTATCATCATCATCGTATCTCTGAGTTACATACTTGTCATCATGTATTTGTTACAGCCGTAAAGATTTATTCGTCGTCGTACCACGTGTAGTCGTCACAGCGGTAATAAAACCGTCTCCAGGAAGCAAAAGCGCACAGGGCACAAGCAATTCCATATTCACTTTGTGTTGAGACTTGGGGCCTTGGGGGCATCCGCCAGGACGACGATGTGTATGTGTAACTAACTCACTTGTTGACGAAGGAGACTCCCTTCTGGATGCTATCAGACAGCTCCTTCTTCGCCTTCTCCAGCCCAGACCTGCATCAGGGAAAGAAAACAGGCAACACCAGGTCAGAATAGTCCCAGGTCGACATACAAAATGAAATCATCGTCACAACGCATTGACAGCAGGTTTTGCTCAGATGTAGGCATTCTTTTGCGGCATCTCGGGAATACTGTGATCATGATTTGGTTTTCCCAACATATGTGGGGAGTCGCACAGTTTGAACAAGTGCCCCGATTTCTTCTTCAGCGCGTACTGTTTCAGTCAGATGACACCTCCATATGGCCTAGCTACTACATGGCAATGCACCGTTTATGAATAATTGTCTGGGCAATAATCATTCACACATCCAAGTGTCCAGCCCAATGTCTGCATCTACAAATATGGCAAGTTCTAACACAGGATGTTATGGATGAAACAGCCAGGGCATCATAGATAATCATAGCAACAGCAGCTTTTGTTCAGATGCAGTGCCCTTGGGGTCCCAATCTCGAGAAATAATGTCACCTCGATCTAATAATATGGCAGCTCAACAGAGGATGTGTTGACAATTATGGATGGAACATCCAACGAACGGGGATGTGTGTTGCGGTCTGTGACATTTCAGCAAGGGGGGAGAAACCCCAAGCACTTGCTGATTCTGTGCATAAAACAGCATGGGCAATAATGTGTCCAGCTAGCCCAATAGAAGCCATGAGTCTGACCTCCTGTCGGAATCTAACTAACAGTGGAGGTTTTGGGTGGACGTTAGATAGACAGATAGCTTGGGCCATGCGACGACTTCACCGGAAAGCATACATGTGATGTGTGGTTGGTCTTGGATTACTATCAAAGATTACTATCACCGGAAACAGGAGCAGCTGTAGATTCGATTACAGACCTTTCAAACTCGTTGAGTGGACCGAGCGGCAAGATCTCCTCCACGCCTGAACGGCCTAGGCGCACCTTGGACGCGAAGAAAGGCAGCTCCGTCACCTTCAGTCACAACACGTAGTACAAGGAAAACATTCACGTCAGAGAATACGAGGAAAATGGAGGGAAATTTATAAGACTGATTACTAGTGTATATTATAATTAAGAAATAAACTGATAAGCACAAAACAAAAGCAATGGAAGACTAACCTGAGAAGCTACATAAGAGCACTCCACTATCCCAGCATCGCCATGCAATCCTCTCAAGCAAGCATCCGCGAATTTAGCTGCGGCGTACGCCTACCAACGGAAGTGTAGTGTTAATTCATCCACCATGATAAACTATACAAGCCCGGTAGAATGATGCACATATAGGTTGACAGAAACCAACCATCGATAGAGTTGCTGATCCTGCTCCCGCTTTCGCCTGAAACGTATCAAGAACGGTAAGGAGAAAAACCCTGAAGTTTCGATGATCAACACAGTGAACACTGGTCAAGGTTCCTCTAGAATACAATACTGGTCAAGCAGCAACATACAGGGTTTCTTCGAAGAAATAGCAACTGCCAGACACTCACCTAACTAAAATAAGTATAAGGAGTTTGTTCGCATTAAGCTTTGTTAAAATTAGAGCTGAAAAAGTGCATCCAGTATGCCGTACTCTAATACAAAGGGAGAGGTATTTGAGGGAGAAAATGTTCGAGCTGTACTGCTACAGGAGGGACTGTTGTAGGCCCTGTCTTCAGTGAGGATGTTAGCAAAATACCAAATATCAGTTTGAGTAAGTCAGGTTTAAACAACATGTAGATCCAAGTTGTAAGTGAGAACGAAGGAGGGTAAATAAAGGAGGATTGAGACTGTACAGGCACCAAAATAGTATTTCAGTATCCCTGCCTTTATCTTTTTTTTTCCTCCACCAATCTATCTCAAATTCCCAATTCTGGTATGTGTTTACATTCACACGAACCGGGTTGTGTGTTTAATTTGAAAAGGTATTCTCTCTCTTGTGATTAGATGATCGCACACAAAAGAATATGTATAGCTAATACAACATAGATATTTTCATACTTCTGTAGATACTCAAAGCAGAGCAAGTGCACAAGAAACTTTTGGATAACTTCTGTTAGCTCCATAGTGTCTAAAAGATGAGGCATTACACGATAAGGAGAAAACCATACCTCTACAACTTCTGTCCCACCATTCTGTATGCGAGAAGTAAGATAACTAATTTCTTCTGGGGTAAACGAGCAGGGAGGGTTTACCTACGGAAGTAGAGAAAAGTCCATTAACGAAATTATAAAATGAACAGCGCAAAAATGGAAACAGTTTTTCAGCTACTGGAAGATAGTAACCTGTGAAAAGAGAGGTAATATCGTAACTCCCGCATGGCCTCCAACAACAGGAACATTGACATCTCTGGGGTCAAGCCCAAGAACCTCTCCCTGTAGACAGAGAAGGACAAAAGAGAAATTTGAGAAATTGTTCATGTAGAAACTAGTACTATAATAGGGGAATATAGGAGCTTTCTCTACAAAACAAATAAGCAATATGGTAAACCCTTTTGAAGTACTTACCACAAAAGTATTGGCTCTCACTACATCAAGTGTTGTCACGCCCAACAGACGCTTAGGATTGTATGTCCCAGCCTTTTTAAATACTTCAGCAGCAATTGGTACAGTAGAATTGACAGGATTGCTGATCACATTCACAATCGCATTTGGGCAGCATTTTGCAATTCCCTCACAAAGAGTCCGGATGATTCCAGCATTGATGTTGAACAAATCATCCCTTGTCATCCCAGGTTTACGAGGGATGCCAGCAGGAATAATCACAAGATCCATACCAGTAAGAGCATTTTCCAACTGGGGCTGACCCACGAAGCCACGCACCTGTACAAACAAATTTGACTAGCATAGCTAAACCTAATGATCAGATAACTTCTAGGTTCAAGAATCAAGTGACAGTTGTGCGCATAGCAGAGGGCGGCCAAAGATATCTGGGAAGCTATGAATAAATATCTGCTTGATAAAATGCAATGAGGTTATACGTTTTGCTTGCAACTCCATTTATGCTTCGATTTTTTTTCCACAATTATCACTGAATGATCAGATACTATGTAGATGAGTTCGGCACTGTCTGCTCATTTGCTGATGCACCATGACTTTCAGAGCAATGCGTATTTCACTGGAATTTGGCTACTTGTTTCCCGAGCTATCTGATCATCTACTAACAGCTGGCTGCCTGATGCTAAATTTTTAATTGCACGAGCTAAAGTAGACTAGTAAAGGTATACCAACATAACCTACAAATATCAGATGGGTATGAACTGAAACTAAACTATCCTTTCCGAATCAATTTTCAGTTATATCGTAAAGCAACTTCACATAAACAGGAAACAAATACAAGGTGAAGAAGCATACCACAGCACCAGTGTTCATGTGACTAATGTCAGCTGTGACACCGGGCGTGTTGACAACATCATACAAATGGAGGACCGAGACAAGCGGGTTCATCTTCATAAGCAGCGAGAGCGGCTGGCCGATCCCACCAGACGCGCCCAGGACTGCAACCTTGAACCCTGGTGCCGCTCCTTTCGCGCGGCAGTTTGAGCCCCTCAGGATGGAGACCTCCTCCATCTACAAAATACCGAAAGGGGAAAGTTTAGCCCAGTAAGTAGAAGCCCATTCTGGAGGGGATGGGATGGTATCTTTCATCTGCCACCCACTACATGTCTATGTGCTAAGTCTGCAGTGATTAATTTCGGAAGTTGTCACGAGAATATTTAGGAAAATTCTCCAACCAGGCAATTCCGGGCCTAATTCTTAGTTTCCTAGGCAGCAAGATGCTAGTTTTATTATTCTGGAAGTGGAAGCATCAGAATACGAGTGTAAGCTAGCATGCTTTGTACGCTTTGTACTAGTGAATGGAGCTAGTTTGTGCTCACTGAACATGTGATTCATAGGGTATTCACTGTAGGAGTAGCAACTGAACCTAGACTGCAGATAGCATGCAGTACTTCCAGATTCCTAATATTTCAGTCGAGCGGCCTCCAACTGAATCGATCGAGTCCCCAGCTAACAACTCGAAACCTTGAAATCCAAGCAGGATGGATCGACAGGTTTGAGGTAGCGTGCGTGAGTAGGCGATTCCCCATCTAGCTAGGTCCGGCGAAATCGATCCGGCGCGCCAGAGCGGAGAGAGAGATCGAAGGAGGAGGGGAAGACGGACGTGCCTGTGAGGTGGGCGGGAGCAGGTGCGCCGCGAGCCTGCCCATCCGCCTCGCCGCCTCGTCTGCGCCGCGTTGCTCCATGGCTGGGCTGGCCGGCGTGAGCGTGGGTCGCCGGAGACTCGGAGAGCAGAGCAGGAGGAGGCGTGAGCGTGATGTTGAGTTCGTTCGAGAAAGAAATAAAGAAAGAGTTTGGGATGCGTGCAAGCTTTCTTCCTTTCTCTTGTCGTGCGTGCAAGCATCATCCATCCTGCGACGTGGATAAACTTGAGCAACAGATGATGATGATGATGGATTGGTTGCACCGATCGGCCGGTGATGCACGCAACGACGATCCAGTGTGGTTTCTCACGGATCGACGATGGTGTTTGTCATCTACTCCCTCCGTTCGAAAAAGGATGTCACAAAAATGGTGAGGGAGTAAGAAACATAGGCGATGCATGTTTGTGGAATTTTGTTTTAGCCGGTGGTTTGTTGGAATGTTAGGCAAATTTTCATATGAGATTAGTTACCGAAATCAACATCACAGATGTATTAGCAGATCTAACCACATAGGACGAGCTAGACTTGTCTAACAGATTGTATATTAACCAAATACTATTCTAGTCTCGGCCATGGCGGGTGACGATGAAGCAGACGAACCTTAGGTGTTGGCGTGTTGCAGTTGACGTAGCTGGAGTCAGACGGAAGCGAACAATCGTGCCGAGACGCTCCCCCGAAATATTTTATTTTATTTTATTGTGATGCATGATACTGACGATAAGACACTAGACAAAATATTCCACGGGGACTTAGAGTTTCTTATAAGAAATCTAAGAAAGGAGCACACCATCGACTAGATGGGCATCTTTTCTTAGGTGATTATGTGTGTATTTTGTTTTTATCCGTCTATTCAAGATCCTTTTAGTTTAATCAATATATATGTCCGCTCTGTGAAGTATTGGAGGAAACAATAATTGGATACACATCTCGCAAGTAGCGAAAAAACGGAGAGGAGAAACACATCTCATCAAATCTTTGAATTATAGGGCCGGGTCTACAATTAATTTCATGGGCACCGTTCAGAATCCCATCGTCAATCTAAAGAATTGAACTACATCTTAGGCAAGGTAGCCTAGGTAAACCAAGAACCAGTTCGCACCAATTACATTGCTTATCTGGAAGGTAAAAGACCCCTCTTATCAGGAATATGTAGAAAATGTGTTGTATTAGGCCCTGTGTTAGCTTGTCGATTGTTCTCCTCCAATATCCTAGACTACACCATGAGTAAATATATTGACTTTTACATTTTTGAATCACAAGTAATAAGGCTTGAACGGGAGTATTTATGCAATGGACGTCCCTGAACTCGTCCCTGAACTATCACTTCATGCAATAGTCATTCACCTACTCCATGAAGCTAAAACCATTTTTCTCTTCCTTTAACTGCAAACGGGAAACAAAACACGGACAAATGATGATCGCATGATTTTGCGGCGTGTGCTGCATGGTAGTAAAATAGAAGATAAACCAGTTTTTGAATGACTTGCTCAACACTTATCGCATGCTTTCTACCGGAACATCATCCCACATATGCTCACCTGCCTTGAAATTAGGGTGTCAATGGTGTGCATATTCTCTTTGCCTTGAGAAGCATGCGAAGAGAAGAATTTTTTTGCTACTTAATCATTGGCAGGCGAGAGCAGTAAAAATCTCATGGCCACACATTCTATCTCCCCGACTCTGCCTGAATTTCTGCGGAGGAAATAAAAATAGGAAAAACGATTCTTTAGGTACTTAAGGCTTGAGACAATATGTCTAGCTGCAGTTGCAGGTACCCCTCAAAAAAAAAACTGCAGTTGCAGGTACCTTTTTTTTTTCTGTGGTGAGTTTATACTGCAGGTACGTTGTACGACCTGGCAGAGAGCAGAAAGAAGTTCGGCAGCCCATCTGGAAAGCCACGTTGGCAGATGTGATGGCCCAAACACGAGCTACTGAATCCAGGTCGGGATTGGTTTCACGCGCAAAACCTATATGCCGCGCCCCTACAGGACTTCGCCCGCGTGGACCGGCCCATTCCTTCTTTTCGCTGGCTTAGTTCGCTGCTTCTTCGTGGATTCGCTGTTTTTTCTTTTTTCGTTTTTATTTCTTTTTCTGTTTTTGTTTTCGTTTCTTTTAAAATGGAACCGTTTAAAAAATAAATAAGTTTAAAAATAGTTCCCACTTTTAAATATGGAATCATTTTCAAAAAATGGAACCGATTTTTAAATTCGGAACCATTTTTAAATTTGGAACCATTTTAAAAAATGAACAATTTTAAAAAATTGGAACCATTTTTCGGTTCGGAACCATTTTAAAAAAGAACCATTTTCGAAAAAACATAACCTTTTTTCATTCGGAACCATTTTCAAAAAAATCGGAACCATTTTTCGGTTCGGAACCATTTTTTTGTTCGGAACCATTTTTCGGTTCAGAACCATTTTCAATAATCAGAGCAATTTTTTGGTTCGGAACCATTTTTTTCGGTACGGGATCATTTTCGAAAAAATCGAAACCATTTTTATTTGGTTCGGAACCATTTTTAATAATCAGAGCAATTTTTTTGGTTCGGAACCATTTTTCAAAAAGTCGTAACATTTTTAAAAATCGGAACCATTTTGAAAATATTTTCAAAAAATCGAAACCATTTTTTTCATTCAGAACCATTTTTCAAAAAGTCGTAACATTTTCAAAAATCGGAACCATTTTGAAAATATTTTCGAAAAATCAGAACCATTTTTCATTCAGAACCATTTTTTCGGTTCGGAACAGTATTCTAAAATAGAAACCATTTTCTAAAAAAACTAATTTTCCAAAATATGAACAATGTTTTCAAAAAGCGAAAAGTAAAACATGAAAGTAAAAACGAAAAAGTGGAAACAGAAAAATGAAAAAAAAATAAACCGAAATTTTAGTTTTGGGCCGGCCCACAAAGCAAAGCCCTGTAGGCGCCCCCGAATTCAGGGGCGCCTACAGCGGCAAAAAGGGGCACCCGGTTTCACGATCGTACTGTAGTTTGCTTTCGGGAAGGCATGCTGGCCCATCTACACCGGGCTGAGGCCATGATGTCCGGTTCTCCAGCCGAAAAACACTAAATACGGACGGACAATTAGTCCCACATCGCTAGCATCAGGCTTGCCTATATTTTTTTATCTATCAACTATAAGTTTTTTTTTTGAATTTATCAACTATAAGTTTAATGCTTCAAAACATATACATATCTTTTTTTTAAAAGAAAGCAAAAGACTTGCCTTACTAATTAAGTAAGAAGGAGTTTTAGAGCACTATTACAACCCCATTCGATCGAGCGAGAGATGCTCGAGCCACAAACTCAGCATAGCGAGGAAAACGACACTCGCACGCACACAAGGAAAAATTACTCTCCGGGAATGATGGAACCCAAGTGTTCAGCTCCCGCGGCGCTCCATAACGCCGCCTCCGTTTTGATCCTCTCGAAGATCACCGTCGGCAGTCCTTGTTTGTTTTTAATGTATAAAGTAATGTATATATCTCGTTTGCATCATAAATGTGCTTATGCATCTAGTGAACATAATCCTAACAACATTGGAAGGACTAACCGGGGTTGTTACGTTAAACTTGGTCAAATCGATGTTAAGAGTAATATGTTAATTGAAATAATTTTTAAATAACATGAATGCCCAATCTAGAAAATAAATAATTAAGGCTTGTAATTATGAATACTAGTTATTGGACGCGTGCAAAGCACGAGCAACCGCAGCCCGTAGGATTACTTTGTTCGGTATAGGAAGTAACATGCTTACTATGTAAAATTCAATAAAAAGCTTCCCCGTACCCTCTATTGAAAGCATGTGTCCACTGGAACTTGGTGAAGATTTGGGAACAAAAAATCAGATCCACTATTTTTTGTTAATCCATGTTATTCTCCTTCAAATAATTCGGACTCGACGATACGAGTAGCAGTAATTAACAATTTGCGCTTGCAGGAACTGGAACAAAACATTAGTCAAAAAGCAACATATACAAGAATATCAAATGGTACGTACCTAGGATAGTTTCCGACTACGTGGTCGTGGATTTATTTCAAAGGATATTTCTAAACTTCAAAGTACTCTTCATGCGGTTGGCATAACATATATGAACCTCACACTTTCTTCATGTGATTACACTTCACCTACTCATTTCATGAAGTCTACCACCCTTCTTTAATCTTCTTTTTTCAACACGAGACAGCACATAGACACAAAACAATCACATTATTTGAATGACTTGCTCAAGACTTATCACATGTTTAGCTAACCAATGCTATATAGAGTCCCACATATATTTACCCGTCTTAGGAAATAAGATGTGAAAGGTCCTTTATCACTCACACGAGCATATTATATGTGTTCTTCAACATTAGTTCGAATCTCTAGAACACCGTGAGACATTGGAGGAAAACAAAATTTCATGGTTTTGTTCTACATTACTTTGAATGCAAGTTTTCAAGCAGCTTCACCGTAAGCTTTTGATTCATTGTGCGGACTGGCTCATTAGAACGTGGAAACCTATAATATGGTAAAGTAGCATGCAATATAATTCCCACACATATGTATATAGTATATATACTTCCACTCCGATATTGACCGATGCACTCTACCTAGTCTAAGCAAACTATGTAACTTCTTTAGCGTGTTGTTACTGTTGTTGGCTCGACGGCTTACTGCGCCATGACAAAATGTAATTGGCCTCCTGTATAGTTTCTGCATTTGCAATGTATTGTGGATTCATGTTGGGTCATTGTCTGTGCATAGAGGATTATTTTTAACAAGCAGTGGATGCTGCACAGTTGTGCGCTGCTTAATTCAATCCATCATTATATGGCTAGAGGCTCAGAGTAATAAATTACTCCTTCCGTTCGAAAAGGATGTCACAATAGCTCATTTTTATGACATCCTTTTTCGAACGGAGGGAGTAGCATGCAGTAGCTGGAGCCCAAGTGGCGCTGGCTTGGAGTGCGCAGTTTCATCCTTTTTCGTCACCAACCTCATATGGTGAGAGCACGTACGTACAGTAGAGCTAGCACGGGCAGCTTGTCGATTGTTCTCCTCCAATATCCTAGACTACACCATGAGTAAATATATTGACTTTTACATTTTCGAATCACAAGAAATAAGGCTTGAACGGGAGTATTTATGCAATGGACGTCCCTGAACTCGTCCCTGAACTATCACTTCATGCAATAGTCATTCACCTACTCCATGAAGCTAAAACCATTTTTCTCTTCCTTTAACTGCAAACGGGAAACAAAACATGGACAAATGATGATCGCATGATTTTGCGGCGTGTGCTGCATGGTAGTAAAATAGAAGATAAAACAGTTTTTGAATGACTTCCTCAACACTTGTCGCATGCTTTCTAACGGACCGTCATCCCACATATGCTCACCTGCCTTGAAATTATAATGTCAATGGTGTACGTTCACTCTTTGTCTTGTGAAGAGTGCAAAGATAGGAGAATTTTTGCTACTTAATCATTGGCAGGTGAGAGCAGTCAAAATCTCATAGCCACACATTCTCTTCCGACTGCCTGATTTTCTGCGGAGGAAGTAAAAAATACTGAAAATGATTGATCTTCAGGTACCTAAGGGATGTGAGAATATGTCTACCTGCAGTTACAGGTACGTGGTCGCTGCCAGCGGGATAGCGGGTTGGGGGACAGACAGACGCATCATAAACACTTGTGTCATGGTCATTAGTGGGCTTCCCTTGGGCTGCGACCCAGTTGTGGCAATGTGTCCTTGTTTTTGTGGATGATATTTTGATCTACAGTCCCACCTTGCAAGACCATGTAATGCACTTGAGAGCTGTCTTTGAATTGCTGCAACAACACCAATTGCTTGTGAAACGCAGCAAGTGTTCCTTTGCTACACAACAGCTTGAATACCTTGGCCATGTTATTGGCAGCAAGGGAGTGGCGACTGATCCAAGTAAAGTGAAGGCAGTCACAAACTGGCCACAGCCACAAAATGCCAAGGACCTCAAACGAATATTGGGACTGACTGGATATTACCGCAAGTTTATTGCTCATTATGGGATCATTGTTCAGCCACTGACTCAGCTACTTAAGAAAGGAGTTTTGTTCATGTGGGGTCCAGAACAACAACAAGCATTCCAGTTGCTCAAAGAGGCTATGACAAATGCACCAGTATTGGCCTTGCCAGATTTCTCCAAGAGCTTTGTGTTTGAAACAGATGCTAGTAATGTGGGCATTGGGGCTGTTCTAATGCAGGATGGACATCCAGTGGCATTTCTTAGTCAAGCCTTGTGCCCACGCAATCAAGCCCTGTCCACCTATGAGAAGAAATGCTTGGCCATTATCCTTGCAGTGGACAAATGGAGGCCCTATTTACAGCATAGGGAATTCACTATTCTCACTGATCACCAGAGTCTCTTGCATCTGGTTGATCAACGCTTAGTAACAGGAATCCAGCAGAAAGCTTTTGTGAAACTTATGGGTCTCCAGTTCTCTATCAAATACAAGAAGGGTATCACTAATGCTGCTGCTGATGCTCTCTCTCGCCAGCAGGAAGCAGTGGATGTTGCTGCTATTTCCAAGGTGACACCATTATGGATGTCCAACCTACAGGAAAGCTATACTGATGACAGTCATGCTCAACAGCTAATTACTGAGTTAAGTGCTATTGCAACTCATTCGAATGATGCTGGCTTTACCCTCTAAGATGGTCTGTTGTGGTACAAAGGACGTATATGGGTGGGCACTAATTTGCTGGCCCAGAACCACATACTGCAAGCTCTGCATAGCAGTGGGGTGGGTGATCATTCCGGGGTTCGTGGAACTTATGAACGAGTGAAGCAACTATTTGCTTGGCCCAAGCTTAAACAATCCATTCAACAATTTGTGGCTGGATGTGCTGTCTGTCAACAAGCAAAGGTGGAACATGTGAAAATGCCAGGTCTGCTTGAACCCTTGCCAGTACCCACATATGCGTGAGAAATGATCAGTTTGGATTTCGTGGAGGGGTTACCCAAATCACATGGGTGCGATGTGATTCTGGTAGTGATTGATAGGTTCTCCAAATATGGGCATTTCTTACCTCTATCGCATCCTTTCACTGCTCTTCAAGTTGCTCAAGTGTTTGTCAATGAAATATATCGCCTGCATGGACTTCCTCAAGTGATTGTGTCTGACAGAGATCGCATATTCACGAGCACCTTGTGGAAGGAATTATTCCGTCTCACTGACACCTCTCAGCATTTGAGCTCTTCCTATCATCCTCAGACTGATGGGCAGACTGAACGTCTAAATCAGTGCTTGGAGTCCTACTTGCGCTGTGCTGTACACGCCTGTCCAAAGAAATGGTATGACTGGCTTCCTCTCGCTGAGTATTGGTACAATACTAATTACCACTCTGCCTTGGAGCGCACTCCCTTTGAAGTCCTGTATGGCCAGAAACCTAGACATTTGGGTATTGCTGCAGCTGTTGAATGTCAATCTCCAGACCTCGAGACTTGGATGCAGGAACGTGAATCATGGTGGAAGTCTTACGACAACAATTGGCCTGTGCTCAGAAACGCATGAAGATTCAGGCTGACAAACGCCGTTCTGAGAGGCAGTTTGCGGTGGGTGATCAGGTATACCTCAAACTGCAGCCCTTCATTCAACAATCTGTGGCTACTAGGAGCAATCAGAAGTTGTCTTTGCGCTATTTTGGTCCTTACCAAGTCCTGGCGCGAGTGGGTGCTTCTGCATATCGGCTGAAGCTACCAGATTCAAGCAAGATCCATCCAGTGGTTCACGTCTCGCTACTGAAGAAACATATTCCTCCTTCCGTTGTGGTGAATGAAGATCGTCTCCTCGCAGAAGCTGCTGAGTCCCTGCTTCCTGAGGTGGTTCCTGGTGGTGTTCTACCGGCATGAGGTCATGCCTGCTGTTAAGGTGAGGGGATTGTCATGGTCATTAGTGGGCTTCCCTTGGGCTGCGACCCAGTTGTGGCCTATGTGCCGTGTACGTGTGTGCAAGTCCAGCTGCGCTGGCACTGTGTTGGCTTATAAGCCAGGTGAGACAGAGGAGAACGGGATCGTGAATGAATGAACTATACTTCCCTGCCCTTTGCTGTCTCTCTTCCCAGATCCCCAGTGCTTCTGTCTCTCTACCGATCCCCAATTTCCTTCTCCAATCCCCATTCCTGTGTTGGATGTATCGAGGTTCGTGACAACTTGTTGCACATTTGAACAGGGCTGCTGCTGGTACCTTATGCGACCTGGCAGAGAACAATGTGCCCAGTTCTGAACCAGGCATCAACGGGCCTATTCACGTGGAGATTGGGTACAGCCAACTGAGACCAATCAACTAAATGTCTCGAGAAGCAGCAGACTACGTTCGCGCATGATATTTCTATAGTAGAACCACACGGCTATGCATGTCCCAAACATCGTCAGTTTGCTTGTTCACGGCCGACCAGCACGTCTTGCTTCTAGACATCGCCGTACGTGGATGTTCTTGCCGATCGAGTTGTTTGCTCTCGCTGGCAGGCGCGCCCTTGCAGCTTGTCTTCAATGCCTCCTAGTGCAGCAATTCCCCTATAGGCTATCAGTACCTTGGGCTGCCGCTCTCCGATCGTCGTCTTCGCAAAGGCGACCTCCAACCAGCCCTCGCCAAACTTGCAGCGTGATAATGTCCGAATGAATCACCATAAATCTATTGCATGGGCATTTAGATATGAAATTCGCCTTTTTATTTTCTGTATCGTCACTGGCGAACTTGTTTGGGCTCTCTGCATCTAATTATGCAGAGGCCAAGTGTAAAACTTTTAAGAAATAAAATCCCTTTATCGATTTTTTTTTGCATGGGCATGTAGATTTCCTTGTGATACTGCTAAACTGGAACATTACAAACATGACTGTATTTCATGCATACAAGCAGGCGTTTACCAAATTAAAATTAGTAATAAAGCATTTACTGGAAAGTCATTCTCTACTTGTTTGAAGTAATTAATAAGACTATACATTGTTGCATGCATGCAGTTGTGGTAGGACACTGGTGATGTCTATATTCGTCGTCGACAATGGGCCCGTGGTGACTAGCTTGGCGTCAATTCAACTAGCAATAAACTCAATACCCGGCAGCGACAGTGGCTATGAATGGACTCGCGTCCATGTAGCAGCTGGCATCTACAGGTAACATGAAGCAGTTCTTTAACTACTCCTTCTAATTCCAAAAGAGTGTCGCACCTTGTACCTAGAATTTTTACGTGATCAGCTCATGTGTAGCGACAATTTTTCTGCACCGGATGGATTATCGTACTTCCTTACTTATTTCTTCTTGAATGAAGAGCAGTCTCTATCTGAGTATCTGGCATATGTAGCTCATGTGTTTTCCTAGAACTAGTGCTTCTTGGTATCCTCCAATATCCTAGACTACATGGCCGGCCCGTCGACTGATTACATTTGCGATTCACAATTCTTAACAAGGTCGGAATGAGAGTGTATTTATGCACTAGACACCACTGACGTTCTTACTATTCTCCATGCAATTGGCATTCAACTACAATGACACATGATTTTGCAGTGCACACTTGCATGATAAAAGAGACAGTAAAGCAATTAATGAATGACTTTCTCACCAGCAATCACATGCTTAGCGAACAAAGGCTAAATGTATATAGTCCCGCATATGCGCACACTTGTCTTAGTACTTCTGTCAAAGGTCTAGTTTTACATGCGTATAAATATGTTTCCTTTAACATTTATTTTAGTGATTAAATCTTTTGAATACTTTGAAATCTTGGAAGGGAACATTTGTTTTCTTCATATATCGATTTTTTTTTGTTTTCTTCAATATTAGTGCGAGTGACTGATGCTAGCCAGTCTAGTTAATTACTCAAGCATGTATTAAGATGTGTAGTTTCGCTCACAAGTGGACATGAGTATATAGTAAGAAATGCGAACTGATTTCCTGGTAACCAATCATTGGCAACCAGGTCTAAGCTCTTGAGAGGAGGCATACTCGGGTGATCGATCGGGTCCGAAGAAATCAACGTTTATAACGGCGACCGTCGCGCGCGGCGGAGAACTCGCGGAGTACGCTGATGGGCAGGGTGGAGCGGCGGGAGGTGCTTCACGTGGCGGCCCATTATCTGGACGTGGGCGACGAGGAGACGCAGAGCAAACAGCGGGCTTGGCCCATTTACACCGAGCCGCCAGGCCCATCACGGCCATATGCTGCGCTGCGGCCGAAAAAAACGGAATACGGATGTCTTTTGTCCCACATCGCTACTACCTTAATTACGTCGCTCCGGTGATTTGCGTCACCGAGCTCAATTGGTGAGAGCACAGTGAGAGCTAGCTGGCCGGGCTTGGGGCTTTAATTAGTCCAAGCACAACTAAAGTTGATGGCACCGCTCCAGTGAAGGGATATATATCATGGGCCGCCACGCTGGGCGACTGCTGATTAAAGTCAAGCACACATGGCAGCTAGCTCTCATCTGTAAAATCTTTTTTTTATGTCGTTCCTCTAATGTACTGATGCATGAAAACTGATGTTAATACCAGATTTGTTTTATTAATGTGGCATGTTGGGGGCATCGCTTCCCAGATTTAAATTGATCATACTTATTTTGTGTTTGATTAGACGTTGAGATCTCCGATATTATATAATTGCGGTCATTTTAAATTAAAATGAATGGGAAACTTCACCAACTAGATTGTTGGAATCTCCTGTGTTTTAGGCCAGGCAAACAGCTAGCAGCTCCATGGCGGGCGCCCTATTCCTACTGCTCAATGCTTCCATTTTCTTGTATATAGATGTATCAGTTGGTAGTGTTATCAACCAGGATGGGATTCATTTGAGATTTCGGAGGTCTTTTGGAGATAGGGAAACAAGGGAATGGTCTGAGTTGATGAGGGAGCTGGGGGAGGTACGACTTCCATGGAGGTGGATGTGGGGTACTGGAACTTGACAGATAAGAAAGTGTATACAGCGAAAACAATGTATAATATGATTTTGGACCCAGGAGTTCGGGATACTCGTATGTCTAAACTGTGGAAAGTTCATATGCCGCTAAAGATTAAGATCTTTGTGTGGATGTGTATTAGAGGGAGGATCCAGGTCACGTTGATCTGGAAAAAAAGATGACCAGGGAGTATTGGATGTAGGTTGTGTGGAGAGCCGGAGTCAGTGAACCATTTGATTTTCAATTGCCCCATCTCTCATTTTAGCTGGTGGTGCATCAAAGAAGCCTTGGGCTGGGACCATCCTCCTTGTAGCTTTGTTGATTTTTTAGAGATTGCTCTGAAAAAACCAGGGACAAAATCGAACTTGAATGACCAAGATAGGAAAGTTTCCTATGGAAAGTAGTATAACAATTCCTATAGGATACAATCCTTCAAATTAAATGACCAAGATAGGAAAGTTTCCTATAGGATTCATTCCTTCACAATTCTTTTGGAAATCCTTTGTATCAAACATGCCCCGAAGAGTTGTTCCTCGAAATAGACAATTAGAAAACGATTGTTCTAGTGGGACTAACATGATTTTTCCTATTCGTTTTTGGTAGATTCTTCCGCGGCGTGCGAGCTGTTCGGCGCCAACGATGTAGGCGTGACCATGAAATTCGGGTGTCCAACATCCCCGCCGCCCCCCTTTTCTTTGGCTACTTCACGTCGTTTTTCTATCAGCGGGAGGCCAACGCGCGGAGGGGCTTTCAGCTGGTTCCAATAGACTTTCACTTTTTGGGACGCGACACACGATGTCTGCACACTCATCTGCATCGTCCTCCAAAACATCTATTGTTCTCCTCCAATATCACAGACTACATGGTCGGTTTATTGGTTTTACATTTGTGAATTGCATGTCTTAAAAAGGCCAGATATATGGAAGTATTTATAGGGTGGAAATCACTGAAGTTCTCACTATCCTTCACGCAATTGGCACCATGTAACTACTAACTACAATGATCACATGATTTTGTAGTGTATACTTGCATGACAGATAAATTCCTGGACTCGCTGGGCTCCGTCATGTATATTTGGGCCTTTTGTGCACAACCCGTACTCCTGAGTCAATTCTCTCAGCAAAAAAAGTATTAGAGTCAACAGTCCTCGCTGTAATCTGAGACCTGTGAGATCTGTAGAGGTTAATAATGGACATCAGAAGGCGTTGGTATTAGGCTAACCACATCCTTTTAATTGTTTGGCAAAGATCAATAATATGTACAGCAAAAATAGTATAGATTTAAATGCTCGGGTCCCAGCTTAATATTAGCTCAGCTGATTCTAGCTAGGCAATGTAGCTAGGCTGGCTACTAATTCCAGCCTAAGATCTCATTGTTCTAGAAAAAGGAGATTAGAGCTAAGTGAGAATTCATTCTGCCTCCACTACTACATGCTAATGCCACATGACGGTGGTTTTCACCTTGTTAATTAATGACACCGTAATCATCTCTTTGCAATGCATCCGTAGATGTTTTGTAGCTTACCTCCTGTTAGTTTCCACGTAAGGCGAAAAAGAAAGAGAGAGAAAGGTTTACCCGTCCCTAATTCTTTCTTTCAACAGTCCTTTGTTATCTTTCACACCAGGATGCTCAAGCGCCAGAAATTAGTGAAGAAATTTTACTCACATGTAATCAGTTTTCGAAGGAAGGTTACTATATTAACCAATACGACACGAGTAATTTGCTTGACAACAAATATATAATTGTTGTTTATCAATCAGTTTCCTGGATGAGAGCCAGTTATAGTTTAATAGTAGTTTGAAAAAAGAGTGGGCCCTCCTCTGCAATATGTGGCGATTCGTCCTAAAACCTTTTCCTTATCAGCGAATGATGATCGGCGCTGATGTGTGCTGCTGGACCTAATCCCTTTCACTGGTCAAGAAACGCATGGAGTATGCATCATGTTCATGTATGTGCAAACTAAGTGTTTATTATTTTTTTCTTTTAGCATGTCAAGGTCTTCTTCCCTTTTCCTCCTCTAGCCATGTACTGATGGATTGAATTGAGCAGCAGACAGCTGTGCAGCATCCACTGCTTCACAAAAATAATCCTCTATCACATGATTTTTCGTGTGTGTTGCATGATAAAAATATTTTTTGAATGACTTCCACCACACGTATCGCATACTTAGCTAACAAAATATAGTGTGTGAGGAATTAGGATTTCAATGGTGGGTGTGTGTCCTCTCTGCCTAGTGAATAGTGTACGAAAATGCGTGAATTAGTGCTAGTACTTAACCATCCGCAGGTCAAAGCAATTAAACTCTCATGACCACATATTCTCTCCAACTCGGCCCAAATGCCATGATTTCCGAGGAAATAAAAGTAGGAAAAGAATAATTCTTCAGATAATTCAGAGTGAGACGGTGTCCAGCTGGCGCTGCGGGAAATACTGTCGATATTGGTCGGGTGAGCACAGTCAAAAACCGCATCGCTTTGATTCTTCACAGACAACCAACACAGAGTGATCGGGTGAGGCGGTAAAATGGCAGGCATTCAGTTGAGGATTTGTTTTGTTGACGAGATCGATCGCACAAACATCTCATGCAGGACAGTGGTCTGCCGGCAACCGGCGCGGCGGAGCACTCTCTGACAAATCGCAGCCTTGAATAAGAGCAAAACATGAGTATTTATACAATGCATGGATATCGCGGAATATCTTTGTACTTTTCACTATTCTTCATGTGATTGCGATTCACGTGCTCACTAAGATCTAATTTTAAAAGTAGTAGACATGGTTCATTCTTCCAGTACCAGGAGGACGCTGATTCGTGGACTTCGGCCTCGCCAAGGTCCTATATGCCGCTGCCACACATATGCAGTATATATGTCTCATCCAGCGGATCGACGGAGGGCACTGTTGGATAGCTTGGCGTGGTTCTGCTAGAGCTAGTCAAGGACTCAAGGGGCGGTCGTCGATCATCGACATGAACGATATTGTGGAATGTGGAGTGGGTGGCCAGTTGTGAGGGAGAAGACTGTGTCATTTCTCGACATGAAGGCCAGCACAGAGGAGTTGGAGAAGGAGGAGACTACGTACGCAGGTGCTGCGCGTGCGTAGTGGTCACATGTGCACGAACAGAGACTTTACAAACTTTTTGCCCAAATGTGGTAGTTTTTTTGCAATTAACTAGCACGAACAAGACGCTGACAATGCGTTCATCGACATGGTCGAGGACACAACACTTGGCGGCGGGAGTGTAAAAAATTACACAACCATGAGGGAGTGATTAAACTTGACAGTTTAGATCCCTAGCTGCATGCAGGCCATCAGGATCGATGGCACAAACAAGGCATCTCACGCATGCAGGCGCAGGACAGTGCTCTGCATGCTACCGGCGACCGCCTCGGCGGAGTGCTCGCGGAGTAGGCTGACGGCTAGAATGCAGCGGCGGGCTTCGACGGCGGCGTCCAGGGTTCCGGCGGCGCGTGGCAGGAGGGGACTTCTCTGCCGTGCGACGAGTCCGGTCTAAGAACACGCACGAGGAGGGTATGCATCGCAAACAATGGGCCCCATCTGGCAGTACTAGTTAGTATGGCCTTGTTTGATTCGTAGGATTTAAAAGTGTGGGAATAGGAATAGTTATAGGAACAGTATGGAATGCAACCGGCATCCAATAGATGGAGAGTACAGGAATATTTCCTTTGGGGGTTGTTTGATATGTAGGAAAGGAAAACGTAGAGGAATTGAGCATGCTTTCTTAACGTACTTGATTAGCCTAATTAATAAGCAGATCAGCAGCGTTAAGCAGCACCTCTGGCCGTGATGCATCATTATTAACTCCTCATGTGCCTCGTGCCTCGCATATATAGGAATGGAAAAAGGAGGTTGGACCGAATTGTCTTATTCCTGTACATTCTCTAAGAATCTGCTGCATAGGAAAATTTCCTTTGGTCCATTCCTATGATTCAAACGTCGATACTGTGTAAAATCCTATGGAATAGGAATCCTACACTTTTCCTACGTAAGTCCTTTGAATCAAACACAATGTGCATTTTAAAAGCGGGATACCTCAAAGTCAAACGGAGACGAAGGCAGATTGTGCGACACGAATTAAGCCCCCTTCTACCTTTACTACTACAAACATATCAAGGACCGCATCAATGGCGTCGCTGATGGCACCCATGGCGGGTGCGCCCTCTTACTACTGCTCAACCCTTCCAATTTCTTGTTGTACACGAGCACAACTATCATCGGCACGTACACTAGCAGTGCATACATGACCGAGTTGTTCGGCACCAACAACTTTGGCATGAAAACATCCTAGTGTCCAACATCCCCGTCGGCTCCCTGTTCTTCGGCTATATCTCGGTGTTCCTCTCCCAGCGGGAGGCCAGCACGCGGGGGATCGAGCGCCACCTACTCCGGCCTCAGATGGTTCTAGGAAACTCTCACTTATTGGGCGCGAACCTCATCGTCGGCACGCTGCTCTACGCCGTCCCATGCGTGCTCTCCCTCGACACATTTGTTGTTGTCCTCCAATATCATAGACTACATGGTCGATATATTGGTTTTACATTTGTGAATTGCAAGTCTTAATAAGGCCGGATATATGGATGTATTTATAGGGCGGACATCACTCAAGTTCTCACTATCCTTCACGCCATTGGCACTCACTAGTCATTTCGTGCAGTTTTCACCATGTAACTACAATGATCACATAATTTTTAAGTGCGTACTTGCATGACAGAGAAACTGACTTGCATGCTTAGCTATAGCCTCACATACACTCGTCTGCCTTAGGAACTAGGATGTCAAAGGTCCATGTGTTAAATGAGTTTTAGATATGTTCTTCTTCAACATTTTTTTTAATCTATAGAATGCTCTGAAACATTGAAGGAAAACAAAATATCATGATAAAAATTTACTTCATCAAGATACTCATAAATTCTTGAAGAGTAATTTATTCGTGGAACTTAAGTTTTTACCATTATATGGTAGATTTAACAATTGTTCTTGTGAGACTAACGTGATTTTAATTTTGTTAAATTCGAATATTTTGTAATAGGTAGTTGGTGGAAAGATTATTTCGTAATACGCAGTTGGTGGATGAATTTTACAATTGTGAATTGCAGGTCTTTAATAAGGGCAGAACGGGAGTATTTCAACAACGGATAAGTTTGAACTTCTAACCATTCTTGATGCGGTTGTCATAAAATATATGAACCTCTCACACTCTTCATGTGATTGCAATTCACCTGCTAATTTCTCAAGCTTTCACCATTCTTTTCTCTTGGTTTTCAATAGGATACAAAACATTGATGCATAATGATCACATAGTTTAAATGACTTGCTCAACACTTATCACATGTTTAGCTAACAAATGCTATATATGCGGTCGTAAATACACTTAGCCGTCTTTGAGAAAGGTTCATTGTCACACATGAGCATAGATACGTTCTCTACAACATTGGCTTGAATCTTTGAATACCATGAAACATTGGAGAAAACCAAAAGTTTATGGTTTTACCACGCATTAGTTTGAATGCAAGATTTGAAGCAGCTTCGGCGTAAGCTTTCATTTCACTGCGCGGGTTGGTAACCGTTTGAACATTGCAAGGTTGAATACACTACAAGCTAGCAGTAAAATCACCGGATATATGTGTGCAATATACATATGTTATGGCGGTGTTGTACGGGAGCTGCACACCGGCGATGCGGACGTCGATGATGTCGGTGTTGCAAATGCTGGAGGAAATGGCAATTGTCGGGCGAGAGTACACGTCCCCTGGCAAGAGCGTGGAACTCAACGTGCTTGACCCTTGAGCCATTGTGACCAGCTGAGCATGTCGGCTTTGCAGCTTGTCGTCCGATTGGAAAGGACGGAGTGAGATGTAGGATACATGTGGATTTTTTAGATGCAAAGGACGTCGCCCTAGTTCCATTTCACAGAAACGAAACAGTGTTACAGAGTTTCGATACACGTGGATATTGGATACACGACTGGATATTATCACCGAGACACTCTACATGTACCTAGTCTTTTTTTTTTTGAGGGAAGCAGTAGGACTCTTGGACTCCGTGCTGCTCCGAGCTTTATTGAATTTAAACAAACATTACATCGTTTATGATTGTACTTACCTAGTCTATTTAATTATATATAACATGGATAATGTGTGTGCGCCCTCATGTATTTTCATTCCACGTTATTCTTTGTGATCAGTTGATCGTTGGCAAGTCAAAGGAGTACACCTTCTTTCGTGAGATGAGGAGTGCTAGCTGCCTGCGTGCATGACCACCGAGATAAATCGCAGGAATTTCAGATGGGGGCTGGAATCGTTGAGATGAGAAGAACAGTTTTGGGTGACAGTGTTGCCTTCGTCTTTCATGTTTCATACAGGCGCGTAGATTTTCTTGCCAGCTTGATTTGAACTGGGCCAGCGAGATATATATATCAAAAATTTATATCGCACAAACAACTCATGCAGGACAGTAGTCTACAGGCTACCGGCGAGAGTGCGAGACCACTCATGCGTTATATGCTGCGCTGTGACTGAAAGCTAATTATATTTGTCCCACATCGCTAGTACGAGCGCAGTGTCACCAGCTTAACTACGCCGCTCTGGTGATTTACGTCACCGAGCTCAAATGGTGAGAGCACAGTGTAGCAAGCCGGCCGTTTAATGTAGACCAAGCACGCACTGTCGATCGGGGGCAGGCTGCCCAGTATTGAGCATGGAACTGGGTAAAAATCTATTGGAAGTTGGTGTGCAGCGGAAGTTGGTGGAGCGGTATGAGGGGTGTCGCGGCACGAGGCCTGGAGCACCCCCACCACATGTGGGGACACCGGCCCATCCTCCACCGCAACGACAAGGGAATCAAGATCATCCTTGTTGAGGCCTTCAAGACCCGCATCATCAAGTTTGAACTTGCCAAGATCATCGATGATGCGGACATAAATCATAATGGTGTGTCATCAAGCATGCATTGTGGTGGCGGGCATTGACGAATACATCGCGCCGAAATATGTGACACGCGGAAGGTGACAGAGAGGAGTGATGTGCACATGTCTCCACATTCCACATGTGTATGCTACATCTTAAAGTCGAAATGGAAGAACAGAGTAACATCAACGAACTACTAAAAAATAATAGAGAATACCATGGGACAATCTAAAACACATGTTTTGAAAGAAATATGTATGATTCTTTTGGTGGATGGTAACTAATTTGGACGTGTATTCCCTACGATGTTTTAACAAAAGTTGGATAACTAGCTCCAAATTATTAATCATGGTGATTGCAACCTGATGATGGAACATATCTTGTCGTTTAACGTATTCATAATGAGGAGCATCACACAGAATCCATATGTATGTACTGCTGTACTATAATTTTGCGATGAGTGGATCCTATGATTATACGCATTTACATAAAATGGGGTATTTAAACTACCATAATTGCGTGATCTGCAAATCGTAGCCCACGAGTATTGTCTTCCAGGTGCTTCATGTAAATAAAATCCCGCGGATTGTTGTAAAATCATTGTGCGGTCATCCGGTCCAGTTGGTTTTAATCATTTACATGCAATCAGGTATTTAAACTACAATCACTGTGCGATCTGCAAATTTTAATTTACCCTTTTAGTAGTTAAGACATATATTTCGCATTAATTAAGATTTGCACCCTGTCTATATACCGAGGCAGGAGGGGTCATGGCCATGGATATCTCGTGGCCATTGCCTCGCTTGAGTTAAAGAGCAAATATGAAAAGGAGCAATTTGGTGTACGTGATTGCACTTTTGTTCATCGGGTGCCTTGTTGTGGTTGGACAATGTAAGCATGTCATCATTGGCGTATTGTATATATTCTTGTAGATTTTTACTGTCTAACAAAATAGTAGTAATATTTCGTATATATGTAACACAGGTCGTCCTGGGGCTAGCTACAAGAAGCTATCAAGATCGTGCTAGTGCTAATACAACTATCGCAGGCTCATCCTTAGATGGGGGCAACATTAATGTGCAATGGTGTATGCGGGGTGATTGCAAGGACGACATAGGTATTGACATTACTGAAGTGCAGATGTTGTCTCGCGTTGCCAGGCGAACCGTGTTGGCATTCCATCGAAGAATGTCAGGCACATTGCCCAGAATGCCACCCCAATTGCCCTATTTGAGTCGACAACGGAATTGCATGGATGGAGGAATCTTAAATAATCGTGTCCCTTACTACGATATAAAGTTCGGTGTTCAAATAAAATAACGTGTTGATGCACACGGTATCTCCTTGGCTCATCGATTACTATATATATTTGTGCACAAAAATACTAGTTATTGTCCATGTGATTATCTCTACTATATTAAAGCGGAGCCGGTGGCATTCCGTGGTACATCGTCCGCCCCTTTCTTGCGATCCGCTGCGGAAGCGGAAAAAATACGTTGAATTGATGAACCGAAAAGTTGGAAAACTAAAACAAAACAGGCAGAAAACTGCCCCAGATCTTTCTGTTCTGTTTCATTTTTGATAATGTCGACGTGTTAGTTTGCTGTACATTGCTTGGCCTTCCGAACTCCTTTAAATAAAGTGCCAAATTAAATCTTCAATCAGCTTCATAGCTCAGTTGGTTAAGCACCCGTTTAGTAAGCGGGAGGTCTTGAGTTCAACTCTCAATGAAAGCATGTAGCCTTCCTTATTTTTTTTTTGATGCCACACCTGTTCACTGCTTAGGATATCAGACAGCCGCGTGGCCTAATCTGACAGGTGGTATATTCTCCGGTTCAAAGAACAAAACAGGATTCAGTTTCCGTTCTTGCTAATCAGCCATGCAATGAAGTAATTGATACCCGTGTGCGTGTCATTGCTCCCTTGCCACTATGGCACTATCTTCTGAATTCAGCCCTGAATTTCTCCAACTGATCCTCAATTGGTTGACCGTCTCTGCCGACCATGCCGATTGCCATCAATCCATCCATCAGGATAGTTAGATGCTTGCATTGACCACAGAAAACCAAGGCACCTTTTGCAGCAGGAAGAGGAGAAAACAATCAGGATCTTGCTACAAGGTTAGTGCAGACCTTGCGTTTTTCCTTTCCCGTCCACATCCGGTTTGCCCACGCACATTTTAAGATGCTGCCGTCGGTCTTGAGCTGATCGGGACGGTAGAACATCGCACTAACGAGGTCCATCCCTCATCCATTGAAGGTTTTGACTACTTCACAAATCGCAATCGTCTCTCAGTACTCAGTTTGTTGAACATGCTTTATCAAGCATACAAATAGGAAGATTGGGAACCCAGTAGAGAACCATCCATTAGTCTTTTCTCTTATTTATTTTTTATGCATCAATCACACTCACACATCAAACTGCTAACGTGAAATGAACAGAACAAAACATGGTCTGTTCATGGATGACCTTGCATTTTTGGTGACCAATGGCATCATGCTCAACATGGTGAGGCTACACCACCAAGGATGGCCCCAATTCTGCAAGAATCAACTAGTCGGCTACTTACACTGCTCCCACTAGGAAACCCGTCAGTGGACTGTTACTGTTTCAGTTTTGATCGGCACTGCACTATGTATTTATGGTTAACGACAGAGAGGACCAAACACACAGCTTAGCTAGATACCTATGGCACTATATCTGTGCTTTGTGGAGCTAACGCTTTCATGATTCTTCCTTTAAACACAACTATGGTTAACGACAGAGAGGAGTCAGCAACTTCAGCCTGCCCAATTTGGGAATCATCTTTCTTTTGGTGCATCAATCACGCCCAGACAACATCCAATTAATTGCTATTTGACATGCGTGAACTATTGATGGGATGATCATCCGTGTTTTTCTGACGGATGTCAATCTTGCTCAACATGGTGAGGCTAGCGAATTTGCCAAGGATCAAGTATAGTCAGCTGCTACTTACCAGTTACCACTAAGAAATCCAGTAGTGGGTTGATATTGTTGCACTTGGGTGGGCACTACGTGCTTTGCAGCTAGATACCTATGGCACTATGTGCTTTGCAGCTAAACCTTTCATGTTTCTTCTTTCGAGCTGAACTAATAATTGCAGGTGAATTTGATTACTTTGTTAGGTATGTGTTTCCGGCACAATTCGAACAGAAGCCTTCTGTTGACATATGCGTTTCCCACTGCAGTAGGATGCGATGGGAATTAAATTCTTTAAGATGTATGAAGACAAAGTAATTGAAGTGAGTGTTACTTTTTTTTTTTGAGGGAGGATCCGAAACATATATAAAGACAGCTCGAACACTTTTACAAAAAAGACCACAAAGACAAAGAAATTACACAGAGGCCCCGAAAAGTGCAAGAACCACCTCAAGTCGCCGGAAGGAATCACAATCGGATCCTCGAACTCGCCCCAAGCCTCCTAGTCGTCGGCAGAGACGCCGTACCTCGATCCGCCGGGAAGAAGCCGCCGCCACGCTTTGTAGATGACCGCAGAACTCGTCCGCCGCATGCGACGGAGCCTAGGCTCGATGAACGCCCACGGCCACAACAACATCTCGCCTCCGCCCATCACCCAGCCGCCTCCGCAACGCCAAGGACCACCAGCACCAGCACCAAGCCACCTCCAGCCGCTGCTCCCCTCGCCTCCACGGCCGGCCGGAGCAAAAGCGACGAAGAGGACCTCCAGAACCACCACCCACCAGCAAAAACGGGACACCCCCATCCACTCACTTCTCCCCTCGCCTCCACGGCCGGCCGAAGAAGCGCAGATGGATGAGCGCGCCCGACGAAGAGCGCCGCCACAGCGACACACGAAACCGCCCGATCCAGAAGATCGGCGGACAGAAAACCTCCAGGCGCACCATGGAGGGAGATCCACGCAGCTCTCGCCTCAGCGCGGCCACCGGCACCGCCGAGGGAAGGGGAGAGCAGCAACTTATTTACCCTAGGCGGCAACCGATCCTTCCACTCGCCACCGCCGGGAATAGAACCCTATCTACACGCCAGGAGACGAGGCACGAGATCCCGCCCTCCTCCCGCTGCCGAAGCAACGGGAGGAGGCAGAGATCCGGCCCCGCTCCGGCGAGAGGAAGGGGAGAAGAACTCGACTCCCTTTTCGCCTCTCTCTCGACTGTAGCAGAGGGGAAGGGGCGAGGCGTACAGAAGATATTGTTTGTCTGAAGTGAGTGTTACTATTCTCACATATCGTGCCATCTGCTGATATAAGAAAACGTTAACAATACAGTGTAATTTTTTTTGTTGTATACTAATGCTTTGCTCCCTTTTCTCCTGGAATTTTTGTAGATATGTTTTATTTTCCCAAAATCTTAATTGCCGTATGGCCGGCTTGAAAAATCATGTTTTTCACATGTGTTTGTACCAAATATCCCAGGCTAAACAGATTATAATACTCCTACTTGGATAGGATGCCACGGTGGAACTAATCATGGACCTATCCCTGATAGACTGAGTCAACATCCATTGCACTCGTGCACTGATTAATCATTCATTTCCTCCTGTCATGCAAATATCATAATGTGCCCACATCCACGTCACTTTTATGGGGCCCACTAACAGAATGCAACAACATTTTCAAGTGGGAAATGTACACTCTACTTGCAGCCAAAGTTTTAGAATGTTGTTTAGTGATAAAGGGAAAAAATAACTTGTGGCTGTCCAATGCTTGATGTGAACTTGAATTTTGTTGTGCCGTCGAACGTCCATTCTTGTCTCTTGTTACCAAGCCTTTTGTTCTTTTCTACCTTAAGATCTTCATGCAACCTCCATCTTTGTCTTATGTTATTTGGCGTCCAACTAGGCTTAGTGATGAAGCCTCCATTTTCTAAAACAAAGATTGCTTCTAATCGGTCGACCATTTTCCCTAATAAGTAAACTCCGCACCAATTGCAAATTTTCAAAAATATGTAACTACTATACTTTGAAGTGTGTTATTTGGTTTGTACATCATGGATTCGCAAGCTTTAATTGGTTTGTTGCACACTTTTACAATGTATAACATCGATACTTCTAATATGCAAAATGGCCTTTTATACTAGTAAATAAGTTTTTGGCTATTTGATTTGTTTTGAAAGCTTTATTTCGCGTGCTTCCACTTTTCATATGCGCTAGTTGCACATTGTTTTATTTTATGAAAAAATGTGCAACCTGTGTTTTGTAGCATGCAGTGAATTCTTGTGTTACTGAGTACTTTTCAAAATAATCATGTGCTTAATTTCTCCCACAAATTTATTTTTTAGAATGTTTTTACATGTGATTTGGTTTGAGATTTTAGTTGATACATGTGCAGAAAGGCCCTAAAAATAGACTTAGTGAAGCACAATTTTAAATGTTGACAGATAAAAGAAAATTCACACACATGTCATAACAATTAACCTGTTTTTTTTTCATTTTGCAGGGGATAGATCGGTAGGGATAGATGAGTTCAATGAATAGTTGGATATCTACCCTGGTTTTCAGCTTATTAGTTATTCATTAGGTTGCATCATTGCATGCCATCACTCTCACCAAAACAAATGAAAGGTTCACGAAAAAGGGAGAACAAAAGATGTCCATGCATCCAAAAAGAAAGGAACAATCTAAAGCAAATACTTTTTGTTGCATCCATCCATATATATGCATGGTTGATAGATGATTCATCCACTGACTTAAGCATCAGATTCTGCTTAAACACCAAGCAGTCTATATGGGTGATCGATTGAGGAAAATGACCCAATAAAAGCCAGCTAGATATGCAGCTACGATTATATCCAGCTAGCTATCACTCACTCACTCTCACTAGTGCAAGATCGAACAATCCCTGATGATTCTTAATTACCTCTATATAGGATTATAATCCTCATAACTTTGCAGTAATATTTTTCGACTAACGATTTCTAGATTCACTCGTAACTAGTTAATTGTTGGTTAATCGATAACTTAACTTGCACTTTGCACCACGATCGACGTACGTACGCTAGCCTTTGATCAATTACACGGCCAGAGGTTTTGGTTGCTGACCGGAGTAGGCTTTGCCGTCGGCCTTGGCGGACCGGCCAACGGGGGCGGGTCCGGACTCGGCGAGCATCTGCACGACGTCGGCCATGGTGGGTCGCAGCCCGGGGATGCTGCAGGTGCACCGGACGGCGATTCGAAGCGCCTGGACCATCTCCTCCTTGAAGGGGCTCCAGGCGAGGCCCTTGTCGAGCGCCTCCGCCTCGGCGGCGGCGGCCACCTTGGCGGTGACCCACTGCACGATGTCCCTGGTCTCCCCGAACTCCGGCTCGATGGGCTTCCTCCCCGTGACCAGCTCCATGAGCACCACCCCGAAGCTGTACACGTCGCACTTGGTGGTGGCCTTGGAGGAGTAGGCGTACTCGGGGGCGAGGTAGCCGTAGGTGCCGGCAATGGTGGTGGTGGACGCGGTGGTGTCGCCGCGGCAGGAGGAAGAGGAGGCCTGGATCACCTTAGCGATGCCGAAGTCGGCGACCTTGGGCTCGAAGTCGGCGTCGAGGAGGATGTTGGAGGACTTGACGTCGCGGTGGACGATGGCGAACAGGAGGTCGTGGTGGAGGTAGGCCAGGCCCTGCGCCACGCCGATGGCCACGCGGCGGCGCGTCGGCCAGTCGAGGAAGCCCCACCCGCCGCCGTGGAGCGCGTCCCAGAGGTTGCCGTTGGGCATGTACTCGTAGACGAGCAGGTTGCAGTCGGCGCCGGAGTAGCAGCAGTAGAGCTTCACGATGTTCTTGTGCCGGATGCTGCCCAGCGTCTCCACCTCCGTCCGCAGCTCCCGCCCCTCGTCCTCCTCGCTGCCCCAGCCGCCGCCATGGCCGCCGCGATGCTGCTTGGACTTGGAGGTGGACACCCAGAGCTTCTTCACCGCCACCAGCTCGCCGCTGCTCAGCTCGATCTTGTACACCGTGCCGGAGCCGCCGTGCCCCACGATGTTCTTATCGATCAGCGCCTCCACGATCTCGTGCTGGTCGAAGCTCAGCTTGTGGAAGCTCGTCACGTCGTACGAGGACACGCCCCTCCTCGACCTCGGGGACGACGACGACGTCCCGTCCTGCTCCCCGTCCTGCGCCGCCCACCGCCGCATCATCCACCGACGCGCCAGCGCCAGCATTGCCACCACGCACACGACCGCGCACGCCCCCACGATCCACGCGCTCCCGGCGAGCCCCCGCTTGTCCGCGTCCTTTTGGCACATCGGCATCGCCGTGTCCCTGGGGTTGAGCAGGAACGCCACGCACAGCCCCGGGTTGCGGGCGACGCTGTCCAGGAGCCCATCCTTGATCATCGCCGGCGGCACCGGTCCGGATAGGTTGTTGCCGGCGAAGTCCAGCGAGTTGGGCAGCAGCGCGCACAGCGCCTCCGGAATCTGCCCCGACAGCGCGTTCTCCGACAGGTTCAGCACGTTCAGGCTCCGGAGCTCGGCGAGCGTCTCCGGGATGGTGCCGTTTAGCCGGTTGCCCTGCAGGGACAGCTGGTTCAGTCTAACCATCTTCCCCAGCTCCTCTGGGATCGGGCCGGCGATGAGGTTGTTGCTCAGGTCGATCTTGACGAGGCTTCCAGCCTCGGCGATCTCGGGCGGTAGCACGCCGGAAAGCCGGTTGTCCGAGGCGAAGAGCGAGGTGACGTTCTTGGCGCCGGCGATGGACGGGGACACGGCGCCGGTGAAGTGGTTGTAGGAGAGGTCGACGATCGAGGCGTGCGGTAGCGCGAAGATCCCTGCCGGCACGTCGCCTTCGAGGTGGTTGTTGCTGACGCGGAACCGGAGCAGAGGCGAGCACTCGGCGTAGGCGGCCGGGATGGCGCCGGTGAGGAGGTTGCTGAGGACGAGGATGTACTGGAGCTTGCCGTTGGCGCAGGCGTACGGTGGCAGCGGGCCAGTGAGCAGGTTCTCGGAGACCTCGAGCACGTTCAAGTCGGAGTAGCGGCCGAGGTCGGCGGGGAGCTCGCCGGTGAGCTGGTTCTTGTACACGGAGAGGATCTCGAGCTGCGTTGATTTCCCCAGCACCGCCGGGATGGGTCCGGTGAGGAAGTTTGTGTACAGCTGGAGCACGCGGAGATTGGGGAGGGCGCAGAGCGAGTCTGGGATGGCACCGGTGAGGCGGTTCTCGGAGAAGTCGACGTCGGCGAGGCGGGTGAGGTTGCCGAGCTCGTCGGGGATGGCGCCTGAGAGCTCGTTGTAGTAGAGCTCGAGGAACTCTAGGTTGGCGAGGCGGCCGAGCGACGGCGGGATGCGGCCGGTGAGGAAGTTGCCGCTGAGCTCGAGGTCGGTGAGCGTCGTCATGTTGCCGAGCCACGCCGGCACGCCGCCGCGCATGGAGGTCGTGGACAGGATCAGCACGCGGAGGCGCCGCAGCCGCGTGAGCGCCTCCGGCGGCCGCCACACGTCGAAGCCGGGGTTCTCGTTGAAGTTGATGACCTCGAGGGAGGTCATATTGACGAGCGACGCCACCGGGAACGCGCCGGTGAAGAGGTTGTTCGACATGTCGAGCACCCGGAGCGCGCGCATCGGTGTTAGGTCCGGCACGGCGCCTGACACGCCGGAGTAGCTGAGGTTAAGCGCCTGAAGGGACGAACAGTTGAGGAGGCTCCCCGGGAACCCGCCGCGGATGTCGTTGTAGGCGAGCTGGAGCTCCCGGAGCGCCGGCAGCGCGGCGCAGATGCCGGGAGGGAGCCTGCCGGTGAGCCGCCACGAGGTGAGGTCGATGCCCGTCACGTTACCGTCTCCATCGTCGCATGCCACGCCCTGGAACCGGCAGACCGGCGCCGACGAGAAGTCCCAGTGCGCCATGGCCGGCCCTGCGAAATCCTGCTTCAGCCGGGACAGGTACGCGGCCTGGGCGTCCAACGCCGCTGCACCATTAATATTATCACCGGCCGCGAGCAGGACAGCGACGGTGAGGAGACATGACACTGAGCGGAGAGCTGTGGCCACCATGGTAGAATTGAGCACTACGGCCACCACCTGAGTTTGTTTCAAACTGGAATGTGTGTGGTATCCGATGAAGGAATTTGATGGAGCAGGATGAGGGAGTATATAAGTGGACTGGGAATCTCTGCATTTGTCATTGTTGATGGCGATGATGATGATACAATGCAAAAGTGAGTAGGGCCTGAGAAGATGCCCTTCAAATTAACTCTTTCTTGTTCTTCCTTCTCTCTTCTCTTCGATGGTGGAGTGTCACTGTGTCAATCTTGGTTGTGAAATTGGGCAACAACACTTGGTTGTGAAATTGGGCAACAACACTTGATTTGGCCCAGTCAAGCCCGCAAAGCCTAGTTCAATCGGGCTAAGTCGGCCTTGTGCTTCGCCCGCAATTGCCAACGCCTCGGGTCCAACTTGGCTAAATTGTGTTACTCCCTACGATTCAAAATAAGTCTCGCAGTTTTGAACTAAGCCTAGTTTCAAACCGTGAAATTTATTTGGAAGGATAACGACAGGTGTTCTGCCAAATCAATTGAGAAGATAGAAAATAGTTCAGTTACACGCTAGAAAGGATCTAGCAAAACACAGAGAGAAAACAACAACAAGAATGACAGCGAAGGCTGCCTATCTCTAAGGACAACTACTTGCGAGAATGCGCCTCTACAGGCGGCTCCAACTCCAGATCTTCAGCTGCGCGGGCAGCACGGGCCACAGTCGTTGGGGTAGCCCGTCGCCCAGCCCCTTTTTAGTCGTTGGGTGAATGAGCGGTCCATAGAGAGGTTGGTCGGTAACTCGACATCTCCTACATTCGAAGAAAACTCACAAAATGCCGACTACACCGTCATGATAATCATGTGCAACATAGAGACCATGCAAACAAATTAGGTTTTCCTTCGCCCATTCCTTTCAAAACTCGCAAGAATGACCCTATGACAAAGATCCAAGTACAACTGAACCTAGTCTCTCACGGTTTAGTACAAAACACCGATAACTTGGTCGGTCTTAGGTTTTGCAACTCACTGCATGGCCTCGAAAGTCTCCAAAGCCTATGAACTCCCCCCCCCCCCCCCCCCCTACACACACACCACACATGAACTAGGATAACACCCCGAAATTTGAGATGTTGCATAGATACATTCAACTGATGACTTATTTTTGTTAAGCACTTAACTTTATTATAAGATTTCTTTAATTAAGATGGACTTTAAATTAAGGTTGTCGACATGTACTTGGAGTCGAGCAAAAACTAAGGAGGTGCATATAGTTGTTTAGAGTGACCCACGTCAACCTCGTTTAGTCTATAATAGATATGGCCCAACCGGGATCTACTCTTCGAGCAACGACTAAAAAGGGCCGGACCCAATAGAACATAATCGTGTTTCACATTTTTTGTAAGAAATTCTGAAAATATTAGTGGGTAATTATGATGATAATGACCTGTCCAGAAGAACATATAATGCAGCTGCCATTTTCGGTGGTCCAAAACTAATGGAGGTAGCTATTAATCTTGTAGTTCTAATGCTCTTCATAGGCTTAACGACGCTACGTACTACACTCGCTGCAGTCCCCATGGGGAACAAAACCATCTGATTTGTTTGGTGCCCATCCCAGTCACTGCCAACACTTCAGGACTAGAAGGAGCTGACACTTTTTTATATTAATTCAGACTACTTTTCAACCGAATTAAAATTATTGATTGAAAAGCAACATCAACTTGGGGTGAAGATGATGATGTGTGGCTCACTAACATTTATTTATTTAACAATGTGTGCATGCATATGCCAATTTGCATCTTTTTTCCAGTTGAGGGTGTGCGTGTGCAATTGATCACGAATTATGTTCAGCAAATGCTAATGGAATTGTAAAGCCCGAAAGCATGCTTAATTTTTGGGGGAAATCTTGCTGCTAGAAGATATGGGAATTCTGGCTCAAATTCAGCTAGTCAACATTCTCTAATATAATTTTCTAGGTCTGTAAAAATTTAGGCGATTCACCACTAGTGATAGAGCATTTCAGGTTGTTGGCACATATTCGGTTCTCGTATTCAAATGTCACTAAAGGAATAGACATAAGCAAGGACATGTGTGTGATCCACTTTGTTCTTCTCTCGAAGGAGGAATATTTGGATAACACAAAAGAAAATGAAAGTTCTCATTACACTCGCATTATTTGAATCCATTCATTTTTCCAACTAGAAATATTTTGTTTCCAACCCGTGTTTATTTTTCTCAAGCAGATATGCATGACTTCTTGTTGGGAAAATAGTTATTCACAATTAGTCACACAAAGTACTCGGTCTTATATCTGAAGAACCGTTTTGCGATCTTCTCGACATTAGAGATTTATTTCTCTGCATTTGCCACACGGTGCGCTATGATAATCATGTTTTCATCAATAACCTACTTTGCTAATTATTTAGTCATGCATATGTTTTTTCCTCCAAGTGGATTATAAAAAGAAGTGCAACGCGCTTCAGCTACCACAGTAAACACACTCTAGACAAAAAGTCAGAATAGTACATAAAAGCCCAACAACATAGAGAAACTACGACACGTATCAAAGTCAAACAATTTTTTCTATAATTTCCAAAAGGCTGAATGAATAAGAACATATCCTTTTTTGTGGTGGTGGCTCCATAGTGATGACTCCGTAGTGGATAAGGAGGTGTACTCTCCCTCCCTATGCGTGTCATGCATGGCAAAGATAGGTGATGAATACCCAACACACAAGATGCTCACTCAAAAGGGAGCATGCACCTGTGATTAGATTAAACTCACCATGGTGGACCTTGACATGCTAAAAGAATAAACATAAACCCTTGTTTGCACATACATGAACATGATGCATACGTCCATGTGTTTCTTGACTGTTGAAAGGGATTAGGTCCAGCGGCACACATCAGCGCCGATCATCATTCTCTAATAAGCAAAAGGTTTCAGGGCGAATCGCCACATATGGAAGACGAGGGCCCACTTTTTATTTCAAACTACGACTAAACTATAATTGGCTCGTCGAGGAAGCTGATTAATAAACAACATCATTATATATTTGTTGTCAAGCAAATTGCTCGTGCCTGTCAAGCAAATTCTTCAGTAATTTCAGTTTCTGGGGCTTGAGCATCCTGAGACGTGAAAGATAACAACACAATGTCGAAAGGACGAGTTAGGTATGGGTAAACCTTTTCTCCCTTTCTTTTTTCACCGTACGTGGAAACAAACAGGATGTAAGCTACAACACATCTACAAATTCAGTGGAAAGAGATGATTACATTGCCATTAATTAACAAGGTGAAAAACACCGTCATGTGGCATTAGCATATAGTAGTGGAGGCAGAATGAATTCTCACTTAGCTCTAATCTCCTTTTCTGGAACAATGAGATCTTAGGCTGGATTGAGTAGGCAGTCTAGCTAGCTACATTTCCTAGCCAGCAGCAGCTGAGCTAATTAAGCTGGGACCAGAGCATCTAAATTTTACTTTTTTATGTACAGATTAGTGATCTTTGCCAAACAGTTACAGGATGTGGTTAGCCTAATACCAACTCCTTCTCATATCCATTCTTACCAGCTCACAGACTACACCGTTAGACTCCAGTCAATTTCTTTCGCTTTGTTGAAAGAATTCATCAATTTTCTTTCGGTGAGGGAATTGACTCGGGAATTCAGAGTCCAGTGCGGCAAGACACTACCTTGCCGATCTCAACGAGTTGCTGGCGAGTGCAGTAAAGGCACACGTGTAGATGACGGAGCCCAGCAAGCCATCGAAATAACTTAGTGGGCCGCGTATGCTAGTGTGGCGCCCCGACCCGACTGCTATACAGTGATGCCGTGTGTCACCAGTTAAGCGATACAACCGGAGGTTACGGGTTTACCAATCCCCGGCCAAAACCTTTGGCAGGCGTTGCTGGGTACACCTCACTCCAGACAACGCAACACCCCGATTGATGCCTTAACACAGGCACAACTATCAAAGCATAACAGTAAGATCAAGACTTGTGGAACAACTGGCACATCACAGCCTCTACGACACAAAAATCATATAGTCCAACTCTTATACAGAGAAAGATAGCAAAAGACAAACAGAGGTCACAGACCCAACATTACAACATGCGGAAGCGAAGTGTGTTGTTCTAAACAACAAGAACCAACATATGGCCTAAGAGGCCTACAGATAAACATCACAGCGCCAGCTGTTCCAGTATGTCCCAAGCTGCCACCTGGGAACCCCAGACTACTCGTCGACGTCCACAAAGAACCCACCTCCGTAGTCGGTGAAGTCCTCCTCTGAAACAAAAGCAAAGACGTTGAGTTCGACGAACTCGCAAGATTAAGAGCTAATATATGCTCGATGATTAGCTGTCAAGGTTTTATGGCTCCTTTGCATAAAGCTGATTTTATTTATAAAAACACAACTCCATGGCATCGACTATTAGAACATTTTCAAAGAGGGGTAAGAAGTAACTCTTTTCTTTGAGATCACCTTTCTCAAACATCACCAACATCACCATTGTACCTGTTCATCAAAGGCACCTCCCCGAATCACCCTCGAGGAAGTCAACCTTACACTCGTGGAATTGGTACCTCTAGTACCCAGGTTTTAATCATTCCGTTTAAGTTATTCTATGATCATCGTCCATTCCCAAGTCGTCCGTAACCGTGGACACGGCTTTTCGAAAAGATTTATCCCTGCATGGGTGTACAAAGTGGAAGTCCCCGGAGTCCCGAGGGGCCCCAGTTCCTTCGCCACGCGTACCGTCCGGCCCATTACCTGCGCATTAGCTCTCTTCCTTGGAAAGCCGGCTGGGTGGGAGCGGTGTCGACTTCTCCCTCGTTAAGGACTTTCCAGGATCATCAGTGGCGGTAGGACTGCCAGGATCACCACACCCCGCCCCACGGCCACTTATTTTCCTAACACCACCATCCTCATCTTAGTTCAACACCATCACGCACGCGCAAATGGAAAGCCAAACTAGAGGACCCTGGCTAGCCCCGCTCGAGTTATTTAGTCTATGAGGGTTCCTGCAATGCGAATGCATAGGCCTCACGCATGGTTGCACGCTCAGTCTTGGTTCAGGAGGTACAGAACTCGCACCTAGGCGGCGAGAACGAGACAACCCACCACATCCCATGTGGCCTCTCATCCCCACCTTCTTAGCATTTTATTATCCATCTCCACAATTCTCCACCATCAACATCACTGTCACAAGTTAACACCTGTTTCCAGCATTCACCATCCCTAGTACAACTAGGCATTTCACTAAGCATGGCTAAGCACTTGCATAGCATAGTAAGTATTCCAGGGCCAACAATACAAACCTATGGTAATAGGAAGGTAAAACAGGTATTGGCAACAGGATTCTAATGCAACTAGTAGGATACTCTAATCCAGGCAAAAGACATTTAGAACCGCATGCAATATTATAGTGGAGAAAATAATTGCGGAAAATAGGATAAGATATGCTCAGAGGGGGGATTACGCTTGCTTTGCTCAGGGTACTGGTAGTACGGATCGTCACAAGACGGGGGTGGCACTTCACCTCCTTGATCTACCGATGCACAAACAACACCGGAAAAACAATCAACACATGGCAATTGTGCAATGCATACAAGGATGATGATATGACATTTTAAATGCACCCTAGAAGCCTTAGACATGACCAACAAGTTAAATAGGGTCCCCGTTATACTCATTGCATTATTTGGGATAAACCCCATATTTAAGCTTAGTGATTATAATTACTACTAGAGCACATTATTGTGATTGTGAACCATTATGCATGATGATGAAGATTTTGGATCACTCATGTTTTTCTGATCATTTCGGTATAAGGAACACATTTTTCGGAGGTCCCGGTAAAAAGTTATTAATTTTATAAGTTTCTCCTTTGTTAATCATATGTTTTCAATAACAATAGAAGCACCATATTTCGAATGTGATCAATAAGCGTGATATTTGTTTTAAAGTTTTACTCTCAAATTTCTGTGAATTTTGGGTATTACACGCATTTTTAGATACACCGATGAAAATTATCAATTTAATGCATTTTAAGTTTGGATATGATCTTTTGATAAATTAACAACACCAAATATAATATACAAGGTTTAGGGATATTAGGGTACAAAGGAAAAATAGAACTTCAAAAATCAGTAAAGATTTCCGGATACCAGCCCGGAATTTTCCGGATTTTCTACCGGCTGGAATAATTTCCGGAATTATTTCCGGTCCAAATCCGGGTATAGACCGGACTGTAAACCACCGGTCCAGTAGCGTAACCCTTATCCCGGTCCAGATTCCGAAAAATCCAGGTTCGGTACCGGTTCTTCCAGCACGATGAAAAGAGACTACGGCGACGAGGTTCACGGCGACGGCAACGATCCGCGCGACGAGGCGACGCGAGAAGGGAGAGGGGAGAGGGGTCACGACGGACGGGGTGCTCACCACGAGCACAGTGGCGGGGTCGGGGAAGCGGAGGGGAGCCGGCGGCGGCGAAATCAGGCTCGAAGTGCGGCGGCGGTCGTGGAGAAGGTCGAGGATGGCGACGACGAATGCGACGGCCCCGCGGCAATTCCTTGCACGGAGAGGCAGCACGCGTCGCGGCGGCGCGTTTGCCCCACGCGGCGGTGCTCCGCGTGGACTACCGCGGCGGGGATCGTCGGTCAACGGTGGCGGCTCGAGCTCGCCATGGCCGGGAGCGGGAGAGCGAGGAGAAGGGAGCCGAGGATGGGGAAACGGGTGGATGGGGAGCAGCACGTGGTGGGGCTCTCCACCTTGCAGGGGGAGAGGGCAGAGGGGGCCCGGCGAGCTCGGCGAGCTCGGCAGCGTCGAGCTGGTGCGGTTGCGACGCGAGCTCGCGCGTCGCTACAGGAAGAAGAAACACTATTTGCGAAAACCCCCTCGCAGGACTTTCAGTCATCACGGATAGGTCCTTCAGTAATTACAAGGAGGTCCTTTTTCTGTTTTAAAAATTAGACCAGCGCATGTTTGAAATTAAAAGAGACATTTGAACACTTCCAAAAATTGTGAGAAAATTTTGGGGAGGCTCCCCATATTCTGTAGAAGTACCCCAAATTTTGGAGTGGCAAAATAAAATGTTGTTGACAACATTTGCTCACGGTGTTGGATTATAGCAATTTTTCTAAATTCGAGAAGTTACTCCGTGAATCATTTGGAGCGAGTGCAAAAACAATATGTTGAACTCCTGAAACTACCTTGACAACTCTGGATGGTTATTTGTAGTTGTGGTTATCAGACAGCAACCACATCTGAGTTGCAAGGAGATGGATTTAGGTGTGTTCTTGTTTCCACATATTTTAATTTGGTTTAGCAATTTAAGATGAAATGCCATGATGGTATGATGCATGTACTAAGCAAAAGTGAAAATTTGGTACACAAATTTTGGGGCTGTTACAATTCAACCCTCCTTACAGGAATCTCGTCCCGAGATTCTAAGTTGCGGAAAGAAGTCGGGATACTCCTCACGTAGACTAGACTCTCGTTCCCAAGTTGCTTCTTCCTCGGAATGATGAGACCACTGAACTTTGAGAACTTGGTAGTCTTGTTCCGGGTCTTCCTTTCAGCTTCATCCAAGACACGGATAGGATGCTCACGATAAGTGAGGTCTTCTTGTAGATCTAGCTCCTCATGATTAACTCCATGGATAGGATCCTTGAAACACCGGCGGAGTTGGGAGACATGAAACACATCATGCACATTTGGGAATTTGACCGGTAACTCCAATTGATAAGAAAGATCTCCTCGCTTGCCCAGAACGGTGAAAGGACCAACATAGCGAGGTGCCAATTTCCCTTTGATTCCGAAGCGGCGAACGCCACGAAGGGGAGAGACGCGGAGATAAGCTTTATCACCAATTTCATAGTGAATTTCCTGATGGTGCTTATCATAGTAGCTCTTCTGCCTAGACTGAGCAATCTTCAGATTCTCTCTTATGATTCGAACCTTCTCCTCAGCTTCATTGATAATATCTGGACCAAAGAGTGCTCTCTCTCCGGTTCAGACCAATTCAGAGGAGTGCGGCATTTTCTTCCATAGAGCCTCAAATGGAGCCATGCCCAGACTAGCTTGATAGCTATTGTTGTAGGAGAACTCCGCGAAAGGGAGATATTTTTCCCAACCTTGGCCAAAAGAGATGACACATGCCCGAAGCATGTCTTCCAAAACTTGATTCACTCTTTCAGTCTGACCATCAGTCTGGGGGTGGTAAGCGGTACTGAAGTTGAGACGGGACCCCATAGCAGTTTGGAAACTGTGCCAGAACTTGGAGACGAAGATACTTCCACGGTCCGATATGATCCTCAAAGGGACCCCGTGCAATGGAACAATACGAGCCAAATACAACTCGGCAAGTTGACTTGCACGTATATCATCACGGACGGTAGGAAGTGAGCAACCTTGGAAAGACGATCAATGATTACCCAGATAGCATTGTTGCCCTTTTGAGATCGGGGAAACCCGGTGATGAAGTCCATACCAATTTCATCCCATTTCCACTCGGGACTGCAATAGGGCGAAGAGTGCCGGAGGTCTTTGATGTTCAGCTTTTACCCGTCGACATGTGTCGCATTCAGCAACATACTTGGCAATTTCTCGTTTCATACGAGTCCACCAGAATTGTGGTCGAAGGTCTTGGTACATCTTGGTACTACCAGGATGAATAGAGAGAGGAGATTCATGAGCTTCTTGGAGGATCAGTCCTCTCAATTTTTGCTTCTTTGGCACAACCAAGCGGTCACCAAAATAAACAACTCCGGATTCATTGACAGAAAAACATTTTGCCTTCCCGCTAGCAATGTTCTCTTGATTTTCTGAATACCCTTGTCACGAGTTTGAGCATCCTTAATCTGGTCTACAAGAGTAGATTTATCTCCAGATTTGCAAGATAGCCGGAGGGAACCATTTCTAAGTTCAAACGAGAACTCTTCATAGAGGGCAGGTTGGGCTTCTTCAATCATCAGATTGTTGCAATAGGACTTCCGACTTAGCGCGTCAGCCACGACGTTTGCTTTGCCGGGTTGATAGTTCAGACTCACATTGTAGTCCGTGATTAACTCCAACCAACGCCTTTGCCTGAGATTTAAATCCGGCTGGGTGAAGAGGTACTTCAGACTCTTGTGATCCGAGAAGATCTCACAACGGTTACCAAACAGGTATGGTCTCCATTGCTTCAAAGCATAGACCACCGCGGCAAGCTCTAGATCATGAGTAGGGTAATTGAGCTCATGCGGCTTAAGTTGGCGAGAAGCATAGCCACACATGGCCATCTTGCATCAATACACAACCCAAACCTTGTAGAGAGGCGTCACAGAAGACGACGAAATCCTTGCTTGTGTCCGGCAGGACAAGCACAGGAGCGGAGTGAGCTTGGCTTTCAGGGCTTGGAAGCTCTCTTCAGCTTCGGCAGTCCATACGAACTTTCTATCCTTCTTGAGAAGGTCAGTCAATGCCTTGGCTATTTTGGAGAAAGCTTCGATGAATCGGCGGTAGTAACCCGCCAATCCGAGAAAGCTACGAATGTCCTTGACTGACATTGGAGTTTTCCAGTCTAGAATAGCTTGAATTTTGTCGGGGATGACTTCCACACCATTGGCAGATATTACATGTCCAAGGAAGACAAGTTTATCCAACCAAAACTCACACTTGGAGAACTTGGCATAGAGACGGTGTTCACGAAGCCGTGTCAGAACCAACCGAAGGTGTTCATCATGCTCTTCGTCGGTTTTAGAATAGATGAGGATGTCATCGATGTAAATGACGACAAACTTATCAAGATAATCCATGAAAATGGAATTCATGAGCCTCATGAAAGTAGCTGGAGCATTTGTGAGACCAAAGGACATGACGGTATACTCATATGAGCCATAGCGAGTAACAAATGCCGTCTTTGGGATATCCTCCTTTCTGATCTTTATTTGATGGTACCCTGACCTCAGATCCATCTTGGAGAATACTCTTGCACCAGCTAACTGATCCAACAGATCATTGATACGAGGGATAGGATACTTGTTCTTGATTGTCACCGCATTCAACGGTCGATAGTCAGAGACAGACGAGGCACGGTAGAATCCCTCTTCTTGACAAAGAGTACCGGACAACCCCAAGGTGAACTGCTAGGCTGATAAATCCTTAGCTAACAGCTGATCAATTTGCTCCTTCAACAGAGCCAACTCTTCCACCGGCATGCGGTAGGGCTTCTTGGAAATTGGAGCAGTACCGGGAAGCAAGTCTATGACAAACTCCACACTTCGATCAGGTGGCATGCCAGGCAATTCTTCTGGGAACACATCGGGAAGTCACACACCACGTGTATGTCCTGGATTTCAGGAGGGGACAAGCCTTCCATGAAACATAGGGCGATCTCCGGGGAGAGGGGATTGTCTGATGATGGAGGTCCTGAATATGTAGCCCAAAACTGCACATCGTAACCGGAAGGGTGGGTCACGGTGATGGACTTAGCAGCACAGTCGAGATTAGCATGGTATCTTGCTAACCAGTCCATGCCCAGTATGGCATCAAGGCCCTTCGACCTCAAGGCTATCAACGGGAAAGGGAAGGACAGGGATGCTATGATAATCTGGACCTCAGGAGTAACGCCATCGGTTTGCCATTTGGAGCCAGGGGTAGAGATCATCAAGGGACTGCTCATCTTCTCAAACGGTATTTGGTGATCTTTTGCAAACGCAATAGAGATGAATGAATGCGATGCTCCAGAATCAAACAAAACGGTAGCAAGATGGTTGTTGATTCGAAGCTCACCCATAAGGACGCCAGGATCCTCTTCAGCTTCTTCAGCAGAGACGTGGTTCAGGCGACCACGCACCAAAGGTCCAGCCTTGCCAGTTGGAGTGGCAGGGGCTCGTGCAGGAGTTATAGCGAGAGGTGCCTTCTGGGGGCACTCCCTGGAGTAGTGACCAGCCTGGCCACAGGTGTAGCAAGTGAGTCCAGGTGGAGCAGGTAGCATAGGACGGTACCCACTCCGCCTATCCCAAGTGTCGAAGTAGTGGGGCGCGGAGGAGGTGGCCTATATCCTGCTGCCCTCGGCATGAAGGGAGCACGAGGTACGGCGCTGTAGGGACAAACACCCTGCGCTTCTTGCTCTCAGAACCCGAGGAACTCTGGTGGTCCCCATGTGCGGGCCTCTTGGAAGCTTCAAGTTCCTTTCTTCCTTGCTCAAGAGTGAAAGCCTGGTTGAACAGCTCCTGATAGGTCTGGAACCTGAAGGGCAATAGCTCATAGCGGAGCTGCGGATTCAGACCCTTGCGGAACAGCTCTTGCTTGTCAGCATCATTGGTCACGTCCCTTGGGGCGTAACGAGAAAGATGGTTGAACTCACGACCATAAGTGCGGAGGTCCATCCGTCCCTGTTGCAGATCCAGGAACTCCCTCCTCTTCAAGTCCATGATAGGCTGGGGAATGTACTCCGCTCGAAAGGCAGTGCGGAACTCAGCCCAGGTGAAGACATGGTTGGCTGGAAACAAGCCACATGGCTCTCCCACCAACAGCCAGCAGCACCAACCAAGAGATAGGTGGCAAAGTTGACTTGTTCAGCCAATGGGACATGCAGCGCGGAGAACTTGCGCTCCAAAGCACGAAGCCAATCATCAGCTTCCAGTGGCTCCTTAGCATCAGCAAAGGTGGGTGGCTGCGAACGCAGGAACTCAGTGAGAGTGTTGCACTCGTTCCTCCGTGCATTCTGCTGCACCAACTGCTCAAGCAAACGCTCATTGCGCCCACGGTTCTCCTCAATGGCCATCAAGACTTGAGCCATTGTGGGTGGTGGCGGCAGATCATCCTCATCATCATTGTGGTTACCGCGACCACCACGGCCTCCACGACCTCCTCGAGCCATTCTGGAGATTTGACAATGACACGGTTAGTATCTTTCTCCGAATGGTCGAACAATAGCATTAGCGTCTTCACAAGTACACAGACTAGGGACGATAATACTTTGCGAGAAGGAAAACAACAAGATAGAACTTGGGTCGAAGATCAGCATCATGTGCTACTAGTGAGAGTTAAGAAATCACAACTTAACACACTCTAGTTGGCACAATCCGGGACCTTATGTTCAAGTCCGTGGGTTAAACCCAAAGAAAGGATCAAATGATTGACTCGGTAGAACATCTGAGTTGATTTGGGATTGCAACGCAGCGGGAGCAACGTGACACATAACACTCAAGGTCGAACCCACCCACGTTTCTCCTAATTTTGAAGTAACAGGTGAGAAGCAAAACTTTAAACTCAAATCGAGATAAGATTGCTCCGAGATTAGAGGGTAACCAGATAAGGAGTAAAAAGAATCCTAAGATGGTTTTCACAACTCATTTTTAGGTTAAAATATTTTCACAAACACTAGACTCAACATCGACCAGTAGAAGGGTTTCCTACAGGCAGTACTGCTCTGATACCAACTTGTGGCGCCCCGACCCGACTGCTATACAGTGATGCTGTGTGTCACCGGTTAAGCGATACAACCGGAGGTTACGGGTTTACCAATCCCCGGCCAAAACCTTTGGCAGGCGTTGCTGGGTACACCTCACTCCAGACAACGCAACACCCCGATTGATGCCTTAACACAGGCACAACTATCAAAGCATAATAGTAAGATCAAGACTTGTGGAACAACTGGCACATCACAGACTCTACGACACAAAATCATATAGTTCAACTCTTATACAGAGAAAGATAGCAAATGACAACAGAGGTCACAGACCCAACATTACAACAAGCGGAAGCGAAATGGTTGTTCTAAACAACAAGAACCAACATATGGCCTAAGAGGCCTACAGATAAACATCACAGCGCCAGCTGTTCCAGGATGTCCCAAGCTGCCACCTGGGAACCCCAGACTACTCGTCGACGTCCACAAAGAACCCACCTTCGAGTCGGTGAAGTCCTCCTCTGAAACAAAAGCAAAGACGTTGAGTTCGACGAACTCGCAAGATTAAGAGCTAATATATGCTCGATGATTAGCTTCAAGGTTTTATGGCTCTTTGCATAAAGCTGATTTTATTTATAAAAACACAACTCATGGCATCGACTATTAGAACATTTTCAAAGAGGGGTAAGAAGTAACTCTTTTCTTTGAGATCACCTTTCTCAAACATCACCAACATCACCATTGTACCTGTTCATCAAAGGCACCTCCCCGAATCACCCTCGAGGAAGTCAACCTTACATTCGTGAATTGGTACCTCTAGTACCCAGTTTTAATCATTCCGTTTAAGTTATTCTATGATCATCGTCCATTCCCAAGTCGTCCGTAACCGTGGACACGGCTTTTCGAAAAGATTTATCCCTGCAGGGTGTACAAAGTGGAAGTCCCCGGAGTCCCGACCAGTTCCTTCGCCACGCGTACCGTCCGGCCCATTACCTGCGCATTAGCTCTCTTCCTTGGAAAGCCGGCTGGGTGGGAGCGGTGTCGACTTCTCCCTCGTTAAGGACTTTCCAGGATCATCAGTGGCGGTAGGACTGCCAGGATCACACACCCCGCCCCACGGCCACTTATTTTCCTAACACCACCATCCTCATCTCAGTTCAACACCATCACGCACGCGCAAATGGAAAGCCAAACTAGAGGACCCTGGCTAGCCCCGCTCGAGTTATTTAGTCTATGAGGGTTCCTGCAATGCGAATGCATAGGCCTCACGCATGGTTGCACGCTCAGTCTTGGTTCAGGAGGTACAGAACTCGCACCTAGGCGGCGAGAACGAGACAACCCACCACATCCATGTGGCCTCTCATCCCCACCTTCTTAGCATTTTATTATCCATCTCCACAATTCTCCACCATCAACATCACTGTCACAAGTTAACACCTGTTTCCAGCATTCACCATCCCTAGTACAACTAGGCATTTCACTAAGCATGGCTAAGCACTTGCATAGCATAGTAAGTATTCCATGGCCAACAATACAAACCTATGGTAATAGGAAGGTAAAACAGGTATTGGCAACAGGATTCTAATGCAACTAGTAGGATACTCTAATCCAGGCAAAAGACATTTAGAACCGCATGCAATATTATAGTGGAGAAAATAATTGCGGAAAATAGGATAAGATATGCTCAGAGGGGGGATTACGCTTGCTTTGCTCAGGGTACTGGTAGTACGGATCGTCACAAGACGGGGGTGGCACTTCACCTCCTTGATCTACCGATGCACAAACAACACCGGAAAAACAATCAACACATGGCAATTGTGCAATGCATACAAGGATGATGATATGACATTTTAAATGCACCCTAGAAGCCTTAGACATGACCAACAAGTTAAATAGGGTCCCCGTTATACTCATTGCATTATTTGGGATAAACCCCATATTTAAGCTTAGTGATTATAATTACTACTAGAGCACATTATTGTGATTGTGAACCATTATGCATGATGATGAAGATTTTGGATCACTCATGTTTTTCTGATCATTTCGGTATAAGGAACACATTTTTCGGAGGTCCCGGTAAAAAGTTATTAATTTTATAAGTTTCTCCTTTGTTAATCATATGTTTTCAATAACAATAGAAGCACCATATTTCGAATGTGATCAATAAGCGTGATATTTGTTTTAAAGTTTTACTCTCAAATTTCTGTGAATTTTGGGGTATTACACGCATTTTTGGATACACCGATGAAAATTATCAATTTAATGCATTTTAAGTTTGGATATGATCTTTTGATAAATTAACAACACCAAATATAATATACAAGGTTTAGGGATATTAGGGTACAAAGGAAAAATAGAACTTCAAAAATCAGTAAAGATTTCCGGATACCAGCCCGGAATTTTCCGGATTTTCTACCGGCTGGAATAATTTCCGGAATTATTTCCGGTCCAAATCCGGGTATAGACCGGACTGTAAACCACCGGTCCAGTAGCGTAACCCTTATCCCGGTCCAGATTCCGAAAGAATCCGGGTTCGGTACCGGTTCTTCCAGCACGATGAAAAGAGACTACGGCGACGAGGTTCACGGCGACGGCAACGATCCGCGCGACGAGGCGACGCGAGAAGGGAGAGGGGAGAGGGGTCACGACGGACGGGGTGCTCACCACGAGCACAGTGGCGGGGTCGGGGAAGCGGAGGGGAGCCGGCGGCGGCGAAATCATGCTCGAAGTGCGGCGGCGGTCGTGGAGAAGGTCGAGGATGGCGACGACGAATGCGACGGCCCCGCGGCAATTCCTTGCACGGAGAGGCAGCACGCGTCGCGGCGGCGCGTTTGCCCCACACGGCGGTGCTCCGCGTGGACTACCGCGGCGGGGATCGTCGGTCAACGGCGGCGGCTCGAGCTCGCCATGGCCGGGAGCGGGAGAGCGAGGAGAAGGGAGCCGAGGATGGGGAAATGGGTGGATGGGGAGCAGCACGTGGTGGGGCTCTCCACCTTGCAGGGGGAGAGGGCAGAGGGGGCCCGGCGAGCTCGGCGAGCTCGGCAGCGTCGAGCTGGTGCGGTTGTGACGTGAGCTCGCGCGTCGCTACAGGAAGAAGAAACACTATTTGCGAAAACCCCCTCGCAGGACTTTCAGTCATCACGGATAGGTCCTTCAGTAATTACAAGGAGGTCCTTTTTCTGTTTTAAAAATTAGACCAGCGCATGTTTGAAATTAAAAGAGACATTTGAACACTTCCAAAAATTGTGAGAAAATTTTGGGGAGGCTCCCCATATTCTGTAGAAGTACCCCAAATTTTGGAGTGGCAAAATAAAATGTTGTTGACAACATTTGCTCACGGTGTTGGATTATAGCAATTTTTCTAAATTCGAGAAGTTACTCCGTGAATCATTTGGAGCGAGTGCAAAAACAATATGTTGAACTCCTGAAACTACCTTGACAACTCTGGATGGTTATTTGTAGTTGTGGTTATCAGACAGCAACCACATCTGAGTTGCAAGGAGATGGATTTAGGTGTGTTCTTGTTTCCACATATTTTAATTTGGTTTAGCAATTTAAGATGAAATGCCATGATGGTATGATGCATGTACTAAGCAAAAGTGAAAATTTGGTACACAAATTTTGGGGCTGTTACAGCTAGCCCACGGAAATTAAGACCGCGAATGACTGTTTCTGGGAAAAAAAACTGGACTCGATTCCATCACATTTGCATCCCCTGCATTTGATTGCAGTCTTGAAAGGTCATATACAGATCGACCCACATACTACATGTAAGTACTCACTTTGCTGCATTTGATTGATACTGCGTTTTCTGGTTTGGAGTTGAACTTGTGTGTGTGTGTTAAGGTGGTAACAGGTTTTCGCCACATAGCTAGGGTTGATCGAGATCGAGCCGTCTCAGCGGGTTTCGTGCTACTGCCTAGCTCGCTTTCCCCCTCATCCTTTCTCTCTCTCCGGCTTTGGGTGTTGTAGTCTGAACTTTGTATTTTTATTAAGAAATTAATGGAAAGGGGGTTAGCCCAGCTTGAAAAATATTTATAGTAGATGATTACCATGATTATTTGTTTTGCTCCAATATTTCAAAGTATTGCTCCAAGGATTCTAACTGATGTGGAGGATGTTAGAATATGTATACGTGTACAACTAGATAGACTAGGAATTAGAGTACATCTTGTATTCCAAGTCATGGGCTTCTTGCCCCCCAAGTTTGTACCTCCTTATATACCCCCGCGAGGGTCAGATCAATACAACAACAAAAATTAGGGTTCTACAATTTTCACATGGTATCAGAGCGGTTTGACTCACGTCGCCGATCCTAGGTTTCCACAGCTTCCGCATCGCACGCCGCCCCCGGGGAGATCAATCTCTTCTCCTCAGGGCGCGGCACCCGGTTCTGATCAAAGATCAGATCGGTTCTTTAGATTAGATTAGATCCAATTTCAAGTATCTTCAATTCAATTCCGTAGATTCGATCCACTTTAGGCAAATAAATCCCTGAATCCTACGCCCTCAAATCCATGGAGAAAATCAGTACAAGATCGGTGCAGCGCTCCTTCGAGTACAGCAAATCTGCCACCCGCTGTCGGCCACCCGCGGATCTTTCGTCCTCGACAACCACGCGTGTCTATGTCAACAATCTTCGTCGACGCGGCCTCGCCTCCGACATGGAGCGTGATGACCCACAAGTATAGGGGATCGCAACAGTCTTCGAGGGAAGTAAAACCCAAATTTATTGATTCGTCACAATGAGAGACAAAGAATACTTATAAGTCTTAACAGCGGAGTTGTCAATTCAGCTGCACCTGGAAAAGCACTAATAACAGGGGTGATGTGAAAGCATCAGTAATATGAGAGCAATAGTAATAGTAACACAGCGGCAGTAGCAGTAACACAGAGGCAATGGCACCAGAAAATAGTTGATACTACTTCTAATGGTATATAGGACCGAGTGAGTATTTGATGATGAAAGATGGACCGGGGTTCCCAGCTATCTACACTAGTGGTAACCCTCTAATAACAAGTGTTGGGTGAACCAATTACAGTTGGGCAATTGATAGAATTGAAATAGCATTAAGACAGAACATCTAATCTATTAATTATACGTAGACATGTTTTCCATATATAGTCATACGTGCTCGCAATGAGAAACTTGTACAACATCTTTTGTCCTACCAGCCCGTTTGCAGCGGGGCCTCAAGGGAATATACTGGTAATTAAGGTACTCCTTTTAATAGAGCACCGGAGCAAAACATTAGCACTTAGTGAAAACATGTGATCCTCATATCTAAACCATCCCCTCAAGTTATCCCAGTTGCTATCACTCTGGGGCCTCGGGTTCCGGACATAGACATGTGCAAACAACTTGTAGATACAATCTAAGCAATAATTATAGAGTTTAAATCTAAGATCATGCCACTCGTGCACTAGTGACAAGCATTAAACACAACAAGATTGCAGCAACAATAACTTCACAAACTTTAATAGATAGACTGATCATAATGTAACAATTCATCGGATCCCAACAAACACAACATCGATTACATCAGATGGATCTCAATCATGTAAGGCAGCTCATGAGATCATTGTATTGAAGTACATGGGAGAGAGAGTACCAACTAGCTACTGCTAGAACCCGTAGTCCATGGGGGAACTACTCACGGGGGCTCCGGGGGTCAATGCCCTTCCCGGCAAGGTGCCGGAACAGAACCTTCTGACCCCCGAAACTAGGTTTCGATGGCGGCGGCGCTCCGGGAGTTCTTCTGGAATATAATCGATTTTTTTTAGGGTTTACGCCTCAGGGGGAATAAATAGGCGAAGGGGCGATGTCGGCGGAGGCCCGAGGCTCGCTCCCCATAGGGTGGCGCGGCCAGGGGCCCACCCGAGCCGAGGTATGGGGAGGGCGCCTCGGTGTCCCCCTTCGTCTCTCCTTCGGACTTCGTGAACGTGTCGGAAAAATAGCCATCTGGGATTTTGTTTCGTCCGATTTCGAGGATATTTCCAGAACAGCTTTTCTGAAACCAAAAACAGCAGAAAATAGAAACTGGCACTGTGGAATCTTGTTAATAGGTTAGTCCCAGAAAATGCATAAAAATGCCATGAAGTGTGAATAAAACATGTAGCAATTGGTATAAAACTAGCATGGAACATAAGAAATTATAGATACGTTGGAGACGTATCAAGCATCCCCAAACTTAGTTCCTACTCGTCCTCGAGTAGGTAAACGATAAAAACAAAATACTTTTTGAAGTGACATGCTACCAACATAATCTTGATCCAATAATGATGTAAGGCATGTGAGCTGAGATCAAATCATTCAAAGCAAATGTCTATAATTGATATTAAATAAGAGATAATAAAGCAAGTTAGTTACACAAGCTAAAAGTTTTCATGAACTATTGCTTTAAAGACATGAAACCGTACAAGGTTCATTAAAGATGTTTTAAGTATCCAATGTAGGAGTTCTATCCTTCAATTCCAAGCATCAAGCAAATTTTCATGACAAAGAAGGATTCAGTCAAGTAAACATAAAGATGAACGTCATGAATCAACTGTTTCGAAGCCTACTCAACCGGTGAGCGCAAGCATTTGGTATTGGCACCAGGATGTTATGGCTAAGAGAACATTAATGGAGGTTTGGAAGGCCAAAGTAAGAAAGTCTCACAAAGCTATAAGTGATCATTAGACAAGAGGAAGTCTTATAATCGAAGCTATGTAAGGAGTAGTGATTGCCATGCAACGGATGCACATAGAGCTATATGTGTATGAAAGCTCTCCAATTGAACTAGTGGGGTGCATCCAACTTGGTTGCTCATGAAGACCTAGAGCATTTTTGAGAAAGCTCATCATTGGAATATACAACCCAAATTTTGTAGTGTAAATTCCCCACATAGTTATACTAGTAAAATATGAAAACTCTCTCACATGGAGTATAGGTGCTAAACATGAGCACAAATGATGACTATGAAATGCAGGTGCTGAAACTTGAGCACAAGTGTGGATAAAGGATAGTAATGTTGCCACCTTTTCTTTATTTTTATTTTTTCTGTTTCTCTTTTCGATGGCTCAATGGCTCTTTTCACTTTTAGGGGCAATACTCTAATATGACAACATACTTTTTGGTACAAATAACTCATAATGAACAAAACATGATGTATGAAAATGTATGCCTCTGCCAGTGTAGCAGGATGTGCAATGACCTAGCGTAACATGGGTAAACCACACATCAGCTGTATAGAATCATGCAAAACAATATATAAATGATAAATGACAACAAGTCATGTAATGTAAGATGGAAGTTGCATGGCAATATATCTCGGAACAGCTATGGAAATGCTGTAGTAGGTAGGTATGGTGACTGTTTTGAGGAAGACGTATGGGTTTATGTGTAGGAGAACAAGAGAAAGTTCTCCCATGGGTTTGGATGTACTGGCGAAGTATGCACAACTCTCAATGTGAGCAGAAGGCAATGCACAGCACCGAAGAGGCTAGCAAATTTGGATGGTGGAAGTGCCAAAAACCGTAGCTCAACGTTAGTCAAAAAGAACTCACAAGCTTATTGCAAACATCTAGCAGGTTCAACATTAAGAGCATGATTAAAATTCACTTCAAGGAGGGCCGTTCACGGCGGCACAAGTACCCCGCTAGATCCCTCGACCTTCAGCACAACTTAGTTATTACGAATCACCTTTAGACATGGAAAGCTATCAAGTTCGATTACACCTTCAACAATATTAGTAGAGTTTGTAGTACGGTACAAGCTTAAAGACAACAATCCACTAATGATTTTAACTTAATTAACCAGCAAGCTTTACCATCTAAATATCTCAAAACGTTTGCAAAGAATCAGGTTATCAAAGTTCAATGATCTACAAGATTATGCAAGTTTTTCATTATACCACTACCACATGCAGCATTTTCTGAACCAACACATCAACCAAGCAACTAAACAAAAACTCTCCAAATGATTTACAAATGAAACAAGAGAGTACTACTCCTCAAGAATTAACAGTTCTAAAAGAGATGCATGAAAAACAGGAGCTAAAAACATACGGTGGCTAGATAAAAATACTCAAAAGATATAAGTGAATAATATGAGTATTCACATGAAAAAGCGGAGCGTGTCTCTCTCCCACACAATAATGCTAGGATCCAACTTTATTCAGAAAAATAAAAACAACAAACAAAAATAAAAGCACACAGACGCTCCAAGTAAAATACATAAAATGTGGAAGAAATAAAATATAGTTTCACTAGAGATGACCTGATAAATTATTGATGAAGAAGGGGATGCCGACGCTTGAGTCTTCTTGAATATTGCAGGGATGACCCACGGGGGCATCCACAAGCTTAGGCTTCTCACTCTTCTTGATCACATCATATCATCCTTCTCTCTTGCTCCTTGAAAACTTCCGCCACACCAAACTCAGATAACTCGTTAGAGGGTTAGTGCATAATCAAAAATTCTCATATTCTACTGTGACACAATCATTACCAACGCTTCTGGACATTACTTACAGCCACTGATGTTTAATGGAGCAAAGAAATCCAATCAAACATAGTAAAAGAGGCAATGCAAAATAAAAGGCAGAATCTGTCAAAAACAGAACAGTCTGGAAAGACGAATTTTTTCGAGTCACTTAACTTGCTCAGATGGAATAAGCCAAAACTAATGAAAGTTGCGTACATATATAAGGATCATGATTGATTTTTTCAGAATTTTTCGAATTTTCTGTAGCGCATACAGCTCAAAACGGTGGACAGCAAAAATCTGGCACTGCGCAGAAATCCAATTTTAGCAACAACTTTCAACTAGAGACTTTACTTGGCACAACAATGCAATAAAATAAAGATACAAATGAGTTAATACAGAAGTAAACAGCACCTTGACTCAAAATAAAATAAAATAACAGAAAATAAAATGTGGGTTCTCTCCCATAAGCGCTTTTCTTTAACGTCTTTCAGCTACGCTTGATAGTTTTAATGACACTCTCATGAAAATAGAAAATGAAGCAAAAGGAGCATCAAGAAGCAAATTCAAAACACATTTAAGTCTACCCCACTTCCTATGCATAGGAATCTTGTACACAAATAAATTCACAAGGAACAAAGTGACAAGCATAGAAAGATAAAACAAGAGTAATTTCAAAACTTTCAGCATATAGATAGGTGTTTCAATACCATGAAAATTTGTACAACCATATTTTCCTCTCTCATAATAATTTTCAGTAGCATCATGAACAAACTTAACAATATAACTATCACATAAAGCATGTTTTTCATGATCTGCAAACACATAATTTTTATCAAGCTCAAAAATAGTGGGATTAAAACTTTCAAACCCACTTTTAACCATTTTATAACAAGATGATTGATCATTCTCAAAAGGTATGGGAATCATAGATAAAGTCAAGACCTCTCCAATCCCATTTTCATTAGTAGTACAATTAATAGGACCATCATCTAGATCTTTATCATAAACATTTTCCAAGCAAAACTCCTTAGTACCATGCATTTCGATATCAGCCACAAATAAAGGATTATCATAAGATTTTTCGAAATAGCATGGATTATCATGAATAACAGTAGCATAATTATTCTCACACGTTTTACTCATAGGGAATATTTCAAGAGAGTCCTCATGAATATAACATTCATCCTCCTTTGGTAAGCATGGAGGGCAATCAAATAGTGTAAGAGATAAAGAGTTACTCTCATTAGAAGGTTGGCATGGGTAGCTAATCCATTCTTCCTCCTTTTGTTCATCACTCTCCTCCTCTTTTTCATCTAATGGCTTTCAGCTTGAGCAATTTCTTCTTCCACAGGTTCCTGCAATTGGTGAGTACATTCTTGTGCATGAATGAGTCTCTCTTTATAATCAATGATATAAGAATTATTGCTGAAATTTTCAAAACAATAATCAAGGATAGAAGAGACATAATCTTTAAGGTCCTTACAAGCAACACAGGTTTCATAGTTTTTAGACATGAAGGATTCTATTTCAGAAGCTCCCATAAATAAAACAAATTGTTCTACTTGCTCAGCTCCCAGATAAGCATAGTTATAACAATGATAGCTCATAATTATATCTTCTTTACTAAAGCCACATTGAAATTTAAGATGTTTAGTATCCTGTTTAGAGTAACAACTTATATCATGGCGTTTAAGCAAAATTTTAGCGATTTGATACAACTTTTGTAACACGCCTCTCACGACTTGACCCTTTCTTGATTCTCTATACTTCATATATAATTCTTTAACTTCCATAGAGATTCTACATGTTCTTCCATAACAACAGTTTTTTAGATTTTCGGTTTTTCAAATTTTTATGGATTTTTGGGTATATAAGAAAAATAAAACAAGACAAAAATAAACTAGACAAAAGTAAACTAAGCAAAATAATACTAGACATAAATAAACTAAGCACAAATAAACTAGACAAAAGTAAACTAGACAAGACAAAATAAAATAAAAACAGAGAGAGAGGTAGAGTGTACTCCCCAGGTGAACTTATGAGTAGAGCTATGCTCCCCGGCAACGGCGCCAGAAAATAGTCTTGATGACCCACAAGTATAGGTTATCGCAACAGTCTTCGAGTGAAGTAAAACCCAAATTTATTGATTCGACACAAGGGAGACAAAGAATACTTATAAGTCTTAACAGCGGAGTTGTCAATTCAGCTGCACCTGGAAAAGCACTAATAACAGGGGTGATGTGAAAGCAGCAGTAATATGAGAGCAATAGTAATAGTAACACAGCGGCAGTAGCAGTAACACAGAGGCAATGGCACAGAAAATAGTTGATACTACTTCTAATGGCATATAGGACCGAGTGAGTATTTGATGATGAAAGATGGACCGAGTGAGTAGTTATACACTAGTGGTAACTCTCCAATAACAAATGTTGGGTGAACAAATTACAGTTAGGAAATTGATAGAATTGAAATAGCATTAAGATAGAACATCTAGTCCATTAATTATACGTAGGCATGTTTTCCATATATAGTCATACGTGCTCGCAATGAGAAACTTGTATAACATCTTTTGTCCTACCAGCCCGTTTGCAGCGGGGACTCAAGGGAATCTACTGGTAATTAAGGTACTCCTTTTAATAGAGCACCGGAGCAAAGCATTAGCACTTAGTGAAAACATGTGATCCTCATATCTAAACCATCCCCTCCAGTTATCCCAGTTGCTGTCACTCTGGGGCCTTGGGTTCCGGACATAGACATGTGCAAACAACTTGTAGATACAATCTAAGCAATAATTATAGAGCTTAAATCTAAGATCATGCACTCGTGCACTAGTAACAAGCATTAAGCACAACAAGATTGCAGCAACAATAACTTCACAAACTTTAATAGATAGACTGATCATAATGTAACAATTCATCGGATCCCAACAAACACAACACCGATTACATCAGATGGATCTCAATCATGTAAGGCAGCTCATGAGATCATTGAATTGAAGTACATGGGAGAGAGAGTACCAACTAGCTACTGCTAGAACCCGTAGTCCATGGGGAAACTACTCACGGAGCATGATGGAGGTGGTGGCTGATGTCTACGTGTGCTTCTATTCTTGTAGACAGTGTTGGGCCTCCAAGAGCAGAGGTTTGTAGAACAGCAGCAAGTTTCCCTTAAGTGAATCACCCAAGGTTTATCGAACTCAGGGAGGTAGAGGTCAAAGATATCCCTCTCAAGCAACCCTGCAATTAAGATACAAGAAGTCTCTTGTGTCCCCAACACACCCAATACATTTTTCAGATGTATAGGTGCGCTAGTTCGGCGAAGAGATAGTGAAATACAAGTGATTGAGATGATTATAAGTAGTAACTGCAATCTGAAATAAAGATGGCAGCAAGCAAACATGTAGCAGAACTTGATGTAAACGGTGTTTGAATGCTTAGAAACAAGGCCTAGGGATCATACTTTCACTAGTGGACACTCTCAATAATGATCTCATAACTGAATAAGTAAAAGCTACTCTTAAACACTCTCTTGTTGGATAACAAACACCATTCATTGTGTAGGGCTACAAAAGCACACCTCAAGCCGAAGTAAACAAGCGCCACAACGTTATAAAGGAATCACACACGGTGCACACACTGTCACCTTTACACCGTGGAGAGTACCGGAGTTCATATTAAAGTAACCTATAGAGTGCATAATAGATAAAGAGTAACATCTACATATTCAACTAGATTAGCACAACTGAACACAAGTAAATACTGCTCGGGATCATTCTCCTTCTTGATGAAGCAAGAGTACTATGCGTAGGGCTGCAAGAGCACACCTCAAAGTCTGAGTAAACAAACACCACAGTTCCCAAGAATAAGCCATGATAAATGTCTAAATTATTCATAGAGTCACACAAGTACCCACACTGTCACCTTGATACCGTGTTGTCACAATGACTCCAGAAACTAGACAAAATCATTTGAGTAGCATAAACATTATTAATGTATTCAGCGATACTAGCAATACACACGATCACATAAAGATCACGCCATGGGAGAGAGAGATGAACCACATAGCTACCGGTAGAGCCCTCAGCCTCGGGGGAGAACTACTCCCTCCTCATCATGGGAGTCAGCAGCGGCGATGAAGATGGCGGTGGTGTCGATGGAGATGACTCCGGGGGCAATTCCCCGTCCTGGCGGCGTGCCGGAACAGAGACTTCTGTCCCCCGAAACTTGTCGTCGATGGCGGCGGCGCTGCGGAACTCTTCGTGGAAATTGGCTTGGTGTTTTGGGGTTTTCGCGTCTGAGGGAATAAATAGGCGAAGGGGCAACGTCGGTGGAGGTCCTGGGCTCCCTCCTCACCTCCCGGCGCACCTGTGGGCCCAGCCGCGCGAGCATGTGGTTTGGAGGCCGTGGGCCTCCCCTGGCTTGCCCTTCTGGCTCCGTGTGTCCCTCGGAAAAATAGGAGGTTTGGCTTTTGTTTCGTCGAATTCCGAGAATATTGCCCGAACAGCTTTTCTGGAACCAAAAACAGCAGAAAACAGGAACTGGCACTGTGGCATCTTGTTAATAGGTTAGTCCCAGAAAATGCATAAAAATGATATGAAGTGTATATAAAACATGTAGCAAATGGTATAATATAAGCATGGAACATCAGAAATTATGATACGTTGGAGACGTATCAAGCATCCCCAAGCTTAGTTCTACTCGTCCTCGAGTAGGTAAAACGATAACAACAAATAATTTCTGAGGAGACATGCTTTCACACAATCTTGATCAATATATTGCAAGGCTCATGTCATGAATGAAGTGACTCAAAGCAATGGTCTATAGTTTGCTAACAAATAGATAAAGAGTAAACAATGAATCATATAAGCAAAAACTTTTCATGAATAGTACTTTCAAGACAAGCATCAAAAAGTTTTGCATAAGAGGTAACTCATAAAGCAATAGATTCAAAGTAAAAGGCATTGAAGCAACACAAAGGATGATTAAGTTTCAGCATTTGCTTTCAACTTGTAACATGTATATCTCATGGATAGTTGTCAACATAAAGCAATATAACAAGTGCAATAAGTAAACATGTAAGAATCAATGCACACAAAGTTGACACAAGTGTTTGCTTCTAAGATAGAAAGGAGTAGGTAAACTGACTCAACATAAAGTAAAAGATAGGCCCTTCGCAGAGGGAAGCAGGGATTAAATCATGTGCTAGAGCTTTTTAAGTTTTCGAAAGCATATAGAGAGCACAAAATAAGTATTTGAGAGGTGTTTGTTGTTGTCAACGAATGGTAGTGGGCACTCTAACCCCCTTGTCAACCAGACTTTCAAGAGCGGCTCCCATGAAGGACGTTATCTCTACCAGCAAGGTAGATCATCCCTCTTCTCTTTTGTTTACACATGTATTTTAGTTTCTTTATAGATGACACTCCTCCCAACCTTTTGCTTACACAAGCCATGGCTAACCGAATCCTCGGGTGCCTTCCAACATTCACATACCATGGAGGAGTGTCTATTTGCAAATTAAGTTGCTTACTGATAAATCAGGGCAAAACATGTGAAGAGAATTATTAATGAAAGTTGTAATTAATTGGGGCTGGGCACCCCGTTGCCAGCTCTTTTTGCAAATTATTGGATAAGCGGATGTATATGCCACTAGTCCATTGGTTGAAAGTCTGTCAGAAGTAAATGACAAGATTGAAAGATAAAACACCACATACTTCCTCATGAGCTATAAAACATTGACACAAATAAGGAGTAATAAAGTTTTGAATAGTTTAAAGGTAGCACATGAAATATTTACTTGGAATGGCAGGAAATACCACATAGTAGGTAGGTATGGTGGACACAAATGGCATGGGTTTTGGCTCAAGTTTTGGATGCACGAGAAGCATTCCCTCTCAGTACAGAGTTTAGGCTAGCAAGGTTGTTTGAAGCAAACACAAGTATAAACCGGTACAGCAAGAATCACATAAAAACATATTGCAAGTATTATAAGACTCTACACTGTCTTCCTTGTTGCTCAAACATTTTACCAGAAAATATCTAGACCTTAGAGAGAACAAATATGCATCCCAAGTCTCAACAAGCTCTACGGTAGTTCTCCACTACTAGGCTTTAACTACATGATGCAAGAGCTTAAACATGATCTACTTGAGAGCTCAAAACAATTGCAAAGTATCAAATCGAAACAAGACAATGATCTACAAGAATGCATATGTCTTTTCCAATACCAACTACTACATGTAGCATTTTCTTTCTTCCAAACAAACACCAATCAATTTATTTAAACATAAACTCTCCAAATGATAATATAATGCAGCAAGAGAGTATTTATAAACAAGTGCTAACAGCTCGAAGAGATGCATGAAAAACAGGAGCTAAAAGCACTGCAGTAGCTAGTTAAGAATACTCAACAAATATAAGTGAAGAACATGAGTATTCACATGAAAAAGCGGAGCGTGTCTCTCTCCCACACAAGGATTGCTAGGATCCGAATTTATTCAAACAAAAACAAAATAAAAGCACACAGACGCTCCAAGTAAAGCGCATAAGATGTGAAAGAATTAAAATATAGTTTCACTAGAGATGACCTGATAAGTTTGTTGATGAAGAAGGGGATGCCTTGGGCATCCCCAAGCTTAGACGCTTGAGTCTCTCTGAATATGGTTGGGATGAACCACGGGGGCATCCCCAAGCTTAGGCTTTTCACTCTTCTTGATCACATAATATCACCCTTCTCGCTTGATCCTTGAAAACTTCCTTCACACCAAACTCAAGACAGTTCTCATTAGAGGGTTAGTGCATAATCAAAAATTCTCATATTCTGTAATGATACAATCATTCCCAAAGCTTCTGGACATTAGCTACAGCCACCAATGCTTTGTGGAGCAAAGAAATCCACACAAACACGTAAAAGAGCGAATGCAAAACAAAAGGCAGAATCTGTCAAAAACAGAACAGTCTGGAATGACGAATTTTTTCGAGGCACTTAAGTTGCTCAGATGGAACTGGCCAAATAATGAAAGTTGCGTACATATCTGAGGAAGATGCGTGATTTTTTCAGAATTTTTGAATTTTCTACAGGAGAAAGCTCAAATCGTGACAGCTAAAAATCTGTTCTGCGCAGAAATCCAAATCTTGCATCAACTTTCAATAAAACTTTACTTGGCACAACAATGCAATAAAATAAAGATACAAAGGAGTTGCTACAGAAGTAACAAGCACCTTGACTCAAAGCAAAAATAAAAAAAAATAACAGAAAATAAAAACATGGGTTGTCTCCCATAAGCGCTTTTCTTTAAAGCCTTTTAGCTAGGCATGAAATTTTGATATGCTCTCATATGTATAAGAGTTGAATATAAGAGAGCATCAAAAGCAAATACCAAACACATTTAAGTCTAACCCACTTCCTATGCAAAGAATCTTGTAAGAAAACAAATTATTGATGCATGAAGCTACTAGCATAGAAAGACAAAACAAGTGCAACTTCAAAAATTTCAACAAAAAGAGAGGAGACTTGATATTATTGAGATATATGAATCCATGCCTCCCTCTCTCATAAAAACTTTCAGTAGCATCATTGATAAAATCCACAATATAATCATCACATGAAACATTCTTACCATGATCCATATGCACAAAAGTATCTTCATTTTCCACATAAGAAAAGTTCTTCTCATTAATAACAATGGGGGCAGGATCATCATAAAGAACTCGAACATGATAGACAAGTTGTATATTAAAGGGATGGTTTTGGGTAATCTCTCCATAACTATGACAAGTTTCATGAGGATGACTGTAATTATAACCTATGTCATAGTATTCTTTATAATAATTATCAAAGACTGGAGGCATAGTATCATCATAAGCAATAGAATAGTCATCTTCCAAACTGTGTTCATTCGTAAACATATCATTATTTTTAATAGAAGGAGATGTATCAAGCATATAATCAGCAATAGCAAAAGGATTTTCAAACACCTCATCCCCAAGCTTAGAGCTTTTCATATCATCATTGGAAGAAACATGGATAGTACTAATAGTATGGCAATCATTAATATCATCATTTTCAGAATTGGTACCCCAAAGATTTTCAATATCAAAAGTAGTTTCATTTTCCCAATCATGATCACTAATATAAGTAACAGGCATAGGTTCATCATCAAGTTCAGAATCATCGAATTCAGAATTATAAGTATCAATTGTAACAGGAGCAACAAGTTTGGGAGAAGATACCGTTTCCTCTCTCCTTTTACTCCTCTTCTTCTTCTTCTTTCCCCTCTTCTTTTTATCTTTAGGAGGGAGAGGTTTGAAAGGAAGCTCCTCCACATAACCTGGTTTAGTATTAGAGACAATGGAAGAAACTTGGGGGGACTCCTCTCTTTCATTAATGAGAACAAAACACATATTAGTCCTGTCATACTTTGGTAAAGTCTCATCCTTTATAATATTTTGTATGTAGGTGTTAGCATGGCAATTATTAACACAATAGAGATAACATCCATGCAACACACTATTCATATCAAGATCACTCATATCTAACAAGGAAGTTTTTCTTGATAACTCTTCACACCCCAAAAATAATGTAAGTTCATCATGTTGATTAGGAGTGATCATGTTATCACAATACAAATTTGCAGTAATTGGATTCGAAAGGCTATTATCATGACCTGAACATTGAAAATTAAAATGACCCACTTCATAGCAAAGTTCACAAATAAAAGGATGGAGGTCACAAACTTTTTCACCAAGATCTCTTAGAGCCTTGTACCATGTTCTAGTTTTTTCATTCCTATGATGGATACAATATTCATCTTCGATTTGATTAATTCCACAAGGTCTATGCATTCCACAAAAATTAACATGCTTATAAGAAATAGTATTTTCAGAAGTTTGAGCATGTTTATTGCAATCATTAACAACAATTTCATTTTCCATGCAAGTGTCTTTGAAAGGTTCATGATACACGTCCCAATTTTCTTTAGGAACATTAATATGAGAAGCAAAGGTTCTAAAACAATCAACAATAATTTGAGAATCAAGACCATATTTAGCACTAAGCTCTTGAAAACTAGCAGTTTCAACGAAAGACTTAATGCAATCATATTCATAGTTTATACCTGATTCTTTACCTTTGTCATTCTCCCAATCCTCAGCATTGTTTTGAATTCTTTCAAGAATATCCCATCTAGCTTCAACCTTCTTGCTTGTGAAAGAACCATGTGAACATGCATCTACATAATCCTTGTAATGACCTGAAAGCCTTGCATAAAAATTAGTAACAATTATTTCCTCAGAAAGCTCATGGTTAGGACATTTGAGTATTAATGTTTTCAGCCTTCCCCAAGCTTGAGCAATGCTTTCTCCATCATGAGGGTAAAAATTATAAATGTAATTCCTATCTAGATGCACTTCATGAAGAGGATAAAATTTAGAGTAAAAGAGAGATTCAAGCTGTTTCCAATTCGAAGGTTGTTCATCCAGCAGCCTATACCATTCCTTTGCTTTGTCCTTAAGTGACAATGGAAATAGTTTCCTCATGACATTTTCTCTTGATAAACCTGCAACCTTAAATAACTCACAAAGTTCTGTAAGTTTCGACAAGTGAGCACTTGGATGGATTGATCCATCCCCTGCATACTGATCATTCATAACCCTTTCAACAATTTTCATAGGTATTTTAAAAGAAATACTTTCAACAGGTGGATTTGGAATATCACAAACATCATTAGAATTATCACATATTGGAGACAAAGCATTATCAAGGCAAAATAATTCCTCCATAGCTGAGGAGCAAAAAAGATTATTTTCATATAAACTAGCTTCCCCAAGCTTAGGCTTTTCCACAGCCTTAGCAATAATGGTGTCCAAAGAATTTATACTAATAACATTACTACCACTATTATGCAAACAAGCCTCCATAGGTTTTTTAATTTTCTCTTCAAAAGCATCATGTCCTAATTCATATAAAGTTCATAAAGATCTCTAATTTTTTTGTTGTTTTCCATTAAGCCTAACTAGTGAAAATAAAAACAAGAAACAAAAAGAAATAATTGCAGAATCTAAAGGAGATACCTTCCAACACTTACCTCCCCGGCAACGGCGCCAGAAAATAGCTTGATGTCTACGTGTGCTTCTATTCTTGTAGACAGTGTTGGGCCTCCAAGAGCAGAGGTTTGTAGAACAGCAGCAAGTTTCCCTTAAGTGAATCACCCAAGGTTTATCGAACTCAGGGAGGTAGAGGTCAAAGATATCCCTCTCAAGCAACCCTGCAATTAAGATACAAGAAGTCTCTTGTGTCCCCAACACACCCAATACACTTGTCAGATGTATAGGTGCACTAGTTCGGCGAAGAGATAGTGAAATACAAGTGTATGGATGATTATAAGTAGTAACTGCAATCTGAAATAAAGATGGCAGCAAGCAAACATGTAGCAGAACTTGATGTAAACGGTGTTTCAATGCTTAGAAACAAGGCCTAGGGATCATACTTTCACTAGTGGACACTCTCAACAATGATCTCATAACTGAATAAGTAAAAGCTACTCTTAAACACTCTCTTGTTGGATAACAAACACCATTCATTGTGTAGGGCTACAAAAGCACACCTCAAGCCGGAGTAAACAAGCGTCACAACGTCATAAAGGAATCACACACGGTGCACACACTGTCACCTTTACACCGTGGAGAGTACCGGAGTTCATATTAAAGTAACCTATAGAGTGCATAATAGATAAAGAGTAACATCTACATATTCAACTAGATTAGCACAACTGAACACAAGTAAATACTGCTCGGGATCATTCTCCTTCTTGATGAAGCAAGAGTACTATGCGTAGGGCTGCAAGAGCACACCTCAAAGTCTGAGTAAACAAACACCACAGTTCCCAAGAATAAGCCATGATAAATGTCTAAATTATTCATAGAGTCACACAAGTACCCACACTGTCACCTTGATACCGTGTTGTCACAATGACTCCAGAAACTAGACAAAATCACTTGAGTAGCATAAACATTATTAATGTATTCAGCGATACTACCAGTACACACGATCACATAAAGGTCACGCCATGGGAGAGAGAGATGAACCACATAGCTACCGGTAGAGCCCTCAGCCTCGGGGGAGAACTACTCCCTCCTCATCATGGGAGTCAGCAGCGGCGATGAAGATGGCGGTGGTGTCGATGGACCGGAACAGAGACTTCTGTCCCCCGAAACTTGTCGTCGATGGCGGCGGCGCTGCGGAACTCTTCGTGGAAATTGGCTTGGTGTTTTTGGGGTTTTCGCGTCTGAGGGAATAAATAGGCGAAGGGGCAACGTCGGTGGAGGTCCTAGGCTCCCTCCTCACCTCCCGGCGCGCATGTGGGCCCAGCCGCGCGAGCATGTGGTTTGGAGGCCGTGGGCCTCCCCCTGGCTTGCCCTTCTGGCTCCGTGTGTCCCTCGGAAAAATAGGAGGTTTGGCTTTTGTTTCGTCGAATTCCGAGAATATTGCCCGAACAGCTTTTCTGGAACAAAAAACAGCAGAAAACAGGAACGGGCACTGTGGCATCTTGTTAATAGGTTAGTCCCAGAAAATGCATAAAAATGATATGAAGTGTATACAAAACATGTAGCAAATGGTATAATATAAGCATGGAACATAAGAAATTATGGATACGTTGGAGACGTATCAGTGGCGTCGATGGATAAGGCTCCGGGGGTCAATCCCCGTCCCGGCAAGGTGCCGGAACAGGACCTTCTGACCCCCAAAACTAGGTTTCGATAGCTGCGGCGCTCCGTGAATTCTTCTGGAATATAATCGATTTTTTTAGGGTTTACGCCTCAGGGGGAATAAATAGGCGAATGGGCGATGTCGGCGGAGGCCCGAGGCTCGCTCCCCATAGGGTGGCGTGGCCAGGGGCCCACCCACGCCGAGGTATGGGGAGGGTGCCTCTGTGCCCCCCTTCGTCTCTCCTTCGGAATTCGTGAACGTGTCGGAAAAATAGGCATCTGGGATTTTGTTTCGTCCGATTCCGAGGATATTTCCAGAACAGCTTTTCTGAAACCAAAAACTGCAGAAAACAGCAACTGACACTGTGACATCTTGTTAATAGGTTAGTCCCAGAAAATGCATAAAAATGCCATGAAGTGTGAATAAAACATGTAGCAATTGATATAAAACTAGTATGGAACATAAGAAATTATAGATACGTTGGAGACGTATCAGAGCGCAGACAGCTTCATCAAGCAACAGGAGCCACACGCGCGGCTATACGTCGAGCCCGTGAAATCCATGCACTAGAAGACAACAGGTATGCATGCAGGCACCAGGAGATCATCTACGTAAGCTAGCAGATGTGTGCACCCACGGCATGGAGAGCGGCGCTTCTCCGTCTTCATCAAGTAGCGCGGGACACAGGAGGCAACTTCGGGCCATGCGCACGAGCATGATCTGACTCCACGCCGATATCGCCATTACCGTCAAGCCAATCCGTCTACACTGCATCGCCGAACTACATCGAGCCGAACATCTACATCGAGCTGTACGACTACATCAACAACAAGATCTTCACCCACGTGCTCTTTTGCCGTTGCCGCCGCCCAAAAACCCGCCGCCGCCGCAGATACCTGCCGCCGCCGCAATGACAAAAAACCCGCCGCCGCCGCAGATACCTGCCGCCGCCGCAATGACACAAATACCCGCCGCCGCCGCATATTCTTGCCGCTGCCGCTGCCTGGCGCTCTGCTAGGGCGATCACACAATCGCCTCGCCCGCCTGGTCAAAAACCCGCCGCCGCCGCAGATCCCTGCCGCCGCCGCACAATGATAAAAAAACCGCCGCCGCCGTAGATCCCTGCCGCCGCCGCCGCACAACAAGACACTACGACCAAAACCGCGCAATTTTTTGCGCCTCCGGCACTATCGGCTACAGCAACCACGACAACATCAACCATGGCTACATCATGACCGGCTACCTCGACATCGACATCCATGGCATCGTCTACAGCAACACATCGGCAACAACTCCAGTCAACAACGTCCGCGTCGTCACTTGCATCCACGCCACTCCCATTGTGACTGCGGGAGGGAAGAGAGGAAGAACATCAGAGACGCAGTTGATGATGACGGAGAGGAGGAACGACGGATGCGCCAGCCTTCAAAGTCAGTCGCAATCGTCCGCTTCACTCCCGCTACGACTGAGGGGGAATGTTAGAATATGTATACGTGTACAACTAGATAGACTAGGAATTAGAGTGCATCTTGCATTCCAAGTCATGGGCTTCTTGCCCCCCAAGTTTGTACCTCCTTATATAACCCCGCGAGGGTCAGATCATTACAACAACAAAAATTAGGGTTCTACAATTTTCACAGAGGAAACAAATTACGTAACGATGGACCTCTGACATCCTAATTCCTAAGGCAGTTGAGTATATGTGAGTCTAGCATATATATAGGTCTTGTGAGCAAAGCATGCCATAAGTGTTTTCTTTATATATAGGTAGTCATTCAGGAACTGTTTTCTTTATCATGTAAGTATGCACTGCAAAATCATTTGATCATTGTAGTTGAATGGTGGAAGCTTCATGAAATGAGTACTTCAATGCCAATCGCATGAAGAGTAGTGATGTAACTTCCGTGTCCATTATATAAATATACTTCCATTCCAGTCTAATAAATATTTCAACATACCGACCGTGTAGTATGGGATATTGGAGGAGAACAATAGATGAACCAGTAGTTGTTATAGGAATAGGCATGTTCCACATCTGATATTCCAGCTTTGCCAGTCCTCGGACCAAAGGCCGTATTTTTCATAGGCTACCATACATAGTGTGAAGTTTGAATCTTCAGATAAACGATACGATTCGGTAACACGCTGGTTGAATCAATCATCGAGTGCCCTCTACACACTCTTGCGTTTCCTCTTAATTTGGGATATGTGACTCTCGTTCGGGGCGGACGGGGACATGTTGTAAGGGTACTTTGTGGGCGGCCTGTCGTGGGACACCGACCACCACAGGCTTGAGACAGCCTTCAGCTTCGACGAGGAGGTCCTCGATGCCCGGGTCCCGCTCCGAACTACATGCTACTGCCTTTATGTGGTACATCATCTTGTTAGGATTATTTTTATTGTCCAAGCGCTCTATGGACGCACCTCTTCTCCATGTCGGTTCCTCAAGAATGTACCTGTCCACCTTGTACAGATATCCAAATCAATCAATAAGAGAACACAGTTCGATTCATTCGTTATCTCTCTCTCTCGATTTTACTTCCAACATGTTATCCACACGTTCAACCATGAGTAATTCGACTATAGCCACAAAATTCAGTGCCAAGAATCGAAAGAACAAAGAAGAACATCATTTGAGAAAAGGAATAAAAGGGGATCAAAAAAATAAGGCCAATCGGTAAGAAAAACTGCCTAGGCATCTCGTTCAAGGGAAATCGAAGAGAGAAGAAGGAAATGTTTGGATCTAGTTCCGCAATTCATTGCTTCCTCCTTAGCACCACCTCCTTGCCGCAGTTCTTCCGACACGTTGGTGCATGCCACTGGGGCCTTGGAAAGGCTCCGCCTGTATTTGCCTTGCCCATGCGTCGTCATGTGTCAATGCCAGGAGGGATCCCCCTTTCGTTGGGGTGCCGTGTCTTGTGGGTACGATTTTTTGTGTCCGGCATCCAATAGGCTTTTGGGGTGGTTTGACTTTGGGTTGCATTGAGTGCCGTCGGTGATGCTATAAAAAAAAGAAGCCGATTGTGCTCAGGTTTGCCGCGGCCATGGAAATGTGGCACCGGCACGTACGTCCTTCTTCTTCCTCTCCCAAATGCAGGGCGACGGGTCGGGCTGGTCGCCGGCGATCTCTCCGACAAGCAGAGCACGTGACCCCACTACCCCAGGAGTGTGACGATTGGAGGATCATCAGCTGGTCAAATTCGTGGTCTAGTGCCTAGTGGGCCGGGCTGGTCTGATAGCATTATTGTGCCATGGTTAAATAAGGCCCAAACGCCATGGGTTTTGTACTGGTCAGAGTCAGAGTCCTGCTTCATTTTCTCTAATATTTGAATCCAGCCCATGACAGACCATCTGAGTCTCCTTCTACGTGATGCGATGAACAAATTCGAGGGCGTGCCGATCCTCCTCAGGTGCATGCCTGGTGATGCTCATGGTCATGGGTTCTTCGGTTCTTCGTCGCCGCTCTTTGCATGGTTTTCACTCTCTAATAATGTACTGGCGGAGATCCATATGGACGAATGACCATAGATAATTTAATCTTATATAGAACTATGTAAATTCTTCCACATCCTTTGCCATAGTTTAGCCTTAGGTAATGCTGAATGTATTGCTCAATATATATGCCAACAATTGAAGTCCTCATATGTTTTCCCATAAGTTCATTAGAAAATTCTAGAGATAAATATTCACTCTGCCACCCTAAAGATCAAGGAGGATAATATCTGGAAGAAACAAGCGCCACCAACAAGTGAGAGAAAACCAGCATTTTGAGAACAAAATATGAACACTTCATACGCTTCAGTTTGAGAATAGACTGGCAATTGTCTTTTCATAGCTCTAGAAACATCTATTTTGTTACACATAAACTTGATGGTCTTGAACTTTACATACTTGTATCAAATTATTAGATAAATCCATAAACCATATAAGTAATAATATGGTAATTTTTTATAGATATTTAGTGATATTATGGAAAATTATACATATAGAAACACATTTTAATACGTAAATGAGCATCGCCATTTTGGTGGAATATGTGAAAATATTGGTTTGATAAGAATATGGCGAAACCCATTGTAAAAAAAATCTTAAATGGACAAACTAACGTAAAAAAGACACAACAAAGTTCAGTTTGGCACTATAATTATTTGAGTTGATAAAGTTGCTAATATTACCAAAAAATAATTGTCTATATGATATATAAACAATGATAAAACAACATATATCAACGACCAGTGGATTCGAACAGAGTAAAAAGATTTAGTATAAATACATTATAAGTATACTTGTGTATCGGTGTACTTCCATGAATAAATATTGGTTGTTACGACCACTCACGTTATTAGGAAAATATATCACGGTAGCCTAGTAGAAGCGGAGCCAGTTGCAGAGGCCCTAGGAAGCTATTCGGGCACCCTCGTGTGCAAAATTTGCGGCCGAGCAAATGGAAATGGGGGTGGTCATTGTACATGCCACAACCAGATAAGCATAGGATGTTGTCGTGGCCAAGGGCAAAGCCACCAGGATCACTACGTCAGTTCTTGTAAGCGGATCATTGCCGTCTTGTTGGGACGGATGCTCCCAGTACATGCATGCACACAAATGTGGCTCAAGAATGACCTAGGTAAAGACATGAAGGAAAGTTCTCCCATTCGATAGCCCTCTCCGATAAGATAAAGATAGATAGAAAGATAATCCAAATCAGAGTTTGAACGCGAGAGTTCGATTAAATTGTTTGAAAGTATGTATCATACCCTCCTTGGTAGATTTTGGATGATTGATGAAAACATAGTTAAGTGACTAATTTGTGTTCCTAGTATACATATAAATCTCATCAGTTTGTTTAAACATGATGGAGACATTCCCTCCCAAAATGTGTTGAAGACAATTGATGACTTCCAAGTGCAGGAGATCAATTATAGTACCTTTCGATTAGAAAAGGTTGTCGAACCCACGAGGAGCTGAAGGTATTGGTTAGTAAGATTGATAAATAAAAGAATAAAAGATGCAAGTGTTTTTGATATTTTTGGTTGTATAGTTGCAATGCAGAAAATAAATAGTAGCAAGTGAAATCCTCTTATGTGGCAAGATGACAAGCTCAAGTGATGTGTAACTTATATGTGGAGAACGTTCCCGAGGGCGGCATGGATATTGCTAGGCATAGAGATCTATTATATACTAAAAGCAAAATGAGTTAGTTAATAGAGCCACCACGTTAAGCCACATCATCAGAATTATTTTAACCTGTTAGATCTAAAATTTACGGTTCAGATTTACCGAGAGATTACGTAACTTTAATGTGGAGTCTCTTTATTTTGAAGTCCATGTCACGTACAGTACAGTACCCTTTAACATAACTTATTTTTTTAGGCCTGTCGTAAACTAGCGGGACTCACAAAAACAAATCTAGAAAAAAAATAGCACGTCCGAGCTTTTGATGTAGATTGGGATTGGCTCAGCCCCTCACGTGCAAGGCACGGGCACATGCTTTGTGTATGAATACGTGGTCCAGGGATTTTTTTAATTTCGCGTAACTTTTTAATTCAACAGCGATAGAAAACCAGTACTCCCTCTGAAGTCCGATCCAATTTAAATGTCGGAAGAACAACTGATCAGGTAAAATTTATAGTACAACTTGCGGCACATATTTTGGATCAGAGCAAGTAGCATAAATATATATCTCTTATAGTGAGTCCGTTCAATTTTTCTTTATTATGTTTGTTTGTTGGCTGGCTAGCTAACTAGACTTTTGTGTGGGAAGGTCTGCTACAATATAAACTGGTCGACATATAAGAAGCTGACATGTGCAATTATTTATTTATTTTTTATAAAATGTGCATGATTGAGCAGACAAAATTAAAATCTAGAACACTCCGTTGAAAGTTCACTCACGCTAGACATGTAAAATCTTCAACAACAAAAAATACATCTAGGTGAATATACCATAGTCTAGAAATTATCAGCTTGATCTAAAACATATTACAATCAGGTGAATATACCGTTGTCTAGAAATTATCGGCTTGATCTAAAACATATTACAATCACAATAAGATAAAAAAGACATATATATTAGAATTTTATAAGAAATCATCCAACCACCAATCTTATGTATCATTTTTTATTCAAGATTATATGTATATGTATGTATCAAAACCAATCTATCAACTAACAAAACATTGCAGACCCGCTAGAAATTCTCAGACAATTGCAAATATCCGACCAAACCACCATGTAATTGAACGATACAATTTAATTGGCCGACATGTTTAATTGTAAGTCCAAGGTTATTTGCAATTTACGGATAGGATTTGGCAAGATTTTACACTCTTCCAAAGAAGGGCTATGGATAGAGTCCATGTTATTTTTTTTAGATTTTATGACATTAGGAAAGGCTCCTACTACCTATATATTTAATATAAACCCTGAAGAAGGGGAGGACCACCATATTTACATGGGAAAGTAAGTGTAGAAAATAGAAATTAAAAACTATCAACTAGAGATCTAATAAAGTTATTTTTGTCTTCTTTGGTTCTATGAACCAACAAAGAAAACTCTTCTTTGAACCTAGCTTTCCATGAACCAAGCACTACAGCCACTCCATTCAAATACAAGTTGTTTCTCTCCTTCCATGGAAATAGAGTTCATGTTCCGACGGGCCGCAAATGAAAAAGATTCCATTTTCCATTTAAAAAATGTGAAATATGAAGAAGATAAATAGGAAAAATGTAGAACCTTTAAAAAACAAAGCAAATCATGGAGTAGCACAAAAAATGTTCGATCTGATATATCAAGGAATTGCACGGAAGAGGCATTTGGGCTATAACAAAATGATAAGTATATTTTAACGAATACACTCGAACGACTACAATACTACTTCGTGCATAGAAAATGTATATATATAAATATTTGGAAGATGGTTTATTTATTTTTCTCATGTTTGAACATGTTGCTCTTTACAGAGAGAGATACACAGAGAGAGATTGAATTTCAATATTAAAATAAAGATTTTATTTAGATGTACCAACGTTATTCAGAAAGGAAAATTATGACTATACGATGATCTTTTTTTCTTACGCTAAACACTGTTGCATGATAAGAAAATTCTTCTCATCCCCAGACTCCCTTCGAATTATTTGAGAAATAAAGGTTAGTTGTGCTATGCATACCAAGGTGAATATGTAGTTGTTCCAAACTATGTAGATACGGCACAATCTTATATTCCTTAGAAAATAGCTTGAAATTGCCACATTGATCTACAACATATTCATAAATGTTTAGCACAAGACATGCACAAAGTTTAAAATTATTAGACCATGATTTCCATAATTCTAGAGCTACACATTCATTTAGTTCTCTAGCTTAATTTAAATGTTACATAGTAGTTGAAGTGTATGCAAAGATTTAATTTGTAGCAATTTAGACCATAATGCAAACTGCCAAAAATATGGATCGTGGAAACTAGATCGGTGGTAGCAGCAATGTTTAAACCAATAGCAAAAGTTTAAGCTATGTACGTCAAAATGGGTGGGGAAAACATTATACATATTCCATACGATTATAGTAAACAACCGGGAACAATGTGGAAGAGCTAAATGAGAAATCACATTATTTGTTTTTCCTAGCGATAATGTTTTGTGTTTTTTATGACATATTCCGCATGAGAGAATATGCTCGCCCGTTATGTATACATCAAGAAAAAGGAAATTCAAGTATGCACACAGCCAATTAATTTAAAAAGAAAAGAGGGACAACCATGTCAATTCCTAGAGAGTATCAGCATGAATAGATGATCACCAACAAAAAAAACTCCATTATCAACGTCTAAGTAACACAATAGTTATTAAATGTAACGTTTCCTGACACAAACCGCAAACACGCCCTACGTTATTGCATCCAAGAACTGAAGGGCCTATCAAGAAATTCCCTATTTTGTATACGGGTGTAAAGACACATAGGCGATGCCCTCGCATTTGCGAGGGCCACTCTGCTAGTTATATACTAAAAGCAAAATGAGCTAGCTAATAGAGCCACCACGTTAATGACTAGAATACTACAGTATAATCTGTAACCTACCAAAAGACGAGTTAATTAGTGGAAGTTAGTTAAAGGTTGGCATGTATTGGCGTGTGAACACTGTGCAAATCAGTGTGCTCGTGATTAATTAACGAGAGTAATAATCGTTAGAAATTTGAACGAGCACTAGGCTACGGGCCGGGTTCGGCGACCTACTACTGGTTAGTGTGAAAGTCTTGTTTGTCCGAGCTACGTGATCGTGACCGCCTAGCCACTGTTTCTGAATTTTGAACAGGCGATGTCGAAAGGTGATACAACGGCTCTATACGGAGAAGAAAAAAACGCCCCGATATATTTTTTTATGGGTTCCTGCTATGCAAGCGCTGTTTGCTCGTCTATATCTCAACATCACTTATTATGTCACTATCAGATTTTGTTTGAGGCACCGCAAGTGTTTACGAAATTCTGTGGCGACGCATGCATAGATCGAGCAAGCAGCAATTGTTTCACAACCAACATATGAATCAGTACGTCTAGTACGTGCTAGCACGGTAGCACATGGTAGGCAAAAAAAAAGGTCTGCTAGAGAGTACGTGCAGTATAAAATATATTGCATGCAAAAATAACCAAAAGACTATAGTGTACGCTACTATTATGGCACAATATCTACAATTATTACCGTGACCAGAATTTACAGTATAAAAAGATATTGCATGCAAAACTAATCAAATTACGCATGTATTTTATACTACTATTATTGCAATTTTTTCAAAATTCAAATTGGCTCGCGAGTTCATATGCTCATGGTAGAATGATATAACCAAAATACTATTGTGTATGCTACTATGATTGTACAATTTCTACAATATTACCGTGAACAGAATTTACATTATAAAAAGATATTGCGAGAAAAAAACGGAAATTCAAATTGACTCTCGAGTTCATAAGCTCCTGGTAGAATAATTTGTTAAAAAGTAGTTAATATTTCAAAATCTTCTTCAAAAAATAAAAAAATAAACATATACACATGTTCTACCTACTTTCCAAGTTTCGTGATTATGGGTTATTCTGTGCAAAAAAGACAAATCAGTGCCCAAAATAAGATTTCAAATATATGTTTTTCGAGCATTGAGTTTTTATTTTTGTAAGGACCACACACGTCATTCGTACAAAACTTGGCACATATTTACAAAACATATATATTTTTCACCAATTTGTTTAATTTTTTTGAAATGTTTTATTATTTTTTAAATTGTTGAGCTAGACCTGGGCTTCATGTGAACTCCACTAGGAACACATATGCATGGTTTCATCTATATATGAATATGTGATCCGTGATTACTTGATAGCTATCAGTCTTTGCTCATCCATATAATTTTGATGTTAAGAAAAATAGATTTAAGTATTAACCATAGATATCTTCTTGAAGAGTAATACGACCAATAACACACTCTAGCTGAGTCGTTTATTTTCAGGTTGTTCCCGTAAAAAAACCTTGAAGGATTATAAAGATAAAGATTATGTGAATATTCTTGGAGTTTAAATTTTCATTTTAGCTTGAAGTTATAATCGTAAGGACCTAATATCACAGAGCGTCAAACCAAGTGGGCTATCATGCCCAAGATGTGCATGGAGCGGATGTTTGATTATCCATAATTTGGCGAAACGACGATGTGAAGATAGTAGTATCAGTGTCAACGTGCTAGATTGTTCTGAGATGAAGTGACGAATAAGATTTTATCTTTGGCACCAACAACGCGGATCTTTAACATGCATCTATGGGAATTTTGAAAGGATTTTCTAGAATATGTATGCCTTTAAAAGATTCTACTCAGATAATTAGATCCATAAGATTAGAAATATTAAGAATTTACTATTATTATGACAACCAATTTAAAATAAAAAATCAGCCCAATTGTCTAGATATATATACCGAGCGCATAAGATTGTTTGTTGAAAACATATAATAAACATGATTTATTATAAAGAATAAATTTGTTGTCAAGTTGGCATAGTCATGTTATAGGAAACAAATACATGGCAGGGTGTTGATGAGTGGGCATAGCAACATAAGATAATGAAATTAGGTACAAATATAGTAAGAAAAGAAGTTCTAGAATATGATGATCTGGCTTTTACGTGAATTTGTGATGTCTTTTTTTCCTAATTAAAATGATTCATACTTAATTACAAACCGATGGATATTTACATAACATGGTATTTCTAAGGGTATGGAATGATATTTTTAGGCATATATAATTTCAAAATTTATAGAACCATAAAACTATTTCTTGAACACGTTCAATGAACCTAAGATGCTGCTCTCGCATTAGCGAGGGCCACCTGGCTAGTTTATTAAACAACACGTTGAATATCTTGTCAAGTTTTAATCTTTTTTGGACGGAGCCATAATTAGGTATAGCTAAATAAATAAACTACAACCCCTTATGATGTATCATGTGGCCAAGTAAATGACTGCGCAAGAATTATGAAGACATAATGTCCCACCATAGCATTACACTCTAATGTCCCCGATACTAATACCCTCATAATATAACTTCATGACTCGGTCTCAGGTTTACATGTCCTCCCAAGTCTCCCTCAATTCATTATACTACGGTGTTCTCCTATGAGCCCATATAGGTGAAGTGTTGTGCAGTCGACGTTCGCACAACACCATCATAGAATCACATAAAAGATAAACTCTTGACAAAATACAACACATGTTATATATAAATCATTGCCAATTCATCCTATGCCCTCAGGAACATATAGGAACTACTCACAACGTGCAAACATGATGATATTCATTGGCATAAATGGTACAACACAATCTGAAAATATAACTTCACCGCTAAATAATGACAAGTACTCAATCACAAACATGAATAGTAGCACAAGACAAGTATCTAGGGTATAGCAACTCTCAAACTACGAGGGGTACAGAGTGGATCACGGCGATGATGATGGAGATGGTGCTGGTCTTGATGGGGGTGATGATGTCGAGGCCTCCTCCCACGCCAAGGAGGAGAGGTGATGACGATGACGATGATTTCCCCCTTCTTCGGAGCTCCGGAGCAGCAGGATCTGATCCCCCTCGGAGGGAATCAGGAGTTTCGCCGCCGCAGCGGCCTCGGATGGTTTCGTGAAAATTAGGGCGTTACTTTTCGGGCGAGACGAAGGCGTCGATAAAAAGCCCCAGGCGAGGAGGTGCCCGAGGCTCCGTTTACTGGGTCCCACGCGGCTAGGTACATGGGCCGCGTGGGCCCACCTAACTTGGGCCTCGTGGCTCTATCTCTTCGGTCTTCTTCCCCCGCCTTCCTTCCGATGAAAAAACAGCTGGGTGTTTTTCTTTTATTATTTGGGTCCATGTAGCTCCTGAAACATTAAAAACAAGAAAAATGAGGTTTTCTGCCTCCCAGAAATTAAATACCAAAAATAGGGACTTAGTATGAAAGTCTCATAAATCATCTAAAACATGTAAAAATGATGATATAACAATGCAAATAACATTCTAATATGATACTAAAAGTTGTATAAATGATGATATACAATGCACGTATCAACAATTCAAACTGAAAAACTCAAGGCGTGCTTGATGCAAGTAATCTTTTTGGCCCACTTGAATAATTGATGTTGAAACAACATTGAAAAAGTTTGAGTTGAACAATGGTCAAGACACTAGGTTAAATCAAGTCCATCGCACATGAAGACTCAACCGACGAACAAGGCAGAAGACTTAGTTTTTTTATTTTACAGTTTTAAATCAAATAGGACAATCGTACTATTAAGAGGGGTTAGCTTTAGTGGGGAGCAAATCCACAGAAAATGGCTTTAGATATATGGGTTTAGAGTAGGGGTTTAAGGGGGAGAGGAGAGGGCCACTAGGGCGGGGCAATTTCGGTCATGTTCTTCCTCGGTTTGGTGAAGGGCTAAGTAAGGTTTGGGTCGATTCAACTATTTATTTGCCTAAGAGGCTGGTGGGCTGAAACAGGCCCGCGCTCGCGTCGCCTCCAGGGGTGGCTCGGGCGAAACCCTAGCACCGCCGCCCCTAGCACGCCTCTCCTCCCGCCCTCCCTCGCCCGCTGCCGGAGGAGGCCGCTGGGCAAAGCCCAGGCGGCGGACGGTGGCGGCGTGGAATCTGGCCTCGCGCGAGTGCTATCTCGGTGGGGGAGGGTCGACCTCACGGGCAAGGTGCGGCCGCTCCGGCGGCGTCCCTGTGGTGCGGCGGCGCCATCGTCGGCGTGCTGAGTCCTCGGGCGCAGCAGGGCTTGGGCCTCCAACGGCGAAGCCTCCGGTTCCTTGTGTTGGGGCTTCGGCGGCGGCGCAAGATGCGGGCTCCGGCCAGCAGCTCGCCTTCGACGAGATGGGGTGGGGTGGCAGCCCCCTCCAAGCTCCGGCGACGGCTTCCTCTCTAGGGGTGGCGACTCTCTGCTGCTGCGCTCTGCGCCGGCGGCGGTTCCTAGCCGGGGCGGCGAGTTGGCGGCGGAAGCGAGGCCTATGGAAATTTTGGGTGGCTTCTGCGGCCGCCACCTTGCCGCTCCGTCCGGTGGCGTGGGGGCCTGTCGGTGTGCTCGAATAATGGTGGTGGTCTTCGGGTTTCAACTCGCGCCAAGATGAAGATCTGTTTGACGCCGGTACCTTGATCTGGCAAGATTGTCGAGTTTCGGAAGGCTCCGCCGGTGATCTTTCATGGGCTAATGCCTAGAGATTGCTGGATCGGAGGGATTTGGTCGCGCCGGAGGGAGCGGCGTGAAGCTCTGCTTTTGTGCCATCATGGGCAAATCCATGGTGTAGTCAGAGGCGGGGAATGTCATGAAAGCTGAGATTAAAGGACTAGCAAATGGTGATTCGAGACTTTGCGACGATGAGGAACTTGCTTGGAGTTGCAAGAGGCGGAGCAGTGGTATATTAGTGGGGGCAACATCACAGGTGAAGTTCAAACTCCTACCTTTCAGGGTGAAAATCCAAGGTCTGGCCTTAATTGGTTGTGCCTGGCAATGGTCTTGCTGAAGATATTGTTTTGAGAGCGGGGACTATCTTCAGGGTGAAAACCCAAGGTCTGACCTTAATTGGTTGTGCGTGATACTGTTCTTCTTGAAGACGTTGCTTTTGAAGAATTGAACATCAGGTGGTGCCTTGGTAGTGGTTGTGCGGCTGCTGCAAGGACTGTAACTCTGTAGCGGGACGTTTCTTTTTATTTCTTCTTATTATTGTCTTTCGGCTATGTGCATCCATAATAGTTTTAATTATTGCGTTGTTGCAGAGGCTGAGTATAATTTGTATCTCCGCGATATTAATATACGCTCTTTATTAAAAAAAGGCATGGCGTTGGTGGCCATTTAGGTGTGCTTCATCTCATGACGCCTCCGTTGCGGGCACTGTAGATACCTGGTGTTGGCCATGGGTGTGGACGACTGCCACGTCGGACGGGGCATGGCTTGATACGTTTGAGCAGTGGCGCAGCTAGAGAACCAGCAGGAACCCTGCCCCCCAGTGGCAGTGCACAACGCAAAGAAAAATAGCACTTTAAGCTAATTTCAGCATGATTTTTAGGCCTCATTTGCTTTATTGGTTAGACTCCTTTTAACCACCAATCCTGCCTCCACCCCTGAGTTTGAGACCCTGGCCCCGAATCCAGGGCGTATAGTATGGAAAAGTCTGTTTACAAACTGCTATGGCGTGAGTTGTAGTCTTTTTTTTTTGAGATAGCACAATGCCCGTGCGTTGCAACGGCAAATTCAAAAAATATAAACACCCTGATAATATTCGTTCTTGTCTTGTGAGACTTGTGTGTGCCATGCATTATCAGGGCCTTCCAAGAAACCTAACAATCCAAACGACCAAACCGAGTAAATCCTGAGCAAACTTATGCATGTCCTTCCACCCGTGGGTCACCAACCCACCCTCCACCAGCACACAACTCCACCCCGGTTCATTTTTGCAGGACCTCGGCTCCATCATTTTCCTCGCTCTTCGGCGCCGTCCTTGAAACCCCTTCCTTCTGCTCTCAAGATTCGCCCTCGCTTGCCCTTCATCTAAATCCCTTACTTTCCGACAAGCTCGGGAACCTGTCAGTCTACACCTTGTTTCCTCCTGGCACGTCTTGACTCTGTTCTTGCGAGGCCTCCATCTGCGTGCCCCCGGCTCCACGCATATTTGAGCATGAACTAAAAGATGGTTTGCAAGAACACCTCGCGTCAAGTTTTTTCGTACTTCGGATAAAAGCTCATTTATTTTTAATATAAGATTACTTTTGTGTTGACAAATATAGAGTCTGCCTCTACCCGCAAAAGAAAACAATTTAGTCATCCTCTGCAAATATCAGGTTGCGTGCTATTTTTTTTTTCTTTTCCTGTGAGCACAACGTTCAATGCATTTTTTTAGCACACCATGCAATGTTAGCTGATCAACACTGGGCTGGCTCATATACAGTCATACGCAAGGATCGATCGTGGAAAAAAAGCACAGGACGTACAACTTACCAAAGATACAGGTTTTCTCACGATGTAGAGTCGATCGGTGAATGGGACAATGGCTGGGTCGGCCGACAATCGCTACGTTGCGTTCTTTTTTTCACGTGCGCCACTGGTCGATGGATTTGTCCCGATTCGAATCGGATACGGGCACCAACTGGCTATCGACTTGGCTGGCTCGTACGGAAAGATTGATTGGCTTACGCGGGGAACGATGGCAATCTAATTTTTCAGAAGTTGAAACTTTTTTCTTGACTTATGGGTGGCAGTGGTGGGTAAATATGTGATTTGATTGGAGGGTAAAATCGGCAAAAAAAATGACGTATCACAAAAAACATTAATGCTTTTATTATTAGGTATAGAATTGCGCGAGTTGTAGTCTGTGCCGTTGATTTCAGTTGTCCGGGCTATTTTGTAAATTAATTTAGATGTTATTTTTATGACTTCTCAAGAATAGGTCAATTTTGTCTTCGTTTTTGTCTCACCTTTGCACGGGTCTCCTACAAGGCTACAACTACTAGTAGGAAAAGATCCTACCCTGTCCCTGACGGGGCCGACCTATAAGTAGACGGACGTCAAAGCAAGCAGTGATCTGATGTGACCAGATGGATGGATTGGACACTGACTGAGCTGCAGCCTACAGCAAGTGCGACTTGACCAGCCGCTGGATGGAGCATTGCTGCGGGAGGCAGGAGCACATTTGTTGGTTTGCCATGCATATCTTTTGTTAATTTCGACGGGACAGGACCCAGGGCCGGGCCCATAGTGGTTTCAGGTGGTGCGGCCTGCGCAGGGCCCGTGATTTTTAGGGGCCCCAAATTTTGTATGCCTTTGTATATTCGCATAGCAGGAATTGGCTAATTGAGCCATGAAGCAGCCGAGCAGGCCCGCTGGCGCCTGGGGGCTGTCGTGCGATCGTGTGGGCTGTGGCTGTCTCCAAATCTTTTTATCCGTCTCGCTCGTTCGTGTGGGCTGTTGTGCGATCGATTCGTTTTGTGTAATACGGAACGGCGGTCGGCGGAGGACGGAACGACTCGGTGCGATCGATTCGTTTTGCCCTGCTCGTATCAACTCGGTACGTCGATTCCAGGGCGGCCAGGCTACACGATCGCGAATACGGACGACGGAGGACGAAACGCCGATGCGGAGGGATTCTCGCTCACCGACGGCGTCTGCCGCCAGTCCTGCACCGAGCCACCGACGCACTCAGGTTTGTTGATTCCCCAATTTTTGCTTGCATGATCACATCCTCACTTAAATTTTATTTTATTTATTTCTTGTATCTTTATTTAATAATACAGGTTTGATTCATCATGGGAAACATGAGTCCGGTTCGCAGAAGCGGAAGAGCAAAGAAAAGGAACAAAAATTAATTAAATCTCAGAAAGGTGCTATGGACAAGTTTGTTAGAAAAGAATCATCACATGTGTCATCCGGTAATCAACCTGTTTATCCTTCCATCCTTGCACTTGCAATTGTTTCTTACAATCATTTTAGAGATGACCAGACAGAGACATATAATATTGAGGTAGAGGAAGATCATATTAATGTTAACTTGAATAATTCACCTGATGCGGGATGATTCTTTTCGGTCTGATATATTTGATCCAAGAAACTGGGATGCTCTTGATTCTAAACAGATTGATTCTAAACAGATTCGGTCTGATATATTTGATCCAAGAAACTGGGTTTAGGATTCTCAATATATATTCAATTGTCATTTAAATTTTCTGTCATATACATTACAATTATTTATTAGTTCAAATTTTTGTGTAAGATAGGGCCCCGTTTTAGATTTTCGCACAGGGCCCCGGATTTAGCCGGCCCGGCCTGACAGGACCTCATCAGTGCAGGCGGCAGAGCACATGAATACAAGCTGCATGCAGCTGGTTCTGGATCTGGAGTTCTGGACGCATGCACCAGGTTCTTTCTTGGGTATTGACACCTCTCCTCCTCTTTTTAGGCTGATTTTATCGTGCAATCGTGCGTGTCCATGGATGATGGATCGGTTCAAGTTTCCTCTCCGGAGCATGGGAGCCGTCAGCATCTACACGAACAGCCATCTGTTAGTCTGATGTGAGCTTCACAAGATCGCTACAAACGAGATCCTGCTGGATGGCTGGAGTAGGCGAAATCAAAGTCATTGAGAAGTGATGCACGATGATGATGATGGGTTATCGAGCGGCTACCCTTGTCTTCGGCGGTGTGTAGGTTCTTCGGATAGCCAGGATGGTGTCCCCTCGCGGCGGTCGTGTTTCCAGTTTTATGGCGGTCAACACTTCTCTTCGTTTGGGTTTTCAGTAATTGACTGGCCAATTCATATATTTTATAATTAATAAAAATGACAAGTCTTTACCTCCACGAAAAGTTCTGCCCCCTGCATGTCGAGAAACGAGAATCTCAGTCTGCATGCAGCTAGCAGAGCCAGTGCAAGCTTGCACCTGTTGAGCATGTGTAGCCTAGAGATGGTGCCATGTGCGATTCACTAGTACATCTGTTCCCATATGGAAGCTACTTAGCCACCACATGTACACAAGTAGTATGTGAGTACGTGTAACTTCCACTACATTGCAGTACATTACACGAAATCTGTGCCCAGCTTGCGACGATGTCAGCTAGCTTTTCGATCCTTGGAGCTGCTTTTGCAGTGGAATTAAAAGACGGGGTAGCTTTCGTCGGATTGGACATGACGATCCTTCCTTCCTTGGGGGCTGGGAGTGAGTAGTGACGGGACACTGCCTTCTGTTTCTCTCGTCGTCTCTATCAGACTAACTAATGCGCTTGCACGTTGACAGACAAAGACCAAGCTTAATCATCGGACGATTAATACGGAGAGGCAGCAGGATTGTACTAATGATTACTGATTAGAACCGCAAAATACTAGTACTAGGTTCACTGAAAGACAGGCAACATTACAAGCCAGAGTGGTAGCTCGAGCTCGGAGAAAGGGAGAGATAGCCGGCAACAATGCAAGTACAAGCCTGAACTGAGGCCGCCAATCGAAAGTTGGTCCCTTCCACGTACTCTCAAAGCCGATCATGATCTATACATTTCATGGGTAGCTAGCTACGATTGAATATTTACAAGACAAGATCGAGGCGAGCTTGCTAGCTAGGGATGGAGGCACCTGCACCTCCAGCCGAGCGGCTTGTAGTTGGAGCGGTCGTCGTAGGACGAAGGACGCACCACGCCGCCATTGTTTCCGCCTGCTCCTGCTTCTTGTAGCGTCTCCTTCTTCTTCCTGGCGCGCAGCAGCAAGAGGAGCAGGTCGTGCGGCGTGACGGGCACCTGCACGGCCTCGCACCGGCGGCCGCACGACGACCGGCACCGCCCCTCGCAGCTCGGCGGGCGGGACCCCAGCGTCGTCTTCCTCAGCAGCATCGTGCTCTCCGCGCCACCACCTTCCTCCACATCCTCCTGCAAATCAAAACCGAAACATTTCAATCAAGCATGCATCCACGGTCGAGCACTGATCACCTAGTGCGTAGTTGGCTGATGGATATCATCGAGCTAGCTAGCTAGCTTGGTCACGCATGCACGCGGCACGCACCTCGGTAATGGCGGGCTGCGCATTGCTGCTGTCGGAGGCGGTGGTGGTGGTAGAGGTGCCGAGGATCGGGAGAGCAACCTGCAAGAAGAAGAATAGCAGGAGGAGGAAGAAGACCTGGCGGCGGCGCCGGCGGCCCATTCGGGAGGATTCTACGGCCGGGGAGTCGGAGAGGGAGGGAAGGCACAGGAGATCAGAACTGAGGCAGAGGACACTACACGAGGCTAGCTGCTGCTCGGAACGGATATGTACTGCTGCTAGATCGATGCGACGTGCAGCTATTGCTTACGAGGGATGGACAGCTAGCTCATCTTTTCACTCCGTCGTGTCACTTCACTGTAGGTACCTAGCTTGATCGATCTCCAGGTACTCTATCGATCGGACCGAATATATAATGTAGACCATATTGAATGCAAACTTTCCGTTTGATTTTCTACTGTGGCTTTCCAGTTAATTTCATACATTTCAGGTGATTTCCCAAAAATAATTCAAATCTAAATAGAAATGTGTTATAGTTTGATCCTACAAATTGTGAAAGACAATTTTAACATACCAAGGACTCTATGAAATAGCAGCAGAGGTTATTGAAAAATTCAAGCCGATGTGCCGACCACATTGACTTAACCAAAACATTTGTCATGCATTGTACAACTAGTTTTCAAAAATTCAGGCCTTTTAGTAAAAATTGTAATGTTAAGTTTATAAAAGAAAATCAAGACATCATTCCCAAAAATGTCCTATTATGTATGAAAATTCAAGTCCTTTAAGCCCAATGACTAAGGTCATATACAATTATCCATATCATACTGAATATCCGCATTCCCACTTTATTATTTTACCACGCTGACAAGAAGGATGGAAATGCGGGAACCGTATAAATTTGCTGACACAGTTGCAAGAATTTCTCCTTGAAAGTCCACAGTTAATGTTGAAAATACTGTGATGGGTAACAAGTTATACACAAATTAGGTCCGAAAAGGCGATTCCATGGATCTCCGACCTATTTCATCATCGTTGTCGTTGAAGTATGTTAATTACGTGCCCTGAGTACATATGGATTTCAGAGAGGGATGACGGTGGGACAGTTAGTATGGCTTCTCGCCGTCTTAGTTCCCTGGCGGGTAGTAGCTGCAGACCATGAGCGTGTTGCCGTCGGTGCAGGTGACGCGGCCGCAGCCGACGCCAGTGGTGTCCTTCCAGACGACGGCGGTGTAGTGGCCGCACATCTTGCCGACGTCGCAGCTGTTGGGCCTGTAGTGGTAGTTCTTCTTCTCATTGTTCCCCTCGTCGACTGTGTGTCGCCACGCAGTGGCGGATCTACCTTAGAGCTGCAGGGTGCACAGGACACAGGGAAAAATATTTTTTCTTTGTAAATTAGCAATTCTCACCATATATGCATCTCAAAATATGTTTTAAATGTGTTGTGGGCTTGTGGCACCATGTGTGCATCCTGCCACCAATTGTTCCAGCTCCGCCACTGCCGCCACGTCCATAAGGTTCTCCGCGTAGGGTCCCGCTTCCGAGTGCTTCATCGTGCAGTCCCCTTGCGCTCATTCGCGTAGTGGTGCGCGTTTTTGGCCATCGCCGTGTTCCACCTGCACATGCAAGTAATGAGTATAGTACCCCAGTTATTTTATTTGGCGCCGTCCATGGAGACATTCTAGGTATATGTCTTACATGAGAGGGGGCGTGCTCCTTGCATTGGCGTGGAACAAGTGTTGTGCTCCTTTAAGAAGCTTTCGATGATGGCCTTGGAGCTCAGCCCGTCCCCGACTCATTGGCGTCCACCTGCTTGTTGTCGCTGCCGCCTCCGCCGCTGTATGAGCTTTTCTCATTTTAACTTAGGTCTTTCATTTTATATTTTTGTGTAATATCTCTTTTTTGTCATATAGAAGTCTTGTATTATTCCCAATATAAAAAATTTATGAGCTTAATGAAGATTATTGTTTTATCCTTTTTATCATCCCATTTCTTATATACTGTCTCATTGTTATGAATTAGTCATAATAATCTATATGTTGGAAATGAATTGCCATTTATTTAAATTGATTTATATGTGATGATGTCATCATGAACTTAATTCATGTTTTCGTTTGTTGACTTAAATTCAAATGGTGCATTTTATTTTTTTAATAAGCAAAGGGTTCATGTCAAAATCTATGGCACTAGATCGATGATTTAAGGTCTAACTCAATTACGTATGAATTAAAATACACATACATAAACTATACCATTTTGTTAATCCAAACTATGGGAGCTAACATGTCATTGTCATATGTTCTACCTTAATTTACTTGTTCACCTGAGTTATTATGTATGTTTTTCATCGTCTATGGCGCAGAGGATTACTCGTCATGTCTGGTAGATGTTTAACTTGAAGGGGACACATGCTCTTGATGGAGAACATGATATGAGGTTCCATAATGATGGGGACGACATTCAAGCTCATTCTTTTGACTATCTTACCACCACCGTCCACTTGATTGATGGAGCTGGTCCACCGGTTATAATTTGTAGATGAGGTGAAATAAAATGAATATAATTTGTACTCAACTTTTACACTTAGTAGGAATTTATTGGGAACAAGCTATAGTGTTAATGACTACAATTTGATGTATCGTTTGGCATAGTTAACAACTTAATAACTTATTTGATTATAAGTTGTAGTGTTTTTTGTTTTATAGTTGTAATGTATATCATTGGAAACGTGTTTGCAATGTGCTAAGTTTAGATTGTATTTTGTGACATAATTTTATTCATTCATTAGTTTTTTACCACTTCATAAAACTATATAGTGTAGATGTTGTATTTATGTTAGGATATCTGAAACATATTGTGTAACACACCGTTATTTATGTTATGGAGTAATGCAAATTTCATGATTGGGTGAACACACTTATAGAAACTTCTAGATTATAAACTGACTAGTTAGATGCGATAGTTTTTCAGGTTTTTAATCAACTTTTCTTGCAAGTTATCCCGGTCTGAATAACAATTTAAAAATATGTGTGAACTTGACAACAAAGAAAAAGAAAGACTCTGGATTTCATGAACATAATTAAGTTAGAGCTGCTGCCAGCAGTGGTGAGACAGGGAGTGAGCGATCAGCTGAAATGCAGGAAGTTCGTCGTCTAGGGTTTGGGACAGGAGTTGCTCGATTTGTCTCAGGCTCTTTTTTTTACGGGGAAAAAAGAATTACATTAACCCAGGTGCAAAGCTAAATCGCTGGCCACCAAAACAGAGACAAAGTTTGGAGCATCCCCCTCCCAAACATTGATCGAGCTCCCAAACAGAGACAAAGCTGCAAGAATTTCTCCTTGAGAGTCCACAGTTAATGTCGAGAGTACTGCAATTGTCACAAATTATACACAAAGTATGTCCGAAGCGTCGACCTTTTTCATCGTCGTTGAAGTAGATTAATTAACCATGTGTTGGTATGGATTTCAGAGAGGGATGATCAGTTAATTAGTACGGCTTCTCGCCGTCGTAGTTCCCTGGCGGGTAGTAGCTGCAGACCATGAGCGTGTTGCCGTCGGTGCAGGTGACGCGGCCGCAGCCGACGCCGGTGGTGTCCTTCCAGACGACGGCGGTGTAGTGGCCACACATCTTGCCGGCGTCGCAGCTGTTGGGCCCGTAGTGGTAGTTCTTCTTCTCGTTGCTCCACTCGTCGACGGTGTGGCGCCACGTCCACGCCTTGCCCTCCCCGAACATGAGGTTCTCGCCGTAGGGTCCCCCCTGCGAGTGCTTCAGCGCGCAGTCCCCCTTGCGCTCGTTCGCGTAGTGCTGCGCGTACTTGGCCACCGTCTCGTTCCACCTGCACATTCGATGGTACTTATGAGCTCGACCACTGGAGTTATTCTGTTTGTTGTCTCCATGCATGCCGGCGACGGCGAGGTTAGATGTCTTACGTAAGAGGGGGAACATGCTCCTTGGCGCGGAACACGTTGTGCTCCTTGATGATGTTGGCAATGGCCTTGGGGCTCAGCCCGTCCACGGGCTCTCCATCGTCGTCCACCTGCTTGCTGGCACCGCCGCCGCCACCGCTGTACGAGAAGCTGGCCGAAGAAGACGGTGTTGCGGGTGTCTCAGGTTTGTTGTCCACCTGCTTGCTGGCACCGCCGCCGCCACCACCGCTGTACGAGAAGCTGGCTGAAGAAGACGGTGTCGCCGGCGGCTCAGGTTTGTCGTCCACCTGCTTGCTGGCACCGCCGCTGCCACCACTGCTGTACGAGAAGCTGGCTGAAGAAGATGGTCTCGTGGGTGGCTCAGGTTTGGTCGGCGTCTCGCCGGTGCGGTAGAAATCCCCCTGCCCTGGCGCCGTGGGCGTGACCGGCTCCGGCTCGGTCGTTGTAGCCGGTGCTGGCTCAGGCTCAGTCGTTGTCTCTGGCGTCGGCTCCGGCTCTGTTGTCGTCTCTGGCGCCGGCTCATCCTCGGTCGTCGTCTCTGGCGCTGGCTCAGGCTCCGTCGTCGTCTCTGCCGCTAGTTCCACCTCCGGCTCGGTCGTTGTGGTTGTTGTGGTTGTTGGCTCCTCCGGGAAGTAACTCGAGGCGCTGCGGAGTTCCCCGGCGAGTGCAGCGTCGGCCTGCTGCGTCGTCTTCTCTTCCCTCTGCGGGGCATACACGGCGAAGCCCGGCCTCTTCAACAGGTGATGGGCACCGGCATCACCTCCGGCTGCGGGAGGAACTGCTTGTTCTGGTTCGTGGCCAGAGGCTCCTCAACCTGCTTGCTGGCCGCCGCCGGGACATATTCCTCTAGGCCATGGGCGGGGCCGGCGAAGAGCAGGCACACCACGGCCACGCCGGCGATCACCGCCGGCACTAGCTTATGGGCGTGCATGGTTGCTCAACTTAGCTGGGGGATTAATTTGCACTTTTTACTACTTGATGCGTGGTTATGTAAACGCAGAGTAAGGGTATGCTAATTCCGGGCGTGGATTAGTAACCACTGCTATTTTTGTACTACTATTTTCCTTTTGGCAAACGACCAACCGTACTACAACCAACAATGGACGTCCTACCAGCTGTAAAACCAAAACAGCTTCTACAAAATTAAGGAAAAGAAGAATAGACATATGCACTGATAGCAGCACAAACGCATTCTTTTCCATTGCAAGAAAGAGTAAAAAGAAATTACGGTATTAGTACTAGTAATTTGAATGCCCTCTGAAAATCAGGAGGGCATAGATTTATCCAATGGACAACATAAAGATGATCTAGTTTATTCTCATGGCTAGTGATATTACTGAATGTACATATATTGTCCCAATGTTAAGTGTCAAGAAGCTGCCAAGAGCTTACCAGGAATGAAACCTAAATTGTTGCATTGCATGTTTTTTACAGGTATAATGATGCTTCACTTAATTATAGTCCTATGATCCTATCTAAAGCACATTTTCTTTTTTGACGGAAAGAGCAGGCTTTAAAGCACATTTTCTCTAGATACTTGTATGACATATGTTGATGTACATTTACACGAGTTGACAGGTGGAGACGTTAGTGGTCAGTTAGCTATCCGATGCAGTATCACAATAAACCTTTCTTCTGTAATCTAATGAGGGAAGTTATGGACCTCAGGTTTCCTTGCCGTTGGACTCGCCCGAGGTATGCCTTTCTTCTTCACCATTCCTATCGATCTGAATTTTCTCCAGTTCTATATCTTCGGTGTCAGTGAACTGGCAATACGCTGTATGTAATCGGTGGTGAATGTTCTCCATCCTTCCCGACCGCTCGTCCTCCCTGTCCATGTCGATAAGATCCTGCATGGATGGTTGGAGCACAGCACTAAGCGAAACAGGCCTAGCTAGGTTCATCTTCTAGGTTATTTACTGTGGGTAGTAAGACAAACCTGCGCTGGAAAAGTTTTGAACAGCGGGAGGAGCCGCTTTCTGCAGTACTGATTGAATAAAAGGGTAAGGATGACAAGAGGTATGGTGAATCCTGCAGCTACTGGTGATTTCTTGAGGCCGAATACGCCGAGGCAGATGATCTGGGTGAGCACCAGAGAGAAGATCACCGTGTTGTGTGCGATTGGCCAGTACAAACCACCTGTATCGTATCTCGTGCGGTATACATTCAGCAGCTGAAAAGCATATAAAGATTCGTTAGCATGTGGAATGGTAGGGTTCAAGCCTAGCAAATAAATGCGAGATGGTATTTTCATCATGCATTTGTTCAAAAGAACTGTACTAGTATATTTTTCCTAATTTATATGCGTGCATTGCAGTGTAAGCTACTACACGGTGTTCACCAATGATTGCAACATATTTGTTCCAAAGCGGTAATAAACAGATAATAACTGCTTTGTTTTTTGCTTCATAGACTATAGCACCACCTCTTGTTTCTCACCTGATTGCGGTATACAACATAACCAAGGAAGAAGTACACTAGCAGGAAAGGTAAGATCAAAGGTGCCAGCACGGAGCATGTGAAGCCCAATAGTCCAAACAACAAAACTTTTGGTACTTCTGTGTGATACGGAAATGAGGGCACAAACTCTGTATCTTCTTTCATTCTCAGGATGTATTTCCTTATAAAGTTCCATATCAGACCAAAGAGTTGCATAAGTTCAGACGACAAACTGGCCCACCCTGATGTCAGAACATAGGTGATGAAGAAGGTAGCCTGAAATGAAAACAGAATTGCGGAATAATAGTTGTGCGTCAGAAGCAACTCTTAGAAAGAGCATGCAACAAGCATCTCTCTGGTGAATTTAAATACTGATCTTTCCAAAAGCAAAGTGGTTTTTCTGCAGCATGAAGACATGATATATAATATAGACTTGATTTACCTGCCCAGGTATAACCCTAGCGAGCTGGACAGGGATGTCCTTCGGGCTTGAAAAAAAATTCAATTGTTTTATGACCGTGCCAGATACTAGATTGACAAAGAATACATTCCAAATCAATGTATAGCACTTTACAGCAAGCACTCCTCTTCCTAACACTGTGAGATGTATGCCCCTCCAATGTAGAAAATAACATCATTATTGGCGGAACGGTGTACAGAAATATTTGCAGGATTACACTGGGAAGGTACCCTGTTACTAGCTGGATCATGTATTGCCTGCACATGAAAGAGGAGTCAACAGAAGCCGCGTGTGAATGAACAAAAGGCCACGTGCCTATGCTGAATGGTGCAAACTATAATGTGTATGCCCCTCAAGAATCTCAAAGCACAAGATACACCAAACTATAATGTGTTAATTAATCAGTCTAAATAGCAAGGATTTTGCATGTTGTATCAAATTTTAAATCTAAAAGATTCTACAAGTCAGTGAACATGAAGATGAACTTTAATACCACATGTCAGTTCCAGTATAACGTTGGTACTTACTTTGTGAATAACCCATTAAGGAAAGAAAGCTTCTTCTGCAACTGCTCTAGCTGAGTTAGACCTTGTATAAATGCCACCGGTCCGAGAAATAAGAGCATAAAAACAATTGATCCTAGAAGCGTAGCTATTCGTCAAATCCAAAGCTGCTTGTAGGGAAGCCAAATGTTTGACCAATACACATCGTTTGGTTCTGGAGCTAGATCAGTAACCCACTTCGTAGGGTTACATGTCTGAAGTACTTCTGATGCAACAAGTGCTGCATACCGAGTTTTGAAGAAGACAAAAGCAGCTGCACATTCCTGTGTATATTTCGGCGATTACAATTACTGATTTACACAGACTTATTGAGGACTTTAGTAAAAAGAACTAGTATTTGCAAAATTACGAAGCAAACCTCGTTATCAGAGTTGAAGATAGAATCATTCAGGTCAGCTTTCCCTCTGCTTTCTACAACTTCTTCAGTGGGCAACAACTGGAACGGATTCGAAGTGGCTCCACAAAGACAACATCGGTATGTAATTGCTTTGTAGCTCTGATCAACCGCAGTGTCCGTGAAATGTTTCAACTTTTTACATGCCTTCTTCGCACCAGTCTACAGCATATGAAACAGTTTTACTCCAAAGCAGAATGCGACATACTAATAAGCAGTTAAAGGTACAAATCCAAATCAAACGGTTTGAGATGAATTCACCAATTCATGGAGAGAACAAAATATATGATGTGGAAAGTAAGGTGCAATATCACAAATGCTTTTGCAGGTAAAAAGTATAAATCGAACTCAAATGCTTTGAGATCATTTCACTAATAGATCACAACGAAGATATCATATGGAAAGAAATGTGTAGTGCCATAAATAGTTGTCCGTTCTACGCCATAGTGATTACTAACCAGAATAAAGTAGGCCTAAGAGGATAAGACTAACAACATTAAATCATAAAACAGTGTCATAGCAATTATGTTGCACCAACCCTCATCCCCAACACCCAAACAAATATAAACGTTGCATGAGAATTTCTTACCATTATCATCTGAACTTTCCTAGCTTTGTAAACAACTTGATGGAATAGGTAACTCGATGCATGATACTTGGTGAAGAAATCATCAACATCACTACTGAACGATTCTTTCGTTTTCTTTGGTATTCCACGAACAAGCCCAGTAAATTGGCCTGGGTTGGGTATTGCACGTTTAAGGTGAAGAAGCATCAGCCTAGCTATGTGCCTGTACTCCTATTAGATTGAGTAGAGAAACAACATGAGATGTTTTCCGCAATATGAGGATACAGAATACTCCAAACTCTCCGTGAGCAAAGAACTTACAAGATATAGCAGAATGCAAGCTACTCCAGATATTACGTAGAGGACTAAACAATGAACCCAAAGCCTGCAATGCAACCAGCATATACAATAAATACATAGTATGCATATTTCTACCATACATGTTATTTTGTCATGCTTTGAAGAGTGGGGACATACACGAAAATAATCAAGTCCAGTTAGAGGTAACAGAAGAGATAACTTATAAATACCAATAATCAATCGTGGCAAACCACAAACCGATATCCAATTTCAGCCATTGATACAACCACGTTATGACAGACTTAAAATAAATTTCTCAGCTCACCATCTTGATTGTACTTCCACATTCCCAATTGTTCTGAAGGAATCCGAAGATGATGTATATTTTTTCCAAAATAATGCAGTGGAAGAATTCCAAAACCACATAGAAGGGCAGCTAGAGAAAAGATGTGTATGCTGCAGAATACAGATGCATCAGTATGCGAAATTGGAGTCTTAGGTTAAACCGATAGAAAAGGAGTATATATATAACAAAAGACAACAAATAAGAGAGATCTATCAGACGTGGATGCCTTCTAACCAACACAACAATGAACAAGATTAGGTGTACCTGAATACTATCATTCTATTGAAAGCAACAGCATCCAACCCAGCAGCTGCCAAGAGGTCTTCCTCAGTACACTGCAGGGCTTTCACGATCCAGCCAGCGGACGGAACAAACCTCTCCAAGATAAAGGCCTCTTGGAGCCGACTACGCTCATCGGCAATCCTCCGGCCGAAATAGACCCTGACATTAGCTGGCTGCTTCCTCAGAACAGAGTAGAGCGACAGAAAGAGCACACAGAGTCCAATGTTGATGCCTGCGGAGGTGAGAAGTGCGCTGATCTTCATGGATTCCTACCGTCCTAGCCACGGAGAATGCACCATATATGTCACCTTGATACACAGAGAAACATGATCGTTGATGCCCTCAGCACCTACAGGCAGGTAGAGGTAGAGGAATTCAGATATTGAAACTGCACAATGCATGGCGTCACTGCTAGTTAGTTCCCAGTGTCAGTAGAACAGTCCCAGCATGAGCTTATTTGCATTCTAGATGTGCTTCACAAGTTTCTCCATCTACACCAGATTCCAAATGAAGACATTTACTTTGTTTGAAAACTCAAAAGGAAAAAGGAAGAGTATACATTAGACTATATTTGGCTGGCATGGCGGTGGTATATTCGGTAGCACGTGCACTAATTCTATTGTTGGATGCATCAGTCAGTTTGAAACTCTTTTCTTGAGGTGTAACCACAAATGTTCAGCAATGCACACGCAAACAAGCGCCGATTCGATCTTAGCAGTGGTGCATGTGACATCTTAGCATCCCTCCAGTTGTCTGAAAGCTGCATAGGTGGAGTCGAATCTTTATGAACTGCGACCGTGACGAAAATATTAAGATTGGATACTTGAAGATTGTATGCGACTGTAAATAAAGCGGTGTACCATTTGGTGGGTTTAGTGATAAACGTAACTACAGAGTGGGGGTATGTACACTCGAAGCTCTTGTTTCCTGGCAAAGACTGTTTATACACACTATACAGACATTGTACTAGCAGTACGTTTCCAGATAGGATGGGAGTGGCCGTCAGGTTCAGTCGGCAGCGACAGGTTGACGGGATGGATGGAAGAGTTTGCGTGGCCGCAGCAGCAACGCTATGATATGCTTGTACGAAATCATCAAAGCAGAATGGTACTACGATCCATGGACGAACAGAGTGCGACGCGATGAACCCATTTCCTGTAACTGAAATCGGCGGGCGAGCTGCAACCAATCTGCCGAACCGAACTATGTGTATGTACAGCCGAATAAGAGGAGGAGGAGGCGGAGGCGAAATCCATTACCTCGAGCCTCGAAGGGAGCCCGCTGGGCGCCGGCGAAACCAAGCAGAAGAGCAGCCGCCGCCGCCGCCGGATGTCGCGGCGCTCCTTCGGCGAGCAGCAAAATCAGCAGAATGAGAAGGAGAAAAAGCCGCCGTACGTCGGAAGCATGGGCGGAGGGAAGGGCACCAGACCTGCAGGAGCGCGGCGGCGACGGCGAAGGGCTTGAAGGGAGACGGCTGCGGCGGCGGAGCGAGGACGTGGTGGCGGCGGGTCGCCACGTAGGCCTGGCGTGCGCTGAGCCGTCGGATCGGATGGGGGCGCCGATCAACGACCGCGATCGTGTTTGTTTCGACCACACGCGTACCGGATTTTTCCCAACAGTGAAATAATACAAGAGGATGAAAAACTCACTACTAGTTGCTTTCAAGTCAGCCCAACTCACTACTTAAAATCAAAAAGAAAAAAACTCACTACTAGTTTTCTTTAGCGCAACAACAAGGAGCTCAGAAGGTTACATCACCATCATTATGTAACCATAGGTCGGTACGGTGCTCCGCTCTCGAAAAATAAGCTAGACGATCTGCAACCCTATTATTCACTCTATTTATAACACATATATCAAGCTCCCTCTCCCCCATTAAAAGTTCCTTCATCTCATTCACCAGATGGCCTATATGCGATCTGTTTAACCCTTTCTCCTTTGCTGCTTTGGCTAGATTTGAGCAGTCTATTTAGAACATGACATTCTTAGCCGTACATTCTAAAGCAACAGTGATGCCATCTCTGAGGGCTAGTGCCTCAGCCTCCAAGGGATCAGCACAATGAGCGTAATGCTTGCAAGATGCCATTGTGAAGTCTGCATTAGCATCCCTAATAATTACTCATGTGTCGGCTTCATTGTGAGTCGACTCATATGAACTATCGATGAAAACAGCGATCCAATCACCTGAAGGTTTTGCCCAGCTCGGCCTCGCCGGGTTTAGCCTTCAACCATAATCGCTGATTTCCCCTTGATCACATCTCTGCCATCACATGATTTGATCTGCAGTAGAGTAGAAACAACCGAGATGCCTCAAGCGGTGCTTCTTTCTTCCTGTGTATAACCTCATTACGGTTATGCCAAATCCGCCATACGATCATAAGATCACACATTCTTCCCTCCTCAGACACCGTTACCAAAAAGTCAAAAAGCCACTCTGGGCCGGTGTGTACTATGTATTCCTTCACCGGGATTGGCCATATTTCATGCGTGCCATCCCACAAGGCCGCTGCCCGTGGGCAGGCAATAACGGCGTGATAACCATCCTCATCTTCACAACTACATCTCTGGCACCGGCTTTGAGCCTCCATATGTCTATTCTTCTTTGTTTCTGCAGACCCCCAACTAGTAGTTTCAAAACTAAAAAAAAATTAGTAGTTTCCATGCACAGATCTTCATTTTCTGCGGCACTCCAATTTTCCAAAACATTTTCCACATCGGTCTGGCTCCATAAGGCCTCGAACTAGAAGAAATACCCCCTGCGTGTTAAAAGAAGCATCAACACACAGGTGGTATGTACTCCACACTGTGAATACCCGGATTTTTCCAAACCCCACGCCAGGAAATCTTCTGATTGCCTCGGAGATACGCGAATCTTCAGAATTTCCTCAACATCCGCAGGTAGGAACTCCCGTAGTCGTTCTTCATTCCAGCTTCCATCTGGCAAGAGAAACTGTGCAACCTTTGTAAAACAACAATTACCTTTCACCGATAATGGGACTCTCGAATGGCCCAACCGTGGGATCCATGGGTCTCGCCACACGTTCACTTTGTGTCCATTGCCAATCCTCCATATGACTCCTTTTTTCAGCAACTCTAGGCCGTACTCACCCCTTTCCATGCCGGTGAAGCATTTGTAGCGAAAACCGTATCAAGTAAGTTTCCCCTTCGGAAATACTTGGCTTTGAGAAGTCTAGCACATAGACTATTTGGTCTCTGTAGTACTCTCCATGCTTGTTTTGCCAGCAGGGCTTGATTGAACATTCTCATATCCCGGAAGTCTAAACCCCCACGGTTCTTTGGGCGTATCATTTTTTCCCATGCAACCCAGTTAGTTTTGTGCCTCCCATCTTCTACTCCCCACCAACAGCTTCTAATCAGCCGTGTGAGCTCATCACACACAGACATCGGAAGTTTGAAAACTCCCATTAAGAATGTCGGAATTGATTGTGCCACTGATTTTATCAACTTTGCCGCTACCGACATCATCTTATCCCCCCCCCCCCCCCCCCCCCCAAATCGATCATTCTCTTCATTAGAAGTCACAAAATTGTAGAAGTAGATGGTTTTGCTTCTAACTTTTGGTTTATATCGTCATGTAACATTATCTAGTCACAGAAATATTGTAACATTTTGGACAAATAAATGTAGGCGAAGTCAATAACGATGTGTGTATGCAACAAATCCGCTCGGACTATCCACGTGGCACTCTGAAAACAAAGCTATAGCCCTAAGTTTAATCTCAATCCATGTACATCTAACTACATGCAAAACTCAAACCTAAACATGCAGCTATATATTAAATTTTGTGCGGAAGTTGTCACGAGCTTTTTCTTTCAAAACGATATACTGAAAATAAAATGGTCTAACTCCTACACCAGCGATGTTTTGCTAGCCTTCTTATTACTCAACAAAAGATACCATGGTACATACTGCATTTGTAAGCACCCCACTTGACTTGTCTTTACAAGAGAAGAAGTTCGGGTGATGGATTTCGGAATCGTCGCACAAAGATCATCATTGGCAATTTGATTAGCATTTGACTGCACCGGATGCTCCCATGGCGATCCCTGATGGCGGCTTCCCCAATCTAACTGTCTCCGTCGTTGAGTCTATAGGGGCCTTCTGAATCAGGATATACGAAGCGATATCGAGACAAACTACAGCAAGAAACAAGATTGTGGCCACCATGAAAATCCAGACGCCTAGCGCAGTACAGTTTCCATTCGCCACCATATTCCTCTTACAGTCGCTGAATCCCAGCATTAAGCCCACCAGAAAAAGTAACACCACTTTGATTGTAAGGACCCTGGAAGATTGCATGGCGAGACCAGATTAATTGTCTTCTTAAAAAGGAGACCACAGTTATAATTTCAGTTTTTATGTAGAAAATGTTGATTTTGTGTGTGTGAGGACATGTTATGAAAACGGTCGGTATGAATGCATTTTTGTAAAGGAAGATGTATATATTGTGAAGTTCAAGTACAGTATAATACTATCTAACTTCAAGTTTATGGATGTACCATGAGGCGATGAACAAGAGGATGGCCAGGATGCGCCTGGTCTGGCTGGGAACTTTCCGCCGCCACGCCCCGCAGCAGCCGACGGCCGTGCTGGCGAGGATCTGCGTCGTTAGCGCCAACACCGCCGCAATAACGCCAAGGGGCATCGTCGGCGATGACATGTTCGGGGATGGATTTGTTCTCTGCATGAATGAATAAGCAACAGTTTAAAGAGCCAACAAAATATTATTAGCATTGGTTACCACATTTAATTAAGAACGACCTACAAGAATCTCTAGACAGAGAACAGAATTGTTGGAACCAAGAAAATAATTACTCCCTCTCATGCATGCACCAGAACATGCATCAGAATCAAGTAGAAAACTAAATGCATTAGAAGAGTCGGAGAAAAGAGGGGGCTACATTGGGAGAGTAAGCTAGTAATATCTGAAATTCTGAATCAAAAGCAATTAAGCAGAGAAGTCTTAGATTTCCGGACTGTCTGAGAAGTGAAAACAAGGGGGGATTGATAAACCTTAACGAAAGAGTAGCATGCATACCAATCCCATTAAAACCGTGGCGATGGCTCCAGACATGACCGTGATCACGGCTAGGATGGCCGCTGCCACAACCACACCTTTCTTCTCCATCGATGACGGTCTCACTGCTTACTGGCTAGTTCCTTATAGTTAAGGCAAGTGCCAGCTAGCTGATCAGAGAGACGGTTAGAACACTCGGATAGGCAGGCTTAGCTAGTGCACTACACATACATATACATAGAGAGAACGAGAGAAATAGGATTTGAACAAGAGCGTGAATGCAACCCGGCCATTATTTAGATTCTCGAATTAATACGGCTAGTTCGACGGCGGTCTAACTGAAGATTGTCATGTAAGCGCATTGCTGCATCCCGTTACAAGCTAGGAGTATAATGCTGGCACATATACGATTGACTTGACTTGTCTACCGTACACATAGTATCATGAAGTCGCGTGCATGAGGACAGCATGCCGACCATACTCGTCGGTATCTTCTTTGGGACGACAGAATCGCTTTGGGTTCTCAGCTGGGTCCAAGAAAATGACAGTGTTCAGCCAATTTTAGGGTGTCCTTACTCATGAAGATATATAACGGCTTGTTGAGTAAATCTGTGATCGTTAGATGTCAGTTTCACAGGACAGAAAGACATACGTTTGAGTTTCTAAGTTTGTTTTCAGTACTTCATAAGAGATTGCTACTATGTGTAATTTAATTATTATTATTGGCTGCTGGAACGTCGTGTGGATGCAGCGCAATTATTAATTAAAATATGAATAAAACTTCTGGAAATTTAGGTTGAAGCAAGATCATATTCTAATTGGACACAGCCACACCATCTTAAAAGAAAAAGGTTCAAACTGTCTTAGCACTTGGATAGAGTAGACACGCATCTCTGGTTGCTAACTTTCTTTGCCTTCATTCTTTTCTATTCTCCCATTCATTTTTCTTTGCATGTACACATTTGTATATAATAAAGCTTCATATACACCGGTAAAATGTTCTTGTGTTTTCCTGCATGTAAAAAAATGATAGTATTGTTGGTGGTAAATCAGGTACAGATAATGCAAATGACAGCTCAAGAGCTGCCACCAGATGCAAAAGTGGTCGCACATGGCTCTTGACTAGAAGGAAAACACGCGCGTTGCCGCGTCTATCCTATGGACAATGATAGATGGATAAACATAAATTTAGCGAGACATAATTAAAATTTAGTATCAATGATAGATAGATAGATAGATAAAATAGTATCACCGGCTCACTATTTTATAACACGATTACTCATACATCCTCACATAAATAGTGACGAATACATAAAGGACACATTTATTTTGTTGTAGTAAGATTAGGAGTACACCACCAAACATAAAGACGAAGGGAGAGAAATGGTGTCGCGTGGCACAGGCCGCGCGACGCCATGGTGCATGCCGGCGATAGAGATAAGAGAGAGCGCGTTGTGGGGTAGCACCAGTAGCTTTAGACTCACCGCATCTCCTTGTAAAAAATCGAAGCGACATTTTTAGGTTTCAAGTTTTTGAAACAAAACATACAACTATGTGTACGTATTGCACACACTCTAGAAGATTTTTTTTGTATTTTAGTCTACCCAAAAAGAGTTTTTTTTAGGGAAAATAGAGTACACCACCAAACATAAAGACGTTTTCGGTAAAATACGTGACGCTATGGTTGACACCGGCGGCAGAGATAAGTGAGAGAGCGTTGTCGGGTAGCATCAGTAGCTCTGGACTCACCCCATCTCCTTGTAAAAAATCGAAACGACATGTTTAGGTTTCAAGTTTTTGAAACAAAACATACACCTATGTTTACGTATTGCACACACTCTAGAAGTTTCTTTTTGTATTTTAGTCTACCAAAAAGAGTATTTTTTAGGGAAAATAGAGCTATTTTTCCTTTTTTTACAGCCACAATTTTGTTTTTTTATAGATGTGCATCATTTTTATTTCACCAAAAATTTAGCCAATAAGTATAAACATATGTATATATCCAATATATTTTTTCAAACTGAATATAGATCTATTAACTATAATTAAATAATGTGAGCTATGTGGGGACTACCATGATGTTGACATGCGGGAGAAGGAGAGGGCTCCAATCCTAGGGAGCTTAGTATTTAGAAAGATAGACAGATTAATTCCTCAAACATAAGTAAAAATGTGATGTGGCATTGCAATTAAGGATGAGAGAGAAGATTCTGGTATATTATGATACAGTATCACAGTGCATCAAACGAGAAAGGTTCATAAGAAATAGATCCTATCCACATTTTCACTCTACAAACGAATAGATGAATTGATAATATGATGCTAATGTATGACATTTACAATGTGGGTGCATTAACTACAGTAGTATCATGCATTATGATACTATATGCATTGTGGGTGGCCTTGATTCCTGTTTCTCAAAACCTGGAACCCAAACCAAACTTGCACCCTAGCAATCATGATGATGCTTCACTTGGATTACAATCTTCAAAATTTCCTAATGCATGTTGTACTATACTTGTATGACCTATATTGATGTACATTTACACGAGCGGCCAGATGAATGGGTTACTGGTTAGTTAATCGACCGCCAATGCCCTTCCGACATACATGCCTCTTTCACAGTCTAGAGGAAAGCGAGGGATATCACAGATTTCTGCAGACGGCTAACAGGGAGTCCTTTCAGCGTTGGGTGAGACAGATCCATTCCCGGCTCTTGTTCCTCGCAGATTTCTTCTCCATTGGGCTCGCCCGAGCTGCGACCTTTGTCTTGGTCCTCATCATTCCGCACCGTCAGGATTCCCTCCAGCTTTATATATTCAGTGTCAGTGAACCGTCGATACGCGGAACGGAGTCCATGGTGAATATGTTCCATTCTTCCTGACCTTTCGTCTTCCATGTCCATGTCAATTAAATCCTGCGCTGTCAGAACACAGCCGATCAGTCACCAATCACCATAACAATAAATTCTGCTCCTGGGTTATATCCTAGTATTATGGAAATAATACGAACCTGAGCCGGAAAAGTTTTGAATACGGGAAGAAAGTGGGTTTTACAATACTGATTGAACACAAGAATAAAGAAGATGAGGGGTATGGTGAAGCCTGCAGCTACTGGTGATTTTTTTAGGCCAAATACACCGAAGCAGATGACCTGGGTGAGCACGAGAGAGAATATCACCGTGTTGTGTGCAATTGGCCAATACAAACCGCCAGTGTCATATCTCATACGGTAAACATTGAGCAGCTGAAAACATATACCAAACGGCAGATCATATTAGCATACAGAACTAATATAACAAAAATGGCTGCGCAAAAAACAAAATATATATATAACAAAAATGGAGCATGTACGTAAATTTTCCTGTATCATATTTGCGCAGAGCACTGTAAGCTACTAAAAACTGTTCACAAATAATGGCAACGAAGTTCCAAGAAAATAGAAATAGCATAACTGTTATGGACTTAATAGCACTGCTTAATAGTATCGTAGAAGCCATCTCTAGTTTCTCACCTGATTGCGGTATACGACATAACCCAGGAAGAAGTACACTAGCAGAAAAGGTAAGATCAAGGGTGCTAATACAGAGCATGAGAAGCCCAATAGAATAAACAACATCACTTTTGGTATTTCTGTGTGATACGGAAATGTGGGGATGACCATTGTATCTTCATTCATTCTAAGAATATACTTCCTTATGAAGTACCAGATCATACCAAAGAGTTGCATAAGTTCAGCAGATAAACTGGCCCATCCTGACGTCAGAACATAGGTGATGAAGAACGTAGTCTGAAATCACAGATTTACAGAATTAATGTATTAGTGTAAGAAAATTATCTTTCCGCGGCATGAAAGACAAGATATAACTAACCTGTCCAGGTATAATACTAGCGAGCCGGACAGCAATGTCCTTCGTGGTTGAAGAAGAATTCAGTTGGTTTATGATAGTGCCAAATGCTAAACTAACGAAGAATACATTCCAAATATAGAAGTACAGCACTTTACGGCAAGCACTCTTCTTCCTTTCACTGTGAGATGTTGGCCCCTCTAATGTAGAAAAGAGAATCATTATTGGTGGAACGGAGTACAGGAATAGTAGCAGTATGACACTCGGAAGGTATCCAGTTACTAGTTGGCTCATGTATGGCCTGCACGTCAAAGAGAGAGAGGGGTCAATAGAAGACAACTAGAAATAAAAAAAGAGCCATATGTCTATGCTGACTAGTGCCTCAACGATTTTCCATATGTCCCAAATCACAAGATACATCAGGCTAGAATGTGTTGATCAGTCTAAATATCAATGATTGTGCATGTTATTTTAAGTTTTAGCTCTAAATGAAATCTGATGCATAGTAGAGTATACAAGTCAACATGGGTACTTACTTCTTCAATATCCCACTAAGAAAAGGAAGCTTCTGGTGCAACTGATCAAGCTGAGAAAGACCTTGTACTAATGACACTGGTAGCAGAAATAAGAACATAAAAACAAGAGAACCTATAAGCATAGCTATCCGTCGCATCCAGAGCTGCTTATAAGGAAGCCAAATGTTCGACCAATACACATCATTTGGTTCTGGAGCTAGATCAGTAACCCAGTTCATAGGGTTCGATGACTGAAGCAGATCGGATGCAACCAGAGCTCCATACCGAGTTTTGAAAAATACGACAGCAGCTTCACATTCCTGTGCATATATAGTTCCAGAACTCAAGTTGCTAATTTTGTACTTGTTGATCAACTTTGTAATAAAATAATCAATGTCTGCAAAATTGCGAAGCGAACCTCGTTATATTTGTTCTGTTCAACTTCGTCGGTCTGGAAAGAATTCGAAGAGGCGCCGTGAAGACAACACCAGCTATGATCTAGAGTTATGTCTGTGGAATGGTCCAACTTTCCAATTGCCTTCTTCGCACCAGTCTGCAGCACATTAAACAGTTTTACTCCAAAAGCAGAAAGCAAAATACTAACATGCAGATCAAAGGTATAAATTCTAATCAAACGATCTGAGATTAAAAAAAATCTAGAATACACCCTGGAAGGTGTATCACATATTGTAGAAGAATTGCCAAGAGGCAAAGTTACAACACCGTTTGCATGGCTTTTCTTGCTGCCACAGGGATAACAGCTCCTCAAAGAAACAGGACTACTCATCTACTAGCAACCATTCCGGTGTTGGCAAAGGAAAACCAAACATCTCACCCGGATCAGTGCTGCCAGCCTCTAAGCTTCAGACTCTGGCCTAATCTCTTGGATCACCACCTGCGGGGAGGGCGCTGACTCATTGAAGACCAGTAGACCAGAATATTAACATAATCGCTGTCCAGAGATCCCTCTCGTCCTTCCGTGGCGCCGTCCGCTCCGACCACCAGCTCAGAAGTGGAGTATCAGCATCCGGCATCCACCCTGGCCTACCTCGATGGGCCAGTGTTCTAGCCCACACCTCTCGCCGCGAGACAACACAACTCATAAAAATACTACCGTAGCAATTATTTTGCATTCTCTCTCATCCCCCACCCTCCAAACAAATAGAAATGTTGTATAAGAATTGCTTACCATTATCTTCTGTACTTTACCAGCCTTGAGAATAACTTGATGGAATAGGTAACTTGATGCATGATACTTGGTGAAGAAATCATCGATATCACTACTGCATGATTCTTTTGTTGTCTTTGGTATTCCGCGAACAAGCACAGTAAATTGGCCCGGATTGGGTGTTGCACGTTTAAGGTGAAGGAGCCTCAGCCTAGCAATGTGCCTATACTCCTGAAAGATTGGGTAGAGAAACAACATTACATATGTTCATCAATAAGAAGGTACAGAATAGTCCTTACTTTTTATGAGGAAAAAACTTACAAGGTATAGGAGAATGCAAGCTACTCCAGAGATTATGTAGAGGACTACACAATGAACCCAAAGCCTGCAATGCAACCAGCAAATAAAACGAATACCAAGTATATATATATTGCGCTGCCATGCATGTTTTTTGCTAGTGTTTGTCTATCTGAAGAGTGCAGTCATACATGAAACTAATTGACGCAAGTGTGAAGATAACCCTATACATACTAATAATAACCGAAGCATACCACACTAAAAAAACTTTAGCCTTGATAAAACAAACTTATGGTAAACTTAGGATATATTGCTCAGCTCACCATCTTGATTGCGCTTCCACATTACCAATTGTGAAGCTATGCAATTGTTCTGAAGGAATCTCAAGATGACGCATATTTCGTCCGAAATAATGCAGAGGAAGAATTCCAAAAAGACAGAGAATGGCAGCTAGGGAAAAGATGCGTATGCTGCAGCGAACAACAACGAATGTATCAGTGTGCAAATTTGGAATCTGAGTCGAACCAACTGGAAAAAAACTCAGGAGTACCTGAATACAAGCATTCTATTGAAAGCAACAGCATCCAGCCCACCAGCTGCCAAGATCTCTTCCTCAGTACACTGGACAGCCTTCACGATCCAGCTAGGTGATGGAACAAACCTCTCAAAAATATAGGCCTCTCGGAGCAGTCTCTGCTCCTCAGCGATCCTCCGGCCAAAGTAGACCTTGACAAATGCTGGCTGTTTCCTCAGAATGGAATAGAGCGACAGAAAGAGCACAGAGAGCCCAATGTTGATGCCTGCAGAGGTGAGAAGTGCGCTGATCTTCATGGCTTCCTATGTAGCTAGTCACCTAGAAGACAGCATATGTCATCTAAATACGCAGAGAAGCATCGTTCTTGATGCCCTCAGCACCTGCAGGCACAGGTAGAGGAGCTTAGATATTGCTCAATACATTTATTCTACAGACTGGATTCAGAACTGCACAATGGCAGCCCCCAATGTTAGAAAAACAGTCCCACGTGAGCATATATGTTCATTCCAAATGTGCTTCTCAAGTTTCTCCATTACATGAGATTCCAAGTGGATTCACATACATTGTGTGGAAGTGAAAAGAAAAGGGGGGCATGTATAAAGATATTACAAAGGGGACATGTATGATCACACGCTCATGTATCCAGATAGAGCTTGTTTATATAAAAAAAAACTCCAGACAGGTAGGCTAGATTCGAGTAGCAGGTAGCAACAGGTAGGCATCCGAGCTGTCGGATTAGTTGAGGTAGGCCCGCACCAGCAGCACTATGCTATTCCGCAACACTTGAAAACTAGTGGAAATCATACAGGATCGGAGTACCATCGCCGGCCCGGACTTGCGAATCGAACCGATGAACATAATACAGTTCTGAATAAGAACCGGAAACCCGTTGTCGCATCAGAAAATAACCAAAGAACTCGCGGGAGAGATCACTGCGCAAAATCAAACCAATCTGCCAAACTGAACTATTGCAGACTAAGAACAGTAAACGCAGGAGTAGGATGAAACACGTTACCTCCAACTCGACGGCCGTATCAAGCAGCCGCCGCCGTATGTCGTCGCCCTCCTTCCACCTACTGGCCATCAAAGGGGGCGAGCAGCAAAATCATCAGAAGGAGAAAACGCGGCCGTACGCAGGAAAGCATCGTCCTTGAAGACCCTCAGCGCCTACAGGTACAGGTAGAGGAATTAAGATATTGCTCGACACATTTAGTATACAGACTGGATTCGGAAGTGCACAATGGCAGCCCCCAGTGTCATAGAATGACCATATCTGCATATGTGCTCATCCCAAGTGTGCTTCTCAAGTTTCCACATTGCATCAGATTCCAAATTTGTGTACAGTGACAGAAAGAAAAAAAAAGACAAAAGAACCAAAGTTCATACTTGAATTACTGAAGACTCCCTTGGCTAGCTACGAAACCGAGGACAGCAATGCAAGCAGGAACCAGCCCTGGTTGGGGGCCAAGTACCGGTACATGTATTTAGTTTAGCAGTCCCTCCGGTTGTCTTGAAAGCTGTCGTTGCGACATAAAGTGGTTTCTTTCTTCATGTGCAGTTTTGGTGAGCATGTTGCAATTGGGGTATGTATGATCATAAGCTCTTGTGTCGAGATAAAGCTTGTTTTGTTTATAACTAAATCTGGCATCACCCAAGCTGTCCGGTTCAGGTAGGGAGTAGCAACAGGTAGGCTAGATTGGATCTGCGGGATCAGTTTGCGTGCCCGCAGACACCAGCAACACTGTGCTATTCCGCGACACTCTGTAAAGAACTAGTGTAGATCATACATACAGGATCATCGGAGCATCATCATCGGCTGAGGAAAGAAACCCTATGGTATTTCGCGGAATCGTCGCACCGACGAAACGGAATGCGGGGCTGGACTAGGAGCCGGAGACCCATTATCCGCATCGGAAATGAATAGGCGGGAGGGACTGGAGGGATCGGTGCGCCAACTCGAACCAATCTGACGAAACTGAACTGCAGCAGAAATGCAGAATACGAGGAGGAAGAGGAGGAGGAAACCCATTACCTCCAATCCAAGTCGCCGGAGAAATCAAGCACGGGAGCAGCCGCCGCCGGATGTCGTCGCCCTCCTTCCGCAGAGATGAGCGGCGACGGGCTTGTGTGTCGGTAACCAGCTGGCCGGAAATGAGAGGCGGGACTCGTCGGTCGCCGGAGACCAGCGAGTTAGTTAATGGCTTCGTTGTCTGTGAGAACGGGTTGGCGGCGAGCCGCCACGTAGGCTGGGCCGGGTCAAAGGTGTCGTGCTGACGTGCGCGGTCGCGGCTGAGCCGTCGGATCGGGCTCCGATCAACGGCCGCGATCACGCCATCGATGCTCCGTGGATTTCGATTCGATTTGTCGAGATGATCCAAGAGCTCCCGATCGGCTGGCCGCTGGCACGATTAAGGCCGGTGGGTCGGTCACGACTCACGAGGACAACGACTAGCAATTCCGACGTCTTGACGCTTTCGGAAGAAGAATGTGCGAAAATTAATAGAGCGATGTCGATCGGCCTCCGTGTTTCTGTGAGAATGATACGTCCCCCGCTGTTTTGTATAGTAATCTTGATGAAAAGTACGTAAGCGGTGAGCATCCATCGTCGACATGCAAGCGTTAGTTTATAATATGATTCTCATTAATAAATAAAAGACGAGATACAAAGTACGTATACACCGATCTTACAGATCTGAAAAGATAGGATAAACCTATCACTAGTAGAGAACACACCTTTAATACCGGTCCTAGATGGCTTTTAGTACCGGTTGTGCAACCAGTACTAAAGGGTCGACACTAAAGGGGTACCCCTTTAGTACCGGTACACAACTAAAACCGGTACTAAAGGGTCTCCACATGGGCGAACAGCCGCGCGCGCAGCGGAGGACTAAAGGTTCCTGCTTTTTTGCTTATTTTTCGTTTCTGATTTTTTTTCTTTTCGATTATTTTTCGGGGTTAGGGTTTCTGTTTTTTTTTCCTTTTCGCTCGTTTTCAGGGTTTCAGAGGAGATCACGTATAAAGTACTCACTACACATATAAAGAAATCATTATACACATATAAAGTACTCTCGTTACATATAAAGTACTCCTAATTGCAATGGAGGTCACCGCTAGCTATTACATTCATGGAGGGGTGGAGGGGGTCTGTCGACAAAGTGGATTTCACCGAGTTCATCTATGACATGCGTAAGTAAGAATCCCGTCAATTCCTCCGCAATAGCTTTTACGCGGTTTATTGGTAGGAGTCGGTTCCGCTTCTTTGACATCTTTAAAAGAAGGAAATCAAATCGTTATGATCGAAACTATAAACACAATTGATGGTGGCAAAATAAAAGTTGTGTATGATGTTTACGTACCTCTCGATTTCTTACACTATTGACTCTCTCATTGACCAGCATGTGAATGTACTCGCAAACGTAGTATCCACATAGTTCCGTCCCCTGTGGTTGTCGCAGACACCACTATATATACAAGAATATAATTTAATCAAATAATAATCAAGAGAATGATAATGCTATTAAAAAGATACATGTAGTAGTACTTACTAAGTTAGACTTGAACTCCAGCTTTTCTGGCCATTCACACGTTCTTCTGCTTTGAACTTTCTGTAAACCCTGTCCGGAAAAAAAATGAATTGAGGAGTTATTACTTATACTTTTGATATCCGGAAATGAACGAAAGAGGCCGATATAGTGCGATTGAAATTACCTCTTGAGCATTAGATGCACGCTTTTGTATTCATCTTGATCTTTCCTTAATGAGTCCCAGACTTCAACTTCTCCATCCTCGAGTCTAATGATTAGCAGAATGAAGTGGTACCTGCGCACATTTATATACGCAGCTATTCAGAACTCATCAATTACACTTAATATCTGGAAAGGAAAACATTCACCCGAAGTTGTAAGAAAAAGTATTTCCTTTTTAGTACTTTGTCGCTTAAGAAGCGTTAGCAGAACGTCCTCTGTGTCCTCGGGATGGTCAGTTATGGTCTTGACATGAACTTTATCCGGGTCAATAAACCCAATGTCCCAGATTCCTCCCAGTCTGCATTCACGAATCTTCATTCTGCATAATATAGCGTACAAAAGAATGGTGTGACGATAATTACAAGCAATGAACGAGAGATTTAACTATAAATAATTAAATTACACGAATAAATTACTTACAGACAATAGCAGCTGATGATAGATTTGTCGAGAGCACGTTGATTGTGCATCTGAAAAAGTTCTTCGAACTCAACCTGCACACATATTCTCGGAAGTAGTGTTGTTCCTTAACCGCCGCCATGAGATAGATTCTCCCTTCTTTTGCGGCGGTCATGTACCCGGTATGCAATTTATATAACTGTGTTGTTAGAGCACTCGGATTTTCGACCAGAGGCAGCCCGAGTTCAAAATCATATCGTGGGGTAACCTCCATGATGGGGTAACCTGTGTCGCCAACTACAACTTCTCCATACTCGATTTCCCGAGGTTCAGAAGGCACAATGAGCGGGGCGAGCGATTGTGCTTCTTGTTCTCCGAGCTGGGCAACTCCTTTCCCGCGCACTTTATCTTGCTCCATCTGCGAGGAAAGTACCTTGTCAATACCTCGCTCATAGTCTGAAATGGGCGGCGGTGGAGGGTCATATAGGTTGTCAACGGTGCGATCATTTACATCATTTGGTATAGTCTTCAGAAGTTCCTTTATGGGGTCAAGTTTTGTCTCCAGTCTTTCCTTTTTTTCTTCTAAAAAAGGCGATCGACTCTTCACGTAGGCTCACATGTATTTCCTCCTGAGTCATCTCAGGAGCTAACTTCTCAGGATCCTTGACTTCCTTGGGTTTTTTTCCACGTTTCTTGACAGGGGACGACGTGAACAGCTTCCGCTTTGTCAAGTTACTAGTGGGCGCATCAGTCGGCTGGCGGGACGGCGCGGGCGATGGACTCGCGGTGGGCTCCCAATCCACGGGGGAGGCGGGTGGACTTTGATGTGGTAAATTTCTAGCCGGAGGAGTCGGTGGCCTTGGCGCCGAGTCTGGAAACTTGATGTATTTCTTCTTCCATAGAACGATACCAAGCTCGACTTCTCCCAATTTCTTCTCGCCTTCAGCTCCAGGAATGTCAATATTTATTGAGTTGAATCCCGACATAACTTTCGTGACCCCGACACGCGCAAATCCAGCCGGAATCTCATCAAAATGGAAGGTTGCTCCAACTTGATGTGGTAAAGCATAGCCAATCGCCACCGGGAAACTAATGTTCTTCATTGGCGCATGTAACTCACAATTTGTCTTCTCCGTGATATCATCCACGGGTAGTGAGCCGCCGACGGTTCAGCAACTGGTTCATCAACTGCAGGATCTTGTAGCTGCGTGGAACCCACGCAGCTTTTCCGCTGAGATTCCCTTGTAGCATCGACTGCAGGATCTTCAACTCGCAGAGATTCCCTTTGCTGGGTAATTGAGGCCAGTTGCTCCTGCACAGCCTGCACCGTGCGTTCTAATGCAGTAACCCTCTCCGCCTCCCTCTTCTTACTTATGCAATATTTTCTATAAGTTGCAACGTCCTCCGGAAACCCTTCAAAAAACCATCCCCGCCTCCTCTGCCTCGACATCATCCCCAGTGTTCTTTATTCCCGAGGGCTTGTGAAAGCTCGGCGTCCTCTCTATCGGGAACATATTTTCCCTCCTTGACTAGTACTATTATTTTTTTATTTTTTTGATGACTCTATTAATTATTTTCCGCCATTTTCCCTTTGCAACAATTAGCCATGTGTCTAGATCCAACACTGCCCCATGCGCGAACAACCAGAACTTGGACCTGTCGGGCCAGTCATCTGTCTGTGGTGTGATCCCTTTTTGACGCAGCTCGTTTTCATAGGCTAGCCACTTAGGCAAGGCAGTCTTGTAGCCACCTGAGCCCAAACGATGGAAATATTTCTTCTTCGCCGCATTCAACTTATTTTGGGTCGATCGGGCCACAGCGACGGATGAATTCTTATAAGCCGCAAATTCAGCCCAGTCATCTTTTAGCTTCTCTAGATGTCCAGTGAAAACTATATCTTTGTTCCCATATTTTCTCCACAATGTGTTCTTCCAGTTGTTGAATTGCTGGGCCATCTTGCTAAGAGTCCACTCCTTGACTTTATCCTTCCTACTCTGTGGGAGATCTGCCGGTAGGCTGAATTTAGCCAATATCGAGTCCCAAAGGGTATCTTTAATTCTTTGCTCGAGATATTTTGCGCCAATGTTGGCTTTCTTTGGCTCATTCCATTCTGCCACGGTGATCGGGACCATGTCCCTTACAAGAACTCCGCATTGAGCTACATATTTAGTGTAGATTCCATCGGGTTTCTCCGGTTTGCCTTTTATGGTAACTTCGTCGATCGACAACGTTGCACCATCCGGGAGCTTTAACCCTTGGGCCGGGCCTCGTTTAGGGATTGACGACTTAGATCCAGAAGGCTGAAAGAAAAATGTTTGGTTAATAAGTGCGCATATAAATCAATTAATGCATCTAGCTATAGTGATCAACAAGACTTAATATATACCTTGCCGGAGTCATTCTTAGTTAGTGATCCGGAGTTTTCTACGGAGTTTTCTAACAATAGTTCTTCTTCTTCGTCGTCGCCGTCTCTGAAGTTTTGTAACTCAAGTCCCTCACCGGAGTCGTTCAAACATTTCGCGCTGAATTCTTCGGCGTCTTCTTCGTCGGAATCTCCATCGGAATCTTCTCCATCAGAATTGGGTCCGGCAGCCCTATTATATATTATTTGTTGCATCCGGCCTTCTTCCTCCAAATCTCTGATGAAGGGAGCGTCGATGATGGGGGCATCGTCCTCCATAGCTCAATGTCACTGCAAATTGGTAATTCATAGCAAACAACTTTAAATTTCTTATACACAATATAACAATATTGCAACTAAAATGAGTTAGCAAAATTTTCAAAATTGCTAACTTTCAAAATTGCTAAGTTTCAAATTGCTAAATTTCCAAAATACTAACTTTCAAAAATGCTAACTTTCAAAATTGGTACACTAAAAATTGATAACCTCAACAATAATAATTAAGCTAATTAACAAAATGACTTCAAACTTAGAATTTATACACATATTCACATATTTACTAAAATAATAAAATGACAATTCACATATTTACTTAAAATTTTCTAAATAACTTCAAACTTAGAGATTTCTAAATAAGTACACATAATAACCTAAACAAAATTCAAGTAAAATTGATAACCTAGCTATAATAACCTAACTATAATAACCTAAACAATAATAATTAAGCTAAACAAAATTTAAAACTTAACTAAAAATGAAAAAAAATACCTCTCTGTGTGCGTGCGGCCGAGGCGGTGGCGGAGGTGGCCGGACCGGCGACGGCGGAGCGCGTGGCGGTGGAGGCCGGTGGAGGAGGCGCAGCAGCGGAGCGTCGCCGGCGCGTGGAGGGCGCGGCGGCGTCGGGGCCTTGGCGGCGTGGTCGACGGCCGCGGAGGGCGACGTGTGCGCATGGAGGGCGTGGCGGAGGGCGGCGGCGCCGTCGACGACGTGGAGGCGCGTGGAGGCCTTCACCGGAGCAGCACTTCGCTGGCGTCGTCAAGGAGTAGGCGTCGTCGAGGAGCGGAATTGGGCGAAGACTTGGGCGAAATTGGGGAGGAATCGAATCGATCTTGCACTTAACTGCCGCCAACACCCCTTTAGTACCGGTTGTGCTCTACAACCGGTACTAAAGGGTCTTTCTTTAGTACCGGTTGTAGAATACAACCGGTACGGTCAAATTTGGGCCGCGCAAAAATTCGTGCGCGAAGCCCAACCCTTTAGTACCGGTTGGATTATACAATCGGTACTAATGGGACTTTTATTTGTTTTTTATTTTTTGTTTTTTCGATTTGGTTTCTGTTTTGTTTTTTCTATTTGGTTTCTGTTTTGTCTTTTCTCTAGTTTCTTTTTATTTTATATCTATGTAATTTAATTGTATTAAAATTTATAATAATAACAACAATGACGTCAATACGTAGGGGGGACACGTGTCGTCCCCAGCGTTTGGGTAGGACACGTGTCTGACATGAGTCGTGACCGCGAAGCCCGCCTTTAGTCCCGGTTGGTAACACCAACCGGAAGTAAAGAAGCACACGGATCGTGTGTTTTTTCAAGCGCTTGTGAGCCGTTGGAACAGGGGTGTGTTTCTTTGAAGAACTTGTGAGCCGTTGGATCAGGGGGTGTGTTTCTTTTGAGGGCAAAACCAGTGTTGGATCAGCCACATGACCCTACATAACCCCCCCTTCTCGAGCATGTTCGACACTCATTTGATATACAAATCATTCGGATCCCTGCATACGTCCAACAGTGTATTTGATATGCGGGCACTCACGAGTCACCGTTGGGCTGTATGCAGGGAAACCGTGTGTTTTGTTCTATCTATAAAATACTCCAGTTCATCGACCGAATACAAATCATTCAGATTCCCGTCATACAGCCCAACGGTGCATTTGATATGCAGGGCACTCACGAGCCACCGTTGGGCTGTATGATGGGGAAGCCGTGTGTTTTGATCCAACATAGTTACATAAAAGGTTTAATATATTCTTACACATCAGCAGCAACATCAATATCTAGTGTTCACTTTTTCTTCTTCTGTGTCCCTTTCTTCTGATTGCGCCGTAGCCATGGACATTCTTCATCATTTAACACGATGCTTGGGTCAGTTTTCACTTTGAAGGGCGGAATTTCATGAAACTTATTGTAATCTTCTGACATGTCTGTCTTGTCCTCCACTCCCACGATGTTTCTTTTTCCTGAAAGAACTATGTGGCGCTTTGGCTCATCGTATGATGTACCGGCTTGCTTATCTTTTCTTTTTTTCGGTCTGGAAGACATGTCCTTCACATAGAAAACCTGAGCCACATCATTGGCTAGGACGAATGGCTCGGTGCGGTACGCAAGATTCTTGAGATCCACTGTAGTCATTCCGTACCGCCGGTCTATCTCTACCCCGCTTGACAGGTTGACCCATTTGCACTGAAACAAAGGGATCTTAAAAGAAGGTCCATAGTCAAGTTCCCATATCTGCTGTATGCAACCATAATATGTGTCCTTTGTCCCATCGTCGTTTGTTGCATCAAAGCGGACACCACTGTTTTGGTTAGTGCTCTTTTTGTCTTGGGTTTCCGTGTAAAATGTATTCCCATTTATCTCGTACCCTTGGAAAGTCAATATAGTCGAAGATGGTGACTTGGCCAACAAGTATAGCTCTTGTCCAACAGTGTGTTATTAATGAGATGTGTACGCAACCAACTGCCGAAAGTATCCACGTGTTTCCTTTAATCCAGAAGTTAGTCTTCTCCGGGTATTGGGAGCGTAAAATATCCATGTGTTTCACGATATACGGAGCCACCAATCTGGAATTTTGTAGAACTGTGTAGTGTGCTTGAGTGAAAGAATGCCCGTCCATACATCTTGTTGCTTTCTTTCCTAGCGTGCCTTTTCCACGCAGTCTCCCCTCATGGCGCGATTGAGGAACACCGATCGGCTTAAGATCAGGAATAAAGTCAACACAAAACTCAATGACCTCCTCTGTTCCATAGCCCTTGGACATGCTTCCTTCTGGCCTAGCACGGTTATGAACGTATTTCTTTAAGACTCCCATGAACCTCTCAAAGGGGAACATGTTGTGTAGAAATACAGGACCGAGAATGGAAATCTCTTCGACGAGGTGAACTATGAGGTGCGTCATAATATTGAAGAAGGACGGTGGAAACACCAACTCGAAGCTGACAAGACATTGGACCACACCCGTCTGTAAACTTGGTAGAGTTGCTGGATCGATTACCTTCTGAGAAATTGCATTCAGGAATGCACATAGCTTCACAATGGGTACTCGAACGTTTTCCGGTAGAAGCCCCCTCAATGCAACCGGAAGTAATTGTGTCATAATCACGTGGCAGTCATGAGACTTCAGGTTTTGGAACTTTTTCTCTGCCATGTTTATTATTCCCTTTATATTCGACGAGTAGCCAGACGGGACCTTGATACTGCTCAGGACTTGAAAAAAGATCTCCTTCTCTTCTTTGGTAAGAGCGTAGCTGGCAGTACCTTGGTACTTCTCTGGATTCAGGTTGTCTCGTTCGTGCGTACTTTGCTGGTCCTGCCGTGCATCCGATGTATCTTTCGTCTTCCCATACACGCCTAAGAAGTTTAGCAGGTTCACGCAAAGATTTTTCGTCACGTGCATCACGTCGATTGCAGAGCGAACCTCTAGGATTTTCCAATAGGGTAAATCCCAAAATATAGATTTCTTTTTCCACAAGGGTACGCGCTTGTTAGCGTCTTTCGGAACATTTAGACTGCCAGGACCCTTTCCAAATATTACTTCCAAATCCTTGACCATGCCATATATAACATCACCATCAGGGCGTGTAGGCTTCGTTCGGTTATCTGCCTCACCTTTGAAATGCTTGCCTGGCTTTCTTACGGGATGCCTGTTTGGAAGAAATCGACGATGACCAAGGTACACATTCTTGTTACCTAAATATATACTGTCAGTCTTATCTAAACAGTGCGTGCATGCATTGTATCCCTTGTTTGACTGTCCTGAAATGTTACTAAGAGCAGGCCAATCATTGATGGTTACAAACAGCAACGCTCGTAGGCCAAATTCCTCTGTTTGTACTCATCCCACACACGTACGCCTTCGTCAGACCACAACTGTAAAAGTTCGTCAACTAATGGCCTCAGATACACATCAATGTCGTTGCCGGGTTGCTTCGGGCCTTGGATAAGCACTGGCATCATAATATACTTTTGCTTCATGCACAACCAAGGAGGAAGGTTATAGATACATAGAGTCACGGGCCAGGTGCTATGACTGCTGCTCTGCTCCCCAAACGGATTCAAGCCATCTGTACTTAGACCAAACCTTAAGTTCCTTGCGTCAGCTGCAAATTCCCCAAACGCACTGTCGATGTTTCTCCACTGAGACCCATCAGCGGGGTGTCTCAGCATCTCGTCTTCCTTACGGTCTTCTTTGTGCCATCGCAACAACTTGGCATGCTCTTTGTTTCGGAACAAACGTTTCAACCGTGGTATTATAGGAGCATACCACATCACCTTCGCGGGAACCCTCTTCCTGGGGCTCGGCTCGCCCTCAACATCACCTGGGTCATCTCGCCCGATCTTATACCGCAATGCACCGCATATCGGGCATGCATTCAAATTCTCGTACTTCTCACCGCGGTAGAGGATGCAGTCATTGATGCATGCATGTATCTTCTCCACCTCTAATCCTAGAGGGCAGACAATCTTCTTTGCTTCGTATGTATTGTGCGGCAATTCATTATTCCTTGGAAGACTCTTCTTAAATATTTGTAGCAACTCCTGAAATGCCTTGTCAGATATTCCATTCTTTGCCTTCCACTGCAGCAATTCCAGGGTGGTACCCAGCTTTTTCTGGCCATCTTCACAATTTGGGTACAACAATTTTTTGTGATCCTCTAACATGCGCTCCAACTTCGACCACTCGTTTTCACTTCCGCACTTCATCTGTTCATCAAGAATGACCCGACGAAGATCATCATCATCGGACTGATCAACAATGACCTCGAGCTCAACTTCGTCTTCCCCCATTGTAGTATCACCGTGTTCAGAGAACACAGGATAGTTGTCATCATCCTCTTCTTCAGGGTCTTCCATTATAACCCCTCTTTCTCCATGCTTGGTCCAACAAAAATAATTGGGCATGAAGCCTTGTCGCAACAAGTGGGAGTGTATGGTTCTTACGCTCGGGTAATTCCTCGTATTCCGACATTCATCACATGGACAAATCATAAAACCATTCTTCAGCTTGTTTAACTTAACCACATCGAGAAAACGATGCATGCCATCAATGAACTCGGGACAGCGTCGATCACCGTACATCCATTCTCGGCTCATCTGCATTACATAAATACATCAAAAACCATTACACCAGCTAAATAATGAATAGAGATACGTGACCAAATTAATTAATACAAGTTCATCACATTAAAATCAAAGTAGAGTAGTGCCCAAATGTAATACATAGTTCTCACGAAACATACATCAATCGAAACTAACATACAACTATCTAAAGAATTTAAATCCAACAACAAATGCGATCAGAATCGCAACCAAGGTAACTATTGAACCAACAGCATAATGATACCAAGCCTCTTGACTAATGACATATTTTCTAATCTTTTTAAGCTTGGCGCGCATTGCATCCATCTTCCTCTCGTGAGCAGCGACGACGTCGGCAAGCTCGACCCCGTGAGCATCAACGATGTCGGCAATCTTCAAGTCCAATTCCATCTTCTCTTCTAGGCATTGGAGACGAAGATCTTCACTTATCTTCAATTTTGCTCTCAAATCGTCGTTTTCTTTTTTAAAATACTCGACAATAGGGTCGGCCGGAATTTCCGGTTCAACTACCTCCTAAATAAAAATATATCTACGTCAAGTTGGTCGGCATGATTGTTATAAACACGAAACAAAATAAATAGTTAAAAAGATATACCACATCCGAATCATAGACCGGACGAGGGCCGACGGGGACGGATATCAAAACCATGACACTATACATACATAAAAAACATAATTATGCATTTAAATCATATAACTAACAATTTTTAAAATAAAAGATAAAAAAGAGGCTCACCGAGGTGGTGTCGGTGACGGAGCGGCGCGCGATCGACGGCGGTGAGGAAGGGGACACTATATAAAACCACAAATTATACTTTAATTTGAGCTCAAAATGCATATAAAACAAATGAAATCCCTAACTTAGTCATTTCATCAAACACCTTGCAAGCACCACCAAAATCAAACTTGCTAAACTTGCACGAAAATGAGCTAAACTTGAAATGCCGGAAGAGAAGATGAAGAAGTTGCTAACCCTTGTATAGGGTGCCACCAATCTTGACAAATGTTGGAGAAAAATGGGGTGAACTAGAGCTTGGGAGAGCTTGAGAGAGGAAAAATGGAGTTGGGTCGAGTTGCTTCAAATGGAGCTGGCTCGAGGTGTAAGAAGCACATATAGGCAGGCCCTTTAGTTCCGGTTGGTATTAGCAACCGGTACTAAAGGGTCCTCTTTAGTACCGGTTTTTCATACCAGCCGGTACTAAAAGTTTGGCCGTGGGGCCACCGACCGTGGCCGCATGTGCCGCGGGGCCTCCACCGCTTTAGTACCGGTTGGTATTAGCAACCGGTACTAAAGGTTCCCCTTCCCTTTAGTACCGGTTGCTAATCCCTTTAGTACCGGTTGCTAATACCAACCGGTACTAAAGGTCCTCGCCGTGGGGCCCGTGCTGGCGCACAAGCACAACCGGTGCTAATGCCCCCTTTAGTACCAGTTTTTGTGCAACCGGTACTAAAGGGGGCGCACCAATGCCTCTTTTTCTACTAGTGTATGTGACAAGCCAACGCCTATCCATCTTCTTCGGCACCACCGTATTAACCACCTAAGAAAAAAATAGACAGATCACCTCTTCACCCGAGCTCGACGCGGCTCCATCGCTGATCATCAGCTTTTCGGACCTCCAAATTAGTTTGCCATAAGACAAACCATTGCCGTTGAAAGAATCAGACCAGGGCAGCACGACCCCGGACACGCCATCGAACTTCAGCACTGGCATCCCCGCACGACGACGTCGTCGGAGTAGGGAACCAGAACCGTCAGCCTCCAACCACGAACCCACCACAAGGTGCACCATCTTCCAGTTGTCACCAGTGCAGACCACCGTCTGCACGTACTCCTGAATGAATCCTCTCTGCTCCACCATGGCACCGGAGACAACGCCACAGGAACAGGTACAGAGCAGGAGGAAAAACCCATCTGATGGAGTCGCCGCCGCCGCCTCGCCGACACCATCCATGAATCCTACAGCCACCGATCTAAAAGATCGGCAAGCACACAGTGCCACCAACTCTGAGACGCCACCATGAAGGACAGCGCCGGTGTGGGAGTAGAGTTGAGGCAGATTTATTTGCCCGTGCGCCGCTCCCACCACCCAAACGGCGCACGATGCCAGAGAACTCCTAACCCTAATTACCATGCAGAAAACGGGGCCCCTCCCTCCTACCGCTGGAGCGGCAAGCGAAAGGAGAGGGGCCCAGCTCTTTCCGCCGGTGTGCGGCGGTGGTGGCGGCTAGGGCAGGAAAAGCCTCGCCTCGTGAGTCGCCTGGGCAACTCACGAGCAAAAAGTTCGATAATGCTCGCGTTAGTTTATCATCACTTTTTTCATAATGCATATGACACTGTTTTGAATACGTACATACTCCCTCCGTATTTGACAGCGAGAGACGCATAATTTTTTTCACTCACCGTGCGCGGCTACATTTGTGACCGTGTACTCCTTCCGTTACTAAATATAATGTAAAATGTTTTAGCTCATTGAAATGAGTGAACATATACATTAAAACGTGTGTACATATATGCAACTCTGAAAAAAGGCCTAAAACATGGTACATTTAGGAACGAATAACATGTTTCCTCACATGACAAACATGTCGCTGCATGATAAGGTTGGGCACCGGCTCGAGACATCACGGATCCCCGTTGGTTTCCGCAACGTGATGTCCGCTTTTATGGAGCATGTAACATCCTCCGGAACAAGGATGTATGGGCCAATATCAAGGGTAACGACAATGAGAAACAAGATCATCGACGCGGCAAAACACAACTTCCAACCTCGACAACATTCCTTATATAGCCATCAAATCCTAATATGATGCCCACCGAAACGAGTTTAACCTCTTGCCATGACAACAATGGTCGGTGTGCTCACCGATTAATCTACAGTCTCCGGCAAGTGGATGTGCATGATCGCTGGAGTGGACTTCTCAACACCGGAGAAGGTGGTGGTTCACAGGCGGCGCCGCTTCCAGTTGTTCCGCCTTGAACTCCGCTTGTTCGTTCACGAGATAACTTGCAAGAGAGACAGAGTAGCTTCACAGGCCACCCGGTACACGATCTTCTTTTGTGGTGTTATCCTATCAAACACCTTCTGCACAACCTTATTTAGATGGCCAACCAAACAAATTTGTAGGCATATGAGCTGAGTTAAAAATCTACAGTTATAATATATTTATACTATACATTTTTTATCTTGTCTTGGCATCTTTGGTAGTTGATGCATATTTTTTCATCAATACATTTCAAGTATTACCATATAGGCAACTTTTTTTGTATAACTAGCTAGCACCAATAGAACTCAAAAAATCAGTGCTAAAGTGAATATGTAATTGGTTGCAACATTATTTTTATTTGTTAGTTTGTCCGTTCAATAAAATATTTTCGTCATAATTGGCACATCCATAAATTTAAAGGACAGACCCAATGCATAGAGGCTCCCACACAAGGTGGGGTCTGAGGAGGGATTATAGGAACCTAGTCTTGCCCCTGCAAAGTGCAGTGCAGGGAGGTTGGTTCGAACACAGGACCTCTTGGCACAAGCGAGAGGACCTCACCACTGCACCAAGGCCTGCCCTCGCACATCCATAAATTTGAGCAAAACAAAATTTCACATTGTTCCACAAAATTATTATGCTCATTTTTATAATATAATTTATTTGTATATGATATTACATGTTATTGTTAAGTACATTTTTAGTATATTATATTACATTGGGTAGAGCATATCGATGTACCTAATAATTTGGTAGATATATATATATATATATATATATATATATATATATATATAGAGTTCAAGACAAAAATGTAGGTGACACAAAATAGATATGCACCCTGGAAGGTGTATCACATACTATAGAAGATTGCCAAGACGCAAAGTTACAACACTGTTTGCATGGCTTTTGTCGGATACCAGCTCCTCAAATAAACAGGACTACTCATCTACTATAAACCATTCCGGCGTTGACAAAGGAAAACCAAACATCATCTAGAATAAATCAATGCAATCACATTTCGCAATCTTACAGGCAGGTTGGCTAATGCAATACAGGGTTGCGTCCTACAGAGCTGGGAAGATTTGAGGATTATTGCCCACTGACGAGTTTATCCACCAGTTTAGTGGAGGTGTGTTGGACAGTTGTAACTAGGGTAGTGGGGTGGTGTGCAAACTTTATCGCCTCTCCTGGCGAGCCTCAGCAGGGCCGGCTGTGGGCCTCTGGCGCACCCGTAGGGTCGCGGGGACAATGGGCGACGACGGGCTTGGAGGGAGATGAGCAGAGGCTGAACTCGTCGGTCGCCGGAGAGGAGATTGGAATATGGAATGGGAATTGATCTACCTAATAATTAAAGTTAGAAAACGAAGTGATCTCTTTGAGTTTTCCGAACCAAATAGAATGTTGAAAAGTACGTAAATGGTCAACATCCATGGTCGACATGCTCGCATGAATTGTTTTAATTAATTTATCACTTGCCGCATATGACAATATACATGATTTGACAACGATATACTTGCATGACGTTTACTCTATATTTGTTTTTTTGCGAAACGTTTACTCTATCTCATAGCACATCTGTATAAACAATCGCACACGACAACCATGTCATAGCGGCATGAGCTAGCTACAAATATACTTGGCCAAATTTCGAGCCGGATGGGTTTCGGGCTGGCAGAAATGTGCTGAAAATTCATGCATGAGCTCAACCAAGCCCAACCGCCGTGCGCCCGTGCCATGTAAATCAGGTTCAAGCCCAAAAACCCCGACCCGGCTTGGTCTGACCTTCTTTTTGGTAAAGGTTAACTCGACCTGACGTTTGGCCTTACCCGACCCGAGCCCGTCCATATGGTATGGTCTAGCCCGGCCGGGATTTTAAAACTGTTAGGGTCGGGCGCAGAAGGTTGTGCGCTAGCTTCACATGCCACGGTTAGCACCGGGTCAAGGAAGATCGTCATGCAGAGGAAAAAAAGACGATTCCGAAACTCAATAGACATGGCACTATGCTACCCGGCACCCGCTCTGTTTTTAGATATAAGATGATTTATCTTTTTCTGATGAATCATATGTAATTAGAGATATTTTACATTGTTGCCGTGTTGGTTAACTCATTTGTGTTTGTATGTAGTCCACATCTAGTTATTCAAAACATGTTATAATTTGGGAACGGAGGGAGATTAAAACATGCAAAAAAAAATTTGAGACAACAACGAGGAGTCCGTGTGTAATAATACTAGGTTCTTGTTTTGGGGCAGGCCCAGGCCATTGCATAGGTGGGCCCAACTTACTGAACTTAGATTAACATAGCCCTTCTTGAGCCAAGTCAGTCCGCCTTCCTCTATCAGTTATGGGCCCATTCTGTCACGGAGAAACCTATCCGACGCCCAGCGCCCGAACGGGACAGGATAACTGGCCCGCTGTCAAAGTCCTTTTTTATTTCGGATTTACTGGATTATTGCGTTTTCGGTCCGTTTTTATATGTTTTCGATTTTTATTTTATTTTTTCTTACACTTTTAAAATTCATGAATATTTTTATATTTATGAAAAATTCTCATTTTATAAACATTGTACCTTTTTAAAATGGTTTAGGTTTTGAATAATGTTCGTATTTTTGAAAGATGTTCATTTGAAAAAATGTTTTGGTTTGTAAAACGTTTTATTCTTTGAAAATAGTTTATATTATTAAAAAAACTTGAAAATGGTTCAGATTAGTGATTTTTAAAAATGTTATATTTTTAAAAATATCCATTTAAAAAATAATTCATATTTTAAAAAATTGTCCATTTTTTAAAATGATTCATACTATAAATTTTTCTTCATTTTTCGATATGTTTCTGATTTGAAAATTGTTCTGATTCAAAAAATATTTAGTTTTGAAAATGGTTCAGATTTTAAAATCTGTTCATCTATTAAAACATTTTAGATTTAAAAATTGTTCATTTCTAAAAATGATTTTTAAAAAATATCTTTAAGATTACAAAAATATTCAATTTTTTAAATTCATGAACCATTTTCAAATTTCTGAAATTCGGAAGCCAAAAGAAAGGACAAATGCAAAACGAAGCTGGCAAGCAAGCTTACCTCGCCGGCCCATGAGGGGCAGCTCTTCAGGCGTTCATGCGCCAACATGCGCTATGTATAGGGTGCACATGTATCACTTGCCATCACGACCTGCCTGGTCTGAATGTGATGTGCTGAGGGCGTAGATCGTCGCTGTTCACCGACAGTGCCACCGCCATATACTTACATGATACAGTATGTCGTAATGGCCCCGATGATATACAGACTACATGAACTGGTAATAAACGCACATTCAAGAAGAATTAGAGGTTGCATTGCAAGGTTCTCTAGCTAGCTAGGTTGTGTTCTCCCAGAATGTCGCAGCGATGGCTCCGGGTATCACCGGATCACGGTGAGAGCAAGCCACGCGGTCAATACCTTTTCTCCCCATTGATCATGATTTAACTGCCACTAGTTAATTGCTCTATGTTCGTGTTACATCAAGCAATATTTAGAATGGCAGCAAGGGGGCCACTGCCCCCCCCCCCCATCCCCCGCCGCTAAACCCGCGTGCAACTATCCTTAGTGCGTCGTTAAACTATACAACCAAAATATTTGATCGGCTACCAAATCAATGTAGGTTCGGCGGCATTAGAGGGAACAAACTTGGACATAGCTTATTCATCTTTAAGCAGGGTCGCTAAGATAATCAGATGTATCTGGTTGTTGTGCATTCAAGATGATCTTCGTGAGAGGCCAACTATGTCAATTGTGAACAATATGCTCACATCACTGGCAAACTTAGAGATCCATTTAAACCTCTAATGGAAGAGGCTCTGATGCACCCGAGACGTCAACTTCAGCCGCCATAAGGTTCCTGCTGCAGACAACTGAAACCGGCCGAAAACGCGATGTGTCCGCATGATGTTTAGTCAACAGGTTCTCCACGACTTAGTTAGCCACATGTAAAAAATGAGTGCTAACACTCTAGTTGTCAAAATTGGTGCCAAAATTGGTCCATTTGGTATCAAATCAGTACGTGTGCAACGATTGGAAGAAATTCGATATCAATACATAATTGCAAGCATGGCCAGTGCAATAATCACCTCGAGAAAAGAGATTTGTTGTGTTGACGCCTAACTCCGAGGCTCTCTTTGGAAAAGAGATTTGTGACTTACTCGTCGATTTGGAGGTGGCTTTGCCTGGATATGGCAAGGAGATTGCTTCCGTGTTGGCGGGGACGGCTTCAGAGTGTGTAATCAAGAAGGTGGAGAAATCTCTCAAGAGGACAAGAAAGATAGGCGTTATTAGAGTTTTCGGAGTTGCTTGATAGATGGGGGTTGTCATGTCCGAGTTGTGGGGTTTCTTTGCGGCGTGTTGTTCGCTGTTGTCGTAGGTGGGCGTCTTTGTGGCAGACGGTTTTTATCCTCCCTGTGATGTTGGTTGTCGGTGTTGTTGTATGGTTTTTGTCCGGTCTCTTCCGCTAATAAACCGGGCACATTCTTCTTAATTAATATATAAGGCAAAGATTTTGCCTTCATTTCAAATAATCACCTCGAGAAGAAGAAAATGTTCCTTTGTATGCCCGATGTCGACGTCAAGGTCCCCACGGTCCTGAAGTCACTGCCCAGGGCAACCCGTTTAACATGAATGCGTGTACATGTACATGTATTCAATCATGCCACCATACACAATCTTTTTGTCGACTCGGCGTGGCGCCCTTTCAGTATGCCTCAGAACCAAGTTTGATAGGCCAAAGGTATTCAGGACATCTAAAGCATTCCTTTTTACACTCTGCAATGAAGTGGAGATATAACTATTAGCATGCATGTTCTATTACCAAGGCTGAGAAGATTTAGGTGATATTCATTGCACCGTTAAATAGGAGTTGTGTAGCGGATGTTGATCTATGTTTACCTTCAGATGATCCCTTTTTAGTCAGAGCGCCTGTGAAGGATAGCCACTCCCGGGTCATAAGCTTCATCAAGCATGCGAGAATTAGTTCGAGCCGATTGCCTTGCCTGGGCCTCGCCATCAAATACTTGAAGCACATGCGAGGACGCCATTCTGCAATAATAATCTCATATACAGCGAAATTATCTTGCAGGCTCTATCACCTAGAATTTCTTCAACGGTAAATCTCAAATATTGTTAAATATTCTGGCTCTACCACCTAAATTTCAGGTTCCACCTTTATGTTCTGCCCCTTAAGGACACGAATTTCAGTTACATTTATCAGGCTCTTATCATATTTGGATCTTTCTTACCTTATACTAGTATCACGAATGGATCGATGGTACCATCTGAATCTTTTGGGAAGTATAAACGAAAAAAGTTGCTGAATATACACAGACCAAGCACAAAATCGGATGCACATTTACCTGCACTTGTTCAGATTCCAGAGACGGCTTCAAATGTACAAGAATCCAAAAATCAAGCTAAACAGCACGCGTACATTTACACTTGCTTGACCTCCGTCGACCAGGTGTCGGCGTCGTGCAGCTCACCTCCGTCGCCGGCCAACTCCGGCCAGCCTTCGCGCTGCGGACCTCCGTCCCGACACCTCCTCCCCGATGGAGCCCGTCGATCTGCTGCGCCCCACCACAAACCCTACCCACCCAGGATTCCAGACGAGAAAGATTCAATCTTGCGCGTCCATGGCGGCAGCGGGTGCTGGTGAAGGGTCACGGGATGTGGCCCTGGCCGGCCAACAAGCCGCAGCCCCCACCGACGCCAGCCTCCGCGGGGACCGTCCTCCCCGTTCCCCTTCTTTGTCTCAATACACGGGCGAGTTGATTTGGGGGGACGGAGGGGTCGAGCTGCGTGGCTTGACGCCCTTGCCGGCGTCGACGACCAGCGCCGCCGCGCCACGCTACGTGCTCGCCTACCCCGCTGCGTGGACTGGACTGGACCACAGGGATGGGTACAAATCCCTTCCATTTGTTATCTGTGTCATCTCCTGGCTATTTCCTCTGTTAATCAAACATACGTAGCTCATGTCAAACGTGAGATGCATCACTTTTTATTCTTTGCAATGCACGCAATGGATCCGAGCGCTTGGTTTGGAGTAGCCGACCATTGTGGCGACTACCATGTGTTGATACTACTACAGCAGCCTGCTCCTGATACCAAATTCAATCCTTTTATTTTCAGTAGTTCTACTTCTAGCTTGCTGTCTAATACGTACAATCTTTCATGAAAAATACATGCTGCATGAAACAACTTCTGACTGCTCAATGTGATTACAAGGTACAGTATTGCAATCATTAAATTCTTCTCACATGGCAGACAGCTCGTACCTGCGGCACCAGATTCTCGTCATGGAGAAGAGCAACAAGCAGGGTATGAATTTGGAACCGCACCTGATGGATCCAGGCCTTCCTCCCCCGTTTTGCTGAACATCATATGGTGTTGCTTCTTGCTGAAACATTTCCTCTTGTCCTTATGAACGGCGAATGCAGGTAGAGACGTGGTGTTCTTCTTCGCCGTGATGGCGCTGATGTAGTAGGGCTGGTTGTGCTGCGTCTGTCGTCGTTGCCAGCCTCTGCATGTCGCGCTGCCTGTCCTATTTGAAAATGACAGCAACTCCACTAGGAATGTTCAAGTAAAATCTGCAAAGGTATATCTTGTCGAAAATACTGATGAGCATACATGCTAGCTGTGCAGATTATTAAGCCACTGACTTTCTTTAGTTCAATGATGCATTCTAAATGTCAACAAGAGTATAACCCACTCACTTCCTTTTCAGTTGGAATTTGCCAAATAAGGAAGCTGTGAATGAGCTCATGGTGGCGTGGCTCCCCTATGGCTGCTCCTGCTTGTCAGCGGTTCAGTCCAGCGTGACGCCGCGGTTTCGGCTCCGTTGGTGTTCTCTGGTTGCGGCCTCCCGGTGGACGACAAGCTGGAGGATGAGGTTTGGTTCCTGAAGGTACAGCTGAATTTGAACCAAAGTTATGCAACTCCTGTTCTAACTGTTCAGTACTAGGCTGCTACATTTCTGTCTTGTACTTCTGAAAATCATTTGCTATCGTTCTTGGCGATTAGAGTTTATGTTCTGCACATATATATCTGACCATATATTCCACTCTAGGTCATATATCACAAGGTTGGCCTTCGCAGATGGCTTGACATATATTATCCCTGATTCTGCTATGCACGCAAAACGAAGGTAGAGTCGAAACTTGGCAGTACTGTGTGTGTAACTTGTTGTACTTGTAGTATATTTTTGCTTGTCATCATCATCATCCATCAGCGCTGTATATCGTTTTGCAAACACATGGATTTCCTTGCCTTGCTCTGCCACCTCAAAGGAGAAGAGCAAGGTTACTCCCCTTTTCTTTCAAGCAACAATGGGTTAACTGCGTCAACAGTCACTTGCATCAACAGATACTTCATGCATTCCGATTTCGCTTCACCTGTTTGCACGCCTAGTTGCTCATCGTGTGCATTATCTCTACACAGATCCACGCTAATCATGCTTATGTCCTAGTTAAAAATCTCCATGATCATTTGGAAAAAACCCTTCTTGGTGGTATAGTAGTATTGATGGTCTACAACTAGGTGCTCATGGTCTTATGCAAAAGCTCATTGTCCAATACACTAAAAAAAGCTGACGTCAATACTCAACATTAAGTCCCTCATTTTGTTCTGAGTGCGGACAAATAATGCCAATATTAAGTCCTTTATTTTGCTAGCTTGCTGTCTAATACAATCTGTCATGCAGATGCATGCTTGATGAAACAGCATCTAACAACTCTATGCAGTTATCGGTTACATTATTACACTTATTGGTTTGGTTATTGAATGAACTCTGAACTTAAGAGCTCATCTGGCAGTGTATGTTTTGCAGGTCAGCAATTCCATTCACACTGAAGACAGCTCATACACATGTCAGCATATTCTCATCATGGAGAAGAGCAACAAGGACGTGGAGGCGCCAGATCTGAAGGCCAGGTGTAGGTGGTGTCCATGTCGTGCAAGAGGTCGCCTCCAAAGCCCATGGTGGCGACCTCAACGCCGCTGTTCAGGAGTTCGTCAACACTGGCATTCGAAGGTACCTCCTTGATACACATTCTGTCCTGGACTTAGTGCTGATTCGAATTGATTGCTGACACGCTATCCAGGAGTGTCCTGTGTGGTGCTCTAGTCATGGCTTTCGTGCCATGGCTGTGTGTGCGTGCTGTGCTAGTCAAGCACTATACTCCAGGGTTCTGTGTTAGTGTCAGCTCCGACGATCAAACCGATGATGACCCATATTGGTTTGTGGTGATGATGACTTTCTGGCTATTTAGTTGCTAGTATAAGTACTAAGTCAGCTGTGAGGTGGAAATTAATTTTCCAAGTTTTAAGCTTCTGTATATTATCTGGTTTCAGTCGACTTTATTCAGAAATCAACTTGCTTGTGTAGTAATTAATTGAGAGCGCCACCACAGGATGCCCTTTGTGGAGGAAGGATGGCTCGACCTGGTTGCGCGCCAGTGCAAGTGGTACTGGTATGGCGCCCTTGCCGCGTGGGATCAAAGCCGACGGCGTCGAGGTCTCCGGACCACACGGAGCTCTGCAGCAGCAGCTCTCGACCGTGCTCTCAGCTCCCTGGGATACAACTCGATGGCGTCCGCGACGGCGCCGACGCGCTGCCGCTGCCGCGGTGGCCCTGTGCGATCACCGTCCTCCAGGCCTCCCGCCCTGCCCAGCTCGTGCAGTCGCGCTTCCACCGCCTTGTGCCTCGTGCAGCACATCGCCATGGGCTGCTACCGCTACGCCGAGGTCGCCTCCGCCGCCACCATGATGATCCTCAAGGTCGAGTTCGAGCGGGGGCCCTTCGGCGTCTACTACGCCAGGATCTACGCCGGCGGCGTCGAGGTCCCCGGCACACCGTACACGGGGCTCTACCACGACGGCCGCTACGTCGTCCACGGCATCCTCCTTCCCCCGCTCAACCGTACTCCTGTCGTCCTGTCGATCGTGCTTCGACGCTGACCCGCGCCTCCGCGACGGCGAGTACGGCTTGGCGACGGCGGCAAAGAATTTGATGTAATCTGCAGCTTGCTCTGTTCTTAAACGGATTGTTTGCCCATCTTTTGTGCCCTGTGCTTATCTTCGCATACACACGACGACTCAGTTTGCTCATACTCCATTACCCTCCTTCCAACATTTACTCTGAATCTTCCCTTCAGCTAGGAAGATTTTGTTCGATCGATGTCGCTTCGTTGTAATTTTTTTTTAATACAAACTTGCACTCTGAATTTATGCATGCGTGTATGGAATGTTGTTCAGCTGCTAAGACTTCGTCGGAAACATGCGTCTGCTGAGGCATGTTTGCCCCCCAGGCCGAGTTTGTGGACGCTGACCGTTTCGTTTTGTTTTGCTACATTGAGTTGTAAGATGATCCTGTGATCGCCGATCGGCAGCTTCTTAGTGCATTTTATTTTTTTAATTCTTACTATCATTTTGTAGGTGATTTATCAACTGCATTTTTCTGTATCATGGACTATTATGCAGCTCCCTGATGTATTACAAGGATCAAGCTGACTGAAAATCTTTTTATATTTCGGTAATGACTCGTGAATCAGAGTTAATAGCATAAATCCACTTTGTGTTTGGGGACAGAAACCTAACCGATTTGCTCGATTTTTTGCAAATAGGACTAATCGTGAATTGACCGTTGGGATTTATTTATATAAAGTTTGGTTCTCCTATTTTTTTGTATTCTTGATCTACTTTGTAAGTTGGGATTTATTTATATAAAGCGGGGCGAAAATTAAGCAGAGATTATGCATCAATGATCAACACATGTACTGGCTAGTAGTACATTATTACTAGAGCAACAACAACGTATCTATGAGGGACAATCGTGGGACTGGATTGCCGAGAGGATTTCCTTGGATGAAACGTTCAGCCACACAGGCCAAGGAGTAAGCGAGGAAGGAGAGCCCCATGATGAAGAAGAGAAGTCCGGGGACGTGGAACGCCTCCATCGTGTACATGGAGAGGCGGACGAGTGCAACACCCAGGCAGCCCACAAGGAACGTCACCGCCCAGCTGCTGCACTCCTGGGGCTCCGCCATTGCCGCCTCTTGGTCGCCGTCGGCCATCAACCCAGCCGTCGTCCGATGGTCTTCTAGGGCTGGGTTTGGTACGTAGGAAGAATTGAAGATCGGTGCGTGCGAGCAAGAATTGGAGTAGTAGTATTTGCGACTCGTATGCGTATCGGTTTCATCGTCTTCGGCCACACGCCCGTACCGGGCTGAACGCAGACGCAGATGAGGAATTAGCAGGCTATATTGATGGTACTAGCTAAATGCCCGTGCATTGCTAAGGGATATCAGAAAAATATTATGGACAAAGAATTATACTAAATTCAAACCATGTGAAATACTCAAAATGACATGACCCATCGTTTATTTATTTTTTTGACCTGCAAATGACATTACACGTTCGTATTCATACATCACAAAAGCTATTCTCTCCAATTTCTTTCCTTTTTATATGGTTGTAAGCTAGTTATTAAGAAAAAAATCACAAATTGAAGTGCTCGTGCGGACAAAATTGCTCGCTTTTGATGATTATATTTTCTTCAACTTGTGAAATTTTCTTTGTTATGCAATATATTATTAAGCATACGAAATTTACACACGAACTCCATTTGAAGCACATAACACAGAGAGTCTAACTGGATTTACTAATTAAATTAAATTAGTTTAAATTTAACATCCATCGTCTTTCTCCACCGCACTTCCTCTCTTTCTCTTTCTCCGTCTGTTAATTTTTCTGTAGGGATCTCCGTCGTGCCAAATCCATAGCAGCATCAGCTAATTGATTCGAAGAAACAAATGAAAGCGGACTTTATGATCATAATAAAGTCCATCTAAACCATCTAAATTAGGGTCTAATGCTAGAGTTCAAGAAAAATAATACTGATGGTTCTAAACCATGCCCAAATTCACTGCCCTGATGCAGCTCTGAACTTGTCTTCAAGCAGCACGATTTGCAGGTGGTCAGAAATTTCCCATTAGCTTTAGTTGTTCATCAGATCCTCCGTTGCAAGCTGCAACCATAATAGTATCCTATTAACATAAATTTCACCTTCAGGTTCACCTTTCCATTTAACCAATCACAGATTTTTCTACTAACTTTTAGCTAGCTAAAGTTATGGTACATGAACTAAAGTTTGAACCCCTAACATTACTTGCATCTACCATTGCCGCCGATTCAGCTGCCTAACCACGACACCACCATTTCCAGTAGGCGACCACGACGCTGCTGTCTGCTGAGGATACTATTCTGAACTACAAAATGCAGCATTCAATTAATTGTTAAGTTTATGGTCTTCAACAAATGAATCGATAAGTTTTTATCCACCTGTACAGAAACTGCATCTTCTTCGATTCTGTATTGCAAACAACCAACAAACTGAGATTTTATCATTGCAAAAAGAAAGCAAAAACAAGAATGTTGAAACAGCCACTGACGTTGTATTGCTAAATAAGGAACAATATATTTGCACCGAAAGAGATAAAATTGGATGGACATCTGTTCGCAGCTTAGATGACTTCTATTCAGCAAAACAGAGTAATCATAGTAACAACAATTAGTTTCTTTATGGGTTGCTCAGTACCTGCATATGTAGAAGACAGCTCGGGGTCGGGAATCTCAAGCTGACTGGGAGTTTTTGTCAGAGATGGAGATGCTTCTTGACCATGGGCAAGCTTGCTGATGTTGGCCACGAACCGCCGTGATGGCATGAGAAGCACATCGGCAGCAAGGAGTACCGGAGCCTCCCACCTCGAAGCACCCTGCAGCCACCCGCAGCGCCGCACGCCACCAGGGCCACCGGACGATTGAAGATCTGCAGAAACCAAGATGCGTCACCTGAAGGTCCGCTGCTCGGGTACGGGATCTGGAGATTGGGGCAACTCGTCGAAGTACTCAACGACGACGAGGCAACAGGCTACTCGTCGCGATGTCAAAAAAAAAAAAAAAAAAAACAGGCTACTCGTCGCGGTCAAGGCCACCCACCACGGCGTGAGGCCTCCGGCAGCAGGAACTCGCCGCGGTGCAGGCCACCCACCACGCCGCGAGCCCGCAACAGCTCCCGCAGCGCCGGCTGCCTCGACGTTGTCGCCGGAGGACGAGGACATCCACAGCTATCGTACGCTCGCCACCGAAAGCTCCCGCAGCGCCCCTTGTCCTGTTGCTTCCGCCGGCCGACGAGGCCGCCTCTAGCAGCCGCACGCTCGCTACTTTGCGGTGGCAGCGCACGGCGGCCGGGGCGCGGCGCGCTCCTCCTCCTCCTGCGGCCGGGGCGCGACGGCCGCAGAACAAGCTCAACGACAGCGCAGCGGATCGGAGGGGAATTGGAGTGAAGGACCTCGGGTTGATTTTCTAATACTTGAGAGACTAAAATGAAAAACAACCACCGAACCGGTAAGGTTTATCACTTGGCGGTGGCATCCTTGTAAAATCTCGTATTACACAGGGGTAAACTCGGAAACTAAAAAACATACCAACCATCACCTCTAACTATATTATATAGTAGAGAAGAGATATATGGCCCACGTGCGACCTCAATTTGCCGCAGAGATTTTCTTTTCATTTTCCTCCGCGTGGCGCGGCGTTCGCTCCGTTCGGCCTGGGCTTCTTCTTTTCTTCTTTTCCATTGACTGATGACTGAAGAAAAAAAAGGCACCTCGAACTCGTCCGACACCTGGGTTGACAGCGCCCTTGGCATCACGTGGAGGACGAGAAGCACTCCATATCTCACGCCCTCATCAGCCGCTTGCTCAGCAAGACAAATGACAATGGCGAACATGAAGTCTAGCACGAGAATTTTAAAAGTTCATGAAATTAAAATGCTTCACAAAGTTGAAAAAATGTTCATAACCTTTTTTTTAAATGGAATTTTTAAATATGAATATTTTAAAACTCGAACTTTTAAATTCTATTTTTGGAAAACTAAAAAACGAAAAAGAGAAAATACAGGAAATATAATTTTTTTCAAAAGAGGAAAAAACGCAGAAGAGAAAACGGTAAAAAAAACTGCTCTGCTACATGCGCAAGTGTGTAGAAGGGTTCCGAAAACAAAGAACAAGCAAAAAACCGTCTCAGGGTTTGGGCCGTTTCTGCGGCAAATTGTGCTAAACATGGGCTATACCAGCTACTCCCTCCGTTCCAAATTAATTGACTTCCATTTGTCCACATGTGGATGTATCTATACGTGTAACATGTCTAGATACATCAATGTGTGTACAAATGGAAGTCAATTAATTTGGAACGGAGGGAGTAATTCCTCATCAGCATCCACTCCCCGGTACGTTTGCCGAAGACGATGAGACCGACACGCATACGATTATATACGAATAAGCAAATACTACTTGCTACTTTGCTAGCTATCTCATCGTACCTTGCCCTGAAAAAATAAAAAATCTCTTGGTACGTAGATGCACCACCGATCTTCAATTCTTCTTACTCCGTATACGTACCAAACTAGGCCACCCCAGCCTAGAAAATCACCATCGAGCTAGTACGTAGATTGTTCAATCGGGAGGCCGGGCGGCGCGCTCATACCAAGATGGCCGACAGCGACGACGAGGAGCAGCAGCTGGCGGCGATGGCGGAGCCCCAAGAGTGCAGCAGGTGGGCGATGACGTGCCTTGTGGGCTGCCTGGGTGTTGCGCTCTTCTGCCTCTCCGTGTACACGATGGAGGCGTTCCACCTCTTCGGACTTCTCTCCCTCTTCATGGGGATCGCCTTCTTCTCTTATTCCTTGGCTTGTGTGTTTGAACGTTTCATCGAAGGAAATCCTCTCGGCAATCCAGTCCAAGGATTGTCCCTGATAGATACGTTGTTGTCGCTCTAGTACTATTACTTATATACAATGTGCTCCTGCACGTCTTGATCATCGATGCATAATCTCTACTTAGTCTTCCTCCAGATTGATGTGCTCCGTCGACCCAACTGTTTTGGCGACTCTGAATTTTGCACGTCGCCTCGCAGCCTCCAAAATATGATGGAGCGCGTTACATTTGCGTTTAGGAGGTTGCGAATATGGCGCCTATCAACTGAACAACTGATCAGAAGTTGGTTTCTTCAGCTGTCTAAGAGTGTACCGACTATGCAAGCAATGAAACTTAAATTCAGACAGACCTCGCCGGCCGGCCTGCCGGAGTTCACGAGAAAAGAAGAAGCCGCAGACGACAGTAGCATATTGATTCCTACTGCATATTCCCTACCTTGACGGCTCGACGGACGTCCCAACAAATCATCTACACAAACTTCATCCTACCATATATTTTTTTTAGACGGAAGGCTCGAGCGGAGCCCAGTTTTAAATTAATAAAGCCAATCCGGTTAAGATCCAAGTACCCATAACACAGAGTCTCTAGGACTCGCACATGAAAGTTCAAGTAGCACGCAGTCTCTACCGCCACAAACCGACAGGTGGGAACACAACCTAGACTAGATACCGGTGGATGGCATGAGAGGCCTCAGTCTCGGTCCCTCACGGAGTCATGGAGTTGGCGGATCCTGCCAATCGCCTCCTCCAAAGCGCGTCTGTCCTGTCTCCTAGTTATTGGCTTCACACCTGCATATAGATAGACATTTTGTAAAGGCAATCAGCCGGCTGTGAGGGGAAGATCCCTTCAATCGAGAATCTATTCCTCATGTTCCACAGTGTCCAGCACAAGGCTGCACAACAAATCCACAACACCCTACGCGTTTGACCCGTGGATTCTTGGACTAGCCTATAGAGATCGGCAAATCATGAGGGGTTCCATGACACGGAGAGCAATTCCCTAACTACACTCCATAGGAACTTGGCGAGTGTGCACCCAAAAAAAATGTAATTGGTATCCTCCCACTCGCCACATAAGGCGCACCGGCCATTAGAAGGTCCATGTCTTCGGCTGATGTTATCGTTGGGAGGTAGGCGTTTCCTAACCAACTGCCAAAGAAAGATCCGGACCTTCAAGGGGATAGCAATTCCCCAAATCTCGCTAAAGTGCTTGCGGGGGCGACCTTGGCACAACTTGCAGTATAGGGACCTGACCGAGAAGACCTTGGAGGGTTCAAGATGCCAGGACAGGACATCCAAGCCCTCTGAGACTCTGATCGAGGCAATCTCATGCATAAGGTTGAGCCGCTCAACCCGCTCAACTTGTCCCAGCACCCGGCGGAAGGGGATAACCCACCCCACTTGGCAGGCACAGGTGTGCCATCGCAGCCTCCGGATCCCTGGTGATCGCAAAGAGGTTTGGAAACCTCTCCCTAAAGGGCCCTGACCCTTGCCACTAGTCCTTCCAGAACCGAGTAGATCGACCATTCCAGACACTGTGTTTTGCCCCCAAGCAAAAATCTCCTTCACCTTCTGAATGGAATTCCAGAATTGTGAGCCGGGGTTATGAGAGTCAACTAGGAGGTCCTTAGTCCAAAGATACTTGGACTTAATGATCTCAGCCCAAAGGCCTTGTGCCCCGACATTAGCTTCCATATCCACTTAACCATTAAGCAGATATTCATGAGCTTGGTGTCCATGATCCCAAGGCCTCCCAAGGCCTTAGGTCCTACCATATACTAGCATAATGCCCGTGTGTTGCTATAAAATAAGAAAACAATATACACATATGATTATCGGTATAATGATTATTCTATATTGTTGATATCCTTGTGGTTTTAGCAACTCACGACTTAGGAAAAAGAATCAACATATTTAGTCAGGATAATATCGATGTACTTCTCCCGTTTCATTTTCTCTCCTTCTAAGTTCTCAGATTCAGTTTCTGCTCGCCCGTTTGTCTCCTTCGCAACTCACAGCCTGCTACGAAAGAAATATCATATTTCTACGTGTCTATCCCTTCTATTTTAAAGTTGCACCACCATCTACATTTGGTCAGCTACGTTGCCCTTTAGCTCCATTTTGCATTGTCATGGTGTTCATATTGTAAGCTAATTGCTTCAGCCAGGACATGAGCTTCACTCAATCTTGTTCAGCCAGGACATGAGCTTCACTCTCTTTCTGCCCCTTTCACAGAAAAAGAGATTGATTTAGTAGTTGCTTCTCTCCCCATTGATAAGGCCCCGGGTCCGGATGGTTTTAATGGCAAGTTCATCAAGAGTTGCTGGTCCATCATCAAGCATGATTTTTACAAGCTTTTCCATGACTTTTATGAGCATAATCTTTCCTTACAATGCATCAATGATTCAATTATTACCTTGATCCGAAAAAGCAATCTCCTGAAACTCCTAATGATTTCAGGCCGATATCTCTTCTGAACTCTGCTCTAAAGTTGATCACCAAGTTACTTGCAAACAGGTTGCAGTCCAGAATCCTTGATACTGTCCATACAAATCAGTTTGGATTTCTGAAGTCTAGAACGATTCAAGACTGCTTGGCTTGGTCGTTTGAGTATCTTCATCACTGCAAACATGCAGAAAAAGGTGGCATTATTATAAAACTGGACTTTGAGAAGGCCTTTGACCTGATTGAGCATTCTGCTATCCTTACCATCCTGAGGAAAAAAGGGTTTGATGATCGTTGGATAGCTTGGATTAGTAACATTCTCTCCTCTGCCACCTCTGCTATTCTCCTCAGTGGGGTTCCAGGGAAGAAATTTTTCTGCAAGCGTGGTGTCAGGCAAGGGGACCCCTTGTCTCCCCTCTTATTCGTGGAAGGCGCTGACCTCTTGCAAGATATGATTAATGATCTACATGTTGCTGGTCTTCTTGTCCCTCCTGTCTCTTTCCCAGGCCTGGACTTCCCGATTGTTCAATACGCTGATGATACCTTGTTGTTCATGGAAGCTAGCTTTCAGCAGTTAGACATTCTTAGGGCTACTCTCCTGTCCTTCCAAAAAGCTACAGGGCTAAAGGTCAATTTTCATAAATCCTGCTTGGTTCCTATCAACATTGACATCATGTACGCCACCTGCTTGGCCGAGTATTTCGGATGTTCAGTTGGTAAAATGCCATTTACGTACCTGGGTCTTCCTCTCGGTACCACTAGGCCAACGGTTCTTGAGTTAGCTCCTTTGACTGATAGTGTTGAGAAGCGTCTGAATGCTTGCTCCAGATTCCTCAATTATGGTGGAAGGATAACCTTTATAAATTCTGTTCTCTCAGCTTTGCCTACCTTCTACATGTGTATGCTCAAACTGAACAAAACAACGGTCAAACTTGTGGATCGGGCTAGACGGCATTGTCTTTGGGACAAGAAAGATAGAGAGAGAGGCAAAGGTTCGGCGCTGGCAGCTTGGGAACTCATGTGTCGACCTAAGAACAAGGGTGGATTAGGGATAATAAATCTAACCATTCAAAATGATGCTCTGCTCATGAAACATCTTTTCAAGTTCTTTTCGCATCATAACACTCCCTGGGTGCAGATGGTTTGGCAATCATACTACCAGAATTCTATCCCACATGCTTCTCCTCCGGTTGGTTCTTTCTGGTGGCGGGATGTTTGTAAGCTCCTCACAAACTTCAGAGGAATTACAACCTGTCAACCCAGCTCTGGTACTTCTCTGTTATTTTGGAAGGACAGATGGTCATCTGAGCTGCTTGCTGGCCAGTTCCCAAGAATATTTTCGTTTGCCATAGACTCTGACATTTCTCTGAGTACCATGCTCTCATGTGATCATTTAGATGATTTCCATCAGCATTTGGCGACTCCAATCTCTGCCCAGGCTATGGATGAACTCGTGCAAGTCAGACTACTTCTACAGCACCTGAAAAATGATGGGGAGGGCCGTATGATGATGGATAATTGGACTTGTAACATTTCTCAAGGGACCTATTCGTCGAGAAGCTATTATCACTTCATGTTTGATGGGCTTGTGACCTCTCCGATTTACAAAAAACTTTGGAAGAGCAAAATCCTACACAAGCAAAAGGTTTTCCTCTGGCTATTACTTGTTGATCGGCTTAATACAAGAGACATGATGGATAGGCGCCACTGGCATCTTGATTCAGGAGTTACTTGTGCTGTTTGCACTGCAAATGAACGTGAGACCAAGGAACATCTATTTTTCAATTGTACTTTTGCATAGGGAGTTTGGCGCCTGTTACAAATTTCTTGGCCTGCTGCAACGTCCATGGACAGCATGTTCGACAGGGCCAAACAGACTTTTCAAGGTCCAAATTTTCTTGAGGTGGCGTGTTGTGCTTTGTGGGGGATTTGGAAATGTCGGAACCAGAAGATTTTTGAGGGACAACGCCACTCAATTCGCAAGTGGAAGGCTATCTTCAAGCAGGACCTGGGTTTAGTGATTCATAGAGTGAAGGCCTCCCATAGAGAGGCTCTCTCCAACTGTCTGAACGCTTTTTAGACCGAACTACCTCTCCTTTTGTTAAGTTTTGTTTTCTCTCTGATTGAGTCATTGCTCCTTGACTCTCTCAGTCCTTGTGTTCGCACCCATGTAAATGTAACCATCTGTGTTCTTTGTTATTAATATAAAATAACCGTAGGGGCTTCCCCTACGGTAGTTCGGTCTAAAAAAATATTGTAAGCTAATGTATAGATAGCACACGATAAACAATGAACTCGCGGAAAACTTTCAATAATACAAGGAGAAGATGGTCCAACTCTAATAAACTAATTTCAGAATCTTAGATTTTGCACTCATGTTCTGGTCCCTCTTAAGTAATCAAAGCGGGTGTTGACGGCCTTCCATCCGAAAAAACCACTTGCAACTCTATAGAGAAGTTATGAAATAAATTCCGCATATACATCTTTACATTCTATGTATTTATATAGTCACTGAGCCAAAAAAAAAAGATATTTGTATGACCTATGTAAAGAGATAACACAAATATCTCGCGTAAGACATATTTTAACACCAAATCTATTTTTCTTTTTTGCACATACAATAGAGAATGCCCCTTTTTGTGAAACGGCTTGGCCTGAAGACAAATAATGTTAAGATCTAAACGTTGACAATTTTTGTTTGCAGTTTTTCCATTTCAAAGGAATTTATAAATTGCATTTTAGATATAGGCAACTGAAACCAAAACAGTTGTCTCACTAGCTAGAGGCTAACTACTAGCTGGTGTTGGCATAGAGAGGGCGGCATTATAGTCCAATCACTGATCAGAACCTTTTTTCCGTTCCATTGCTAATGTGTGTCTCGGGCACGCCTACCTTTAGACACACTCACGAGACATACTGCAATGACGAATGGGCGCTGCTCCGATGAGTCTGTACTGTACTGGGTGACATGAATGCTGGTAACTGGAAATGACATACTGTGCCAAGTGATCGCCTCGATACTAGTGTGTGCATTCGCTTCGATCTCGTCTCGGATTAAAACCCATCTACTCTGACTGCCATGTAAACTAATCACAATCTGACTAGATAGTATGATACTTGACAGAGAATTAATCTTTCACTTACATGTTATTTATTGTTTGTACAATAGTCTAGTTACATATTTCACAATTATTTATTGAATTTTCATAACATACTTTTCATGGATACATAAGCAATCAAACTATTTATACTAGACATTTTCGCCATATTATAACTTCGTTGTTTGTTGATGTCACTGTTTAAGATATCTTCCGATATGCCGATTAATTGGCCGATTTATCTCTTATCGATGTCTGGCCGATAAGATAAATTGGCCGATAAGCCATCCGATATGCCGATAAGCCATCCGATATGCCGATAAATAGACCGATTTACCCAATATCTTGGGTTAACCGATAAGTTACCGATAAGAGATATCCCCAACATTGGTTGATGTATATTGTTTTATCGATGCATTTCCAATATATCGTATAGAAACTATTTTAGGAAACTCAAAAAATATAGTGTTAAAGCGAATATTAAGTTATTTTCAAAATTACTTGGTTAATAAATTTCACACCGAATTAGGTATCTGGTACATTGAACATTGGCCAAGAGCATAATATATATAGTTGCCTGATTTTGTACATGTTTCTAGGTATTGCAGTGTTTATGCTAAGCTAGTGATGCATCCAAAATGCATCTACTTTTCCAAGCACTTTGCCTCATAATTTGCTCCGGAATCTTCCCATATTTGAATAAAACTGCTGAATCTGACGCTGTTTTTAGCAAAGTCTCTTTTCTGGCTATTTCTGCAGGAAATAAAATCGGGGAAAATTACCACGTCAATTTTTATGGAAAAGGAGGACAATGGACAAAAGATGGACACGAGGAAGCGCTCGAGGGCCAAATGGGTGGGTCCCACGCGGCCCCTGTACCTGGCCGCGTGGGCCCAGCCCAAATGGGCCTCGGGCGCCGCCTCGCCTTCGGTCTTCGACGTACCCCCTCATATATACGAAAAAGTGCTTGCCCTAGGAGGAGAGGAGCTTTCGCGAAACAGAACGCCGCCACCATCACGATCTTCGTTTCGGGGACAGATTGATCCAGGATTTCTCCTCCGGTGGAGGGATCCGGAGACCGTCTTCACCGCCATCTTCACCGCCTTCATCTCCATCGACCATGAGCTCCCTCTCCATCACCATGTGTGAGTAGTCCGCTGTAGGCATGTGAGGTGGATGGGGATTGGATGAGATTGATCATGTAATGCTACCCGTTGTTCGGGATTTTAGGGTTTTATCTTGAGGATACTTTTGTATTGTGTTGATGCACTCTTGCTATGTTTAATGCTTGCTACTAGGGCCCGAGTGGCATGATTTCAGTACTGAACTTATATTGCCCCATCATATATTTGAGTTTGGTATTTATCTGCAAAGTGTATCACCTGCTATTATGTTGAACCTGCGAACCCTAAACGTGACATATAGGGAAAACAAGGGGGAGATGTTTTAGTTTGAGGATTCTATGTGTTCATGAAGTGTTAATGCATTGTTCCGGTCTATTCGAAAGGGTAGACCTTAATTACCTGTAGTTCCAAGTTGGCCCCGGTGAAATGGGCAGGTTGGACAATAGATGTTGTGCAAATTCTCTTGGTTAGTACGCACAACTAAATATGGAACACATACCTACATATATCGGAGTTAGAGATAGGTCCCATTGTTATTTGTTTCTTATTATATGATCAATCTCATTCTTGCAACACCCCGCTATCACCTCATGCCTACGTTTTAAATCTCTGAGTTACACTTTCACTTTTCCGGTGAAAACTGGGAAACACTTGTTCACTGCTACTGTTCTGCTTGTTACTTGAATCATACTACTGCCATCACTATTACTGCTGCAAGTTATTGATATACAGGTGTGGTTGAGAGTGACGCCTCAATTGCCAAGGTCTTATTGATATTCTTGTGTTCCCATCGAGTCGAACTATAAATTTGGGTAATACTTCCCAACGAAGACTTCAGCGATCCCCTATACTTGTGGGTATCAAGACGTTTTCTGGCGCCGTTGCCGGGGAACCTAGCTTTATTGGTAAGACAACTTGTTATCATCTATTTGCTGCTTTTGCTTGTTCCTAACCATGGGAAAGGAAAAGACTACTCTGAAGGAATGAGGCCTTCAACTACTCGCGAGGTACGGATTTGCCAAGTAGGCCAAACTTTTCACCTAATGTTGCTTCTGCTGTTGCTCCTAAGAAAAGAGGAAAGGTTTTATCTAGTTCACCATTGTCTAAAATGTCTACTAGTAATGAAAATGATTTATTATGTGGTAGCATAGACAAAGAAGTGACACCTGAAACATCTGAGATAACTGAAACACCTGAAAATGTGGAATCTGAGTTAGAAGATAATGAATACTGTGATGATGAATTTGAAACTTCTTCTGAGGAAGAGGAGGCATTTACTATGGCTTTTATGAATTCTGACTTTGATAAATTGGATAAACTTGATAGCTATAAAAATTCTCCTCTTGATGGATATTTTCCTATTACTGAGAAAATGAATGCTCCTGCTATTAAAATTAAAGATAAAGATTATGAGTTTAGTGTTGATCCTGAAATAATTGAAAAAGCTGAAAAATATAAGTTTTATGGTAGAGAGGATGAGTTTCCTTTTGAACACATTGCTGTCTTGCATGACTTATCTGTGTTATTTGGTAAAGATGAAATCCATCAACGCTACTATTTCTTAAAGCTGTTTCCTTTTACTTTGGGAGGAAGTGCTAAAACTTGGTATAATCGTTTAGAACCTGGATGTATTACTAGCAAGGAAGAATGTTTGCAGGTATTCTATAATAAGTATTTCCCTGCTGATAAGATTCATGGTTTGACTGTTGCGATTAGCACTTTTCACAGAAAGAGAAGGAGGATTTACCCCAAGCTTGGGGGAGGTATAGTAAGATGGTTAGGAAATGTCCTACCCATGGCTTCAAGAGTAATGAAATACTTGATATATTTTACAATGGTCTAACCGAAAACACCAGAGGCTATCTTGATGGTATTGCAGGTAATGTTTTCAGGGAAAGGACCGTTGATGAAGCAACTGAGCTATTGGAGACTATCTCTAGGAATTATGAAGACTGGAATATTGAAGAGATATTTCCGGAGAAGAAAGGAGGCATGCTCAAATTGGATAACGAAACAATGAAAGAAGCTTCCAAGGCTATTAAAGAGAAGGGAATTAAAACCTCTCATCTTAAGGAATTATCTGAAATGGGTGTTAAACTTCCTGATGATCAACCATGTTTTCCAATTCAAGTCAATGCTATTAGCTCCATAAAAGGTAATGAAAAGGTAACACCTCCTGTTGATGTATCCTACATGAATGATTTTGCTTATCATCATAATCCTGAGGAGCATAATATTAGAATGACTATTATGGAGAACTCTCACAAAATTAAATCTCTTCGAGAAAGTTTACATGCTAGTGTGGGAGAGGTAAAAAGAATTGTTAAACACTGTGAGATGATGAATAATCAAGTTGAACAAATGGTTTCTCTTCAAAATCAATTGTATGAAAGTCTTATGGTGAAGAAACAGGTTTGTGGAGTTAACACTAGGGGAGGTGCAAGTACTCAGGATCCTGATTTTCCTGAAGGCCATCCCAAGAGAAAAGAACAAGAAGCTCTCAAGAAGAAATCTTCTGCAGGAAAATCTCCCAATGAAAACAAGGACATTGATGACTCTGAAGAGCAAGATAAGGATATTTCTATTTCTGATGCTGAGACTGAAGATAATAATAATGAAGAAGAAGAATCACCTTCACCTGAAGAAGAGCCACAAGAGGATGAAAATATTGAAGAACCTGAACCTAATGATAAAGAAGACCCTCCACCATCTACTGAGAAGAATAAGAAGAAGAGCCATCCTAATCCACAAAGAGGTAAAGATAGGGATCCGTGGGTACAAAAACCCATACCATATCCCCAAGAGGTAATAAAAACTTTGGATGATGCTAGATTTGAGAAATTCTTTGAGTTGATTAAGTCTTTGTGTTTGCAAATTCCTCTTGTTGATGCTATTAAAATCCCTCCATATTCCAAATACATGAAAGACATTGTGACTAATAAAAGAAAGATTCCTACTGATGCAATAACTGCTATGCTTGCTGAATATTCCTTTAAAGGGAAAATGCCTGAAAAACGTGGTGATCCTGGTATTCCAACTATTCCTTGTCATATTAAAGAAACTTATGTGAAATATGCTCTATGTGACTTAGGAGCTGGTGTTAGTGTTATGCCTTTTTCTTTATATAAGAAACTTAACCTAAACAAATTGGTTCCAACTGAAGTATCATTACAAATGGCTGATAAATCAACTGCTGTGCCTATAGGAATATGTGAGGATGTCCCTATCTCTATTGCTAATGTGTTAATCCCTACAGACTTTGTTGTGTTAGAAATGCCTGAAGATGATAATTTGTCTATTATTCTTGGAAGACCCTTTTTAAACACTGCAGGGGCTGTTATAAATTGCACTGAGAGCAAGGTAACATTCAATGTCAAGGGAAATGAGCACACTATCTATTTTCCTAAGAAGAAATCTGTTACTATGGTAAGCCAGAGTGTGAACTCCATTAAAAGGAATACTCTTATAATAGGAAGCTTTGAGTTTGCATTGCCACCTCCTGAACCAAAATATGCTATCTTAATGATTGGAACTATTCCAATCAAATATGAGGTGACTTGAAATTGCTCAGAAAACATATAAAATAAAGAATCATGTATTATATCTTTTGCATATTATTAATGAGACTTGATCAACCTCATTACTAATATGAAAATGATGCAAACTTGATTCCCATAAAAATTGCTTTGAATGTTTGATTTCATTTATTCTAGAATTTTTAGATTATTTGCATGAGCATAATTATTTCAAAGTGCAGAAATTCCAGAAATGTAGTTTGAAAAATTCTGTTCAGAAAATTTTCTCGAAAAATTCCAGAAAAATTTGGAGGTAAGTTATTTTACCAGAGGAACTAACAGCCAAAAGGGAGACACCAGAGGGCCACCAGGGCCCAAAAGGGGGTGTCCCACGCGGCCACAGTACCTGGCCGCGTGGGACCCACTATTTTGGCCCACAGAGGGGGTTAGGTGAGTATCCAGTGCCCATCTCCTTCCCCTCGACAGGAAACCAGCCCCAGGTATTTTTCCCAAATTTTCTCGAGCTCTCTTCCTGCTATCCTTGGATCTCCAAGTTTAGGGCAGATTTTTCAAATCTGTTTGGTGGGATTGCTCATTGGTATGTGACTCCTCCACTCATCCAATTACTTTTTGTTCTTATGCCTCATGCATGAAGTATTTTGCTGCACTAGGTGTCACCCTTTTATGCTTAGGAAATCCATAGATTCAAGTTTTCTAGTTGATATTGATGCATGATATTGATGTGGAGACTATTTATGGATGGCTTAATGTTGTTTTAAGGTGTTACATCTTGATTTTTGTTGAATATTGTTTTTGGGCAGCAAGGTATCATGTTTAGCAAGGGCAAAGCTTTGGTTGGGATGAGCTCAAGACCAAGAAGAAGAGCATGCAAAGTCTCCCTCAATTATGATGACGACCACCTGTGGGAGGATGATGCATTCTTTGTAGGGGAGAAGCTGAAAATACATACAACAAGATGGCAAGATCCCTATGTTCTTGAACAGTGGGGGAGTACTTCTCTTACTCTCCATTCATTGTTGTATATCACTGTTATATTGCTATGATAAGTTTCTTGAAAATTCAAAACACAAAAAGATTTTATTTGTTTCTTTTACTTCTGGTTGTTTGTCTTTTGTTTCTTAGAACAAAAATAACAAAAATATTTTCGTTTTCTTGAAACAAACGCAAAAACGGAGGTGCAGAAATTGTTGAAATCTGCTCGCTGTTTTATTTTTCATTTTTTCTCTGTAACTCCGATTGATCTGAAATTTTAACCACTGCTGCAACACATCATAACCTACACATACGTAAAATATGAGATTTTTTTGAGGTGTCTAGGTAGGGTAAAAACAGTACTGTGTGCAGTGACATTTTCTGGCAGATTTGAATTTTTATTGTGCAGTTTGAAATGGGAGAGGAGAACAACGATGATAAGTTGTTGTGCATGAAGTGGATGAAAGGTATGATACCTTTGCCATGCTTATGTGGACTCTTTAATAACAGCAAGTGAGCACATCATAGTTTCTTTAACATCTAGAGAAATGGTAGCAAATGTTTATCTTCTCCATGTTCTGGTATGTTATATGATGATGCAAGTGGAATTTTATTTAGTGACAATACTTGGTTGTGGATTGAATAATTGTAGCTCTAAACAAAGGTCTACGCATCCCATTGTGCTTACTAAACTTGCCAACCAATAGAAAGTAAAATAATCTTTCAAATAATAAACATGAAGTTGTATGCTTGACAGGTTTAGTGGTTGGGAGTTAGCTGAAATGTGCTGACACATGTAAAGTAACATTGCACTAAAATATATTCAGTTGATATCATGTACTTTTGTTTATGGATGTTTATCATGTGCGAAATTAAAGCGGAAACTTAGCAAGTTTGATGAGTAAGAATAATTGGCTAGAGAGACGCCTGGGACGCCAACTTAAGCCATGCATCATTCATGGTGGAAATTTACAGCGCACCATGGTGAACATTCAGTGATGCACTTCATAATAAAAAGCTATGCAAATGGTAAATAAAAGAGTGCTGAGATTGTTCATTGTCTGTTTGTCTTGTTGTTTGGACATGGGCTTGTCCATGTCCTGGGACAAGAGGTACCCCAGTTGACGCTCTTGATGACGCTTTTAATACTTGCAATGACTGAAAATTTCGAACTTACTTAGTGGCCCAAGTTGAGTAGCCATGGTGTAGGTACTCGTATTCACGGGGCATGAGGTTTTCAACCATTAGTCGGTCAAGCATATGAGTCATGTCAGTAATATCAAATGGTTTACTAAAACTAAGAGCAAGGTTGTAAGCACAATGATTTCACCAGGTAACAAAAGAAATAATCAAAAGACCTCAAAAGTCTTGTCATGATTCAATCATTAGCGATGTAAGAACCTTTGTTTATTTCTACAGTTGAGCAAACTCATCCAAGTATTGACTCTACATAATATCTCTCTTGCAACAAATATAAATGATTTAACATTGATTAGATATACCTTTGCTAACATCCTATCATTTGTTGTTGAAGCTATGCTTTGAATGCTTGTTGATATTAAATTGTGTTGCATATGCAATGCAAAGTTCTTGTCAAAGTCTTTTATCGCTTCTGCACTACGTTTGAGTTGTTCGAGGACAAACAACGAGCTAAGCTTGGGGGAGCTGATGCATCCAAAATGCATCTACTTTTTCAAGCACTTTGCCTCATAATTTGCTCCGGAATCTTCCCATATTTGAATAAAACTGCTGAATCTGACGCTGTTTTAGCAAAGTCTCTTTTCTGGCTATTTCTGCAGGAAATAAAATCGGGGAAAATTACCACGTCAATTTTTATGGAAAAGGAGGACAATGGATAAAAGATGGACACGAGGAAGCGCTCGAGGGCCAAATGGGTGGGTCCCACGCGGCCCCTGTACCTGGCCGCGTGGGCCCAGCCCAAATGGGCCTCGGGCGCCGCCTCGCCTTCGGTCTTCGACGTACCCCCTCATATATACGAAAAAGTGCTTGCCCTAGGAGGAGAGGAGCTTTCGCGAAACAGAACGCCGCCACCATCACGATCTTCATTTCGGGGACAGATTGATCCAGGATTTCTCCTCCGGTGGAGGGATCCGGAGACCGTCTTCACCGCCATCTTCACCGCCTTCATCTCCATCGACCATGAGCTCCCTCTCCATCACCATGTGTGAGTAGTCCGCTGTAGGCATGTGAGGTGGATGGGGATTGGATGAGATTGATCATGTAATGCTACCCGTTGTTCGGGATTTTAGGGTTTTATCTTGAGGATACTTTTGTATTGTGTTGATGCACTCTTGCTATGTTTAATGCTTGCTACTAGGGCCCGAGTGACATGATTTCAGTACTGAACTTATATTGCCCCATCATATATTTGAGTTTGGTATTTATCTACAAAGTGTATCACATGCTATTATGTTGAACCTGCGAACCCTAAACGTGACATATAGGGAAAACAAGGGGGAGATGTTTTAGTTTGAGGATTCTATGTGTTCATGAAGTGTTAATGCATTGTTCCGGTCTATTCGAAAGGGTAGACCTTAATTACCTGTAGTTCCAAGTTGGCCCCGGTGAAATGGGCAGGTTGGACAATAGATGTTGTGCAAATTCTCTTGGTTAGTACGTACAACTAAATATGGAACACATACCTACATATATCGGAGTTAGAGATATGTCCCATTGTTATTTGTTTCTTATTATATGATCAATCTCATTCTTGCAACACCCCGCTGTCACCTCATGACTACGTTTTAAATCTCTGAGTTACACTTTCACTTTTCCGGTAAAAACTGGGAAACACTTGTTCACTGCTACTGTTCTACTTGATACTTGAATCATACTACTGCCATCACTATTACTGCTGCAAGTTATTGATATACAGGTGTGGTTGAGAGTGACACCCCAATTGCCAAGGTCTTATTGATATTCTTGTGTTCCCATCGAGTCGAACTATAAATTTGGGTAATACTTCCCAACGAAGACTTCAGCGATCCCCTATACTTGTGGCATCAGCTAGATAGTGCTTATTCAAGTGTTACGAACAACGAAGAGTTGATTAAATTCCATAAAACATATCATCTAGGGAGCAATTTTTTGACACACGGGAGCATATACTATTTTAAAAATACTGTTTAAAAATAATTTGAAATATAAAAAAGGACAAAATTTTGCAGGTACATCTCGGCATTCTATGCGTCCACAAAATTCAGTGCTAAAACAAATCTTCTCACGACACCTTTTGTCTTCTTACAAGGGCACCAAAAATAGTTTTGGCGGAAATTGACGTGCACACATTGGATGTCGAGATTTGCGTGCCAAACTTTTGTCGAAAAATTGTTGACATATAAAATATACCGGTGGCAGGTCATATGCTCCAACGTGTCAAATTGATTTTCTCTATCACCTAATCATAGTTTAATGTAAGATGATGTAAAAAAAGTTTTCGAATTTTTTCAACATCAGATCTATTTTCTTAGATCTCATCGTGACTAAGTTAACAATGAAAACATAATATCTAATGGATTAGCGATTCAAGATTTTTTTTGTAAGTTCAAATAAAAGTAGTCTTTGAATGCATGTAAATGCAAATAGGAGAGGGGGGGGGGGGGGATGAGAATAATAGACCGCATGGGAATGCGTGTGCTTCCTCTGCTGTGTAGTACTCCATCCGTTTTTATTTAGTTCGCGTTCTGGGTTTAGTCAAAGTCAAACTTTTCAAAGTTTAATCAAAAAAATCGGTAAAAATATAAATATTTACTTCAAAGTTTTAACACAATCAAAATCTTCATAAGATATACTTTCATATTATATATATTAAATATTATAGAGGTTGATATTCTTTTATATATAATTGGTCAAATTTTGAAAAAATTGACTTTGAGAAAAACCAGAACGCGAACTAAATAAAAACGGAGGGAGTACCGTTGAAAAGGTAGCAAATGGACAATGTGCTATGAATACCCAATTCAGGTTTCAGTAAAAAAACAAACAATTCAATTCGAGGCGACATCCAATCCAAAGGGAAAATGTTTAGCAATCCATGACAAGGGCTCAAGGCCCATTCATCCGAAAGGGAATTTTTTTTAAAATAATATTTTTTTGAACAGAAATTTGGAAAATAGCGCGCGTTTTCCAGAAATTTGGAAAATAGCGCGGCGTCGGCAGCGGCCGGACCGAAACAAAGGTTTCGGCACGGGCCAAACCGAAACCATTAGGTTTCGGCACGGCCAAAGCCGAAAGGCCGCTGAACTGCATGCACGCCTGCCTTTCGCATAACGGCAGGACCGACAGGCCAGTTTCGGCTCTGGCCGTGCCAAAAGTACCATTTCTCCCGCCATTTTGTTCCCACCATTTTCCTCCCGCTCTTCTTCTCCCGCCATTTTTCTGCCGTGCCTAATTTTCCCTCCAAACTTGCTCCCGCCTTGTATTTTCCCGCCAGCCTTGCTCCCGCCTATTTCTCCCGCCAATTGGTCTGTGCTCGTCCTATAAAAACCCCGGGAGGAGATGTCGAGTTGGTAAGCATAGTCCACTCACTCGAACATGTCGAGATACAATTCAGATGGTAGTTTCCCGGCAGGAATGTCGGCACTCCTTTTGAAGTTTACGGCCGAGTTCAAGGTAGACAATAAGGAGATCCCATTCGAAGATATTGTTAGTCATCCACCTCATCTCCGTGAGCTATCAGCGAAGCTAGCTAGGCATGGGTGGCCATGGAGGAATTACAACGAAATAGAAAAAGAACTCATGAGGCTGCATGCTAGGTGGCAGAAGAAGAAGCTAACATATCCCACTGAAGCATATATGTTGGATGCTTTTCATCATCCGATGTTATGGGTCGAGGAGAGCGAGGACGAAGATGACATCTTCATGCCCACTGAAGCGAACAAGAGAGCTGCAGCAGCGGCGGCGGCGTCGAAGGGCAAGGGTGCAGCGTCGTCGAAACGCAAGGCTGAAGCATCGTCGAAGGGCAAGGGTGCGGCGTCGTCGAAGGGCAAGGGTGCAGCATCATCGAAGGGGAAGAGTGACGCGGGAGGCTGTGTCGATGGTAGATGACTTTTCTTTTTCAATTTATGTTGTGTTGTCGCTACTACCAGTTTTCTTGATGTCTGTGTAAGTTGCAATGTTTGTTTAATAACCTGTGCCGTACAACTTATTTTTCTCTGATATGTCTCGTACATAGATAATAATATGTCTCATACAAACATAAATATGAATATGTCTGACATAGAAATTAAAACATAGTTCGGACACATACAAATTAAACCATACAAATTCACGTACAAATTAAAACATAGTTCGGACACATACAAATTACAACATAGTTCGGACACATACAAATTAAACCATAGGGATACACACATAGAAATTGGAATGTAGTGCTAGCCACGTTGGCCACGTCCTCGGTTTCCTCGACTTCCTCGACCACGCACATGATCAGGAATGACTGCAGGATCAGGATCAGGTCCTAGGCCGTATTTGGGACAATACTTCTCTCTATGCCCAAAAAGATTGCAAAGTAAGCACTGTCTAGTACATCCACCAGCTTCAGACTCGTCCATATCATTCCGGATTCGACACGAGTTCCGTCTTCCTCTGCTAGTTCTCATAAGAGCAGGATCCGGAATATATTCTCGTTCCATCTCATTCACCTTGTTGAAGTTGCCAACTACTCTAAATCCTGTCATCTCCCCGGTCCAAGTTTCAACCACAGCCTCTTTCATGAAATACGGAGAGACAAAACTGATTGGCTTCATCCCCAACTGGCCAGAAACAGCAAGGACATGAGAACATGGGAGGTGAAGCAGTCTCGGTTTGTTGCACGTGCACTCGCACGTTGGGGGTGCAGTAGCACTAATTATGACCTCATGGGTTTTCGGCTCACCCGCACCAAATCGTGAGGTTGGTAAGCGTACCTCGTACCTCGCTTCTTCATTACCAATACGAATCACCGTGTGCATCCGTGCCTTCTTTATCTTCTTGTCCATGTACTGTCTTATCTTGCGGCAATAAGGTGTGTTGGGGTAATACTCAATATGCTCGACGGCTTCACGACGTCTATCTCTGAAATACGTCAATGTTCCGTGCAAAATACCCTCCACCAGTGCTGTCAGTGGCAAACTCCTATTCCCTCTGAGTACAAAATTATACACCTCAGCTAGGTTGGTAGTCATGATGCCGTACCTTGCTCCATATTGGTCGTGCAACAGAGACCACTTCACGGGAGGCTCCTTCTCTATCCACTCTTCAAAAATTTTGATTCGTTTTCCCTTCTTTCTCTTCGTACCAGGAGGGTCAATTCCAGGCAAGTCACACAACCCAATAGGCTCTGAATCTGTCGTATTTGCCGCAGTACCCTGTGTCGCATCACCCTGTGCCGCAGTACCCTGTGCCGCAGCAACCTGGGCCGCAGCAAGCTGTGTAGCTACCGCTTGTGCCTGCGCAGCTTTCCTTTCCTTCACCTGCTGCCCAGTGAATTCAGTCAGTCTTTCCCACAGAAACTGATACTTCCTCTCTTGATTCTGATTGCACAGTCTTTTAAACAGATTCATCAGCCTTTTACTCTTAAAGCATGAGTAAAAGTTAGCGCCGAGATGACGCATACACCAGCGGCTCTGCATGTCAGTCCATGGTGCTGGTTCATCCTCGGTGGGGTGCTGCAGTCGCTTTATAGCCTTAAGCATACCAGGATGCCTGTCGTGAAGGATGCACACATTTGGTCGAGTCTTCACAACTGCCTTTTTCAATTGCCTGAAGAACCATATCCAGCTCTCATAATTCTCACCCTCGACGAAGGCGAAGGCAATCGGGACGATCTGCCCATTGCCGTCCACACCTATTGCGGTCAGGATCTGCCCCTTGTACTTGCCTGTGAGAAACGTGCCGTCCACGCAGAGCACTGAACGACAATGGGTAAAAGCTTCGATGCAAATAGCGAATGAGAAGAACAGTCGGCCGAATACACCATATTGAGGAAATTCCAGGAACCGTTGTAATTCTACTAAAGCATATGTGCCAGGATTCCTCTCCTTCAATGTGCTAACAAGACGAATAACATTATCATAAGAGTCATAGAAAGACCCAAACCTCTCCTCTAGAGCCTTCTGCTTAGCTCTCCAGGCCTTTCTGTACTTAATGGTGGTATTCCATCTTGCCTGAACTGTATCTATGATGTGCTTTGCTACCATGTCTTTCTTGTTCACTATCTCACTGAACAAGAGACGTGCAATGAGAGTTGACGTTAGGTTTGGGTGATCTGTCAGCAAACTATTAATTTCACATGTGTGTGACACGACGTCTGTCACCACCCACACCACGTCATACTTCGGCAAGTGACCATGCACCCGTGACGGACAACCAATGTCAACACAGCTCATTGTCAAATATTGCCTATTTGACACGTCAGTGCGGAAAACCCTTTGCGTGGACAATGCCCACTGAATCACGGCTTCCCTTAACTGTTGCTTCGTGCTGTATTGAGCCCCGATTTGAATGTTATTCATGTGGTACTCCCAGGACGATTCATGGACATCAGGCACGGCCGTGATGGCAGAGTTGTCCTGATTCCAGTAACTGGGAATAGGCACATCTTCATCATTGTTTTCATCAGAATTATCAGAATCAATATCTTCTGCGACGCCATCCTCCTCGTCTTCCGCCAATATCTCAGCCTGTACTGTACCTTCGTGCTCATCCGCATCAGCCTCCCCAATTTGGGCAGGTCCTGCTGACAGTGCTGGTTCATAATGAAGAGGAATTTCTGACAGTGATGGTACATAGCCAACAGGAATTTGAGCATGTCCTGCTGACGGTGATGGTTCATAGCCAGAAGGAATTTGAGCATGTCTTGCTGACGGTGATGGTTCATAATGACCAGGCATTTGGGCACAATACGAACTAGTTGCTTCACTAGTCTCTCCAGTCTGAACAGCACCGCCACCTATTTCAAAATTATTCTGCTTCAGAACAAACGACACTAGGACTTCTGGTTTTGTCCCTCGGCGTTTGCATGATGCTAGCCAAGAAACCCACTGATTTGTCCGATCAAGCGGCAACAACTCCCAGCGAATATTTGACCGGGATTTGGTCCATACCGACTGCATCCTAACAGTCCAGTAATTAGGATCATACCCAAAATTCACCGTAAAATACCACTGGACACCGCCGATTTTCACTTTCTCTGGCTCTGTCAACTGAATCTCCACATTTTCAAATTCACTAAGATCAACCCCTGACTCAGATGTACGGACTGTACCGGCACCGTAGTGCACAACAACATTGACCACTTCCATTACCTAAACAAATTTATTCAATCATTAAATACTCCACAGCGGATATATCTAAATATTACGATACATCTAACTGACAACATACACTAATCCTAAAAAATCTAGAGATTAGGGTTTACCCTTGACGCGTGCGTAGCTCCCGCTGCACGGCTTCAATCTAGCACCACCACCGCCGCACCACGCCTCTAGCATCCCCAACACCGGCACACACCACCACTATGCACCATTGTTGACCACCATTGCTCCACCTCCACTCCCCCCAAACGCCTCCACGAACAACTATCCCATCAGTAGATCGATGATGCCCTAACCCTCCTCTACTCTATTTCTTGATTGAGGATTTTTTGGGGGTAAAAATCGCTGCTGTTGTCCTGGAAACGGAAGAAGGAGAGGAGAAGGACTGGTCGAGTGAGAGAAAGAAGAAGATGTGATTCGAAGGAGGACAGGCCACCTCTTTTGGTCTGCCTGCTTTCGGCACGGGCCGTGCCGAAAGGCTTGGTTTCGGCACTAGCCACGCCAAAAGAGGTGGGCCACGCCTGCCGCTGCGCAGGCCGACATTTAGCTGGCCTGTTTCGGTGCCGGCCGTGCCGAAACCAGTTGTTTCGGCACGGGCCGTGCCGACGTCGCGCTATTTTCCGAATTTCTGAAAAACGCGCGCTATTTTCCGAATTTCTGTTTAAAAAAATATTATTTAAAAAAAAATTCTCCGAAAGGCCTACGCTCCATCCTTCCGGCCCACACACCACGGCAGCGGGAGGAGTGGCCGTGGGAGCCAGCCCTAACACGCCGCCGCCGCAAACCTCGTCTCCTTCCTCCCAGCGAGCGACGGCGAGCGGCCGCCGTCCACCACAGCCATCGCCGCCGACTATCGGTACGCTCTTTACGTGCTTTCTGCAGTCTCGGACAGTATAGTTTTCGTTCTCTACGGCTGCCGCATTCGTCTCGCGCGCCGAGAAAGATTCGAAATCGTGTAAGCAAGCCACGTTATTTTCTCGTTTTGTTAGCTCAGGATCCATCCACCCAGATGCTACTGGCAGAGGTGTTCAGAGCAGGAGCCTGCGTCGCTAGGGTTTCTCGGCACGCATCCCATGTACATACTACACTACCAGCGAAAACCATATGTTACCAGTCGCACTCTACGTGTTACGACAGAACAAAATGCACTTCCTTTCAGATGAGATGAGAAGCTGTGTAGGTAGATGGATAGTTACTTGATATTGATTGCCTGTTGTGTGGACACTTCTCTTTGTCCTCTGATGACCTTCATTTTTACTCTCTAGTATAGTTCAGAAAACATCAGCTCTTGTGGTAGCATGGTCCTTCTGTTATTTTATATAAAAAAACTTAGCCTTTTCGTGGTTTTATCTGTGTACTGTCATATGCCCACGTGTTTTCGTTTCGTTGACTAAACCGCCAGCTTATACGTTACATCTTGCTTCTTCAGATTCAGGCTGCCAGATTTTTCAGAGTTACTTCTGCACCCGTTTCTCGGCTTGGAAAACGACAATCTCCGTACATCTTCGGCCAGAGATCTTACCACTTCATTCAAACTCGGCCGATAGCTATGGCAGCCGCTCCCACCATTGGTGATTCACCGAACAGCGTCCAGAGGAACTACCAGGTCGTTGTCGCTGCTACCCGTGACATGGGTATCGGGAAGGATGGGGTCTTGCCGTGGAGGCTTCCTGGCGACCTTAAGTTCTTCAAGGATCTTACGCTGACCACGTCTGACCCTGCGAAGAAGAACGCGGTTATAATGGGGCGGAGGACCTGGGAGAGCATACCCCTCAAATTGAGGCCGTTGCCTGGTCGTCTGAATGTCATATTGACTCGATCTGGTAGTTTTGATTTTGCAACGGCTGAGAATGTCGTGATCTGTGGAAGCATGAACTCTGCCCTGGAACTTCTAGCGTCCACTCCATATTGCTTATCAATTGAGAAAGTTTTCGTTATAGGGGGTGGCCAGATACTGAAGTGAGTTATCGCCTTTTCCAGGAACCTACTTTATCTGCACCGTATTGTATGTGTTCAACTGCATTGCAGTTCTATTGACCATGCCTGTAAAACCGTTCTTCAGGGATTCGCTCAACGGACCTGCATGTGAGGCCATCCATCTGACTGACATTCAGTCAGACATTGAGTGCGACACTTCCATTCCTCCAGTTGACTTATTGGTGTTCCAACCATGGTGCTCATCTTTGCCAGTGGTTGAGAACAATATTAGACATTCTTTCGTGACCTATGTTCGTGTGAGAAAATCAGTTTCGGAAGCTCATGAATCGAACGGCAAGGAATCATCTGAGCATGATACCAAGAGTACCAAGTTTGAAATCGAGAACTTCTCCTTTCTCCCAAAGAAGATATTCGAGCGCCATGAAGAGTATTACTACCTCAACCTTGTTGATGATATTATAAGGTGTGGTAATCAGAAAAGTGACAGGACTGGAACAGGGACATTGTCTAAATTTGGTTGTCAGGTATTTCTCTAGTTTTCTTCAATATTTAGCCTGATAAAACATAGTATAATGAACTTTGACTTCCTTTTGATTGTTAGATGCGGTTCAACCTAAGGAAGAGCTTCCCCTTGCTGACAACAAAGGTATGCATGTACTCTCACTGAACTACACCCAGGTGTAATTAGTACTTAACAACACTGAGTCAGCACATTTCGAGAATTGGCCCCTTTCTTACTATAAAAAATGGATATAACAGAAGGCAACAAGAGAAGGCGGTGATTATAAATTTGACCTGTTTCCTCAGTTTTTGTATCTTTTTCGTGCTTCAAACCTAGTATCAATGCATGCCACCTAGGATGTTGCCGCGTTCTGTATTTTACGTTATTTACTTGTATATCCAATCAATTATGATGCAGATGTACCTTCAATCTAATGATAAATTGGTAATTTCGTAAGCTCAGTTGACAAAACTGGCAGCGTTTGCACGTTGTAATTAAGTGGAAAATTGTGTTGTGTGGTTTGTACAGTTATTGTCTAGAAACCGCTATATCTCCCACTAAGGAAAAATAAGCTGTGCGGGATGTCTCAAGTTGCCACTTCTGACCCTTCACTATAGGAAGATGCTTATCCTATGATTATTTCAGTAGTCATGCTGGTGGATGCTGCTGATAGACGGACACTGCTGCATAACAGTGTTTACGTTCTGTTGAGTCGTAGTTTTGTTTATGAAATCTTTTGTATGTGTAGATGTAAAACTGTCTTGTCCTGCCTTGAACTGTGAATTGTGAGCTTTGATATTCTTCTTTTGTTCTCCTGCCTAATATAGTAATATCTCGTTACCAGAGGGTGTTTTGGCGTGGTGTTGTTGAAGAATTATTGTGGTTCATCAGTGGCTCGACAAGTGCGAAGGTACTTCTTCTTAAATGCATCCCCTCGCATTCTGAAAGAAAATTAATGGGTACCAGTTCTGTTAGATGTATTCAAAAACATTCACAGCACTTCATGCACAACATATGTTACTAGTTTCTAATTTCTTCACGTGAACTTTCTGTGCTTCAGACTTCTGATTTTGGTATGATAATCTACTATTTTCTATATGTAGGTTTTGCAGGAAAAGGGTATTCATATATGGGATGGCAATGCGTCAAGAGAATATCTTGACAGGTACATCTCTTGGATATCAGCTACTTAAAAACAATGGACACTACAGTTCCTGAGGTCTGATCTACCTGGCAATATTTTGTAGTGTCGGCTTGGCAAATAGGGAGGAAGGTGATCTAGGCCCGGTTTATGGATTTCAATGGCGACACTTTGGTGCCGAGTAAGTTCGCATTGCTCCTCCTCCCTTCCATCCCCCCTTTCTACTTATATCCCTCATATGTAAGCAATGATGATACATACAGGTACACTGACATGCATGCTGACTATACCGGAAAAGGTTTTGATCAGCTAATGGATGTGATTGACAAGATCAAGAATAATCCTGACGATCGGCGAATCATCATGTCTGCATGGAATCCTTCAGATCTAAAAAAGATGGCCCTTCCTCCCTGCCACATGTTTGCACAAGTTAGTGTATTTTGGTTACGCTTTGGTAAAAATCTGACTCTAGTTTATTTGGCATGAGTGACCATTAAGAACTTCAAATGTTAAGGCTATTCCTTCTGATTCTTTGTATGCAACCGATAGGTCCTCTAGAGTCTAGATGTTTCTTGTGATAATTTTAGAGATAACAGTCATGTTGCTTATTATAAATTATGGCTTGCAGTTTTATGTTGAGAATGGGGAGCTATCGTGCCAGATGTATCAACGCTCTGCAGATATGGGACTTGGTGTCCCATTCAACATCGCATCATATTCTCTTCTGACGTGCATGATTGCTCAAGTTTGTGGTATGCTCTTAATTCTTATCTACCTGATTACATGAATCTGGAAATGGTTGCTTCAGTATTATGAATGTTCTTGCAATGCATTTCGAGAAACGCGTCTAATCGATGCAATAACATAGTATGTCCTCCTGTATGTTGCCTTATGTTTCTTTCCGCCTAATTTGAGGTGCTAGTAGTTAGGAAAATATCCATCCATTCTGTGAACTGTACCCTGTCCTTTTTGATAATGTTGAAGATGCTTAACATACGTATCATATTCATGTATCATCTGTTTTATATTTGTGCGCAGGTCTCTCCCCTGGAGACTTCATCCATGTCATAGGGGACGCCCATGTCTACGGAACGCATGCCCGAGCTCTAGAGGAGCAGCTCCAGAAGCTGCCCAAACCGTTCCCAGTAAGCAGATTTGTACAATCTATTTCGTTCCAAGCCAGAAGACGTGCACATGAAAAAGCAACTCCTATGACGTTTGGCTTCTGGGTTCATATATAATAAAAAAAATCATGGTGCTTGCGTGCAGGTTCTGAAGATAAACCCCTCGAAGAAGGGCATCGATTCCTTCGTGGCGTCGGACTTCAAGCTGGACGGCTACGACCCGCACAAGAAGATCGAGATGGAGATGGCGATATAGGGGTAGCGTTTCTTTGTGACCGCAGACGATGGTGCCTTTGGCTGGCGTTGCCCGGCATGCAATTGTACTCGATTTCGAAACTGCCTCCCCCTTTTATCTGGAGCTCAGTGACGACTGGATAGCGTGATTGAGGGCTGTTTTGTGTGCTGCGCTGTGTTGATCGATATACATATCCATCAGACACCTCCTATTTTTCTTCTTTTACCTATATATGCATCATTATTGTCACGTTTCAAGTTACTAGTTTAACAAAAAAAACTTGAGATAACATTTTAAATAAACCCATGCAGATGACTCTGGCTTGTGCAAAATAGGGAAAAAAAATCGCGCGACGTTCAAATAAACGTTTTTTTACCTGACATTCAAATAAACGATGCAACATGAATAATTCGTAGGACTCATTTTTGTTTTTTTTAGTGTAATTCGTAGGACTCATTCGAACATAGGACGACGAGATATGGGCCGGTCCAGTGAGTTAGGCCTCCTTTGATTCAAAGGATTTTCTCAGGTTTCCTACAGGATTCTATTCCTATGGATATTTTCCTTCCCAACACGTTTGATTCATGGGAATGCAACCTATAGGAATAAACCCTGTAGGAACTTTTACGTGTGTTTTCACATGAAGCTAAACATGAGCTCTGACCTCATTTTTAAGAAATCCTGTGTCCATAGGAATCGAATGGGCAGGGCATTCCATTCCTTTGATTTTCCTCTTCCTTTGGTTTTCCTACCCTACAAATCAAAGGAGGCCTTAGCGGGCTCAGAAGATACGGGCCGGGCTGACCCGGGCCGGTTATCTTAACCGGAGACGCCCACCTTCCCCTTCCACACTCCTTCCTCCTCACCGCCGCCGCCGCCGCCGCCAGCACCTGCCGCAGAGACCGGATGGACGCCACCGCGGACCTCCCCCGCTCGCGCCGCCGCCGTCGACCCGCGGAGTCCGCCTCCCCACCACCAGGTACGCAACAGCAGCACACCCTTCGCTCCCTGCAACCAACCAATCCGCTTCTCCTCGTGACGCTCGTACGCTCCCCTCTCTCCCAGCCGCATCCACTGACCACGGCGCCGGCCCTGAGAAGTACGACCTCGACGAGCCCACCATGGCGGAGAAGCTCGCGGCGCTGACCCTGCCCGCCGCCGGGGAGGAGCAGGCGGCGACGGAGGCCGTGGTGGTGCCGCCCAGCGCGGACTCGATCCACGTCGTGCTCAAGCAGGCCCTGCGTGCCGACGACCGCGCCGCGCTGCTGGGCTGCCTCTGCTACCGCGACGACAAGGTGCGTGCGAGTGAGCTGAGCTTCGTCGTCCTGTTTTTCTAGTATTGTAGTGTAAGGTAATAAGGTCAGAGTAGCTACCGTTGCATTGGCTCATTGGCTGGTTACGGTTTTGCTCATAGGGTGCAGCACGCCATGCCGGCTGTTATTCGGCGCAGCCCGAGCTTGGTCTGGAGTGCATTCGCACAGTTTTAATTTCACACGATTATGTGTGGACTCTTTCTTAGTCACGCAGACTTCTATTATGTCCTGATTAGCAGACAATGCTGCTTGTTGTAAGTTTCCCATGGACAATCGCACTTGCGTTAGTACAAATATTTAGAGAGATAGTCAGGGCGAGTTTCGGTAATTTCAAATTTATCTAGGTGATGCTTTGTTTGGTTGCCTTATGCATTGCCTGATGTCCACTGAATTCCTCCAAACTAAAGTGGAAACTTGAGTTATACTAGAGACCTGTAGTACTCCCAAATGACTTCTATTATGTCCTGATTGTGATGCTGCTTGTTATAAGTTTCCTATGGACATTCGCACTTGCGTTAGTCAAAATATTCAGACAGATAATCAGGGCGAGTTTCGGTAGTTTCAAACTTATCTAGGTGATGTTTTATTTGGTTGCTTTATGCATTGCCCGGTGTCCAATGGATTCCTCCAAACTGAAGTGGAAACTTGAGGTCTACTAGAGACATGTAGTACTCCCAAATGACATTGGCCATGGCAATTGGTGCCCCGGACTTTGGAGCTGTTTCAGCTTGCGTTAACTTAACCGAGCACTCCTGCTCACAATTTAATAGATGTTATATGCGATTTCTTTTTACCTGATTAGGTCATCAATTCTGACAGTTTTGAACTCAATGTTGGATTACGTGCAGGTTATCGTGAAGTCGATATCGCTTCTGACGCCAGCAGATGCTGTGAAGCTTCTCAAGTCCTTGATACTGCTTATGCAATCAAGGTATGATAATGCTCTAAGAGGTGTTGTTCTTTCAGTTTAGTACAGAAAACGGAAAGTTTCGGTTCGATTCATACTGGCATGTTTGACTGGATTTTATCATGGGCCATTTAAACAATTGTTTCTGCTTGTGTACTGCCATATTTTGAAACAGAGGCCTCATATCTGGCTTTTCCTTTTTCCGTCTCCGCAGGGGTTCCGTGATGGTCTGCTTGCTCCCATGGCTACAGAATTTGCTTAGTAGACACATGAGCAGCATAGTGTCTCAGGAGTCTTCCCTGGTGCTGCTCAACTCGCTCTATCAAGTGAGTATTATTTTCAAGTTTCAGCTGCCATGATGATCTCCTGATATGAAGTTCATCATCAACGTTTCTTTCTGGACTGTAATATCACTACGTCTATTTCTTTTCAGTTGATTGATGCAAGAACGTCCACCTTCGCGTCGTCACTCAAAATGTCTACGTGCCTAGATTACCATTTTAGCGAGGTAAGTTTCCTCCTGTCAGAAATATCGACCATTCCCAGCAATGAAACAGCTTGCGTAATTCGAGAGTTTATATTCCAGATCGGTGACGATGAATCTGACGAGGAAGAGGGAGCCCCTTTAATAATCTACGAGGACAAGGATTCTGATGAGGAAGAGTCTGAAGTTGAGGATGCTATGGAAACCGAGGACAAGGAGACCGACGAGGAAGAATCTGAAGTCGATGATATATGAAGACAAGGGATGAGAAAAAATCACTGCATTTCATCTTCTGTGCCTTGGCTATAGTAGTTTTTCTGTCATGAACAATGGAGACACTCTGCATTAGCGCAATTTGTTCTAAAAAAAATACACCAGCAGCAGTAGTAAGATGATTCTGATTTATGGGCTACTGCCAACGCTGTGAAAGTTTTTTTGATCTCTGGTAATGCGTAAAATTTTGTCGTTGAACTTGAAGACTCGCATTAGCTACATCATACCGGTTTTGTGATAACAAAGTGCTCCCTCCGTTCCTAATTACTCGACACACATTTATCGAAATATGGATATATCTAGACTTGTTTAGTGTCTAGATACATCCATTACTACACAAATGTGTGTCAACTAATTTGGAAAGGAGGGAGTATCATTCAAAATATCAGATGGTGAACACGAAACAAATTCCTGATGGATTGGGGCTAAACGCAAAACATGTCCACATGACTCATTAAATAAACCAATCTGTAGAGTTAAACCAGGTGCACAACTTCCATTGCGCATGGTACCAAAAATGTATGAAAGAGACAGGCAGAAACACCCACCGAGTTCTAAATAGAACCACAAAAAAAGTACCAAATGGAACAAAAAAGAAAGGGTAAGAACCGCATCTAGTTCGAACCTTGTTAGTAACAAGGGCACACTTTCAGAATATACATGGCTTGAAGTGAACCTTCTGTCCATCTGTTTTGAGAATCCAGAATGCTTGACTGTTCATACATAAACTACTGGAGCCACTGGAGGTTGTTGGGCCAAAAAAAATCAGAACAAAGGTACTCCTTTCCACATCGACATAGACTCATGTTTGCGGCGGCATGTTGGCGTAGAGGAACGTGTAGAAGAGCTCCACCTCCGGCATGCTTCGAATGGTCTGGATGTGCTTGTTCTTGCTTGGCTCCTCGAGCAACGTCGAACTCAGTTGAGCTACTCTGGCCAAGAGCTTCGCCAAGGGCAGTCCTGATGGAGGAATTTCTGCGCCAACCTGTGCACCCAAGTCTTGTATCACCTCATCAGCAAGCTTCCTCAGTGACATGTCCATGATACTTCTGAAATCATCGCTGCAAGCAAAAGGTTCCAGTAGGATTGTGTGAGATACTCATGTTGTCTCTTTAGGAACACAAATACAGCTCTCAAAAGAATTAATCAACACATCACATTCACAACAATAAACATGGAAGGTTAACTACCTTGTACAGTAAACAAGTAACATGACTCCAGTAACAATCACACACATTTGTTTTCTTGTTTTGCAATAGAGCTAATGGCCTATGAACCGCTCATATGGTATAACAAATGAGATCATTTCTCTCGATAGCGAGGGTTCGATGTAAGACCAGATCCTGGCCAGCAGGTAACCGGCTTCATAGCAGAAAATTTGTAAAATTTGTATCATCAAACTGGACGGTTTTGTGCTGGTTGGGGCTCGAAGAACTGATATTCATCAATTTAAATTCTGGTCTCAGTTTCCTCTCTATGTTTCTGGTTCTCTAAAATTTTCAATAACAAACAACACATTTAAACAGGTACTATACTAGCTATATTAATAAAAAGAATAGCTCAAAACAACATAGCAATGCCAGAGCTACAATGCTACTAGTACCCACCAATATGTCATGGTATGACTGGCAACCAGCTTTTTTTTGTGCCTGGCTGCCTGCTCCATGTATGAAAAAGATATAATCATATAAATCGAACCCAGATGATAAAAATAGATTACTTTTATTGCTCCAGCAGTAACCCCTGCTAAATATGAATATCATGTATGTTGCTAACAAAAATAAATTCTACAGCAGCACATCCTTGCATTAGCATTGCTCTAGTTATAATATCATCAACCCACTCCATCATAACACATCTTAAAACACAAATGATACACTAGTTGCTTGTACATGTGTTGATCTAACATTTTCAAAAGTCAATTGCTGAAAGAGAAGGAAATAATGGGTAGCCATGTAAGAGACTTGAGAAAGCAGCAGCACTCTGGTGCAAATTAGGAATTTACGATGTAGCTAAAATCTGCCTATATTACGAATATGCAGTACAGAAAATTACATTACCTTGCCAGCACTATGCGTGTCTCAGCCATTAGCTGGTCAAGCTTTCGAACATCCATTACTAGAGATGAGTCATCAAAGCCGCTACTGGACACAGCCATCAACTGTGCATAACGATTGGCATTCTCAGGTACAAGGTAATTTATCCATGAGTTATCTTCACAAAGACTCATGAACTGGTCCGATATCTGTAACATCGTTTGTAATACTTGGTCCATGTTCATGGGATCTTTCAGTTGTTTCCTGCATATTTTTCCACGGGAGTATATCACTACCAGAAATACACCATGTAATACAATACTTGGAAAGTTAAGCTAGATGAGAATGTCAGTATACTCTTGATTAATCAGAGCTTTGCTATAAAGGGATTTCGTCATGTAAATGTGCAACAATAATCTAAATGAGAAAGCCCGTATACACTTGACAAATCAGAGCTTTGCCCTAAACAGATTTCGCCATGTAAAAGTGCAACAATAATTTCCCTAGATAATCCTTAATTTTGCTAGTATCTATTCATTCGGTCCTGAACATGTTGGCAGTACGACAATTGGCAGGAATGTTGGTAACATAATCATATGAACAGGGAAAGAAATATTTACTCTTTCAAGATTTCTGATGCAGCATGTTGCATTTGCATGATTAACGCAGTGATACCATATGTTGCAAGGTAGTCAGCAGTCGAGAGAAAGTCCTTGTGTCCGTTTCTGCTGAAAGTGTCAGATTCAGCCTACAGAAAGGCGAGATAATTTAATGTCAGGCTGCAGCTTGGTCTCAACTGAAGTCACCTTTGTAGCCTAACTCAACTATTTTAGTGTCTCATATGCAATGATCAATACCAGAGAAAAAATAGAGAAAGAGCCCTAGCGGGGAACCGCTCGAGCACAAATATACCTGTAATTGCGCACCATCGGTACCACGAGCAAAGTCCAAATAGAGATGTCTGCCTAAGATGGTGACCTGGACTCTAACATACAAGCTCAGCAACGTCATCGCCCACATCGAAGACACTGTCCTCGTGAAACCTAGCAGCACGAAAAACGTGTAAAAACAGCTTCATGCTTGCTGACGAGACAATGAAACAAAATCAACAATCCACGAAACAAGATGAGACAAGCCAGATATGGATCATACTCAGAACTTTAATCTTCTCCCAGGTATCATACTTCTCCTGTGTCGTCAGCAGACCGGATTCCCCCTTCCCTTGCAGCAGCCTCTCTGTCAGGTGCGAGATATCCAGCTCCTCCATTATCCTTGAACGCAGGTAGTGCATGGCGAAGGGCAGCGTGGTCGTGTCCGAGATCCTCTGCACGTTCTCGAAGTGGGCTTGCAACCTGACAGGAAGCAGCGTCGAGCGATCATGCATAACGGAGTCCATCTTACTGATGTGTCGCAAATTGATCTCGACATCTTGCTAGTTCTACTAAAAGACATAGCTTGTGCAAGAAAAAGAATACGGCGGCTCACTGGTTCTTGACGAGCTCGTCGGCGGCGCGCTCCTCGATCTGGCGCTGCTCGACGCGGACGAGCCGGCGCTGGTGCGCGTCGTAGAAGCGGTAGGCCGCGTAGCCCGCGCCGGCGACGCCGAGCGAGAGCAGCATCTTCCACCGGTGCCGCGCCCAGAACCCCTTCCCGGGGGCGGAGCTCAGCTGGAGCATGGCGAGCCTACTCCTCCCACTCCAAGCGGCAGAGAGGAGCAAAGGAGGACGGCGGTGGCCGGCGAGGAGGTGGGAGGAGATCTGCGTGGAGACGACGACGGACTCTGATCGATGATGACGTCACCGGACGGCGTGGGGAGAAGGTGGGGATAAGGGATGCAAATCTGTTGGATGTTAAATCTTTTTGAATACAAATCAAACGGTTTGTATTTTTTTTGTAAAGGATATGAATACAAACTCAATGAATAGTATGTTTAAATTAGAGAGATGTTTTTTTCTCTGGGAACCCCGGTAATAGTTAATTCCTAATAAACAAAATTCACATTGATCCTAATATGTCCTCGACCCAAGTTTTGATGGTAACTAATAGTCGCCATGAGGTTAGGATTGCAGTTAGTGCCATTTATCTGTGTAATTACACCCCCTTTTACACCCATTTGGGATCGAGAGATGTTTAGTGGAATTTTACGAATTTCATCTCAGGGGAGTTAACATGTGAATTGCGTTTAATACGGAAACATATCTAGTGCTATTGTTCTTCTACCAATGCACCATGGCATCCTGTGAAGTTGTGAATTTTATTTTTCTAAATATGAGTGTGTCTTTAAATTATGTTTCGATGATTAGAAAATGTGAAAACAATTTCTATCTATACAACTAAGTCAGCTATGTTTAGTGATCGTGATTTGTTATTTCTGTTTTTCGGTGACACTTTTCATAGATGGATTTTTTATTAAATGTAGGTTGATTTTTTTGTCGACGTAGATGCATATCTTATCAACCTACTTTATTTAAAAAATATAGCTTTCACGGATGTTGTTGTGCATTGGTAGTAGCACCCGAACTACTCAATCTGTTCACCTAAGAATACACTAGAATCGCTACCAAGATATTTGGTCGTTTATGCTTTAATGATCTTAACTATGTTTGAGAATTAAAAATATATACAAAAACCACTTACATTTATATCGTGAAATTAGCTTAAGGAGAACTTTTGTTACAACACAAATTAAATTTTACCAAAACAAACTTTGTAGTGACACACCTAAAAATGTACACCAATAACACTATAAGTAATATTCTAAAATAATCTAATGGGTTATATACCATAATAATACAAAACTAAACATTAGTAGTATAGTCTGGCGAAATTATGTTTAATAAGTATAAGAGTTTAGTACAAAGTCTACTTTTATTTCTCCTTTGGTCCAAATTGAACAAACAATAATCTTTCTCAAGGGTGCAGTCTGCAATGCCTGGGTAATTTTTTTATGTTAGGGATTAACGTCGTGCTTTTAAAAAACTTAGATCCAATTTCCCGTCATAGCACTGAAACTTGTTGCGTGCAGCATGCCGCCACGGGCGTAACATCCCATGTGTCCTTGACTTTGTCTTGTCGCCCATGAACGCTAAACCTGATGAAAATGGATATATAACAAGTTTCATGCAATCTCCAACTTAGAAAGAGCCTCCGATAAAGATATCATATTCGACTCTCATTAAGCCCTTCCAAAAAGGAGAATTTGTAGGTCTTGATGTGGCTTGGGATAAAGTTTTCGGCTGTTGTTATTTATTTTTAGCAGCTCTTGCCACATACCATCCTCATTCAAGAGTTTGAAAACCCTTTGCTTAACAAACACTTGTTTTTTTCAAAACCTTTATATGTACCCAGCCCACCCTGATTCTTTGGACGACAAAGGATATTACATTTCATCAGAGTATATTTCTTTTATGACCAACGCTTCCCAAATAAGCGAGATCTAACGTAACCGGATCTTCTACCAACCCTTTGGACAACTCAAGAAAGGAAAAAATGAACATGGGAAGGCTGGTTAAAATTGAGTAAATTAGAATAAGCCGTTCTTTATATGAGAGCATTTTTTCCAACCAAGTGGCAAGTTTGTTTTCGAAACGGTCTTCTACTGTTTCCATTCTCCATTTTTGGTCTACAAAGTATCGAAATTTCCAAATATCTTAAAGCATGGGCGGATCTAGGGGAGGTGGGGTGCGGGGGGGGGGGGGGGGGGGGGGGGAGTACTTAGCACTTCCATAAAGACTTTTAAAGCCTCTTGTTAGAATTATGATGATAGTTAGACTAATCATGCAATTTGTGGTGTAACTCTCCCAAAATTTCAGTCTATATCTTGTGTAGCAAACTGTGGCACCCCAAATTTTAAGATCCTACATTCAGCACGCCACATCCAAAGAGATCTCTATACCCACCAATCGCTAACCGGCAAGCATAAGAGGAGAACTCGGAACTAAAATGATGTATGCAGCTTTGGTGGATGGACTGATTGATCTGTGCTCAATTGTTTTTTTTGTATAATACTGCTCAATCGTTGACACGTTGTTACATCAAACTCCATAGCTTTTTAGAGCACTCACAGCGCATTAGTTTGGTCAGGGTAGGAATCATAAAACCGGAAAGAATCGCATCCCCTCCCAAGTGCCAGTATACAAAAGTGGCGCCAAGTATCGAATTATAGGAGCTGGCTCACTGCAGCCCTCCCACGAGTCAGCTAGCTACCAGAGTACCAGTACAGGCTCGATGCCGGCACTGGCTACCGTGGCATCATCCTCGTCGACACGGTGCTCCGGGCAGGCGCCGGTGTCTTCTGCTAATTCCAGGCGGCGGCATCGCCGCGGCGTTCTTCGCGTCCCTGGAGCGGTGCGCCTGCATTGAGGTGCGCACGGCCGACGACCTCGTCCCCGAGTGCGCCGGCGCCGGGAAGGGTCGGAGGGGCGCCGGCGGCTTTGTTGGGTGCTGCGAGAAGATCAATTAGTCACACATTTCGTGTGCCCATGCACGATCTGGCTAATGGATTCCTCGCTGATTTACAAATGTGATTCTGATTTGTGTTTAGATTACCTCGTTATATATATGGTGACCATAGTGCACTGTATCTGTATGCATGAACATATTTTCATACCAAGACAACTTTTTTTTGGCAAATGATCAAGAACATAATTTATCCATTATTCGCAAAAAAATTGTCCTTTTTATAACATGGTTCGATCCTCGTCTCGGCATAAGTAAAGTGCTTGCTTTTTTGACAGTTAAATAAGCCTGCCGCTATTTAAGCAAAACTAAACAGCAACTTATCAAGTGATGACCCTTTTATTTTGTTTGGAACATGTCTTTATCCTTAGTGTAGCGATAAAGTGGATAATTTTTGCACCTTTTTTAAAAAGTGCATAATTTAGGCATGATGCTGTGCCAAAATTAATAGACAAACTAAGCCCATGGTCAGCCCAGAGACTGATTCAGTTTTTTTTTGTGAAACACAGTACAACGCATACGCTCACGTACACGCGTAAACACTCATCCCTATGAATGCACAGACGCACACCCTACACATACGAGCACCATCAGCGGATCAGGTATTAAAATTGACGAAGTCATCATGAGGCTGGGTCAAGGTTTACATCCGCAGAGCCTTCCATGCAAACATTGGGCGAGGTGGGTGGGGGTGTGTCGGTCGTGATCAGGAAAGTAGACCTCGATGGAGCTAGAACCACTCCCAAGTCCCAACGCTGGTGAAGCACTTGAAAATGAAGCCCATGCACTGCCCATGTATATCAACATCACCTAGATCATGGCCATTGGTTGAGCCATTTTTGTTACTGACTGCCAGGTTCCCCCGGAGAGCGTTCACCACATCAACCTACGAGGATATATACACCCATGGGCGCAATGTTCAGAGAAACAAAAGTTGCCTTCGCCGGAATTTCATTGTCTAAAGTTGTCTATGAAAAACCGCCATAAGCCCGGTCATGTCCTGGCAGTCAAAGGTGCTGTTAAACTAAATTTCTACTCACTGATTGAACAGCATAAAAATAATTAAGGAGGGGAGGAGCTTGAAATCAACGGCTGCAAAATATTAGGAGGGAAGGAACCTAAAACTACCAGCGGTAGTTTGACAACCATCATAAAAGAGCTCTCAAAGACAACGAGCATCCATATATACAAGCATGATATATGATGTGATGTCCTAACCAAAACACCAAGAACAAAGGGTGACCAAGAAAGATATGTATATTGAAAATTAATTTGACTTTAGTACTGAATATGCGCAATATAGTACTTCACAGCTTCACGAAGGTCGCTGCTCCTCGACATAGGGCCTTCTGGGGCAGAACCACGAATACGCCAACCAACCAGTGCTTTTGCTGCCGCCTTCCCTCTCCTCTTCCGGGTGGGGAGTTCGTTCCAAAGCGTTTGAACCCAAATCAAAGACAACAAGCCACTGCTCATGCTTGTGCGTATCGTGCTCCACAAAGTAGACGCAGTTTTCCTGATGGCAGGGAACTCCTTTGCAGAGAGGGCGAGCGAGTCACCCCGGCCCAAGAAGAGCGAGTAGTCGCCAAGATCCGTCACCTTGTCCCCCAAGAGGTCGAGGAGGTCAGCATCCCAATCCGGGCGGTGCACTTCCACAAGGATCACGTCGCGGGAAGTGGAAGCTAGCCCGCGGTACACCATGACGAGCAGCACCTGGTTGTTGCAGGCCACGACGTGCGGCCGCGGAGTCCCTGGGGAGCGTGGATACCGCGCTTGCAGAGGAACGCGGAGGCAGGCGCGCCGCAGACGCTTCGGCGGATGCTGTTGGAGATCAAAAATGCCGAGGGACATGTTCATGCTGGAGATGTACAACCTGCCTTGGTGGAAGGCCGCGCTCTCGATCCTGCCATTACGGTACTCGAGCTTCATCGTCCAAGCCGCGTCTCCGGGACGCCAGAACCCGATTTCCGCGCCGGTTGTCTGACACGCGATCGCCATCCAGCCCGCCGGCGAGGTGAGCGGGTCACCGGAGAGGAATACTTGGCCGACATTGGTCAAAGATGGCAGGGATATCTCGGTCTTGGATAGGGGCTCCCAGAGGATGAACCTGGTGGGCGTTCGTAGGTGGTTCGTGAGAGCGAGCCAGCCACGGGACGTGCCGCAGCAGTACGGGAAGCCGGCCGGGGTCCGGGCGGCCCGGGAGTATATCCTTCGGCCGTCGTGGGGGAGCCAGAAGGAGTGGTCGCCGACGGGGTTGACGGCCGAGTAAGAGTTGCGGTGGCGGTCGTGGCCGGCGACGATCCACGGACGGCAGGCCGCGAGCGGGGCGGTGGACGCGCGCCAGTGGGAGCACACCTGGTGGATGTGGATTTGGTCCGCGTCGGACGACAGGCGGTTGGAGACTTCGTTGATGAGCTCTGCCGGCAGGGAGCTCCAGCGCCCGTCGCCGCGTGCCAATGCCATGCAATGCAACGGTCCGAGTTCCTTCTCCCTACTGTTTTTGATGACGGACAACCGATCGAGTCGGCTTTTCCTACATGCAAAACGGCGCCTGTTGTTTCTTCTTTTCGTTGGAGAACGGCGTATATGTTCTAGGGCTACGTAGGAAACCGAGTCCGTGATGAACTCCAGACTCAGAGTCTCAGATGAACTCCCTTTTTTTTCTGGAATATCGCCCTGCTCTTGTAGAAATCAACGTATACGATAAAAAACTATAGCCCCTAAGGCCATCGATCGAAGTGATTTTCGATAAAGTAAATTCTTCTCCAAACAAACTTGCGTAAGGCTCTTCCTAAGCGTGGCTCCAAAAGTATTTGCAGCACCGTGATGCCTTACTTCAAGAAGCGAATGCTAAAAGAAATCCGAAAAAACACATCACCGAAGGAGGCAACAAGATGTGGCAAAGAACGTACATACTCGGTGAAAAAAAATACATGAATTCATGAAGCAGGCTGAACAGAAGATGTACTGTGTGATTGCACCTGTACCAGATGAAGAATTCGGATCCATAGTAGTGAAAGTCGCTATGGGAGAAATTTCATAGGATTCCAATCCGTAGGATTTTTTCCTATGTAGTCCATTTGGTTTAAAAGAATGAATTCTTGAAAATTATTATGGAATGCATTCCTACACTACAATTCCATATGAATTCTAGCAAGTGGTTGGATCTTATGGAAAAACTCCAATGAGTCTATGACAACTATGACTTGTACCACTAGAAGACGACCAGTCAGTTTCGCTTTCCCCTCTCCCTTCTCTACAGTACAGAGAGGCGACCAGGGCGGCGAAAAAGTTTCCCCTCTCTCTCGCCGGAGCAGGGGCGGATCTCCGCCGTCTCTCGCCGCCTCGGCGGTGGGGGGGGGGGGGGGGGGGGGTGGGGATTTTGCTCCCGGTACTCCGGTGTGTAGATAGAGTAGGATTAGGTTCCCTCGGCGGCGGATCTAAGAGAGATTCGGCGGCGATAGGGAGTTGTAGGTTCGGCTCCCTCCCTCTTCCTCGCCGGAGTTGGCGAGTGGGGGCCGTTTTGGTGGCTCCGGACGGCGGTTCCGGTGGTCTTTGTGCTCCCCGTTCCTTGTATCGGTGGAGGTCTTCTCCGCGGGCGGCCGGCGAGACGGTGGCGTCGTCTGCGCGCTTTGGAGTCCCTGTCCTCTGGCCTTGCCCTCGTCGTGGCGTCGTCTCCTCCAGCGATGCTGCAGGGCTTGTGAGGTGCTGGTGTGTAGGAGGAAGGTTGGAGGTGGAGCTCGGTTCTGCGTCCCTCGGCGGAGGGTGCTGCGGGGTTTCGGTGGAAGATGGGCGGTGGTTCCGGCGCAGCTGGGCTGCTGGTGGTGTCCGGAGCTGGTGGTGGAGAGGGCGGCCTGGATGTGCTCGTTCGTCGTCGATGATCCTGGTGCTTGCGTCAGGTGGATCTTGCAGCCATCAACAAAGTTTGGAGGTGCTCTCTCTCAGGTTTGTGGTGTTGCCGGTGTTGTTGCAGCTCTCTCCGGCCTGTGGATGTGGTTTCTGTGTTCTTCCTCAAATCTGTAGCGTGTGTGTGTTCAAATCTTTGTACTTGTTCTTCTGGTGAATGAATACACGCAAGCTTTCTAAAAAAACTATGACTTGTACCTAACTCCATGAAGAATTCCCTGCAGTTTTCCTGCGTTGCAGCCAAACAATTAGTGTGATTGGTTCCTTTGTTTTAAGTTCCTGTAGGATTTCACATGTTACGACATTTTATTCCTACGTTTTTCCTATTCCTGTGGTTTTCAATTCTGTGAACCAAAGAGGCCATAAGATGTGTGGCAGAATATTGATTGTATTGCTTTGAACCTCGTGGATTGTTTATATAGGGTATAGAACTTGGGGGGCAAGAAGCCTACTAGAAATAGACTTGGATTACAATCCTGAAACTATCAAATCTAGCCTAGCGGTCATATACTATAATACCCCCCGTAGAGGTAGTGACTTGAACAACTGCAGCGTCACGAATGGTCTGTCTGGAACACAAGCCGAAGTCGCAAACTCGAGAGGGAGCTGAAGTGATAGCCCTTAATTTCAAAGTCGATGTAGCCAAGTTGTGGCCGCTATAGTCATGGTCGATGTTGCCGTCGTTGGGTAGTTGTGGTAGACGTTGCTAGAGTTGGGGTAGTCGAGGATAGATGACATGCCTTGCGGACGCGTCGGTGTTGGCACTGGCGGACATGGGAAGACATGAACCACCATAAACCATGCGAGGCAGAGTTGGTTGATCGAGCAGAGGGATCGGTCTGTGCGTAGAGGAGATTTCCATAAACCATGCGAGACATGAAACACCATAAACCAAACGCGGAGAACAGAACCCGCAAAACTCGCGAACCTGCAAAATATTTTGCGGGGGGCCGTGAATTCAACCCTTGAAACCATGAATTTGGAGATTTCGCGGCCGAACTGAGGGGGCCCTGTATATCCTGAAAACGGTTGGCGCGATGAACATTCAGGACCGCCGGTGACCTTCCGCCGTGAAGCTCGCCGGAATTTTGTCGGAATTGTCAAAATCTTGCCGGAATCTCGCTGGAATCGGTGGCAAGAGCAGCGGCGGTCAAGAGGATGGGCGCCGGAACCGCGAGGAGCCGCGAGGAGCAACTGCGTCCGTGAAATCGCGTGGAGACGTGGCAGCGGCGGCCACGAGGGCCGCGAGGGCCGCGGGAGCAGCTAGGGCGGCGACCGCGATGGCGGCGCGGGCCGCGAGGGCAGCGGGGAGCGGGGGCGGAGGCGGCCGAGAGGGCTGCGGGGTCTGCGAGGGTGGCGGCGAGCAGCGGTGGCGGCTGCCGCGAACGGCAGCAGCGACGGCGGTGCTGCGCTCAGGCGAGCTCGACATGTTTGGACGAGGAAAGAAGATGAGGAATATTCTTGGAATATTCCTTTTTACAGTTGCTTATACAGTTTCTGTTCTTTTTGGACAGATTTTAGCCCGTAAAACAGACAACATGCGACCCGCAAAACTCTTTTGCGGTTCCACAATTTGCAGGCTCTGCTAGAGATGCTCTTAGTGTTGTCTACATCATTCCCTTCCACTTGGGGATCCTAAAAAATGCAGCGAAGTAATTTCTGACGCTATTGCTGGGAATATTATGCTTCAGAAGAGGGACCTACATGCTCTCACTTAACTATTTTTTATTAGTTACTTTCTATCTTGTCTTAATTTGCTTGTTTGCTTGCTTAAATAAAATTAAAGCCACATACAAAGTAAGCACCTGGGCACATAGTGTTTGATTCCTCATTTCATCATATATGACTTCTATATTATGCATACACTAGTTTAATTGAATGCTTTTCCTTTGCTTTTACCAAGTTTGACGATGATTAAACTATGCCACACTCTAGTATATAGGTTCACACAATTATAAGGAGCAGTAGAAAGCTCTGGTTGATTTCTCGTGTTTCTGTATCGAGCAAATGATGAGTTCCAAATTACTTCATAATGAACATGGTAGCATGTTTGTCGTGCTTATACTGTACCTTGTTCAATGTTGCCTGATAAAGGATCAGTAAATTAGCATTTGCTTGCTTCCGTCCACAATGTCAATTGTTCACGTATTTGATACTCCATCCGTTCCAAATTAATTGATTTGGTTTTGTCCAAATACGGATGTATCTATACTTATTAAGTGCCTAGATACATCCATATTTGGACATACCCAAATCAATTAAATTGAAACGGAGGGAGTACTAAATTGTATTTCTTTCATGTCTTATGAACCAAGCTTGATAAAAATAAAATTTAAGGAATTAGCGAATTTGTTGTCCACATGTCGAGTCAAGCTCGATGAGAGCTTAATGCTGGATTTAATTATTGTTCAGTTTGTCGAGCTTATGTGCAAAAAGTTTCCAACTCATTTATATTTGATACATTATATTTGAGTTGCATGCAAATTCACGCCTGTTGTCAATTTTTGACATAGATAATTCTTGTTAGCGGTTTGTCATAAATGGGTCTAGTAGTACTGGTTGTAAATGGGCCTTATACTATCCGTCTATTTTGTTGGTCCTGTAACAGGCCTTCATTTACGGGGCGACTTAGACTAGTTATAGTGGAGGAAACTTCAGCAGTAACATGGAGTCCTACTCAGCAAATTTGCTTATGTGGCAGTGAGTTAATGAGGTGAGAGGTAATTGGAGTAACCATGGTGGTTACCGGAACATAGGGCTCCATACGAGACTTTTTCAAAGCGATTGATCCGGTGCGGCTCGCGAAGTAAAGAAAAAAAAAACCATCGACTCTTTCTTCCCTGGCTGTGCCCTTCTCCCTCCCTGCCGCCTGAATCCATCGTCGATCTATTCTTATCGCCGGCCAGCGACGACTCCTACTTCTGTAGCCTGAATTACCTAAACAGCGAGACGTTCTTCATGTATGTGCTTGATTGAACTAGTGATTTATCACAGATTTTTGTTGGAAAGAAGCTGCCGACCTAGGTGTTTGCTGATGGATAAATAGATAGTTGTTTACTGTTGGTAAGAACTACGAATATATCTGCAGGTTTTTGTTTGCCAACAAGAACTTGGAGCTACTCTCGGACATGCTTTTTGAAACAGATGTGCTATGTGTTCAACCTATCTCTTACCAGTAGCCTAAAAACAGATGTGCTCATGACTTCTCATATTTGTAACAGGAGGCCAATGTACACCCCTGCACCCGAGGTCTTGCTAAGTTTTGGACAATTCCCCTCAATGCATCCTTATAATTTTCGACCTCCGCCAATCTACCATCCTGAACAAGGACACCAAATTTTGGAGAATTTGCACTTTGTTGGGTCTTCCCCGCACGATTCATTTTCAACACCACACCACCGCACCCTAAAGTTTGGGCAACACTAGATTATATTTGAGATCAATGTATTGCTAAATATGTTATATAAATTTTAATTATATTATATTGGCACTTTATTATTTATTACGAATTGTTTGAATTTGTCTTTTATATTATCCGTTGTACAAACAAAATTTTATACTGGTACATGCCACATATAGATCACAAAGTTGAAGTACTATTATAGATCCTACAAAACAATAAATGCAAACCTTCATGTTACCACATCTATGTTCTCATCCACTATGAAGGTAGTAACATTGAGTGGTAACATAGCCATGTTACTAGTTGATGTTACTCCCCACTATGACTAGTCTTATGCATTCCCGTTAGGCTATTAATGGTCATGTATAGGACTTGAGCGTAATTAGGTCATACATTAGGTAGTCTTAATTAGGTCATACATTAGGCCGGGGTCCGGGCGTCCTGGGAGTAGATCCTTTTTCCACCCGGGGCAGCCAGAATGTGTGGTCGCCGACGGGGTTAACGGCGCTATAAGAGTTGCGGTGGCGGTCGTGGCCGGCGACGATCCACGGACGGCAGGCTGCGAGCTGGGCGCTGGACGCGCGCCAGCGTGGGAGCATACCTGGTGGATGTGCATTTGGTCCGCGTCGGAGGAAAGACGGTCGGAGACTTCCTGGATGAGCTCCGCCGGCAGGGAAATCCAGGCGCCGCCGCGGCGTGCCATGCATGCAATGCAACAGCCTCACTCCCTTCTTAGTTCTTACAGCTAGTATTTTTTATGATGGACAACCGATCGAGCTAGTCCGCTTCCTCCAAAGCTAAGCTGCGCCTGTTGTAATAAAGGCTACGATCGAAACCGAGTCCGTGATGAACTCCAGCTCGAGTCTCCTCTCTCCAACACGCGAAAACCAAAGAGGGTGCGGAAAAAAAATGAAGAATCGATACTGGTCGACGGCGGCAGTTGGGCATGAGTAAATCGGCTAATGTGCGGCCGCGCGGCAGCCGGTTCCCACTTCCCGGTTAACGCGTCAGCACCTGCAGCTGGCAAGGCAGAGAGCTAGAGCGGGTCGTGAATCTCCGCCGCGTTGATGTCGATGAAGTGGAGGACATGCGCGGTGGCTCCCCTCCGTCTAGGGCTCGGCCAGGGTAAGTGCGTGAGAAAATTTCGCTTCCAGGCGCGGGATGTTCTCTGAAGCTCTGGTGAGTAGACAGTTACCGCAAAGCAGAGCTGAACACCAAGGGCAGAATGTCTCGTTACTGAAGGTGGTGTGGTAGACAAAGGATTCCGCAGGTCATGGAGGCAATCAACAGATCCTGTAACGAGCAATCATCAACGACTTTCACTAAATCCCGCCATTCCGCAGGCTCATTGACACTGGAACGTTCACTTGCGTTGCATGGAAAGGTTTGTAAAGTCCCGCTATAGTGATCTTCCTTATAGCGGCAGATCTAACACAACTAAAACAGCACTAGAATTAATAGCTTCTTCAAAAGCGATGGCTTCAAGAAGGGAACAATGCTGTCGCGCCGTCACCGCCCTGATCGTAGACCATAGGTTTTCACCCTGAAAAAAATCCACACTCGTAAAAATAATGCCTTCAACAAGGCCATTGTCAGGCACAACCAATTAAGTCCAGACCTTGGGTTTCACCCTGAAAGTTTAGACACTAAACTTCTCTTGTGTTGTCGCCCCCACTTGACTTTGTCGCTGCTCCAAGTTACGAATCACCAAGCAAATTCCTCATCGCCACCAAGACTCGAACTATCATTACTAGTCTTCAAATTTAGACCTCCATGTTATTCTCTGCAGTATGACTTCACTATGAAACAGAAAAACGTGTCCACGATGGCAACAAACATCAGAGCTTCGCAACGCTTCCTCTGAAACCAAACGATCAGAAAAAACATGGTTGCGCGCGACCGAATCCCACCCGATCCGGCACTCTCCAGTCTTGGTTGCCCAATGGAGTTCTCCGACGGAGCCTTCCGGATCTCGACAGTCCAGCCAGATCAAAGAAAACAGGTGTCAGGCAGGTCTTCATCTTGGCGCAGGACGAACCATAGGACCACCGTCTTTATTGTGTAGAGCAGCAGACTCCACACCGCCGTCCGTCGGCCGACCCCCTCCGATGGGAGAGGAGGCACAACAACCAAGAACCAAGCGCACGCGCCGTCCCGCTGGTAACAGCAAGGCCGAACACGAGCACCGCGCCGCCTCCCCACGCACCTTCGGGCGACCGACGGCGCACCAATGATGGGTCTAGGTGGAAGCCTAGACCTACAGCCGCCGCCCCCACCTCATGCTCGGACGTCCATGGGATGAATATCCGTGTAGATGTCGTGCCAGAGAGAAAGTCGCCGCCGCCGCAGACCGGGGTCGCCGCCCCGGATCCCGCTCGCAGAATATCAATGGAGTCATCCCCGAACGCCACCGGTGCTCCGCCGCAACGATGCCCCCAGCACCATCAGCGCTGGGCCCGCCGGCGGCAGTGGCGGCAATGGAGGTCGCCGAGCGAAGTTCTTTGGGCGATGAGGGTCTCGCCCCGGTGCGCCTCGGGGGACGGCACGGGAGCGGAGGGGGGGGGGGGGGGGATGGGGGAGGGGAGGGGCGGCTGAGGAGAGAGGCCGGCGGCCGGACTGGTGGCAGATAGGGTTGGGGAGCGGAGGGTCCGTCCTCACCCCCATGCATATCCATGGCAACTCAATCGAGATGTCTTAGATCGTGGACACTTCCTTCTTCCTGTGCCTTTTAAAGCATCTGTAGATTAGTTCGAACTTGCTATCTGTGGGCCAAGAAGACCATGCAAACTCAGCCAAGCTCCGAGTTCAGAAGCCCGGGCGTATCGTATCGAGGTGTAGCTGAAGCATTGTGCATTGTCACTGTCAGGCAAAAGTTGTACTTTGGCAATAAATTGCCTCTAAAACTCAGTTGGTGAATGTTATGTACCCTGGTGGCAGTCTCTTCAAAGGTAATGATAGGATAGGATGTTAATTACTTCTCATGTTGTACGTAAAGAATCTTTTACACTCGAAACCCGGTGAAAACAGATGAACCCCTCTGGTGTTATCTATATACACTATAGATAACTCGTTTTTTCAAGGTAAATGAAAACGCGGTTATTCAAAATAAACTAACGTACGAAAAGTCATTAAAAAGCAATTCTTCAATTTGCATGCTATTCGAATTTCGAAACGTACAACACAAGCCACAATGCACGGAAAACGGCAAGCAGAGTAGTGTCTCCTCCGACCGTACCACGCCACCTAAGTTGTGATGGCTTCCTTCTGCGTATTGGTCATGGACGCGGGATCGACCGCCATCACCACAACTACCAGCAGCGTGAACATGTCGACCTTGAGGAGGGAAAGCTCATGTTTTTGTATCGAACAAAGCGCTGACGGGAGTTGACAGCACAAGCCTTGTTTGTTTCACTTTGTATTCCTGTAGATTCCTCGTGTATGCGCGCTATGATTTTTATTTATGCACTGATCAATGAATGCATCAACAAATAGCTTTGCGCCAATTTTGGATTTACAATACAATACTACTTTCCTCTTCTACCGGTTTTGCCGGATTTCAAATATCCATAAATTATCTTTTCTCTTAGTGCCATGGTTTGCATGTTAATCAACGTTTTCTTACAATGCCCTCTGGGTGTAAATTGTACAAGGTTATATGTAGTATTCCGTAGCAATCTAATTTATGGCACTAATTCTCGAATATCATTGTACTTCTGTTATATACAATGCATATGAGACCGAGGGGACACCATTTTAGCCTAATAAGATAGTGTGATGTTCTTATAAATAAAATGTTACAAGTTTGGAATATTGTACGTCTGTTGTATGCAATGTATCTCAGATCCATAAATGGCCAAAAATGGCAAAAATGACGAGTTTTGACGACAACAAGAAATTCATGTATCGGGGTCACAAGCCACTGAAATCGGTCCAGGACCCGAAAACCATGGGCTATAGCCCACGAAAATGATCAGAAATGGCCCAAAACGGGGTCATGGGCCGTTGAAATCGGGCCCGGCCCCAAAACACTGGGTTATAGCCAACGAAAATGGCCGAAAATGACGAGTTTTGACGACGTCAGGAAATTCGTGTATCGTGTCACGGGTCACTGAAATCGGTTCAGGACCCAAAAACAGGGGGTTATAGCCCACGAAAATGGCCAGAAATAGCCGAAAATGATGAATTTTGACAACGTCTTGAAATTCGTATATCGGGGTCACGGGCCGTTGAAATCGGCGCCGGACCCCAGAATAGTGGGTTATAGCCTAGGAAAATGTCTAGAAATGACCAAAAATAATGAGTTTTGACAACATCTTGAAATTCGTGTATCGGGTTCACGGGCCGTTGAACTCGGCCTTGGACCCCAAAACAGTGGGTTATAGCCCACGAAAATGGCCGAAAATGACGAGTTTTGACGATGTCGGGAAAATCGTGCATCAGGGTCACATTCGACTGAAATCGGTCCAGGACCGAAAACAGTGGGTTATAGCCCACAAAAATAGTCAGAAATGGCCGAAAATGACGAGTTTTGATGACGTCTTGAAATTCGTGTACCGAGGGCAGACCATTTTAGCCTAATTATATTTGAATTTTGTTCAAACAAGAGGGAGATGTGGGTTAGGGTTTAAAGGGGTGAGGCGGAAGGAAATGATTCTGAGATTCATATGAGTATCGCAAAGTTATAATTTTACACTAGAGATTTCTGCAATTTTCATACAAGCGACATGTCAACTCGTTTCATTTGATTATTTATTTTTCAAGATCGAGCAGCATGCATGGTGCTGCCACACAAAGGCACACGAATTAATGCAATGGACAAACCTCTCGATCGAGCTACATATATGGGACAGAAAAAAGGATGGGCGAAAAGACGATCCATCCATAAATCAAAAGATCCAGCTAGAGCTCGAAACCGAACTGTTGCCTGCTAGACACCTGGCGCTGGTGCGTCCTCAATGTCTAACCAAACAAAAAGCTTAGATTCTACAAATTTCTAGATTTTGTTAAAGCTAGCCCAAAAAGTAGTGTGCATGTATGGTCTCCCTTTTCCCCAAATCTTGAGGCCGGCACACCCATGTGGCTGCCCAAATGGTCGCCATGATCCGTGAATTGCACCCAGGCGTAACTCCAACGACAGATGCAGGAGTATCTATTTAGGCTTTGGATCTCACATGCATGCCATCTGTCCATTAACTAACATAACTCCCTAGCAAAAATTTTAATCAACTTTAGTGTAGTTAGTAGTAAACGCATGCCTCCTCTCTAATTAACCAGTCTGATACATAGCTGCTAGTTAGCTTACTCTCCTCAATCCGCATTTGCTTAGGGAGAAAAGTCACTGCCTTCGATTCCAAATAATTGAGTAGTTATTTTCCTCCGACACTTAATCTGGATTGGAGGTAGTATCATGTTTCTCTTGCATGCTAACCACTTGTTATATCAGAAAAAGCTGCACCGCTGCTTTAGCTTAAAGGATGAATGCAGCCTTTAGTGCATGAATTAGTTAGATGGGTCAGAGGTAGTTGCAGCACTATTGCTTTTCAAGGCCACAAATAGTAGACTAGGACTTGCATTGCTTCCAGTATAGTATAGGCAGCTGCTTCCTTGTCCCCGAAGGTTCTGCTCCATGCATATATGCAACAAATTAAGTTTTTTTTTCTATATTACTTGCTCGAAAAATAAGCTAGCTATTTTTTCTCTCAGATTTGTATATAGCTCAGAGTACGTATCGATCATCAAAGAATAGTACTTGCTTTTTTTTTTGAGGTTTAAAGCGGTCATATCCGCCATCCGATTAGATAGAATGGAGTGTTATGTACATAATTTTGAGTTAGGGAAAAATCCCTTTACAAACAAAGAAAAACCAACAAAACTAGTCTCCGGGATCTTGCGTGTGGGCGAAAGCCCGCAACGCCAACTCCTCCCGCACCAAAACCGCCACCTCCAAAGGCGAGATTGTCATATTGCAGAAGATTCTTTGGTTCCTCTCCTTCCTTGTCCGCCGTGTCGAGTGGATGATGGTCGCACCAACCGCTCTCCTAGCCTCGTGTGAAAAACCCACATGTGCTCGCCAAGACAACAGCCAACCTCGATCAGCAACCCACAGGTCTCCCTTCCTATCAGCAGTGTGACGGACCATCTCGGTCATGCAAATATTACTTGCTTGCCATGCATGGTGTGCGCAAAGTCGTAAACTCATAATATAAATTGTTCTATATGGATGAGAAGCAATAGCATTATTATTTATGTAACAGATAATGACCTAAGATATGCTGTTCCGGTGCCTAGCTGAATTCATTCATTTTAGATGAAAAGCTCTTTTTTACAATTGATGCATACACTAAGACAGCGAGAATATAAGAGGTAGTACGTGTGTCTTTTTGATGATTGATCCGTAGCTTTCAGTGGTGATCAGCATACGTACGTACGTGAAAAATATTGGTGTTCACCAATCAATCTCTATTGCCCCCATACGTATGCACGTACGTATACTTCCACGAAACAAAATAAAGAGAAGTACAGGTTAATCTGCTGCCCTCGGTGTCTCCACCCACAATAACTAACAAACTAATCATATATACATCATCTTTGCGCATTTCATTTTAATTTTGCTCAAAAGCACACAAAATTTTCTAGGCGTTCGATCTGGCAAAACTAATACAGTATTGTTTTGATTGCACAAAATAGATTAGCAAGGCGTTAGATTTGAGCACTGCTCATGCCTTAGTCACTAAGGATTATGGTTAAGGCATAGATAGACATGTGTAGGGTTAGGTTCGGCACATGCATGCACTCTTGTAATTCCTTCAGAAGGCATCCATGCACGTCGCTCTCGATAACCACCTTCCATGATCGCATCGACGATTCCAAAGTTTTGCTTTCTGTTACTATGTTCCAATGACAAAAACAATGGTGCACCCTAGGTAGCATCTACCAATCTCTTTCAGACATGTCAAGGTCGTTTTTTTCTACGAGAGAAATTTCGGTCCGGGTTCCGACTGGCGAAGGTGGCAATCGGGTCAGTTTCATCGGGTCAAATCGCTACCCATGGGTATATCACACGCCTTACTTACTCTCGAGTATTAGCACACACATTGTTACCTCGATCGACAGCACACCTCTCAGTCCGTCGACACGACTTTTTTCCAAAAGAGAAAAGGAATAAAGTTTTTTTAGGGTAGAAAAGGAATAAAGTAGCTCATCGTCAGTGAGAACTAGCAAATTGGGCCCCACAATTACGTTTGAAAAGAACAGCTGGGCCCACGTAGCCCATGAGGAAATGGGCTATAAATAGGGGCCTCCTGCACTTGTCTCCCTCCCTTTTCCCTCTCCCGCCACCTGAACACACACCAGGTTCCCTTTTACATTTCTGCCCTGCTTTCCTTGGTAATTCTCGAGCCATGGCCCTGCAGCACTACCCTGCCCACCACCACCACGACTTCCTCCTCCTCGAGGCGGCCTTCCTCGCCGACATCGGCTTCGGCTACGACGACGAGGCGCCGCCGTCTTCCGCGGCTCCGTCGCAGGACAGCCCCGTGGCCACGTCGCCGAGAACGACACGTCTTCAGGCTCGGGCGGGTACCGTCGCGTCGGCATCCGGCGCTGGGGACGACGGCGGCGGACGAGACGGGTACACGAGCCGAGACGACGGTAACGCCGAAAAGGAGCGGCGGCTGCGACGCAAGCTCTCGAACCACGAGTCGGCGCGCCGGTCCCGGGCGCGCAAGCAGCGGCACCTCGACGAGCGGCGCGCGGAGGCCGCGCGGCTCCGGGTGGCGAACCGGGGCCTCGTCGAGCGGCTCCGCGGCACCAGGGGCTGCATCACGCTCGTGGAGCTCGACAACGCCAGGCTCCGGGCCGAGGGCGCCGGCCTCGCGAGACGCCTCGCCGCCGCGCGCCGCGCGCTCGCGCTCATGCAGCTCTACTACGCGTCGGCGTCGTCCACGGCGGCCGCGTGCCGGCGCTGATCTCGTTCTCGTTTGTCATGCATATGCATGCACGAGGGAGGAACTGCTTTTTTGACCTGGCGGCTGATCGATCGAACCGAACGAAATGAATGGACGGAGGACGGACGGCTATATATACTAATTAATCACGTATACAATATGCTCATTATATTACCATATTCTTGATGCAAAATCAATGGTGGTTAAAACGTACCCACACGGCCACACAGGCAAGTGAGGACTGGCATCCATGGTTCTCGGAGGACACCGATGCATGCGCTCCGTCCAATTGGAAACGGACGGCCAGGATCGGCCCAGCGAACACTTGGGTGGTAGCTAGGATCAGTCCAATTATTGTTCTCTCTGCTAATGGTTTAGCTAGTGCTTCTTCATATGTTTGGTACTTGTCATACTCATCTCCAAATTAATTAGTACGATCGATTCTTGGTCATTGGACTCAGTGGCGGAATTGCAAGCGTATGTGTCATCTTGTCATGGCTCGTAGTTGTCTCCTTCGATCTCACACTATTATATAGAGAAATATACGTAGTGAATATGACACCCATGGCGGCTAATTTACGTATATGCATATATATATATGGTCTCCGTTTTGTGTGCTGTGTTGGTGGTGGCGAGTCGCCGCCATCAACACGTCGTCTAAAGCAAAACATGGACGGACGGTTTCGATGTAGCGATGCTCTTTGAACTTCTTTTATTTCTACCTTCTTGCCCCGAGATGGTTTGCTGATGGCACTTTCGTCACTTGTCTTGCACACAATACCCGTAGTTTTATTATAAATGGAAATCTTCGTTTAGGTCATGTCATCTTCTATTTGAACTTTCCTTCAAAAAATTAATCTTCTATTTAAACTTAGACTTATCCTAAGCGGCGTTAGTGCATTCTTTTTCTTAAAGCGTTACCTACCGACTATCCATTGCTTATCACTTATCAGCCCACAAGCCTGTGGCTATGACTTGCTAACCTTTTGGCAGAGGGGGTTTTTGCATTCCAGCCCATGGCCCATCCAGTCACGAGGCAAACCGTCTACGTCGCAATTCCTGGAAAGCTCAACATAAGATCGAAAGATCTTCCTCTCTTTGGCTAGCAGGCGTGGCTCCTCTCCATACTCCACAAACTAGTTTTTTTTTGCAAAACTTGTGTCTGAAACATATTTCACGTGTAACATTTGTTCCAAGGCTGATCTAAACGCATCATTGGCCATGTATGCTTAAGGACATCGATCAGTGTGTCTAGACTTGCCACTCACTCGGATATAATTTTTCAAGAATGTTACATTCACAGTTTGGGGTAGTATATTTACCTCCCAAGATTCCACAAATATTAGTTGCGGCGACAATTCTTGTAGCTCGAGAAAAACTTCCCATCTTGGCGGCCGCTTACCTTTTTTTTGTCCTCCAATCCACTCGGAAAGATTACTTCCGCACCATGCCACCCACTTGTAAGCTCTTCGATTTCACTTTTTTTACTATACATTCGAGCTACCCATAACTTGTTTCTCTCTATGCCCTTCAAAGCGGCCAATCATTGGTGGGCTACTTCATCGATGGTGTCCATCATCAAATTTTGGAAAATTCACCATTGATAAGATATTTTGTTTAGATAACCACAAAGAAGAAGAATCTTGAAGAAACGACTGCCACCAACAAGGGGGAGAGAATGTGCTTTCCGTGAACTAACCCGGCGCTGGAGACGACGACAGCGGCGGCGGCGGCGGAGGAGACGGGTACACGAACCGAGACGACGGTAACGCCGAAAAGGAGCGGCGGCTGCGACGGAAGATCTCGAACCGCGAGTCGGCGCGCCGGTCCTGGGCGCGCAAGCAGCGGCACGTCGACGAGCAACGCGCGGAGGCCGCGCAGCTCCGGGCGGCGAACCGGGCCCTCATCGAGCGGCTCCGCGGCGCCAGGGGCTGGACCACGCTCGTGGAGCTCGACAACGCCAGGCTCCGGGCCGAGGGCGCCGGCCTCGCGCTCATGCAGCAGCTCTACTACGCGGCGGCGTCGTCCACGGCGGCCGCGTGCCGGCGCTGATCTCGCTCTCGTTTGCCATGCATATGCATGCACGAGGGAGGAACTGCTTTTTTGACCTGGCGGCTGATCGATCGAACAGAACGAAATGAATGGACGGAGGACGGACGGCTATATATATATACTAATTAATCACGTACAATATGCTCACCATATTACCATAATCTTGATGGAAAATGGAGGTTAAAACGTACCCACCACGGTAGCCACACAGACACAGGCAAGTGAGGACTGGCATACATGATTCTCGGAGGACACCGATACATGCATGCGCTCCGTCGACGGTCGATCAGAAACGGACGGCCAGGATCGATCCAGCGAACACTTGCAGTTGGTTTAGCTAGTGCTTCGACTTTGCTGTTGGTTAATTAGTGGGTGCATGCATGTATCGTGTCGCCTCTTCATCTTATTCTTCATTTGTTTGGTACATGTCACACTCATGTCCAAGTTAATTAGCACGATTGATTCTTGGTTATTGAAATCGGTGGCGGAATCACAAGCATATGTGTCATCTTGTCATGACTCGTGGTTGTCTTCTTCTCACCCTATTATATAAAGAAATATATGTAGTGAATATGACGCCCATGGCGGATTTTTATATATGCATATATGTGGTCTCCGTTAACATTATGTGTGTTGTGTTGGTGGTGGCGAGTCACTGTCAACACGTCGACGATAGCAAAGCACGAACGGACGGTCCCGATGGAGCGATGCTCTTTGGGCTTCTTTTATTCCTACCTCCTTGCCGTGAGATAGTTTTGCTGATGGTACTTTCATCACTTGTCTTGCACATGATACCCGTAATTTTATTATTATGGAAATATTTGTGTAGGATCATGTCATCTTCTATTTGAACATATACTTATCCTAATTCTCTTGTGAATTCCCTCTTTTTTTTAGGGAAGAATTCGCTCTTCTTCTTCTTTTTGAGGGAAAAGAATTCCCTCACGTAAGATTTGTTTTTAGGGAACCCTCTTGTAAGAAATGAAGGAGAAACCCTGAGCCTAGTTGGGCCTTTTGCTAGAAGCATGAGATGGGCCTACTGTTAGGAGGATTCATTGTTCGAGAATTCATTAGAGACAAGTTCTAGTCGGTGGAGGAACCCTAACTTGGAAACCCCAACAAGTTCTAGTCTCTTTCCTGTTACTAGGATTCGATTGAGATCTCTCTTTCCGATCCATAAATAAATCTGCAATCAGGAAGAGAGAGGCAGAGGGTAACCCAATCAACAAGTCGAAACCAGACATGTCGGCGGCGCTTCGGCACGCGGCGAAGAGGCTCGGCGGCGGCGTGCTCCAGCGGTCCAAGTCAGCAATCGTGGCGGAGGAGGGGCGGCGGTTGCCCGCAAGGGCAAGGCTCCTCCACACCCCTACCAAGGTGCGTACGTGTGTTATGTTTCTTGCAAAGTTCACATCTTCCACCCACCACCATCGATTTTCCTCACTTCTTCCAACCGTGTTTGTAGGGCACCGCAGTGGATGACACCAACATCATGGTTAGTGATTTGACTAAACATGTCTGGTAGGCGAAAAAAGATGCCATTTCAAGACTGGAGCTCCCGCGACGCCGCGGGCGAGCCCCTCCGCCGCGCGCCGGCGCCGTCCGCTCCGGCCACGCCGCCCACCTACGCCGCTGCGGTCGCCGCGACTCTGCTGCCACCCCCGCCGCCCCGTGTCCCCGATGGTTTCGTCCCTCAGGTAATCAACCTCGGCCCCCTCGCTGCCCCTGCAGATCTGGATCTGCCGTCACCCCTGCGTCCGGGATCAATTGGCGGCTCGGAGGAGGTCCCGGAGACGCCACCGGAGCTGCTGCGTCATGGGTTCCAGCTGGTGCCATCTGGGCATGCCGCTGAAGCTGCTCGATTTGAATCGGGTCAAGGACGGGAGGGGATGGGCATCGCCTTTACTACATCTGCTGCAGCGGCTACCGGTTCTGCAGCGGCTTCATCTTCGTCTTCAATGCTGCAGAAGGAAGGGCTCGAGGAGGATGGGCAGGGTCAATGGGAGGTCGTGCAGTCCCGTCACCCGCGCCGCACGGCTTTTCCTCCACCGCGTCCCGCCCTCAATGCGGCCTGTCGCCCTCCGCCACCGGCCTGAATTTATGGCCGCTGCTTCCATTGCCTCTACAAAGGGCGCCCAGGGCACCGTGCCTCCGAGTGCAGAGACCCCATCAAGTGCAGGCGTTGTTTCCGCTCCGGCCACCGCTCCCGCTTCTGCTCGCATCCAATCGAGCTGCCTCCGAGCCCCGACACTGCGACGCCTGGTCCGCGTGTGTGGCGCCCGGCCGCTGAAGCTCAAGCTCGTCATCGACCGCCCCCGCCTGCTGCTGAAGCTCAAGCTCGCCCGCGTCCGCCTCCCGCGGCTCGCCCTCGAACGCCTCCTGCTGCTGCTCGTCCCCGGCCGCCTCCTGCTCCTGCCATGGCGGCCGAAGTTGGCGCGGGGAGGCCGGGCGAGGACTTCGTGGTCATCCATTCATCGGCGGAGATGGGCGTGGAGGCCACGGCGCTGTTGACCTGCGGCGCCTACGCGTGGTTCGACCGCCCGCCGGCGCGCGACGAGAAGGCAGCTTTGCACAGGGCGCTGGCATCCGAGTTCGGCGCTCTCCCGGAGCACGTCACCATCACCGAGCACTACCCCGAGCCGTTCTTCGTTAGGTTCACGTACCCTCACCACCGCAACGAGGCGGTGGCTCGACATGATTTCCCCTTTGGCACGCTGCGTGTGCAGGTCAGGCCATGGCGCCTTGAAGACAATGCTGAGCTGATCAACCTCAAGCAGCACGTCGGCTGTGCATAGAGAGCGTTCCCCTCTATGCTTGGAACGTCTCCTCGGCGCAGCAGGCGATCGGGAGAGCTTGCTCGCTGGACTACATCGAGCCCAAGTGCTTATCGAAGGAGTACACTAAGGCGCTATGCGTGTGGGCATGGGTGGAAAACCCTTCCTTCATCCAGCGGGTCGGCTGGGTCACCTTGCCTGGTCCTTCTGCGGCGCCGGGCGGGCGTGAGCGCGGCCGCCGTGGGCTCTAGAGGAGGTGCATCATCCACCTCGACATCGTCGAGGATAGTCCGGGCCAGAGGACGCGCCACAGCCGCCGCCCACAAGATTCACCTGGCGCTTTGGCCAAATCGACGGCGACCGCTCTGTCAGGGACAGGACGGAGCGCATCAGCGTGCCGGACTCCGGGCGGTGGGATAGGGAGAGGGACAGGGAGGAAGATGAAGACCGCGACAGGCGCGGCCGCAATGGTCGCAGCGGCCATCGGAGCTTGGGGGCGGCCATCCGACGCAGCCTCTCCGCTATGGCCGTGGACGCGACGACGGCGACCGCACGAGGGACAGGGAGCGCGACCGCGACCGCTCGAGCAACAACCGGGGAGGAAGCAGGGATGGCAGGCAGCAGGCGCTGGATGTTCCGGAGTCGTCCACCGTGGCGTCATCCCTCGCAGCATCGGCGGCCTCGCCGTGTCCTCGGGGGCGGGCTTGGGCTCGTTCCGCTTCTCCGGCCGGCGCCAGGCGCCGCTCAAGGATGGCTCTCATGCCTACTGCATCACCTGATCCAGTCTCGCCTTCAGGGGTGTGCCCATCGCCGCCATTCACGACGGAGACCCCTTCTTCATCCTCTCGGGTGGAGACCTGGCCGCGCCCACGCGGATTGAGTTCTCGCAGCGCTCGGCGCACAGCGCGGAGACAAGGCGGCTGCTGGAGGTGCTTGCTCCGGATGCTCTTACCCCGCCGCGTCCCCGGGCTTCGACAACTCGCCAGTTCTGCAGCGCGTCTCCGTCATCGACCAGCCCAGCCCCTCCACTGCTCTTGGCAACGCTTCCTCAGGGATGTTGGCTGCGCTCTTCACGGCAAGCGCGGACTGCTTTCTCCTCCGAGGTCCACGCCGCCGCGTCGGCAGGCAAATAGGAGGAAGACGTTGGCGGGCGTCGTCATCAACAGCTCCGGCAACGGCTCCTTCTCGCTGCGTCGCTCCAGCGCACGTGTGAAGGCAAAGAACAAGGCCAAGCCAGTGGCGCAGGCGGCTGAGCTCGCGGTTTGTCGTGGCCTCGACATCGTGCAAGACGGTGAGCTGGTGACGGAGCGCGCCTTGCACCAGTTTGCCACCATGTTCGATGGGGAGGTGTCGGGCAGGGCCATGTCGGCGCTGCGTGTGCTGTTCAAGGTGGACGCGCCTGAAGACCTTGCTATGGAGGAGGCGCAGCTGGGCCATGGTGGTGCTGCTGGCCTCGACTTGGAGGATCTGGAGGCCGAGGATGTTGCTGTCAATGCTTAGTTCCCTGCTGCATTTGCTGCTGTCGGGCTACTCAAGTCTGATTATGTTAGTGTTACCAGCTGTTTGCGTCGATGGGCTGCTGCTCTGTGTGGTCTGTTCTGAACCAGTGTATCAGTGTGTTAGCTGCTTCTGTGTTGTTTGTGCTGCTGCTGTGTTGCTTACAGTTCGCAGGTGCCTGTACCTGGCGAAGCTGTGTTTGTCTGTTCCCTGTTGTTGTTGTCCTAGAACTGCTGTTATGTGTGTGATAAGTTTGTTTGTCCGTTCCCTGGGTTGCTGTAGTGTTCAATGTTAGAAAAACTCCCAGACATTTTGGATTGGAACGTGCGGGGGCTCAACGATACGGATAGGCAAGATGCAGTCCATGAAACGGTCGCCTCCTCCACTTGTCATATTGTGTGTTTGCAAGAGACAAAGCTCGGTCCAGTGTCTCCCTACGACGCTTGCTACATTGGTGGAAACCGGCTGAAGAGCTTTGCCGAGAAACCCGCGACGGGTACACGGGGTGGGATCCTAATTTTGTGGGATGATTCCATTGTGCAACTCTCCAATATTGTCTCCACCGAGTTTACGCTCTCGGCAATGGTTAGCATGGTGAACATCGAGGAGGAGGGTGATTTCTTGATCACCGTTGTCTATGGGCCTACGGCGTCCAACCGTAAGGATGATTTCTTTGCCGAGCTCACTTCCCTCAAGCCCGCTAGCGGTGTTCGGTGGTTGGTTCTTGGAGATTTCAATCAAATTAGGCGTGCCCAAGACAAGAACAACCGGAACATCAATAGGAGCCGAATCATCCGCTTCCGCAATGCCCTTAAAACTTGCGAGCTCAAGGAGGTCCACCTTCAAAACCGGCGCTTCACATGGAGCAATGAAAGGGCCTCTCCCACACTTTCAAAGCTTGACGCCTTCTATTGCAACGCCGATTGGGATGTTAGATTTGACACGCATGTCCTTCATGCCTTGTCCTCCTCCCTCTCGGATCATTGCCCTCTCCTTCTTGCGGATGACGAGGCCCTCGTAGACCTCGCACTTTTAAGTTTGAGAACTTTTGGACGCGCATCCCCGGGTTCCTTGATGTGGTTAAAAATGCATGGAGTGAGGATCACAATCACACGGAGCCTTGCCACATCCTTTACCACAAGTTGCTCACTACGGGTTTGAGGTTGTCTAGATGGAGTCATGGCCTCTTCTCTAACTCCAAGGTTTTGGTGCATGCGGCCCTTCTTGTCATCCTTCACTTCGACATGGCGCAAGAAAATAGGGTGCTCTCGGCACAAGAGAGGGATCTTCGTGCTAGGCTCAAGAGAAAAGTCGTTGCGCTTGCCGTTGTGGAGAGAGCTAGGAAGAAGCAAAGTGCAAGAATCGCCAATATCAAAGAGGGAGACGCCAACACAAAATTCTTTCACATGAGGGTTAATTCTAGAAGGAGAAAGAATCATATCCACCGCCTAAAAGTCAACAATGGGTGGGTTACCGATCATGTTGCTAAGCAAGGGTTGGTACACAACCACTTCAAATCCGTCATGGGGCATGGTCAAGCTAGGACACAAGATTTCAATTGGGAGGGGCTTCATTTCGAGGAGCAAAACTTGGCAAGCCTTGGAGACCCTTTTGCCAAAGAGGAGGTGAAGAACGCAATTAACCAAATGCCAAGTGACAAGGCTCCCGGCCCCGATGGCTACACGGGAGCTTTCTTTAAGAAGTGTTGGGACATTATCAAAGTGGATGTTATGCATGTGATCAACCGTTTTGGCAACCTTCATTCCGAAAACTTTCATTGGCTTAATTCCGCCAACATTGCTTTGCTACCAAAGAAGGATGGGGCGGAGGAGGTCTCCGATTTTAGGCCTATTAGCCTTATCCATGCAATCGCGAAGATCATTTCCAAGATTCTTGCTCTCCGTCTTGCGCCGCTTATGAATGATCTTGTTTCCAAAGCCCAAAGTGCATTCATCAAAAAAAGAAGCATCCACGACAACTTCCTCTATGTGAAGAACCTCGCTAAGCGATTCCACAAGGGCAAGACACCGGCTCTACTCTTCAAGCTTGACATTCGCAAGGCGTTTGATTCGGTCCGTTGGGAATACATCTTGGATCTCCTTCAACGGAGAGGCTTCCCTCCTAGATTCCGCAATTGGATTGCCGCTCTACTTTCCACCGCAACCTCCCGGGTTCTTCTCAATGGTGTGGCCGGCCCTCCCATCTTGCATGGGGGCGGTCTTAGACAAGGAGACCCGTTGTCTCCGCTTCTCTTTGTCTTGGCAATCGATCCTCTCACCCAAATTTTGGAGAATGCGACGAGAGAAGGCCTTTGTAACAGCCCCAAAATTTGAGTACCAAATTTTCAGTTTTGTGTTCAATGCATCATGGCATCCATGCATAAACGAGTCTCTTCTGTGTAATACAACATTGATATCGAAATGATATTGAGTTGCTAAAACAAAACGCCCAAAGTGCTCGAACAAAACTCCCACACGATGATGGCACTCAAGGTTGCAAAACAAAATTTTCTTGACATCTTATATTTGTCAAGGAAGTTCCAAGAGCTCCAAACAAATATTTTGCCTTTGCTTGAAATTGTTAAAGGAGCAACATCTTTGAATTTAGCAAAAATGCCCTAAGTCAACCCTATTAACAAAAGTGGTCCAAACGATTTTATTTTGCCACACCAAAATTTGGGGTACTTCTACATAATATGAGGAGCCTCCCCAAATTTTCTCAGAATTTTTGGAAGTGTTCAAATGCCTGCTTTAATTCAAATACAGCTGCTGGTTCTAATTTTAAAACAGAAAAGGACCCGTTTGTAAATATCGGAGGACCTGCCCGTGATGGAAGATTTTCTGCCAGGGGCCGAATCGCAAAACCGTCGTCTTCTTCGCTGTAGCGACCGAGCAGAGCAGCTCGGCCGCACCAGCTCGACGCCCCCGCCGCGCGACGACCACGCCGGGCCCCCTCCTTTGCCTCACCCCTGCGAGGAGCACGCCGCACCCGAGCCCCACTCTCTCCCCTCGAGATTTTCCCCTCCCGTGCCCTAGCTCCCTCTCTCTCCTCTCAGGCATCGCCGCCACCATGGCCGTGAGCCCGCCGACGATTTGGAGCTCCCCATCCTGAATGAGGACCACCGACGAGTCCGCCACGCCGTGCTGTTTCCCCACGCCGAAGCAATCGATCCGGGAGGCAGGGAATCAACGCCGCCGTCCCCGTTCCTCCGCGCAGCCGTCCGAGCTTCGACGCGGACGGATTCGTCCTCTCCGTTGCACCACCACCGTCGCCGCCCACCCCAACGCATCCGTGGTGAGCGTCTGGTGCAGGAGCACCCTCTTCCCCTTCCCCTCCCCTCACGCTAGCTCGCCGTCGCCAACGCCGTTGAGCGCGCACGTCGCCGTCGCCTCGTGCGTTCTCTTCTTTTTTTTTTTGTTCAGTTTTGGCAGTTGGACCGGAAACTCCGGCCCAACTCCGGTGTTACTCCGGACTGGGTCCAGAGAGTGCCGTTTTTGGGCTGAAAATTGCTGGACCGGAAACTCCGGCCCATTAGCACTTTTGGACCGGAAATTCCGGCCTGGACAGAAAGTTTGCAATTTTTCTTTTTCCTTTTTCCCACTCGGTAGCACATGTCCCCGCTCCCCCTCTCGCGTTTAGAGTTATCGAACTCCGATGATTCCGGCATAACCATCCCCTCCCTCGGGTCGGGTACTCAATTTATTTCATCGTTAAAATTTAATTAATTAAAAGAATAATTTAAAAAGGAGGAAATTCTAAATTAATAACTTTTCACCGGGACCTCAGAAAAATGTGTTCGTTATATCAAAATGCTCAGAACAACATGAGTGATCCAAAATCTTCATCGTCATGCATCATCAATCACAATTACAATAATGTGCTCTAGTAGTAATGATAATCATTAAGTTCTAATATGTGGTTCCTTCCAAATTATGCAATAAATATAACGGGGACCCCATTTAACTTGTTGGTTATGTTTAAAGCTTCTAGGGTGCATTTAAAATGTCATATCATCATCATCCTTGTATGCATTGCACAATTGCCATGTGTTGATTGTTCTTCCGGTGTTGTTTGTGCATCGGTAGATCAAGGAGGTGAAGTGCCACCCCCGTCTCGTGACGATCCGTACTACCAGCCGTATCATCAAGGCAAGCGTAATCCCCCCCTCTGAGCATATCTTATCCTATTTTCCGCAATTATTTCTCCACTATAATATTGCATGCGGTTCTAAATGTCTTTTGCCTGGATTAGAGTATCCTACTAGTTGCATTAGAATCCTGTTGCCAATACCTGTTTTACCTTCCTATTACCATAGGTTTGTATTGTTGGCCATGAAATACTTACTATGCTATGCAAGTGCTTAGCCATGCCTAGTGAAATGCCTAGTTGTACTAGGGATGGTGAATGCTGGAAACAGGTGTTAACTTGTGACAGTGATGTTGATGGTGGAGAATCGTGGAGGTGGATAATAAAATGCTAAGAAGGTGTGGATGAGAGGCCACATGGAATGTGGTGGTTTGTCTCGTTCTTGCCGCCTAGGTGCGAGTTCTGTACCTCCTGAACCAAGACTGAGCGTGCAACCATGCGTGAGGCCTATGCAATTGCAGGAACCCTCATAGACTAAATAACTCGAGCGGGGCTAGCCAGGGTCCTCTAGTTCGGGCTTCCATTTTGCGCGTGCGTGAGTTGGTGGCTGAGAATGAGATGAGGATTGTGGTGTTAGGAAAATAAGTGGCCGTGGGGCGGGGTGTTGTGATCCTGGCAGCCCTACTGCCACTGATGATCCTGGAAAGTCCTTAACGAGGGAGAAGTCGACACCGCTCCCACCCAGCCGGCTTTCCAAGGAAGAGAGCTAATGCGCAGGTAATGGGCCGGACGGTACGCGTGGCAAACATTTGTACACCCCTGCAGGGTTAAATCTTTTCGAAAAGCCGTGTCCACGGTTATGGACGACTTGGGAATGGACGATGATCAGAGAATAACTTAAACGGAATGACTAAAACCTGGGTACTAGAGGTACCAATTCCACGAATGTAAGGTTGACTTCCTCGAGGGTGATTCGTGGAGGTGCCTTTGCTAAACAGGTACAACAGTGATGTTGGTGATGATTTGAGAAAGGTGGTCTCAAAGAAAAGAGTTACCTCTTACCCCTCTTTGAAAATATTCTGATTAGTCGTTGCCATAGAGTCATGTTTTATTAAATAAAATCAGCTTTATGCAAAGGAGCCATAAAACTTTGAAAGCCTCATCGAGCATATATTAGCTCTTAATCTTGCGAGTTCGTCGAACTCAACGTCTTTGCTTTTGTTTCAGAGGAGGACTTCACCGACCTAGAAGGTGGGTTCTTTGTGGACATCGACGAGTAGTCTGGGGTTCCCAGGTGGCAGCTTGGGACATCCTGGAGCAGCTGGCGTTGTGATGTTTATCTGTAGGCCTCTTAGGCCATATGTTGGATCTTGTTGTTTAGAACAACCTACTTAGCTTCCGCATGTTGTAATGTTGGGTCTGTGACCTCTGTTTGTCATTTGCTATCTTTCTCTGTATAAGAGTTGCACTATATTATTTTTTTGTGTCGTAGAGTCTGTGATGTGCCAGTTGTTCCACAAGTCTTGATCTTACTATTATGCCTTGAGGGTTGCGCCCGTGTTAAGGCATCAATCGGGGTGTTGCGTTGTCTGGAGTGAGGTGTACCCAGCAACGCCTGCCAAAGGTTTTGGCCGGGGATTGGTAAACCCGTAACCTCCGCTTGTATCGCTTAACCGGTGACACGCAGCATCACTGTATAACAGTCGGGTCAGGGCGCCACAGCCTTCTCCATAAGCTTCGTGGGAGAGGCACAATATTGAGGACATCTCTCTATGCGGATGATGCGGCGGTCTTTGTGACGCCTAATAAAGAGGACATTCAAAACTTTGCGGCCATTCTTCATGCTTTTGGGGAGGTTACCGGCCTTTGTACCAATTTTGATAAAAGCTCCGTGGTTCCAATAAGATGTGGGGCTATCAACCTTGATGACATTCTTGAAGGCATTCCGGCTTCACGTGCCACCTTCCCTATTCGATACCTTGGGCTCCCGCTCTCCGTTTGGCGTCTAAAACGGGTGGATTTCCAACATCTTGAGGATAAGTGTGCCGGCAAGTTGCCAACTTGGAACGGAAGATACATTGCTACGGCCGGCCGTGCGGCCATTGTCACGTCGGTTATTGCGTCTCAAGCAATCTATTACTTGACACCCTCATCATTCCGCCGGGCACTATGGCTTTTCTCAATAAGATTCAACGTGCTTTTCTTTGGTCGGCAAAAGATAAAACTACCGGTGCTAAATGTAAGGTCAATTGGGAGCTAGTTTGCCGCCCTAAGGAGCTTGGAGGGCTTGGAATTCTTCACATGGGAAAGTTGGCCTTGGTTGGAATGGAAGGAACCCGGAAAATTTTGGGCGGGGTTTGGAAACCCTTGCACTAGTGATGACATGGGTATTTTCTACGCCGCAACAAAGATTTCTATTGGTGATGGGCTCAAGACTCCTTTTTGGCATGCTCCATGGTTGGAGGGGAGGAAACCAAAAGACATCGCCCCCCTCATTTTTGAATGCTCTAGCTTGAAGAATTGCACCGTTGGGAAGGCCTTGCTTGGTGCTAGTTGGGTGGGCAAGATTCGTCTTGATGAATTTTTCACCGTTGCCCATTTCGCGCAATTTGTGGAGCTTTGGAGCCTCACTACAAATGTTCAACTAAACACCGGTGTGTGTGATGAGATCCGTTGGAAGCTCACGGAAAATGGAGAGTACTCGGCCAAGTCCGCCTACAAGATGCAATTTATGGGCACAATTTTTTCCTCCATGAAGAATTCGGTTTGGAGGCCTTGGGCTCCGCCTAAGACGAAGTTCTTCGCTTGGCTTGCAAATCAAAATAGAGTTTGGACCGCCGACCGGCTTGCCAAGAGAGGTTGGCCAAATTGTGGGCTATGCCCTTTTTGCAAGCAAACCACGGAGACTCTTCTCCACCTTCTTGTGCATTGTTGCTTCACAAGAAGAATTTGGGATCTTGCCAAAGATTGGCTCGGCCTCCTCAACGTCAACACCGGGGATTGGCTCAACCTTAACTTCAATGAATGGTGGCTTTTGATGACAAATGTTGCGCCAAACCGCAAGGCCGTAGCTTCTCTCACCTTGCTTGTCACTTGGGAGGTTTGGAATGAGCGCAACGCTAGGGTGTTCAAGAATAAGAGTGCACCATCTTTGGTGGTGTTAGGCAAAGTAAAAAATGAGACCCGGTTGTGGGTTTTGGCGGGTGCCAAATGTTTGGGCAACTTAATACCGCGAGAGTAATTCTTGCAATCTTCTCCCTTATTTAATATAAGGGGCAAAGCTTTTGCCCCTCGTTTCAAAAAAAAAAAAACATCATGGTTAGTCGCTTCTCCAAGATCCAGGAAAAGAAAGAGGAGCTCTACACGACCTCGTCGCTGACTTCCAAAGAACTTACAGGACTCCCTTTAGGATATCATGGCAGAACGGCGAGTTGCTGCATCGACTCTCTACACAGATCGAGCCAAGACCTAGCGATCCCTATTGGCGCATGCTCCGAAGAGATCAAAGGAAAACCACTTTCTACACCTATGTGGGTTTATTTGCTACCGCGATTGCTGCTGCATACCCCATTGCCTACGGTATTCTTTGGACCAAGAAGTGGTATGGCAAGGGTTTGGAGAATTGGTGGAACAAGCAGATTAGACGCAGTGCTGGAGCAAAGAAGAGGTATGCCAAGGATTTGGAGGATTGGTGGAACAAACAAATTAGGGGCAGTTGAGAAAAATAACTGTGCTTTGTGTCCTGGGCACTATATTTCGACCATCGAGTGCGCTTTATATGTTTGTTATCAGTCAAGACTTGTGAGGTTATTGTAATCGTTAGCGTGTTTGGACGATCTATCTGATCGCCTCGAGTGAGTTTATATGTTTTGTGATCACTCAAGACTTGTGGGGTTACCACACCCAGCATTGTGTGCTGGACTGCAGACCGTCTTGGTCGCTGTGGATCCCTTTGGTACAAAGATCAGACCCACTGGATCGGTGGGAGTCGACCTGAGTCGTATAGCTACATGTTATCTGCATAGCTAGATGAACCTAGTGGCGAAAATGTTTGGTCAGTCGTGCCCTTAGTTGTCGGGAACGTGAGCCATGCCGTTGGCATTGCGCTCTGGGCATGCGCCGGTGCGCGCACGTTTATGTCGTGGAGCACCTTACAAACGGCTGACTGTTATTATTAGCAGTTGAAAGTGTAGCTTCTGTCTGTTACACGTCCGTCCAACTGTAGCTAGCTAAATGTAGTGCACGCGCCGGCACCTGAAGGCTGAAGATGGTAATGTCAGACCTGAGAAGAGCGGCACCTCGACAAGCAGCGGCTGACATGGGTTGCCCAAGCTTACCGACACCAGGCTGTGTTGGTCGGCATTCACCCGGGCTGGCAAGCACACCTTTGCCGCCCGCCTCGCCGCATAATTGGAGAACCATCAAATACTTCCGCACTAGTTCAATCGCACCACATTGACAAGGTAGTGACAATAAGCACACATCATTATTTGTTTGTCGAAAACTCGAAATACAGAGCAAGCAAAATGATTCCACGTGCAACTTAGTACAGCAAACAGATAGCATAAGTCTACCAGCAGTACCTTCACAACTCTATATATTGCATAGTCTAGTTTTGTCAAATGTATATTGCATAGTCTAGTTTTAGAAATATATTTTTCAGATCTATATTACATAGTCTTGAACTCTATATATCTATGCGAAATCATTAGGTATATCTGTATACCCTATAAGTACTAGGGTAATTTCTATAGATAATTAACGATGTAGTGGAAAATAATGCATATACAAAAGCATCATAAATTTTGTCTAATGTGAATATATTGTTTATCTCGGATCTATGGTGAAACGAATATAAACAATTTCACAACCAATTAACTCCAGTTTTAAAAAGCAACATAAGTCTATGACTAAAAATTCACTTGTTAATGTTGCTAGTTATAGTAAAAAAAATTGTCTATATGATTTTTATAAAAATATGAAAAGGTATAAATATTTTGTATAAATATATGATAAGTGTATTTTTTTCTGGCTTGGAACCCTAAACCTAAGGAGGGACGGGTTATAAGGGAGAGAATAGTTGGGCGAGTGATGGGCTCTCACTTGTGGAGAGTGGAGTATGGATTTCGCCTGTCCAGGCAATGCAAAGGCCCATATAGAGAGGCTTCAGATTTTCGTGTTGGATGAAATGTTGGCCCATTGCTCGGCTGGATATGAATCCAGGGATTGCTTAGGAAATTGTAGCCCATGTCACCAATGGATCCGAGGTCGGGCCCGTGGTGTTGGTTGTAATTCAGTCAGGTTCAACAAAAAATGTGTGTGGAGGAAAAAAAAGGTGGATGGGGTGGGGATCGAAGGCAGAAGGAGCAAAGGCAAAAAATTGTCTCGATGAATTTGAGAGCATTGAACTCACACGGGCCTGAAAGCAAATTGAACACAGGTTAGCAAATTTGAGTCTCACAATTCTCCAAGTCATGCAGATCTTCCAGATGCAAAAACAAATCTTACAGATCGAACGTCAGAAATTCTAAAGGAACCAAAGTGCAAAAACGGCTCGAAGATCCAACTACAAGCAAATCCCACCTACCGTCCATCGTCGCATAGCTTTGCATATTCTTTATGTCCATGGCCACTCTTCCAACGATGGTCGGCCGGCCATGCCCTCTGCTACAAGGCTATTGCCACCCTTCCGACGATGGTCGGCCGGCCATGCCCTCTGCTACAAGGCCACTGTTGGTCGTGGATTGCTGACATTGGGCTTGGTCTTATTGGTGTGTATATATGTTGTTCTATGGATGATTGATCGCGGAATCCCTAGTTACATGGGCTCTTACTTGAGTGCCGATGGTGTGCATTTTAGATAAGAGAACTGAAATCGCCTTCTAGCATAAGAAAAATTAACCGAATTGCATGCTAGTTTGGTGTTTGTACCTTGCACTGTATTGTGGTTCAGCAATGCCCTACACTTAATGTATGATCTGCACCAGTCGGTTGAATTTATTTATGTCTAATCTATTATTCAAAAACCGACAATACTGCACAGAAATGTAAATAAAATGTTTGAGTTTGTAATACAATTTGGTTTTAAAAAATTATCATATTGGAGCAGCATAGCTCGCTGAATTGAACAAGCCTCCGCTATTTTGTATAGCCTCGCATTATGCTTATTCTATGTCACGGCCTCTGCAGTAGAAAGTACACTTTGTTGATGGTGTGATCCCCTCTGTGATTTCAGGAACGACTCTGAAATTTCATCACGGGACTGGAATCTGAGTGGTCAACATTTGTCCTATCATGCATTGACCATTGTTCCCTAGAGCCTGGACTATTTACAATGGATGACACAGTGTGGGCGTTGGTGCGCGGCTTGCGTCTTACAAATTTGTACCAAGAATTCCCATTTTATTATATACTTTACATCCTCAAATCTCACACTGCACATTCACCCCAAACTATAAAACCGGATAACTTCAACCCTGAAATGTAGCCAACCGTACTAATAACTGAGGTGGTTTTGCACAACTGAGCTGTTTTGTGTGATGACATGGCGATAACATGGCAGTGATGTGGCGTTGGCCATCAGATAGGAAGATCAAATCGCAACGTCGACCCCACGTCGTCGGCTGGGGCTGGGCGGACCAAGAGCGCCGTCGCCAACGGCTCCGAGGACCAGCTACAGGGGAGCAAATCCCGGTTTGGAGCGTCCTGTGCCAGCAGCTTGACCACGCGGCGCGGAGCCTCCGCTATGCCGTCGTCGCCAGCAACATGGGGTTCGGCCGCTACGTCGGCATGCTCCGCGTCCTGGACGACGACCTCGGCGGCAGATGCAGGGTTGATGTCTACGCACGCTTCTATTCCTGTAGACAGTGTTGGGCCTCCAAGAGCAGAGGTTTGTAGAACAGCAGCAAGTTTCCCTTAAGTGAATCACCAAGGTTTATCGAACTCAGGGAGGTAGAGGTCAAAGATATCCCTCTCAAGCAACCCTGCAATTAAGATACAAGAAGTCTCTTGTGTCCCCAACACACCCAATACACTTGTCAGATGTATAGGTGCACTAGTTCGGCGAAGAGATAGTGAAATACAAGTAATATGGATGATTATAAGTAGTAACTGCAATCTGAAATAAAGATGGCAGCAAGCAAACATGTAGCAGAACTTGTTGTAAACGGTGTTTCAATGCTTAGAAACAAGCCTAGGGATCATACTTTCACTAGTGGACACTCTCAACAATGATCTCATAACTGAATAAATAAAAGCTACTCTTAAACACTCTCTTGTTGGATAACAAACACCATTCATTGTGTAGGGCTACAAAAGCACACCTCAAGCCGGAGTAAACAAGCGCCACAACGTCATAAAGGAGTCACACACGGTGCACACACTGTCACCTTTACACCGTGGAGAGTACCGGAGTTCATATTAAAGTAACCTCTAGAGTGCATAATAGATAAAGAGTAACATCTACATATTCAACTAGATTAGCACAACTGAACACAAGTAAATACTACTCGGGATTATTCTCCTTCTTGATGAAGCAAGAGTACTATGCGTAGGGCTGCAAAAGCACACCTCAAAGTCTGAGTAAACAAACACCACAATTCCCAAGAATAAGCCATGATAAATGTCTAAATTATTCATAGAGTCACACAAGTACCCACACTGTCACCTTGATACCGTGTTGTCACAATGACTCCAGAAACTAGACAAAATCACTTGAGTAGCATAAACATTATTAATGTATTCAGCGATACTAGCAATACACATGATCACATAAAGATCACACCATGGGAGAGAGAGATGAACCACATAGCTACCGGTAGAGCCCTCAGCCTCGGGGGAGAACTACTCCCTCCTCATCATGGGAGTCAGCAGCGGCGATGAAGATGGCGGTGGTGTCGATGGAGATGACTCCGGGGGCAATTCCCCGTCCCGGCAGCGTGCCGGAACAGAGACTTCTGTCCCCCGAAACTTGTCGTCGATGGCGGCGGCGCTGCGGAACTCTTCTGGAAATATGACTTGGTATTTAGGGTTTTCGCTCGGGGAATAAATAGGCGAAGGGGCAACGTCGGTGGAGGTCCTGGGCTCCCTCCTCACCTCCCGGCGCGCCTGTGGGCCCAGCCGCGCGAGCATGTGGTTTGGAGGCCGTGGGCCTCCCCTGGCTTGCCCTTCTGGCTCCGTGTGTCCCTCGGAAAAATAGGAGGTTTGGCTTTTGTTTCGTCGAATTCCGAGAATATTGCCCGAACAGCTTTTCTGGAACCAAAAACAGCAGAAAACAGGAACTGGCACTGTGGCATCTTGTTAATAGGTTAGTCCCAGAAAATGCATAAAATGATATAATGTATATAAAACATGTAGCAATGGTATAAATAAGCATGGAACATCAGAAATTATAGATACGTTGGAGACGTATCAAGCATCCCCAAGCTTAGTTCTACTCGTCCTCGAGTAGGTAAAACGATAACAACAAATAATTTCTGAGGAGACATGCTTTCACACAATCTTGATCAATATATTGCAAGGCTCATGTCATGAATGAAGTGACTCAAAGCAATGGTCTATAGTTTGCTAACAATAGATAAAGAGTAAACAATGAATCATATAAGCAAAAACTTTTCATGAATAGTACTTTCAAGACAAGCATCAAAAAGTTTTGCATAAGAGGTAACTCATAAAGCAATAGATTCAAAGTAAAAGGCATTGAAGCAACACAAAGGATGATTAAGTTTCAGCATTTGCTTTCAACTTGTAACATGTATATCTCATGGATAGTTGTCAACATAAAGCAATATAACAAGTGCAATAAGTAAATATGTAAGAATCAATGCACACAAAGTTGACACAAGTGTTTGCTTCTAAGATAGAAAGGAGTAGGTAAACTGACTCAACATAAAGTAAAAGATAGGCCCTTCGCAGAGGGAAGCAGGGATTAAATCATGTGCTAGAGCTTTTTAAGTTTTCGAAAGCATATAGAGAGCACAAAATAAGTATTTGAGAGGTGTTTGTTGTTGTCAACGAATGGTAGTGGGCACTCTAACCCCCTTGTCAACCAGACTTTCAAGAGCGGCTCCCATGAAGGACGTTATCTCTACCAGCAAGGTAGATCATCCCTCTTCTCTTTTGTTTACACATGTATTTTAGTTTCTTTATAGATGACACTCCTCCCAACCTTTTGCTTACACAAGCCATGGCTAACCGAATCCTCGGGTGCCTTCCAACATTCACATACCATGGAGGAGTGTCTATTTGCAAATTAAGTTGCTTACTGATAAATCAGGGCAAAACATGTGAAGAGAATTATTAATGAAAGTTGTAATTAATTGGGGCTGGGCACCCCGTTGCCAGCTCTTTTTGCAAATTATTGGATAAGCGGATGTATATGCCACTAGTCCATTGGTGAAAGTCTGTCAGAAGTAAATGACAAGATTGAAAGATAAAACACCACATACTTCCTCATGAGCTATAAAACATTGACACAAATAAGGAGTAATAAAGTTTTGAATAGTTTAAAGGTAGCACATGAAATATTTACTTGGAATGGCAGGAAATACCACATAGTAGGTAGGTATGGTGGACACAAATGGCATGGGTTTTGGCTCAAGTTTTGGATGCACGAGAAGCATTCCCTCTCAGTACAGAGTTTAGGCTAGCAAGGTTGTTTGAAGCAAACACAAGTATAAACCGGTACAGCAAGAATCACATAAAAACATATTGCAAGTATTATAAGACTCTACACTGTCTTCCTTGTTGCTCAAACATTTTACCAGAAAATATCTAGACCTTAGAGAGAACAAATATGCATCCCAAGTCTCAACAAGCTCTACGGTAGTTCTCCACTACTAGGCTTTAACTACATGATGCAAGAGCTTAAACATGATCTACTTGAGAGCTCAAAACAATTGCAAAGTGTCAAATCGAAACAAGACAAAACAGATCAATAGTACATACAAGCAATGATATGTCTTTTCCAATACCAACTACCACATGTAGCATTTTCTTTCTTCCAAACAAACACCAATCAATTTATTTAAACATAAACTCTCCAAATGATAATATAATGCAGCAAGAGAGTATTTATAAACAAGTGCTAACAGCTCGAAGAGATGCATGAAAAACAGGAGCTAAAAGCACTGCAGTAGCTAGTTAAGAATACTCAACAAATATAAGTGAAGAACATGAGTATTCACATGAAAAAGCGGAGCGTGTCTCTCTCCCACACAAGGATTGCTAGGATCCGAATTTATTCAAACAAAAACAAAAATAAAAGCACACAGACGCTCCAAGTAAAGCGCATAAGATGTGAAAGAATTAAAATATAGTTTCACTAGAGATGACCTGATAAGTTTGTTGATGAAGAAGGGGATGCCTTGGGCATCCCCAAGCTTAGACGCTTGAGTCTCTCTGAATATGGTTGGGATGAACCACGGGGGCATCCCCAAGCTTAGGCTTTTCACTCTTCTTGATCACATAATATCACCCTTCTCGCTTGATCCTTGAAAACTTCCTTCACACCAAACTCAAGACAGTTCTCATTAGAGGGTTAGTGCATAATCAAAAATTCTCATATTCTGTAATGATACAATCAATCCCAAAGCTTCTGGACATTAGCTACAGCCACCAATGCTTTGTGGAGCAAAGAAATCCACACAAACACAGTAAAAGAGCGAATGCAAAACAAAAGGCAGAATCTGTCAAAAACAGAACAGTCTGGAATGACGAATTTTTTCGAGGCACTTAAGTTGCTCAGATGGATCTGGCCTAAAATAATGAAAGTTGCGTACATATCTCAGGAATATGCGTGATTTTTTCAGAATTTTTTGAATTTTCTACAGGGAGATAAGCTCAAATCGTGACAGCTAAAAATCTGTCACTGCGCAGAAATCCAAATCTTGCATCAACTTTCAATATAGAACTTTACTTGGCACAACAATGCGATAAAATAAAGATACAAAGGAGTTGCTACAGAAGTAACAAAACTCCTTGACTCAAAGAAAACAAAAATAACAGCAAATAAAAACGATGGGTTGTCTCCCATAAGCGCTTTTCTTTAAAGCCTTTTAGCTAGGCATAGTGATTTTGATAATGCTCTCATATGTATAAGAGTTGAATATAAGAGAGCATCAAAAAGCAAATACCAAACACATTTAAGTCTAACCCACTTCCTATGCAAAGGAGTTTGTAAGAAAACAAATTATTGATGCATGAAGTTACTAGCATAGACAGACAAAACAAGTGCAAATTCAAAAATTTCAACAAAAAGAGAGAAGACTTAATATTATTGTGATATATGGAACCGTGTCTCCCCTCTCATAAAAACTTTCAGTAGCATCATTGATAAACTCAACAATATAGCTATCACATAGATCATTCTTATCATGATCCACATGCATAAAAGTATCATTAGTAATAGTGAGAGTAAAAGTGTCACATCCATCATTGTAATCATCATAAATTGCAGGCATAGTATAATCATAATAAACTTTATCCTCCATAGTAGGTGGCACCAAAATACCACTATCATTATAATCATCATAAATTGGAGGTAAAGTATCATCAAAGAAAATTTTCTCCTCAAAACTTGGGGGACTAAAAATACCATATTCATCAAAACCAGCTTCCCCAAGCTTAGACTTTTCCATAGCATTAGCAATAATGGTGTTCAAAAAATTTATAGTAATACCATTGCTACCATCATGCAAACAAGCCTCCATAGGTTTTTTAATTTTCTCTTCAAAAGCATCATGTCCTAATTCCATATAAAGTTCATAGAGATCTCTAATTTTTTTGTTGTTTTCCATTAAGCCTAACTAGTGAAAATAAAAATAAGAAACAAAAAGATATAATTGTAGAATCTAAAGGAAATAACTTCGAGCACTCACACACTAGCAACAATACTAGAAAATAGCTTTGAAGCCAGAGGATGTGAATACCTTTTACCTAACCTCCCCGGCAACGGCGCCAGAAAATAGCTTGATGTCTACGCACGCTTCTATTCCTGTAGACAGTGTTGGGCCTCCAAGAGCAGAGGTTTGTAGAACAGTAGCAAGTTTCCCTTAAGTGAATCACCCAAGATTTATCGAACTCAGGGAGGTAGAGGTCAAAGATATCCCTCTCAAGCAACCCTGCAATTAAGATACAAGAAGTCTCTTGTGTCCCCAACACACCCAATACACTTGTCAGATGTATAGGTGCACTAGTTCGGCGAAGAGATAGTGAAATACAAGTAATATGGATGATTATAAGTAGTAACTGCAATCTGAAATAAAGATGGCAGCAAACAAACATGGAGCAGAAGTTGTTGTAAACGGTGTTTCAATGCTTAGAAACAAGGCCTAGGGATCATACTTTCAGTAGTGCACACTCTCAACAATGATCTCATAACTGAATAAATAAAATCTACTATTAAACACTCTCTTATTGGATAACAAACACCATTCATTGTGTAGGGCTACAAAAGCACACCTCAAGCCGGAGTAAACAAGCGCCACAACGTCATAAAGGAGTCACACACGGTGCACACACTGTCACCTTTACACCGTGGAGAGTACCGGAGTTCGTATTAAAGTAACCTCTAGAGTGCATAATAGATAAAGAGTAACATCTGCATATTCAACTAGATTAGCACAACTGAACACAAGTAAATACTACTCGGGATTATTCTCCTTCTTGATGAAGCAAGAGTACTATGCGTAGGGCTGCAAAAGCACACCTCAAAGTCTGAGTAAACAAACACCACAATTCCCAAGAATAAGCCATGATAAATGTCTAAATTATTCATAGAGTCACACAAGTACCCACACTGTCACCTTGATACCGTGTTGTCACAATGACTCCAGAAACTAGACAAAATCACTTGAGTAGCATAAACAGTATTAATGTATTCAGGGATACTAGCAATACACATGATCACATAAAGATCACACCATGGGAGAGAGAGATGAACCACATAGCTACCGGTAGAGCCCTCAGCCTCGGGGGAGAACTACTCCCTCCTCGTCATGGGAGTCAGCAGCGGCGATGAAGATGGCGGTGGTGTCGATGGAGATGACTCCGGGGGCAATTCCCCGTCCCGGCAGCGTGCCGGAACAGAGACTTCTGTCCACCGAAACTTGTCGTCGATGGAGGCGGCGCTGCGGAACTCTTCTGGAAATATGACTTGGTATTTAGGATTTACGCCTCGGGGGGAATAAATAGGCGAAGGGGCAACGCCCTCCTCACCTCCCGGCGCGCCTGTGGGCCCAGCCGCGCGAGCATGTGGTTTGGAAGCCGTGGGCCTCCCCTGGCTTGCCCTTCTGGCTCCGTGTGTCCCTCGGAAAAATAGGAGGTTTGGCTTTTGTTTCGTCGAATTCCGAGAATATTGCCCGAACAGCTTTTCTGGAACCAAAAACAGCAGAAAACAGGAACTAGCACTGTGGCATCTTGTTAATAGGTTAGTCCCAGAAAATATATAATAATGATATATAATGCATATAAAACATGTGACAATGATACATAAAACAAGCATGAAACATCAGAAATTATAGATACGTTGGAGATGTATCAAGGGTCTCGTGGGCGTTCGAGTGCGACGCCGGGAAGGGCGAGAGGAGGACCGAGGCGGCACTCGTGGCGCGCATCTGCGCCAGCATCGACGGCATGGCCGAGACGAGAAGGTGCGGCAGCTAGCCTAGCCGCGGTAGCTGCTGTCGTCGGCGCCTGACGCGCTTATGCACATGCTCATGCCCTGATCTTTAGACGGAAGGCTCGAGCAGAGCCCAGCTTTAAATTAATAAAGCCAACCGGCCAAATGATCCACACATACATGAAGGTCTCCGCCCACGGCGGGTACAGACTGAGGCACACGATAGCACGCAAACTATAGTCAGGGGGAGAGGACACCCCACACAGACGAGCTAATACAGGTAGGCCTAAGGCGATAAAGATACAGGTATAGGCAGTCAATCCGATCTATCCCGGACAGATTTGTGAAGCGAGCGAATCCTGCCAATTGCTTGCTCCAACGCTCCACGGTCTTGCCTCCTAGCCACTGGCTTCCACACCTGCACATATAACGCCATTTTGTATAACCCGTCAGCCGGTTGAGAAGGAAACACCCCCTCAATCGAGAATTTATTCCCCATGTTCCACAAAGACCATAAAAGTGCCGCATAACAAATCGATAGAACTCGCTTGTGTTGACCCGACTCTGCCGTAATCAATCTAACAAGATCCGCGAAACATGAGGGATTCCAGGAGCAGCGCAGCAGTTCCCTAACTGTGCTCCACATAAACTTTGCCAGGGGGCATAAAAAGAAGATATGATCCATATCCTCACTCTCCTCACATAGGGCACATCTGCCGGTGGAGGGACCCCGTCTCCTCGCAATGTTATCATTGGAGGGTAACTGCTTCCTAGCCAGTTGCCAAAGGAATATCCTGATCTTAAGGGGGATAGCAATCCCCCAGATCTCCCTATAGTGATCTCTAGGCGTGCCGTCGCAAAGTTTGTTATGAAGGGACCTAACCGAGAACTTCCCGGAGGGTTCAAGGGCCCAAGATAGTTCATCCTGGATCTCAGTTGGCTCGAATACCGGGAGCTCCCTAACTAGCGAGTTCCATTCCGTAGCCTCGGCCGGTCCAATCGACCGCCGGAGGGGAATGTACCACTCCCCTTCTCGATGGGCCAACGCCACCGAGGTGTCTGGTGAAGCCACAATGGCATAGATCGCTGGGAAACGATCCTTCAGGGGGCCCGCCCCGTCCACCAGTCAATCCACAACCTAGTGGATTTGCCATTCCTCACCTGGTGTCTCGCTCCCAGGCATAGGAGGTTCTTAACTCTCTGGAGAGCCATCCAGAACTGGGAACCCCCCCCCCCCCGTGGTCATCGACCAGGATGTCCTTGCTTCTCAGATACTTAGCCCTGAGGATGTCGGTCCAAAGGCCAGCCTCCCCAGTCAAGATCTTCCAGACCCACTTAGCCATGAGACAACGGTTCATGAGTTTGGTATCCATGATACCTAAGCCCCCTAAGGCCTTGGGTTTACAAACTGCATCCCAGCGCACCCAGTGGTACTTGCGTTTCCTCCCGTTCGCCTCCCAAAAGAAGCGGGAGCGGGAGCCGTCCATGGTCCGATGGACCCCATCCCCTAGGAGGCAAACTGCCATAGCATGGAGGGGAAGGCTGGACATGCACGCATCTGTGAGCGTTAGCCTAGCCGCAGAGGACATCAGCTTACCCATCCAGGGGTCTGCCCGCTTAGCAACCTTACCAGTAAGGTGGCGCCAGGCACCTGCCGTAAGCGCGTGGTTACTAATGGGCAGTCCTAGATAGGTGAACGGGAATGACCCCTGCCTGCAGTTAAGCATCTGGGCCACCCTCGTCTGCTCCTCAGTACTAGCCCCCAAGACTAGTACCTCACTCTTGTGGAAGTTGATCCTGAGACCCGACATGCTCTCAAAGCAAAGTAGCATAAATTTCAGGTTGGCAATAGCCAAATCGTCCTGCTGGATCATGATGATCGTGTCGTCTGCATACTGCACATGCGACACTCCCCCAGGAATCAGATGGGGCACAACACCCTGGATGTGCCCCGTCCTCTTAGCCGCATCCAACATTGCTGCTAAGGCTTCGACTACAAAGTCAAAGAGGAGGGGGGACAAGGGGTCGCCTTGCCTAACCCCCCTACCATTACGAAAGAAATTACCCATTTCTCCGTTAATGGTGATAGCCGTCTGTCCGCCAGAGACCAGGCTAAGCGCCCGGTGGACCCATCCAGGATCAAAGCCAACTCTGAGGAGGACTTCCCCTAGGAAGCTCCAGTTGACTCGATCATAGGCTTTCTCAAAGTCCAGCTTCAAGAAGACACCCCCTAGTCTCTTGGAGCTGGACTCATGGACAATCTCTTGTAAGGAAACGACTCCCTCGTGTAAAAGGCGGCCCTTGATGAACTCGGACTGAGTGTAGCTAATCGTACGATGAGCGATCGGGCTAAGTCTAAGCGCATAGGCTTTAGCTACAAACTTGAAGATAACATTGATCAGCGCAATCGGCCTAAACTGCCGGATATCCTCGGCGCCTTGCACTTTGGGGATCAACGTAAGTACCCCAAAGTTCATACGAGCGATGTCGACTCTCCCTAGAGCAAAATCGTTCGTAATGGACATAACCACCGGGCAAAGGGTCTTCCAGAAGCGCTTAAAAAAGCATACTGGTAGGCCATCCGGGCCCGGTGCCGTGTCCACCTTCATGCTTGCTAGGACAACGTCCAATTCCTTCTCCGTGAAGGTTAGCATGAGAGCGGAGTTCTCCTCCTCTGTGACCCGCGGTCGCGAATCCCAAAGGGATGGGGAAAGCTGGAACGCCGGTGAATCCCCGGGTGTCCCCATAAGGGCTCAGTAGAAATCGTAGATGTGTGCTTGGAGCCCCGCTGCCTCCACCACAACACCATGGGCGTCCACCAGCCCAGAAATGGCACATTTCCTCCTCCTGCCATTAGCTATGGCATGGAAATACGCAGTGTTAGCATCCCCTTTAAGGGTCCAGGCCAGCCTGCTGCGTTGTTTCCAATACTCCTCCTCTACCTTAGCGAGGTGGCACAGCTGGTTCTCCAGATGATAACGAAGGGCCCACCCTTCATCATCTAGGTCAGAGGCATCTGCACTCGCGTCCAAAGCGCGGATCTGTGACAAAATCGCCTCTTTCAGGTCCCTCTCCGCCCGACCCAAGTTGGCACCCCAACCCTTAAGGAATTGACGGAGGCCGCTAGAGAGGAGTTGCCAGCGGGAGATGGAGTCCAACCCCTCCACCCTGGGAGTAGAAATATCTCCCCATTTGGACTCGACCAGGTCCCCAAACTCCGGACGCTCTAACCAGCTCTTCTCGAAAAAGAAGCGAGGGCTCCTTTTCCTAAGGTCTTCCCAGAGCTCAGGATCAAGGCCGAGTGGTCCGACCCAACAATGGGCTCTGCGACTAACGTGCAGAGAGGGAAGAGGGTTTCCCAATCTGCCGACATAAGAACACGGTCCAGTACACACCTGACCGGGTTCAACTGTCGGTTAGTCCAGGTATAACGCCCCCCACTCCGTCGGACCTCTCGCAACGCGAGGGAAGCAATGCAATCATTAAATCTATGGACCCTAGGCCAGTTAAATGCCCTGGTCTTTCAAGAACGAGTTCCAGAACAAGTAGTGGAAGAGCTCGAGCGCGCTGGAGCCGATCAACGTGCAGGAGTTCAAGGACCTGTGCTTCGTGTTAGACCAATCGTCGAAGGCGTGGTCGCGGACGAGTCTCACCATTTACTGTGATGTGTGCGCCGCCGAGCAGCTTCCCGTCTTTCTACGTCGCCGACGGTGGCTTCCCGAGATCGCGAGCTGGAAGTGCACGGGGCCCATCTCTCGGCGTTAACAGGGTCGCCACGCCACACCACGTCAACGAGCCCTCAAATGCTAAAACCACCCAAATTGTACTCAAACTACCCAAAATCGTTCAAAACCACCACGAGGGGGATATTTATCCAGTTTGCTACATTTCAGGGTTCAAAATATCCGGTTCTGAAGTTCAGGGTGAATGTTCTCCACAGGGGTGAGATTTGAGGATGAAAAATATACTTAATGCAAAATTTAACAAAAGATCCAACTATGAACACAAGATAGATCGTCCTCTCTCTGGTTAGCAAGTGTGGCTCCTATTCAGACTCCACAAAAGTAGTTTTTTTTTGGTAACTTGTATGCCCAAACTATTCCACAAGTAACATTTGTTCAGAGGCAGATCTCAGCATCATTGGCCATGTAAGCTTACGGACATCAGTGCGTTTAGACGTCTTGCCACACACTCCGATAATTTTTTCAAGAATGTTCCATTGACAGTTTGGGATTGTAGATTTACCTTCCTCGATTTCACAAATATTAGTTGTGGTGACAAGTCTTGCAAGTCCGAGAAAACCTACCCGTCTTGGAGACTGCTAACCGAATTATTTTTCCTTTAATCCACTCGGCGGGATTGCTTCCGTACCATATCTCCGACTTGGAAGCTCTTCTATTCACTTTTTCTATTATACGTTCGAGCTACCCATAACTTGTTTCTCTTGATAGTCTATACCCTTCAAAGCGGCCAAGCATTTTTTCTGCCACTTCATCGATGGTGTCCATCATCGAATTATCAAAATCCATCATTGATAAGATATTTTGTTTAGATAACCACAAAGAAGAATAATCTGGAAGAAACGAATGCCACCAACAAAGGTGGGTATTTACAGTCTGAGGAAATGCTAACAATTGGCATTTCGTAGATTCACAAATCTATGTTATGTCAAACGTTTATTGCATTGTCTACATTTAGAAATATATTCTTTAAGATGTATATTACATAGTCTTTAACTCTATATATCTCTTCAAAATCATTAGTTAGATCCGTATACCCTATAAGTACTAGCGTAATTTCTATAGATACTTAACGCTGCAGTGGAAAATAATACATATACAAAAGAATCATAAATTTTGTCTAATGTGAATATATTGGTTTGCTCGGATCTATGGTGAAACGAATATAAACAATTTCAAAACCAATTAAATCTAGTTTAAAAAAACAGAAGTCTAGGACTAAAAATATATCACTTGTTAAAATGTTGCTAGTTATATTTAAAAAATGTCTATATGATTTTTATAAAATTATGAAAAGGTAAAAATATTTTGTATAAACATCGATTGGGGATCATTTGACAAGCCTCCAGGCTGGAATCGAGCATTCCATCCCTGTTTCTGGTACTACAACCAAGCTCAAGCTTACAAATGAGCTTCATTTGGCAGGCATGCTGAGGCAGAAGGTTGGTGAGATGTGTCATGTGTCGTTGTGTGCCACAGTGGACCTGCGAGCACCGGATGCGAACCCTTTGACTGGGTCTATCTTTCTCCATTCGACCTTAGACTGTTGGTCAGGTGTGACAACTCACCCTGTGGGAACCTCTTTTAGGATGTTGTAGTGAAGTTTTGCTACCTTGTGCCGACTGGTGACAGATTTACCTCTGAATGTTCCTGTCTTGTATGCTTACTATCTGCATCCTCACTGTGCATAAGGAGTGAGTAATATTTTTCAGAGAGTTAGTTTATATCGGAGCAACTTTTGGCTATCTTTACTGCTATATGTATAATTATCTGCCTTTACTGCTATCTGTAGACTGTAGTAGTACTGCATCGCTCCTCGTGCATCTGGTCACGAGGTATAATCAAATTCGTCCCAAATTCCTAGCCCCCTTGCTCTGTTTGCTCTCCTGTTTCAACCATGCCGCCACGCGATGCATTTTAGCTGTATCAAGTGATGCATCAAATCAAGCACCCAAATATCAGTACAACTAATATTCGCACAAGTAATATTTGCATGAAATTTATTGCAACATTATTGCCTCTTTTGCAACTTTATTGCATGATCCTCCAGGTGATGACGGAGCTCAACCCCAACAGAAGTTTCTTCAGTTGCCTAGACATGCAAAGTACTGGTGATCTGATGCAGAGCATGAGGCTGCTGGGGCTGCTGCCCAGCAGCTTGGGGTTGAAAAAGCGTTTCTCTGGTAAAAGAAAGAAAAGAAAAGAAAAGGAAAGTTAGGCAGATCAGATCAGATCAGCTACAACAACCAAATTAGATCCAAAAAACATCACATCATTGCGGTAGCGGAAATCCCCATGAGGTTTATGGCAGCACCAAGTCCAACCCGGGTCACGATGCCGGGCACAGCATCATAGTCAAGAATGTATCTTGCAGACATTTTTGGACGATATATATGATCGCCTCGAGTGAGTTTATATGCATGTGATCAGTCAAGACTTGTGAGGTTATTGTAATTTTCTTACTAGTACTAGTGTGTTTGGACCATCTATCTTGCGAGTTTATATGCATGTGATCAGTCAAGACTTGTGAGGTTATTGTTTTCTTAGTAGTAGTAGTAGTGTGTTTCGATGATCTATCTTTGATCGCCTCGAGCGAGTTTATATGCATGTCATCAACCAAGACTTGTGAGGTTATTATTATTATTATTATTATTATTATTATTCATAGTGATCATATCCCACTGCATGCTGTTGGCCACATCCATGATGCGAAGCTATTTGCAGAAGCATAGCAGGTGTGAAACCTTTGTTGAGCATTTCAACAGGTCTGCATTCTGCAAGTTGACTCATTATCATCAACTGGAGCAAAGAGGAGGTATGCCAAGGATTTGGAGGATTGGTGGAACAAACAAATTAGCCGCACTGGAACAAAATAACCATGCTTTGTGGGCACTATATTTCAACCCTCTAATGAGTTTATATGTTTGTGATCAGTCAAGGAGATCATCAATGAAGCAAATCTTTGGATGCTGGCAGGAACCCAAGGGGCCGGGCTTCTCGGGTTGCCGCTACACGCACGGCCTCATGATGTCTGAGTTGTGTCGCTCCCTGTACAGCAAACACTAGTTCTGTTGCCTAGCTTTCTCTTTGTTTTGGCTTCTTTTATTCCCCTTTTTTTCAGCTCTTAATCTTGGTTGTAATCTGTCCCCGTGCCATCTTGCACTTTCTTCTAATACAACTGACACATATTTAGGTGCGTCTCTGGAAGAAAGATCAGACCCATCGGATCGGTGGAAGTCTGAGTCGTGTAGCTACATGTTGTCTCATGTCTGTATAGCTAGATGAACCTATAGTGGCGAAGCTGTTTGGTCAGCCGTGCCCGGAGTCGTCTGGAAGGTGAGCCATGCCCCTGCCTACCCTGGTAATTCTCACCATGGCCTGCAGCACTGCCCTGCCCACCACCACCAGGACCTCCTCCTCCTCCTCCTCCTCCTCCTCCTCGAGGAGGACTTCCTCGTCGACATCGGCTTCGGCTACGACGAGCCGCCGCCGTCCTCCGTGGCTCCGTCATCACAGGACAGCCCCGTGGCCACGTCACCGGAGAACAACACCCCTTCAGGTGGCTCGGGCGGTACCGTCGCGTCGGCCTCCGGCGCTGGAGACGACAGCGGTGGCGGGGGAGACGCATACACGAACCGAGACATGCATACACTAATCACGTACAGTATGAAACGTACCCACACGGACACAGGCAAGTGAGAACTGGCATCCATGATTCTCGGAGCACACCGATGAATGCGCGCGGTCCGTCCGATCGGAAACGGACGGCCAGCATCGATCCAGCGAACACTTGTGCGCTAGCTAGCTAGCTAGGATCACGGTTTTGGTTACCGGTCAGAAAATCCGGTTACCGGGCGGTAACTGGACATCCCGAGCACCCTCGGGAAATGGCAATACCGGACGAAAAATCCCGAATTTTTGAATTTTAACGAAATCTTTTGGTAAATGGTTAAACAGGGTATGAAAAAATTGAATTTTCAAATTTCAGATTTCAAATTCGTCCGGTAAGAGGTCGGGATTTTCCGTTAACCGCGGTAACCGGAAATCCCGACCACCCTCGGGAATTTTTTTCTACCGGTAACCAAAACCTTGGCTAGGATCAGTCCAGTTGTTGTCTCTCTGAACTCTGCTCATGGTTTAGCTAGTGCTTCGACTTTGCTGATGGTTAACTAGTGGAATGCATGCATGTATCGTGTCGCTTCTTCATCTTATTCTTTTGATGTACATGTCACACTCATGTCCAAATTTAATTAGAACGATCGGTTCTTGGTCATTGAAATTAGTGGCGGATTGCAAGCATATGTGTCATCTTGTCATGACTCGTGAGTTTTATCGTGTTGTTTCGTCTCTTTGGGCTTGTTTGTGTTGTGGCCCCAAAGGTCCATTTTTTTTTTCTTGTTTTGAACTTGTGCTTGAACTGTGGGCGGTTGCTTATTTATAAAGTGGGGGCGTAAAGCCTGTTTCGAGGCAACAATGTATGTAGTGAATATATTACTCATGACGGCTTTACATATATGCATATATATGGTCTCCGTTTTGTGTGTTGTGTTGTTGGTGGTTGATAGCAAAGCACGGACGACGGACAGTCCCAAGGCAGCGATGTTGTTTGAGATTCCTCTTTTCTATTAATGGAAATCTTTGTTTAGGTTCATGTCATCTTCTGTTTGAACTTGTACTTATTCTAAGTGTGGTCAGTGCACTCTTAAAACATTGCCGACAGTCAGGCCTTGGCAAGCCGTCTACGGCGCATAAGCCTGGAAAGTTCAACAAAAGGTCGAACAATGAACACACGATCTCTCTCTCTCTCTCTCTCTCTCTCTCTCTCTCTCTCTCTCTAGCTAGCAAGTGTCACTCCTCTTCAGACTCCACATGCAATTTTGGTAAAACTTTGTGCCGGAAATGTTCCATGGGTAGCATTTGTTCTTAGGCTGACCTCAACACATCATTTGCCATGTATGCTTACGTCCATCAGAGTTTTAACACTTCTTGCCACACACTGGAAGCTCTACGATTTCACCTTTTTCTATTACACATTCGAGCTACACATAACTTGTTTCTCTCTATGTCCTTCAGAGTGGTCAAGCAGTTGTTGGCGACTTCATCGATGGTGTCCATCATCAAATTAAGGAAATCCACCATTGATAAGATATTTTGGTTAGATAATAACACAGAAGAATAATCTAGATGAAACGACCACCACCAAGAGAGAGCGAACGGGCATTTCGAGAACAAAATAATAGTTTACGGTTTGAGGACATGCTAACAATTGACATCTTCTAGATTCAGAAATATATGTTTTGCCAGATGTATATTACATAGTCTAGATTCACAAATATATGTTTTGTCAGATGTATATTGCATAGTCTTGAACTCTATATATCTCTGCCAAGTTATAATGTAAATCCGTATACCCTTTAAGTACAAGGGTAATTATGCTTTACGTTGAAGTAGAAAATGGGGAAACCAATATAACAAAGTCACAACCAATTAAGTCCAGTTTAAAAAAGCAACAAAGGTCTAGCACAAAAATCTTTCAGTTGTTAATGTTGCTAGTTATAGTAAAAGCAATTGTTGTCTATATGATTTCTTTATAAACTTCTGAAAAGGTAGAAATATTTTGTATAAATATAAGATAAGTCGTAGGCCAGTAGGCCACCACTTGAAACATCCTTGGTTCCAAACATTGCCGTAAGGCCTAGGAGCGTGTTAGCATTGATGGTCTCCGCTGGCTTATACGAACAATGGCGAGAGACTCCATAGGACACGTCGCGCTCTGAAGGTTTCCAAAACCGAATTTGCTGGAAGTATATTCTCTTCTGATCGCGCTTACTCACCTCTCGACCCAACTCGAGCTGGACGACCGTGAGCAACAACAGTTCTGGAGACTGACACGCTACCCTTTTTGAATGTTACGTCGCCCTATCCGTTCATGACTTCTTCTCCACGGCCGCTATAGAGAGAAATGAAATCTTCAACATACTTTTTTTATTCTTACATGGTAATAATCATAATCAAACAAATGAGACAAAGCGATATCTTGAAGTTTTAATTTCACCAAAAAATCGCTACGTCAAATATGGAAATAAATTATTTTGTATGAATCGAAAGAGACAAATAATTAATATCCCTCGTGTTACATGAAAAGGAATGCACAAATTTTCATACCAAAAGAATGTCCACAAGTGTCATAGTTACTTGGGTCGGACCAACCGCAGTCCGCAGCCCTCCCGCTCGGCTCGCTGGCTAAACGAGCTCAACTCGCACATTGTCTCCCACTAGCTAGGGAAATTCTCGAATTTTACTACCACCACCATAGCTAGGGACTTCACGATGTTAACCATGTTTGTTATCCCTTCCCATGGAACCGCGCCACTCTCTTACTGGACCAGGAAGACGAATCTCCTGACAAACTGTGGCTTGGGACATTCAGAACTATTAGCAGCAGTTTCCTAGCTTATTGTTGAGTTCTGAATCTTTTCCTGTAACCATTTATGGTTCATCGATAAAGCTTGGCATGTTATCTAAAAATACTAATTTCTGTCGTGGAGCAGATTCCAGTAGTCTACAGTGCATACTTGTATACATAGCACGGTACCGGGCTCAAGTATACATTCAGAATTTTTATCAGCAGTTTCCTAGCTTCACTGTCTGATACACGTCCGTCTAAGCGAAGCTAGCTAAAGCTAGTGCATTGGCTAAGCTGACAAAAGCACACTGTTTCCGCCCGCCTCGCCTGAACCAGCTGGCCATCATAACTACAGAACCATCAAATACTACTGCACTAGTTCAATCGTACCATGTTGACAAGATAGTAACAAAAGCACACATCATTATTTGTTTGACGAAATACAGAGCAAGCAAAATGATTTAATGTGCAACTTAGTACAACAAACAGATATCCAGTACCTTCTGACACCGAAACATAATAATCATACAAATTAAAAATCACCAAACTCTCATACAGACAAAGTCTTTCTTCAACAAGTTCCGGGAAAAAACACAGACCCATCTCCCTCTTACTCTGCACCGGGCGACGCGCTTCCACCAGGGGAACCAGCGGCACGGTGATCGCCGCCATTGTTGTCCTCGCCGCCATTCCTCGGGCTTGGGCTACGGCCATTGGTAGCGGGGCTCATGTCACGATTGGCCCTCACCGGGCTCCTGCTGTCTCCCCTAGGCGCAGGGCTCCTGCTGCCGCCATTGGGGGTGGGGCTCCGGACCCTCCCCTTGGCGGGTGAAGGGCTGCGGCTCTTCATAGGGCTGCGGCTGTCGCGGGGGCTCTTCTTCATGGGGCTGCGGCTGTTGCGGGGGCTCCTCCTTGGGCTCGGGCTACGGCTGTCACGGGGGCTCCTTGACCGCCTCTCGTCCCTCCTTGGTGAAACAGAGCGGCTGCGTGAAGCAAGAGAAATTATACTGTCATGTATCATAGAAATAAAATTTCAAGACGACCTTTTATTAACTAGTTGCAAAATAAACATGGGCAAGTCTTTATATCGCAAAATGTATATGTAAAGAACCAAAAGACACTAGGCTCGCAGAATAACAGCAAATGAAACTACATATGATCTGATAAGCAGCACAGTCTATGCATAACAGGAAATAATCGTGCAGAAAACATGCATGAAAGAAATATTATTCTTACTGGACAGAATAGGTCAGTGCTATTTGTATGTTTAAAAGTAACAACTAGAAAAGTTTGAAAAGCTTTGGTCCACATAGTAGATCAGTTCTCAACACAAACCTCTATTACTACTCTTTGCAAAATCAGCATGAGTGAGTCTTTCATATCAAATCAAATCCAGATATTCAGCCGGTTAGCAGAGGATGAAACTAGACCTGATCTGATAGGCAGCTGAGATATGTATAACAGGAAAACAATACTTGCAGAAAACAAATAGACCGCTCTTAGGGTGGACGAAAAAAATATGCCTCTTAGAGAACAGCAGAAGATAGTGCACAAATTTTCGTAACATATACCTGTAGCTCCTGCTGCGGCTCCTGCTGTAGCTCCTGTCACGGACCCTGCCGCGGCGAGGGGATGGAGATCTGGAGTAACTCTTCCCACGCCTGTTTTCAAAAGTGACCAAACTAAGATATGCTCTATTTATAACAGAAAAGACAACTCACAGACACAGGACATACTTCAGGTTCTTTGGGCTGTTCTGACAGTCCCTTTCTATGTGGCCACCATCTCCACAGCGGTAGCACCTATTTTTCCAGTCGCCAGCTTTGCAGTCACGAGCCCAGTGCCCGTCAATCCCACAGTTAAAGCAACGGCCAGAACCAGGAGGAGGTCCCCGACCCATATATTCACGGTCACCACCACGGTCACGGGACCCAGACCCTCCCTGGCCACGCGGAACCTAACATCAACATGAAGAACGTGATCAGAAAAGGCAAATAACAGATAAACAAAGAGATATGACAGGTGAGAAATATTAGGATTACCCCTTTAGCAAACTCAACAATCATGCGGCTTCCATCAAAGTCACGTCCATCAAGGTTGTACCTTGCATCATCAGCATCCCTGGCATCACTGAACTCCTGCAGTATGATTTCGAAAAGAAAAGGAGTGGCATCTATGTAAGAAACAGTACATGTGCTGATTAAAACGTTCAAAACAAAGTGAAGAGCAGTTACTTACAACAAATGCAAACTCGTGCTTCATATCCACATGTCGCACTCTGCGGAAATAGTTTCCAGAAACAGCAACACCATCAAGACGCAAGCAGAAAAATGTATCACCACTCAGACCGAACTAAACACCAGGCATGATTGCGGTTTCCGTTAAAACAGTCAGCAGATTTAATCAAAATAATCACCAAAACAGCCACCAATTCCACCAAGGGCACCCGCCCTCCCACCGATCCACCAAGGACACCGAGGTTGGGTAAGCCCCCAGAACCTTCAACAAGATCATCATCCAAGTTAAAACTTTGTGGATATAATTGATGGTAAGAAAAAGAAAGTGGGAGACACATGACAAGTGCTGACTTAGACATCCTGTGTGGGATGGCGTCGCCTCGAAGTAACCATGTGAATGACAGTGACATTGGGTGCAAGAAATCAAACAGGTGCCTCTTAAATTCTGTTCTACACTTCTACTACCATGTTCTCAGAAAAGAGACGCCAAGTCCACAACAAGCTGGCCACACATATTTTACTACATCGGTTGCTATATGTAAACCATCAACAATCCATCCAACCACGATATAAGAATGAGACTAGTACTAGCATATTTGTACAGGGACCAGGGCTTTATCCCTCAGAGAGCAAAAGAACTCTGCTCTAAAGAAAAACATAACATTTACGCGGCCAACTTGCTGCTCTGCTCACCTCCCATATCTGGCGAAGAGGTCCTCGAGGTCCCGGGTGCGCGTGCGCGAGGAAAGGCGGCCCACGTACAGCCTCGTGCTGCCGGCGTAGCGGTCGCGCTCGTCGTAGCGAGGCATCCTGCACTGCAACAACAATGAAAAAGAAGTGGAAAATGTTAGACCCGCTAGAACTCAATCATGCAAAACAGACAGCGAAGCTGTGTAGAGCAAGCTCCTCCTTGTCGCTCAGAGGTAACTGAGTTGATAACCACACAGAATTTACCGAACAAGTGACTCCCAATATCTGTTCTACCACGTTTTTAGAAAAGAGCAGCAGAGCCCACATCAATTTTACTGTAATCAAACAGGATCTAGGTAGGCGCCATATGCAACCCATAAAAATCAACCAGCCATGGGGTATAATACTGAACTACCAGTATTACATTATCCGTCGGAATGCAGAAACAGCCCTGACACTTGATGAAATACAGTACATTTAGTACCTAGGGTAGGCGAGCAATGGCATCGACACACGGAATATCGATGCCGAGCAATCTCGCCTCCCGTTCAGAAGCAACTGATCTACAACAGATTTGGCTAGAGCCGCGAGCGTACAGTCATGTGACCTAGAGTAGTATTTCCTCTTCTGATATACATACATACACAACCCTAGGTAAAATGCTAAGATCTCGTGACGCGAGCTAGAACAGGGAATAAGCGAAGCAGCAGCAGCAGCCATGGCTGGCCCTAAGGTAGCCGGCGGCGAGCAGGGGAACGAGGTCTGACCTTGGCGGCGGCGCGGGACGAGGTCGAGCTGGGCGGCGGCGGGAGTGGAAACCCTAGCCGCTTGTGGCACGGGACGGGGGATACGGGTTTGTTTGTTTGTTTGTTTGTACTACTACTACAGTAGTGCGCACGCGGTGGCGTAGGGAGGTAATTTCATCGCATACCCGAGGGCATTCCTCCAATCGAGGGTTTTTTTTAGGATTCGAATTCTGTTCTACCACACAAAAAGGGTAAATTTAGAAGTTGGAAATGTGCACCGTTTCACTACACCCAAATCCATAACTTTTTTTTGTTTCGTGTAGGTTGGAATACAAACTATTTAAAATTGACAGTTTACACATTTGTACTACACACCATCGCACACCATCGCGTACATCCTAGCAAAATTCTAACAAATTAGCCAAGCATTTATTAGTGCTACTTTGCCACACACCAAGCATGCAGTGCAGCAATTGATCATAGGCATTATTCCAATTACCCATAGCTTAATTAATTAATGTTACCATGCAATTCACACGAAACAAAGCATGCAACTGGGCAATGTAGACTATTTTGCAATGGAGGGAGTATGATTGAAATTTAAATCTATTTTTTCTTAGCTTTCTAATTTTGTAAGCATGCTCTGCATTTGAAATTTGCACATCTTTGCATTGATTTGTAGGCAGCTTGAAGAAATAATCTCGATAAAAGGATGAGAAAACTTGGTTTGAACGAAGATAAAAATGACTGCAAAATTCACTCATTGGGTACACAATGGCGGGTTCAGGTACTCCCTCCGTTCACAATTACTTTGCGTTCTGGGTTTAGTCAAAGTCAAATTTTGTTAAGTTTGACCAACTATTTAGAAAAATATATAAACATGTACAATATAATTTTAATACTATTTGAATCATCATGAAATATATTTTTACATTATGTACAATTGATAGTGTAGATATTGATATTTTTTCGTAAACTTGGTCAAAGTTTTAAAAGTTTGACTTTAAAAATTCCTAGAACGCGATGTATAGAAAAACGGAGGGAGTAACTTCTTCGCGAATTACAGAGCTTATCTGAAATATACTCATTGCTAATGGAGCCGACGAGCGAGACCACGCAGCTTACCAGAAGACACTTGCAGACGAGATGATACTGCAGTAGTGCACATCCTGATTACACTGATCGCCAAAGATGGTGGCGCCGGTTCAAAATGTGCAATAAAAGCCGAGCCGCACGCTCTGGCTCAGATGCTCGACCCTGCAACAAGCACCAAACTACGATGAATCTATGAGAAAATCATCAGGGCATATAAGTACGTGTTTGAAAGGAGCCATCTGCGACAGAGAATCCAGAGCTACTATACTAGCATGGCTACGGCTGATGATGAATAGATGAGGGAAGTAAATTTAGAAAGAGTAAAATGCACCGTTGGTCACTGAACTTGTCTCGCTAGCTCGATACGGTCACTGAACTCACAGAATACGCCACGGCGGTCACTATACTTGTCAAAGTGGTTTTATACGGTCACTCATCGTGTATTGCTCTGTGTATCGCGTGCCTGGTCACTGAACTCGTCGACACGTTTCACCAACGGTCACTGCGTCGGCCGGCCACGCGTGTTAAAGAAAATAGGTGGAGGGGCTTGACTGCAAAATCGCATCGCCTGGTCGGAACCTTCTCTTCTCCCCGCAACCCTCCCCTCTGTGTTGCGCCGTCGCCGCTCCGCGTTGCCGCCCCGCCGTTTCCCCGTGCTGCGCCCTCGTTGCCGAGCCATGCCTCGCTTTGGCATTCCTCCTGCTGCCCCTCAGCGCGCCCAGGCAAGGACAACGGTGAGTGCCAGCTCCACGAGCTCCTCTGTGCGCCGCGCCGCGCCGTTCATCCCTAACATCGCCTGCCCCGATTGCGTCCAGATTGTGCTGTGCGCCGTCTCCGGCACATCTGCCCATGAAGGGCCCGTTGACCGCGGAGGCGGAGGAGGAGGCGACGGACGCGGCGGTGGGGGTGTTGTTGTGCATCCCGGGGAGCACCAGCCTCCCGCACCGCTGGCGACCACCTCCACCCCGCTACGCGACATCGCTGGTGCGTCGGAGGGCGGTCGGGCCGGAACTCGAATATAGGGTCCGGCCCAGCAGCCTTGCCCTCCTGTAACGAACAAACCTCAGATCTCATCCGACGGTAGAGGCAGTCTTACCGAAGAAACCCTAAATCACATCTATAAGGCTATATATAAACAGCGGCTGGCTAGATCCATACCACCGCCGCAACAACCACCAGCCCTCCTCGCCGTCTCCGCCGCCGTCTCCGCCGCCAAAAGGAAAAGATGATCCACGAAAGAATCTGCTCCCATATGCGGAGCTCCAAGCCCTGCAGACCCGCCCCGATGATGAGCTGTTTGTGAATCTTGTCTCTCTGGAGTCCGTGCGCATAGCGGTCGAGTCGTACGCACTCCTCCGCCCACTGGCAGGCTTGGCGCTGGAGCTCCACAGGGTCGAGCAAGATCACGCCCGCTGCTCCTGGATCGTCGGGAGGCCAAGCTGGAAGGGGGCGTGCTGAAAGCCCTCCTGCTCCTGAACAACTCATCAATGGCGCTCTTACGTCTGGGGAAGGGCGTTAAGAAACTACTAGTCGCAGAACTGGACGGATCGCTTGAGGAGGAAGATGAACTCTCGTCCCGAGTCAAAGAGGTGGGCCTAGTTAGTGCTAAAGGATACCGCTGATAAGGTACTGAATGGAAATCACAACATTGTCTGGCTTCAGGCACGTGTCCCGCGCGCGCTCGATCTGGTCATCGCTCTGTTCGTTTTCCTGAGTAGACTATCAGCTGTTTGTTTCTAGACAGCTCGTGACTATTTTTTAGGGACGTGGCAAACAGCTTAGAACTGTAGGGGTTCGTTTTCCTGAGTAGAGTATCAGCTGTTTCTAGACAGCTCGTCACGGTTGCGATGAGTATTTTTTTTTATGTTTGGATGATGTTAATGGATTTTAAATGATAGTTGTTGTTTTCTCATTCTGTGCTTAGGGTACAACTTGCAGTTACTTTCAGTTCGAATGATTCTGTGGAATGGCAGCTCCACCACCATTCTGTGGAACGGCAGCTCCACAAAAGAGCTATCCAACTCATTATACAAACATTATTCGACATCGGACAAAATTAATGAGAAGTCGTCGGCGGAGTCGTAAGTGCCGCATGTTTGATAGGACGGTTTATTGGTTTGATTTTTCTCCCGTTGCAACGCACGGGCGTTTTTCCTAGGATCGGTGATGAGTACGCCTCCTCCTGGTGCGCTTCAGTTCGCTCACCTCCCAATCTCCCATGGCTATAGCGGTACGGGCGTAGCTGGCTAGCTGCGTTCTTGCATGTGTCCTCCTGATTTCTGCGGGTGAAAAACCGTGCTACCGAGCAGCACTGATAAATGTGTTGTTTGTTATTGAAATTTAAGAGAACCAAGAAACATAGAGAGAAACTGAGACGAGATTTAAATTGATGAATGTCAGTTCCTTGAGCCCCAACCAGCACAAAATCGTCCAGTTTGATGATACAAATTTTCTGCTACGAAGCCGGTTACCCGCTGGCCAGGATCTGGTCTTATATTGAAGCCTCGCTATGGAGAGAAATGATCTAGTTTGTTATACCATATGAACGGTTCATATGCCATTAGCTCTATTGCAAAACAATAAAACAAATGTGTGTGATTGTTATGTTTCTGCCTGTCTCTTTCATATATTTTGGTACCATGCGCAATGGAAGTTGTGCACCTGGTTTAACTCTACAGATCGGTTTATTTAATGAGTGATGTGGATATGTTTTGCGTTTAGCCCCAATGTATCAGGAGTTTGTTTCGTGTTCACCATCTGATATTTTGAATGACGCTCCATACTTTGTTATCACAAAACCAGTATGAATGTAGCTAATGCGAGTCTTGAAGGTCAACGACAAAATTTAACGCATTACCAGGGATCAACAAAACTTTCACAGCGTTGGCAATAGCCCATAAATCAGAATCCTCAACTACTGCTGCTGACGTATTTTTTAAAAGAACAGATTACGCTAATGCAGAGTGTCTCCATTGTTCATGATCATGGCAGAACAGCTACTATAACCAAGGCGCAGAAGCTGAAATGCGGTGATATTTTTCTCTACCCTCGTCTTCACATATCATCGACTTCAGATTCTTCCTCGTCGGTCTCCTTGTCGTCGGTTTCCATAGCATCCTCAACTTCAGACTCTTCCTCATCAGAATCCTTGTCCTCGTAGATTATTAAAGGGGCTCCCTCTTCCTCGTCAGATTCATCATCGCCGATCTGGAATATACACTCTCAAATTACGCAAGCTGCTTCATTGCTGGGAATGGTCGAATTTTCTGACAGGAGGAAACTTACCTCGCTAAAATGGTAATCTAGGCATGTCGACAATTTGAGTGACGATGTGAAGGTGGACGTTCTTGCATCAATCAGCTGAAAAGAAATAGACGGAGTAATATTACAGTCCAGACTGAAACATTGATGATGCACTTTATATCAGGAAATCATGGCAGCTGAAACTTGAAAATAATACTCACTTGATAGAGCGAGTTGAGCAGCACCAGGGAAGACTCCTGAGACACTATGCTGCTCATGTGTCTACTAAGCAGATTCTGTAGCCATGGGAGCAAGCAGACCAGTACGGAACCCCTGCGAAGATGAAAAAGGAAAAGCCAGATATGAGGCCTCTGTTTCAAAATATGGTCATGATAAATAGCCCATGATAAATCCAGTCAAACATGGCAGTAAACAAAACGAATCCAATCGAAGCTTTCTGTTTTCTGTACTAAACTGACAGAACAACACCTCTTAGACATTACCATACCTTGATTGCATAAGCAGTATCAAGGACTTGAGAAGCTTCACAGCATCCGCTGGCGTCAGAAGCGATATCGACTTCACGATAACCTGCGTGTAATCCAACATTGAGTTCGAAACTGTCAGAACAGATGACCTAATCGCGGTAAAAGAACATGTGTTAAACTGTGAGCAGGAGTACTTGGTCAAGCAAACTCAAGCTGAAACAGCTCCAGAGTCCAGACACCAATTGTCAATGTCATTTGGGAGTACTAAAGGTCTCTATTATAACTCAAGCTTCCACTTTAGTTAGGAGGAATTCATTGGACATCAGGCAACGCATAAGGCAACCAAACAAAGCATCACCTAGATAAATTTGAAACTACCGAAACTCGCCCTGATTACATCTCTCTGAATATTTAGACTAACCAAAGTGCGATTGTCCACGGGAACTTACAACGAGCAGGATTGCCTGCTAATCAGGACATAATAGAAGTCTGCATGACTAGGAAAGTGTCCACACATAATCAGCAAACAGAAACATGTGTGGCAAAATTAGAATCGTGCGGATGCACTCGAGAGCAAGCTCGGGCTGCGCCGAAGAACAGCCTGCTGCACCCTATGAACAAAACCGTAACCAGCCAATGCAACGGTATCTACTCTGACCTTGTTACACTACACAGGTAACAGAGCAGTAGAAAAACAATACGTCGAAGAAGCTCGCACACACCTTGTCGTCTCGGTTGCAGAGGCACGCCAGCAGCGCGGCGCGGTCGTCGGCCCTGAGGGCCTGCCTGAGCACGACGTGGATCGAGTCCGCGCTGGGCGGCACCACCAGGGCCTCCGTCGCCGCCTGCGCCTCCTCCTCGGCGGCGGGCAGGCTCAGCGCCGCGAGCTTCTCCGCCATGGTGGGCTCGTCGAGGCCGTACTTCTCCGGGCCGGCGCCGTGGGCATTGGATGCGGCTGGAAGAGGGGGGAGCGGACGGGTGTCAGGAGGAGAAGCGGGTTGGTTGATTGGTCGTCGGAGAGGCGGGGGGCGGGAGGGTGGGGATGCTGTTACCTGGTGGTGGGGAGGCGGACTTCGCTGGTCTACGGCGGCGGTGCGAGCGGGGGAGGTCCGTGGTGGCGTCCATGCTGCTGGTGCGAGGAGAAGAAGTGGCGGCGGCGAAGGAGGGAGGAGTGTGGGAGGGAGAAGGAAGGGGAAGGGTGGTGGCGCTGGTTAGGATAGCCGGCCCGGCCCGTATTTGTAGGCCCCTCTTCTGAGCCCGCTAACTCACTGGATCGGCCCATATCTCGTCGTCTTTGTTTTTTTATTACGTATCTCGGCGTCTTATGTTCGAATTAGTCTTACGGATTATTCATGTTCCAACGATTATTTGAATGTCGGGTAAAAAAAACGTTTATTGAACCTTGCGCGATTTTTTTTCCTGTGTTGCACAAGCCACATTCATCTACATTGGTTTATTTAAAATGTTATCTCAAGTTTTTTGTTAAAGTAGTAACTTGAAACGTGGCAACGATGATGCACATATAAGTAAAAGAAAAAAAGAACATGATGTAGAAAAATCCTAGTTTAAAGAGAGGATGCAAGTGGGATGGACATGGAGTGGCATGGACACAGAGTTCAGCTTCAGCTCATTACCAGACTGCCAGACACGCATGAATCTCTCCTGGGAGGAGTCCGATGGGTATATCGATCAACACGGTGCACGTTTTCCAGTCGTCACTGAGCTCCAAATAAAAGGGGAGACAGTTTCAAAATCGAGTACAATTTCATGCCGGACAACACCAACCAAAGGCGTCATCGTCTGCGAGCAGAAAGAAACGCTACCCCTATATCGCCATCTCCATCTCGATCTTCTTGTGCGGGTCGTAGCCGGCCAGCGTGAAGTCCGACGCCACGAAGGAATCCATGTCCTTCTTCGACGGGTTTATCTTCAGAACCTGGACGCGAGGACCATTAAAATTACTATAGATGAGTACCAAAAGCCCCACACAAAAGGGGGGAAAACATCACAGGAGCTGCTTTTTCATGTGCACGTCTTCTGACTTGGAATGAAATAGATTGTGGAAATCTGCTTACTGGGAACGGCTTGGGCAGCTTCTGTATCTGCTCCTCTAGAGCTCGGACATGCGTTCTGTAGACATGGGCGTCCCCTATGACATGGATGAAGTCTCCAGGGGAGAGACCTGCGCACAAATATAAAACAGATGATACATGAATATGATACGTATGTTAAGCATCTTTAGCATTATCAAAAAAGGACAGGGTACAGTTCACATAATGGAATTGATATTTTCCTAACTACTACAACCTGCCAAATGCAAGAAATAGGCGGAAAGAAACAAAAGGCAACAAACAGGAGGACATACTGTGTTATTGCATCGATTAGAGGCGTATCTCTAAATGCATTGCAAGAACATTCATAATACTGAAGCAACCATTTCCAGAGTAATGTAATCAGCTAGATAAGAATTAAGAGCGTACCACAAACTTGAGCAATCATGCACGTCAGAAGAGAATATGAAGCGATGTTGAATGGAACACCAAGTCCCATATCTGCAGAGCGTTGATACATCTGGCATGACAGCTCCCCATTCTCAACATAAAACTGCAAGCCATAGTTTATAATAAGCAACATGACTGTCATCTCTAAAATTATCACAAGAAGCATATATTACTATATATTAAGGAGGGTGACTTTCGCGGCCTCTCAGCCTCCGGGCACTGTAGCTACTTTTTTTTTTGCACAATATTTTCCCTTTTTTTTTAGCCTCCAAAATCACAGCATCTTTCAAACCTGATCATTCTACAAGCATGCAAACAATTCAATTCGTAATAATTTTCTAACTTAAGCAATTTAAATATTTGAACATTTCTAAAAAAAAAAAACTACCTTCCAAATTTGAACAGTCCTTCAAACGGACGTTATCAAAATTGAAATACAACCACATTGAAACATTATAATTCAAATTCCAAATTTCATTACTTTAGGCTTTTAAAGGTCTTTCGCACCTAAACATTTTACAAACGTCACAATAATCCAAATCTTAATAACTTTCCAACCTGAACAATTTTCCAAAACTAAACATTTCTATAACATAAAACCAAATATTTACGACAAAACAAAAAAACATGTTTGGAAAAATCGAATTTCCCAACGTGGCAAAATTTTAGGAACATAAAAAATCAATTTGAAGCATTTCATTATTACTCAATATATTAAGGGAAGTGACTTTCTCGCGCGAAGAGGCCCTCTGACACTTTAGATCTACCTGTCAGGGACAGGGACCAAAACGAAATTTCGTACAAGCACAGGGACCCCGTCGTAATACTTCGCGCACTCCCCCTCTCTCCTCCTCTCTCTCCCGCGAACCCGCCGTCGCCGTTCTGGCCCTCCCCGTCCAGATCGGCGCACACGGAGACGTCCGCCGTCGCGCGCTCCCCCTCCTCGCCCGCTCTCGCAAGCCGGAACGGCGCGACCTCACCGCAATCGACGCTGCCGTCGTCGCAGGCCTCCGCACCGTCTGCAGGTCGCCGGCGACGCTCCGGCGTCTCAAAATCGGCGGCGCCGCCGCTGGCGGGCACACCAACTTTCCAACCTGAACAATTTTTCCAACCTAAACATTTCCAAAACATAAAACCAATTATTCACGACAAAAAAACAAACATGTTTGGAAGATTCAAAATTGTCAACTTCTGGCAGAATTTTAGGAAAACAAATAAACAAATTGAAGCATTTCAATCCATATTCCAAATTTAAACCCTCCAAACAAAAATTATAAGTCCTTGAAGCCCGAATATTTTATGAACGTGACATGTACGTTCCCACTTTCAACAATTTTTAAAATCTAAACGTTCTAAAAACCGTAAATTTTCCCAATTACAACAACTAACTAACATTATTTCTAAATTTCGACATTTTTAGATACAACGGGTGCGGCGTGTCGCCGCACCAAATTCCACTAGTATAGACTCTAGAGGACCTATCAGTTGCATACAAGAATCAGAAGCAATAGCCTTGACATTTGAAGTTCTTGATGGTCACTCATGCCAAATAAACTAGACTCTGATTTTTACCAAAGCGTAACCAAAATACACTAACCTGTGCAAACATGTGGCAGGGAGGAAGGGCCATCTTTTTTAGATCTGAAGGATTCCATGCAGACATGATGATTCGCCGATCGTCAGGATTATTCTTGATCTTGTCAATCACATCCATTAGCTGATCAAAACCTTTTCCAGTATAGTCAGCATGCATGTCTGTGTACCTGTATGTATCATTATTGCTTACAAACGAGGGATATAAGAAGGAAGGGAGGATGGGAGGGAGGGGGAGTAATGTGAACTTACTCGGCACCAAAGTGTCGCCATTGAAATCCATAAACCGGGCCTAGATCACCTTCCTCCCTATTTGCCAAGCCGACACTACAAAATATTGCCAGGTAGATCAGACCTCAGGAATTGTAGTGTCCATTGTTTTTAAGTAGCTTATATCCAAGAAATGAACCTGTCAAGATATTCTCTAGACGCATTGCCATCCCATATATGAATACCCTTTTCCTGCAGAACCTACATATAGAAAATAGATGATACCAAAATCAGAAGTCTGAAGCACAGAAAGTTTACGTGAAGAAATGAAAAACTAGTAACATATGTTGTGCCTGAAGTGCTGCAAATGTCTACGAATACACCTAACGGAACTGGTACCGTTAATTTTCTTTCAGAATGCGAGGGGATGCATTTAAGAAGGAAGTACCTTCGCACTTGTTGAGCCACTGATGAACCACAATAGTTCTTCAACAACACCACGCCAAAACACCCTCTGGTAAACAGATGTTACTATATTATTCAGGAGAATATCAAAGCTCACAATTGGTAGTTCAAGGCAGGACAAGACGGTTTTACTTGTACACATACAAAAAGATTGCATAACAAAACGGCACTACGACTCAACAGAACGTCAACAATGTTATGCAGCAGTGTCCGTCTATCAGCAGCATCCACCAGCATGACTAATGAAAATTGATAAGCATTTTCCTATAGTGAAGGGTCCGACGTGGCAACCTGAGAAGGGTCCGACGTGGCAACCTGAGACATCCACACAGCTTATTTTTTCTTAGTGGGAGATATAGCAGTTTCTAGACAATAACTGTACAAATCACACAACACAATAAATTTCCACTTAATTACAACGTGCAAACGCTGCCAGTTCTGTCCACTGAGCTTACGAAATTATCATCAGATTGAAGGTACATCTGCATCATAATTGATTGGATATACAAGTAAATAACGTAAAATAGAGAAAGCGGCATCATCCTAGGTGGCATGCATTGATACTAGATTACTAGGTTTGAAGCACTAAGAAGATACAAAAACAAAGGAAACAGGTCAAATTTATAATCACTGGTTTCTCTTGTTGCCTTCTGTTATGTACATTTTTACAGTAAAAAAGGGGCCAATTCTCAAAATGTGCTGACTCAGTGTTGTTAAGTACTAATTACACCTGGGTGTAGTTCAGTGAAGGTACAAGCATACCTTTGTTGTCAGCAAGGGGAAGCTCTTCCTTAGGTTGAACCGCATCTAACAAGCAAAAGGAAGACAGAGTTCATCATACTGTGTTTTATCAGACTAAATGTTGAAGAAAAATAGAGAAATACCTGACAACCAAATTTAGACAATGTCCCTGTTCCAGTCCTGTCACTTTTCTGATTACCACACCTTATAATATCATCAACAAGGTTGAGGTAGTAATACTCTTCATGGCGCTCGAATATCTTCTTTGGGAGAAAAGAGAAGTTCTCGATTTCAAACTTGTTACTCTTGGTATCATGCTCAGTTGATTCCTTGCCGTTCAATTCATGAGCTTCCGAAACTGAATTTCTCACACGAACATAGGTCACGAAAGAATGCCTGATGTTGTTCTCAACCACTGGCAAAGATGAACACCATGGTTGGAACACCGATAAGTCAACTGGAGGAATGAAAGTGTCGCACTCAATGTCTGACTGAATGTCAGTCAGATGGATGGCCTCACATGCAGGTCCGTTAAGCGAATCCCTGCAGAACGGTTTTACAGACAGGGTCAATAGAACCGCAATGCAGTTGAACACATACAATACGGTGCAGATAAAGTAGGTTCCTGGAAAAGGCAACAACTCACCCCAGTATCTGGCCACCCTCTATCACGAAAACTTTCTCAATCGATAAGCAATACGGAGTGGACGCTAGAAGTTCCAGGGCAGACTTCATGCTTCCACATATAACAACATTCTCAACCGTCGTGAAATCAAAACTGCCAGATCGAGTCAATATGACATTCAGACGACCAGGCAACGGCCTCAGTTTAAGGGGTATGCTCTCCCACGTCCTCCGTCCCATGATCACCGCGTTCTTCTTCGCAGGGTCAGACGTAGTCAGCGTAAGCTCCTTGAAGAACTTCAGGTCGCCAGGAAGCCTCCACGGCAGGACCCCATCCTTCCCGATGCCCATGCCACGGGTCGCGGCGACAACAACCTGGTAGTTCCTCTGAAGGCTGTCCCGTGCATCGCCATTGGCGAGCGCAGTTGCCATGGCAATCCGCCGAGATTGATTGATGCTGTAAGATTTTAGGCTGCTGACGCCCAGAGATTGACGTTTTCCGAACCGAGAAATGGGTGCCGAAGTCACGCTGAAAAACCTTGCAGCCTGAACCTGAAGAAGCATGACGTAACTAATGAGCTCGCAGTTTCGTCAACTAAACAAAAACATAGGGCATAGATCAGTATACTGATAAACACACAGGCTAATTATTTCTTAAAAAACATAGAAGCACCATGATAACACAAGAGATGGTGTTTTTTCTGAACTGTACTAGAGAGTAAAATGAAGGTCCTCATGGGCCATTACAGGACAAAGCGAAGCATCGATACAACAGGGTTTAAATCAAGTAACTATCTATGTAAACAGCCTCTGGAGCTACAAAGCTGCGTCTCACTTGAAAAGAAAATGCATTTTACAAGTACAAAGCTGCTAGGGGTAGTATAACATGATTTTCGCTAGTAGTGTATATATATGTACTTGGGACGCGTGTTGAGAAACCCTAGCGACGGATGCTCCTGCTCTGAGCGCCGCTGCCAGTAGCATCTGGATGGGCCCTGAACTAACACGAATTCATTTTAGCAGCTGAGTAAAGTAAAAGGCAATGTTGCTGCTATGTAATGTTATTGTATCAGTTGAACGTGATGGAATGCTGAGAGCTACGGCGAGTGGCCGGCAATCCAGATCCACACGACTGCGAGATGGATCGAATCTTTCGAGACGTATGCGGCAGCGGTAGAGAACGAAAATTCTACTGTGTGTACCAGGAAGCTAAAGAGAGGGGTGAAATGGTTGGTGAACTGAGACTGCAGAGGCGCGGAAGAAGCGTACCGAGAGTCCGCAGGGGGTGGCGGTGGACGGCGGCCGGTCGCCGTCGCTCGCTGCGAGGAAGGAGACAAGGTTTGCGGCGGCGGCGGCGGCGGCGGAGTGTTAGGGCTGGCTGCCGAATGCTTGGTGGGCCGGCATTTTGGATGCGTGGGCCTTTAGATGGACTTCTAAACAGTCGATTTGGATTTGGTGTCGCCAGGAATTGATTTGCTTTGTTTTTTGAAATGGAACGAGCTAAATGTGGTTAACAAATATTTCGTCAGCAGGTGTAACACCTCTAGTGATCACATGGGCGAAAACAGGGGTATCATCATCATATCATCATCATCATCATCGTAGTATATATTAAGGGCGTGCAGTTTCGCGGCCTCTCCGCGGCCCTGTCACTGTAGATAGCTAACCCGTGGTCCGCGATTTTACGAATCAACGGCCCTGGTCGCAAATTGCGCCAAAATCAGGGACTTTTCCACAAATTTGCCACCAGACCTCCCCCCTCCCTCTCTCTCCTCGCGCGCGACTCCGGAATCGCCGCCACCGCCGTCACGCCGCACCGCCTCGCTGCTCCTCCTCCGACGAATCGACGGACACGGCCCGCTTCGCCGTCCTCTCCTCTCCATCCTCGCCGAGAATCGCGTGCCGGGGCGCCGCGTGCTCGCTGTAATCGCCGCCGCCGCGCACCCACAGTCCGCCGCCGTCGTCTTGCTCGCCGCCGGCGAGCCCGGCGACCATTCGGTCCGCCGCGCCGCCCGTCCAGCTTCCCGCAACGCCCTCGCGCGGATCGGCGCGTTCTCAGCCTCACGGGCTGCCCCTCTCGCCTGGAATCGCCGTGGCCGTGCCGGAGGAGAGCAGCAGCCCCATTGCTGACGCCATCAAGTGACGTCAGCACGGGCCCAGTTGTCAGCCACATATCATTTCTATGCATATTTTGGAAATTAATAAAACACTGCCAGTGGGTCTGACTGACAGAAATTTAATCTTTTCCAAAATTTAAAAAATTGTACCAAACTTTCAAAATTCATAACTAATTCTTTTTAAATAAAAAATAGTAATACACCAAAATGTCCATAAAAATGCCACCTGCATGTTTGAATCAAATTCATGGATATTTAAACAACTTCGAATCATGTTTACATAGGATAACTAAATTGCCTAAATTTCTATCAAACTTTCACAATTCATAACTAATTCTTTTTAAATCAACAATTTTTTTTTGGCAATGCACCAACATATTCATAAAAATGGCATCTTCATGTTTGTAACGAATTCATGCATATTTAAACAACTTTGAAACATGTTTATATAGGATAACTAAATTGCCTATTTTGTGTAATATGAAGTTTCTCTAAACGCTACTCATATGGACTCCAATTAAATTGATTTCGACGATCACGATCATGTAAGGACAAAATCTACAATAAGCCATGAAAGAAAAAAACAACATAAGTGCAAAAGATCTTATAAGTGTGAATAGGAAGCATTTTCTACGCCATATAAAAACTAATTAAACTTCATGTTTAAAACATGTGTGACGATATCAGGGAAAATGGAGACTCTCCAACCTTAGCCACGAGTATGCCGACAATTTATTACAATTGTTGATTACATGTAAAGATGATAAAAAAAACATGCACACAATATTCGACGTAAAAAGATATTCCATCTTGAGTATTACAAACAAAATATCAAAAGTTGCACACAATTGCACTTTCACGAATAATTCTTTCTCACAAAAAAAAACAATAAGTTTCAAAATTTCATAATTACAGAAAACACTAAAATTCGTAAAATTAGAATCTTTAGATCAAGTAATCACAAAAACACAAATAATATATCGTAATTTGCAAAAAAAAATGTATTTCCAAAAAAAAAACTTTCCCACCAACAATTATTCAGCATTTCTAATAAGTTTCAAAACAGATTCCAAACAACTTTTCCTAGGATTTTCCTGAACAAATATTCCCCCCCATAAAACATTCAACGATTTTTAAAAGTTTAAAATAGCTTTCGAACGGTATTTGATGAAAATCTTCCCACCAAATTCCCCCCCCCCCCCCCCCCCCGAGAATATTCAACAACATGAAATATTATTTCCCAAAAAAAAGCAATATTCACATAAATTCCAAATAAATTTCATGCATGCCTCTCTAATTTTCTTTTCCCAAACAGGTTTTAGTGCGTTAACTCGATACAAATTACATAGACAAATACATAATGTATTTAGATGGCTTTGAAAACTAACTATTTTACAAACTTCCGGAAATCAAACAATTCATAAACATAACCCTTTTTCGTATTCCGACACATTCAAATATGAACACATTTTTTACGTGGACACTTCCAAATTTCAATTTTCCCCACCACGGTATTTCTAACTATTTTACCAACATTTTTAAATCAAACAACTCATAAATACAAACCTTTTTTGTACTTCAACACATTCAAATATGAACACATTCCTTACATGGACACTCTCAAATTTGAATTTTTTACACTACAATAATTACAAATGTGACAAGACCAACAGCATAAACACAACAACAAACGCTGACTATTCACGTCATACGATCAAAGTTCAAATTTAAATATTTTTTAAATGCCTTTCAAATCTGAGCATACAACAAAGCCTTTCAAATCTGAGCATACAACAAATGTCAACCAAATTCAAATATGAATGCCTTCCCAACTTTACCAACTTTCGAATTTCAACAAGTTTTAAGTGTAAGCATTTTCTCCAAATTCAGTACACTTGAATCTAAATAAATTTTAATATAGCTAGGTAATTAGCTTCCTACATATTTCAAAAAAAAACAAACCACGACAAATTCAAACAAACTTCAACATTTCGAATCGTGACGGGTTCGGCATTTTCAAGATTTATTCACCTTCCAAAATATTTCAACTCACACATTTTGTCTTCATTTTAAACAATTTAAATCTAAACAGAATCCTTTTTTTTTAAATCCAACCCGTCATCAAAATTTGACATCAACGGCGCGGCGTGCGCCGCGCCGAATACCACTAGTCATACAAAAGGGGAATGCACCTATGAGGAGAGTAAACCTATGGGTTGTCTTAATTAATGAAGTGAAACTTCATCAGAATACATAAGAATCCATGTACAACTTACTGGAATTTATTCAAGTTTTTCAAAAAATAATTGAATTTTAACTTGTCTTTTGTGAGTTAATTTTAATCGTCGGATGTAGAGTGAACGGTGGATAGAGGGGGTCAGGTACGTGGTGACATGACGTGGGAAAGTCAATGAATCCCAGTCCCAAGCCGCAAGGGTTACGCATGCATAGGCTGCGGCCCCTATATATGCACGTAACATGATACGAAAGCAAACGACATATTCGCCCATCCATATAAATCGGCTGGATCGATCACACGCGGGAGTACTCACCACCGAGCACGAAAACAGGTAGGCCATCTTCATTTCGATACGATCTCATAGCACTCCCATCAACATCTCGATCTGATTTCACATGCATTTATCTGTTGTGACAGGAGCAGGAGGAAGGAGGCGGTCGATCACCGGCCGCCGTGACCGCCATACCGGCAAACCCGTTACTAGCGTAAGCAAGCAAGAGGTAATCGTCATCACAAACTTTGCCTCCATCTTGCACTGACTTAAGCAACGTCGAATTAATCCAAGTTCTTTTTTTTCTCTCGATCCATGCATGAGCAGCCTCACGCACCCCATGCAGGCAAGCAGGACGATGGGGCCGGGCGACGGGCCGGTCAGCTAGCCATGTGCTTGGCAACATGGTACGTAATCCATCCATTTGTTCCTGTAAATTAATTCGACGTTGGATTGGGAATCGACTTTGTCTTTGTATAGTTGCTAAACATAAAGTGTTGCTACAAAAATCTTTGGGGGGGCAGTTGCCCCACCTGAAGTTGTCGACCACGCCGACAGTCGCCTCCCCACCATTTGGCGTTTACTATTGCATCCTCCTCCACCACCAGCCATCAACCCTTGGATCATCGTCCTCATCGGGGGCTGGGCACAAGACGACTCCGTGGGTACAATTGGTGGTCGTTTCCTTAATGAGCGAAATGACAGCAGCTTTCGCGCGGTGGAAATCGAGCATTCAGAGGGTTTCTTCGTGGAAGACCCACAAGCTGCCCTTCATCCTCGGCGTCATTGCGGTCATCATATGCGGCTTGTCACAATTAGGTCGCGCTGTTTGGATCGCCGCCAATGCGCGTAGGGGGATCAAGCTGGGAAATTGGTATTGGATCTTCGCGTTTGGTACATTCCTAGTAGGTTTTGGAAGGGACGTCGCGTCGTATTACGTTGTAGGCTCGTAGAGGCACTATCACTTGGAATTGGATTGTAATCGACAATTGTTGTAATCGACACTTGAATGCACTATCACTTGGAATTGGATTGTAATCGACAAATGTTGTAATGGACACTTGGAATGCAACTAAATGGTCTCTGATGCTCAGGTTGGTCTAGTGCTATTTGTGTGGTGCTCGGGATGAACTAGTTTAGGATTTAGGTTGTGGTGATGCTCCAATTTATCCTAGTGATGGACTGATGCTAGGAGTTGATCTCTTGCCCCCAAATTGGTCTCGGTTAGTAGTGTTAACTGAAGAGGTTCAGTGTGTGTGCTGTGCAGAGATGCCTCTGTTTGGATGAGCTGTTCATTCAAGCATCTGTGCTTTGTGGTATCTAACTCTGACGAAAACTGAACCTATACAGTAGTGTTAACTGAAGAAATACCCATTTTCATGGCAATATTCCTGTCAATTAATTTCAGAGATAGATTCTAGATGATTTGCTCATCTAGATAGTGTTGTGGATGTTTGCCACGTTTTACTTAGATAATTAGATGTCCTAAAAGTGCAGGAATAAATCCTATACACTACCTACCGATTTTAGATGCAGTACTAGTTGATTTACTCATCTAGCTGTTGCTGTAATTAATAATTAGCCTGCTGGCTTATGTTCTTGAGCTTTCTAGCTTCGATTCTTGATGGCTTTGCATGTTTATTGCTGTAGATAGTTAGAAGATGTATTTCTTGACAGATTTGAGTGGTCTAAAGTCTCTGGACAGATCCAAGTTTCCATACAGCAGCTAGGAATTGATTTATGTTCAGCATCTAGTGCTGTGATAATTTGTAGATGTAATTCTGGATAGATTGGAGTGGTTTAGTGATTTCTGGGTAGCACCAAATAGCTGTCCAGCAATAAAAACTGTGATTTAATTCTAGAGAATGTCGAGATCATGTTTAAACATGATCTAGTGGCACTAGTAGGGAAACCCTATATAGGTGACTTGGCATTCTGTGGCGCACCCTTAATTGGTGCGCCACAGAAATATTTCTGTGGCGCATGGCAGAAGGTGCGTCACAGAAATATTTGCCTTTCTGTGGCGCATGGGTACCCATGCGCCACAGAAATCTGACTTTATGTGGCGCTCAACATGCGCCATAGAAAACCTGTGGGTCCCACATGCAGTCATTGGACCTAGATCCATCTGGGGAAATTCTGTGGCGCACCGTGGCTGGTGCGCCACAGAAACCAAACATTCTGTGGCACACCTCTCTCCATGCGCCACAGAATGTTAGCTTTCTGTGGCGCACCAGCCACCATGCGCCACAGAAAGTGGACATTCTGTGGCGCATGGTTAATGGTGCACCACAGAATGTTGGCCCAGATCCACAAAAAGGTGGCAACACCCACTTTCCCCATGTGACCTTCTTCATTCTCCCCCATGCATCTAGCTCGAGCTCCTCCTCTCTCCCATGCGATTTTGACCATCCTATTCTCCATTATTTGTTGTTAAACCTACTTTGTTTGACATACAATTTGTGAGGGCTTGGGGAGAGCCTCCATATATATTCTCCTCCTCTCTTTTTGTCCACTATTTTCTCTCCATCACCACACACTCTCTCTCGTCGATCACGGTCACGTCTCGGCAATAGATCTAGATCCACTAGGTGAGTATTGTTGGATGAGTATGTGTGTACATGAAGCTTGTGTGTGTTGTGCATGTTGTTGCCTTTTGTTGTTGTGTTGCGCCGGCGTGGTGCATGGATGTTTGCCGAAATGTTGATTCATTTCCATTTCGGTAAATTTTTGCACCACATATGTCCTACTTTTATGATCTAGCTATAATCTGCTGTATGGAGAGTAGCGAGAGTCTTCTTGCTCTGAACAACCTGCATCTTGTGGATAGACTGCTCCTCCTCGCTGCTCGACCTAGTTCCTAGGGCTTTCTAAGAAATGAAAGGGTTTTGATCTCTTGTGAGTGCAGAGTGTGTGTAGCTACACTATTGGATGATGGAAGGTATGGTGGCTGTGATATGGGTGTGTGTCGAGTGTGTGTGTTTCAGCAATCTTGGGCTGCAGCTGAAACTTCCTATATATAGAAGTTTTAGGACGGTTCAGATTTAGGACAGTCAGGGTGAGCAAAGCTGTTTGGTTTGCTCCTCCTTCATAAGCATGTCATCAAATGCTTTTCCTTTACCTCATGTGCAAGCAAACTGCTGGTATTTATCAACTGATTAGGCTTTATTTTAGGTACAACCAAGTGGCTTTTGTCACGAGATGGACTTGGGCTGTTTCTTTAAGTCGTTTTGCTCCAACATGGGCTTGGAAACTAATTTCGGTGGGCTTTAAGATCAATTATGGGTGGTAATCAAATGGGCTTGAATAGTTGGCGATGGCTACAGCGGGGCACACTGCATGCCTATATGTTATGGAGCCGAGGATTGTATTTAGGTATATGGACTAGTGCCGTGGGGCTTGGATGAATTAATGGCATAATCTTTCGAGGCCAGGGCGGCAGCACTATAGACATGAGGTTCATCCTAGCCATCAGATAAAGAACACATGGTTGAAAATGAAGTTGACCACGAGCAAAAGGAATGTGACATATATACAAACTTCCATGTGCAATTATCACTTCAACTACCTCACACTTCATACGTTAAACTACATCATCCAAGGTGTTTATGATCTCTACTATATAATATAGCTAGAGGCTATTTTACAGAAAACCCCCTAAGCAATCTGGTAATCAGCCCGCAGTCTGTAGAAGCTCTCTGCGTTGCCGAGTCAACTCTCGAGCCAAAACAAAGCTAGCTCCCCCGTGCGGCCGTGCGTACGCGCTGGCCGCCGCCGCCGGTAACAGCCCTCGTCCTGCAGTCCTTCTCCTCCTCCAGCTACACAAGAGGCTAGGACTCCGGATCGGGGCACGGCCACCTCCTAGAGTTAGCCATTGATGCTCCCCGCGCTCATGCGCCCGACTCCGACGCGCTCCTCGTCCACGGCCTCCGCCTTGAGGTCGCCATCGATTTGGCCACGCACACCTTCGACGCGCTACTCGTGAATTCGCACGCCGCCGCGCTCATGCGCCCGCCTCCGACGCGCTAATCGCCCACTGCCTCCGCCTGCTCCCGTCGATCTTCCTTGTACTGAACCGCTGCTGGTTCAGCGCTCAACTGCCGCATCACATCCTGGTCTGATTTTCTTATCCTTTTGTATTGGATGAATATATTTGGTTTGGTGATATGTTTCAGCTTAATTTGTATATCTTTTACTCCAAATTTGTGTGCAAGTTCAATTCAGTACAGATGTATTGAGTTCACAACTACTGCTTGTGAGGTAATTTACAACCAAATTATATGTTGAGTAACTTGGTAGAGTGTTCAGGTGCAACCTGTTGAAGACCGATGTGTTTCTACTATTCCACACTACCCACAGGAGGTCAGGATTGACGAAGAGGAGCAGCAAAAGCATGTCGCATACATGCTCTAATGGGGTCGTGTGACCCGGCATCTACATTGCAATGTATTGAACGTGAGCACTCAATAACAGCGGGAGCTCGGGGAACCGATCAGAAAGTGAGTTACAGACATCTTCAGAGCCATTGTGAACACTCGACAGAGAAGAGGAGCAATAGTGTTGATGTTAATTGAAACAAGTTTATGTGATTAGAATATGGTGCTATGCATTGGAAGTTATAATAGGTTAGCAGTTGTTCATAGTCAACTATCTATTGTAATTTTTCACTAAATAAAATGCCAATGAAACAAGTTGTGATGCTCCACTCATAGGCTGGCATGAATTACGACATTAATATGTTTACGGCCAATGGTGGAATCTGTCTTGAATGCTTTAGTGAGAGGTGTCTGTCAGACTACAAGAAAATTTTCTTGGAATATTGAGTATGGTGCCTGAAGCCAAAATACTGAACTCTGGGCCTTATCTGAATGTACCATGGCCGGCACTAAATGTCCTAACACAGTTTATTTGCATGATTATTATTGGTCATCACCATGGTTCTCGTATGATATAATAGCCTCTTGTTTCACTTCCCTCTTTCTTTTTTTGACTCGTTTCTTCATTTAAGCACAAGTTCCATTTGAATTGCTTGAGGTCGCTCTCATATTTTCTTAATTTGAGATTGATTTGGTTCTGGGTCTGATAAAATCATGTGTTCTGAAATATGTGAGATACTTTTGAATAACCATAACGTATGCAAAGAATATTTTTATGTAAGCGGCGAGTATTTCTTTTACTTTTGTGAGGACCGATAAGAGAATTGGAGTATGGGAGAAAGCCAGTATACTATAAAACGATGATAGACCCAAAATCAAATTTAAGTTCAAATCTAACATGTTTGATTTATTTCACACCCGTTGCAACGCACGGGCACTTTGCTAGTACTAGTAGTTCAGCAGATTATATGAACTTTTTAAAAGTTAGACCAACACATAACCTCTTCACCCCCTTGCTGGTTTCGATCAGACTTTTTCTTGCTAACATCGCTATCATCCTGAGAAATGTACAATGACTTTCAGTCATACATCCAAATATCCGAAAGTATTGAAATAATAATACAACAAGTCAATAAGCACACAAGGTAGAGTCAAAACAGCGCTGATACAAGATTGCATGGAGGAGTTTTTTTTACAAGTGGTGATATTGTCTTTCTTTGCTCGAGCCTCGGCAGCAATTTTATGAGTCAACCGATACGCTAATTGCACATGGCGGTGCAATTGACACCGTGAGGCGTCAAGTCAGGAGTTTACCTATGCAGAACAGTGAATCAAGTGTTATCACTAGATGTGGTACCACTGAACCGGTTAGTCGCCCATGAACGAAAACTCCAAAGTGAACCGGAGCTCGCTTGGTCCGGTTATCTCTTTGGCTTCCAACCAGACGTTTCTTTCTCTTACGTCGTCATACAAGGACTTGTATAAGATGGTGGAAAATAGAGGACGAATACAGAGCCAACTACTTTCACCGTACGAACTGGAAGGAATGCATCCTCTACCGCGTGGGGTCAGCAGGGGTAGGTGCTGAGCGGGACAGTTGGAATCAATGCATCGATCCGTTTCCGAGCCTGCCAGCACCTGATGGATCCAAGCACGCAAAGTGCCTTCAGATTAGCTAGTACTTGGGCTTAATCCCAGTGGCACTGACGGGAAGATGAAGGCACTAATGTCCATTAGCATATACATTTTCACCATTGTCCAGTTTGTGTTAACTCTAGCTATCAGCGCAAGGATCTCGTGGGTCCAAATCACTGTAGCTCTATGTGATTATCAGTTTATGATTCAAGTATTTTTTTTTTTGCTGTAATCGGCTGTCGGCCATTAATCTGGCAACTAATTGACAATCTTTACGTTTTCCACCAGCAGCTCATTTTACTAACTAGGCACCTAATGCACTTTGAACTTCACGGAGACGGAATTATGCAGTAGAAGCCGCAGTAAATTCATTCTCCAAACCACTCAGTATCAGCAATAAATTTCAGTCCCCACCATACCAGCATGTACCAACTATACTAGTACGCAAGAGTATACCAATATATTAAAATAGCCGAAGCTACCATCAAATGCTCTGCCACACACAAAAATATCCGCTCCGGTGCAATTCGTCCGCGTCCGGCCAATGAAGCCTCTCTCTTCTTTTTTTTGAAAGTTTTCTTACACTCATTTTCCCACCTCTCTATCCTTTCCAACCCCGTCGGCAGCGCTGAGGCCTAGGAGAGCCCTGGACATGTGGCCAATGGTGCCCCCCTCTCTATAGCGGATAACTAGGTCAGTATGTTTTTGAACCATGCACAATGATCATCTGTATCGGCATTCACATGTCCTCATCCCTATAGGCTATAGTAGGTCGTAACTTCTAGATATCCACCCTTGTTACTTTTTTAGCAGGTTTTGGATTTGACTTGGTTTCATTTCTTCTCAAGTGTGTGTAGTATCTCAGTTGTATCAGATTGTGATATTTTCCGTCACTTCTATTAACCTTCGGGTTGCACTTCCGTTGAACCGTCCTATTCTGTTGCTAGCCCCTATTTAAGTGTCGTGACGTAATATATTGTACCTGTAATGTCGTGAAACTTTTCACTTCACTTTTAGGCTTATTTAGCTGAGCATGCAGCCAGTTTTTATCCATGTACACAGGACACTCATGAAACATTCAGACAAATGTTTATGCATATAAAAGTTTGATATACATGTAATCTATTAAAAATGATCGAATTCTTATAAAGCTTTCTTTTACGAATATTTTGACCAGTAGTGAGAGCACGTCAAGTTCACTCGGGACTCTCACGCCTGATCCTATTCTTTGACTTGCGCCTCTGACCATCATTAATGAAGTCAACTTCACAAAATGAGTAAAGTAGGAGTATTATTTTTTGCACGACACTCCAGATCTGTTTTACCATTAATGAAGTCAACTTCAGTAGTACTACACACCTACTATGGGCAGAGAAAGGTGGATGCAAAAAAAACGTCTAGTTGATTGCTTCTTGTAGATATCTCATACCGCCGGAGGCTACGCTCCTCCCACAGCCCACATACCGTGACACTACACAACCAATGAAGCCATGTAGCGCGCTGACGATGGAGAGGGATGCCTCTAAGAGCATCTCCAACAGCGGCTGCAAAAACGCCGCGCGCGCGATATACCGGTCGTTTGCCGCGCGTGGGGCCGTTTCGCATGCTTCAGCAGACGCGCGAAAAGAACCGCGCGCGCGATAACCGTCCAGCGCGCGGGACGAAGCGGTACCGTCAGCGGTTTACTTGCGGCCTGCCGTCCAGCGCGCGGGGAAAAGGAAAACACGCGCGAATCCCCCAACTACCACCGAAATCTCCCGCCGCTCGCGCTCTCTCTCCCGCCCTCGCCCCTCCCGTGCCGCCGTCCGCACCTCTTCCCCCCATTTTTCTCTGGCGACCCAGCGCTCCCGCCGCTCCTCAGTGCGCCGCCGCTTCTATGGACGCGCGGACTTCGACGTGGCGTTGATTTGGGCGCCGCCGTCACCGACGCCGCCGAGGCTTCCGCCGTCCCTCGGCAGCGCGTCTTCGCCGCCTCGCCGTCACCCCTCCGCCGCCAACTCGCCGCCACCCCTTCGCCGACCGAGCGCGCAGAAGCTCCATTGAACAGCGCACGGCGGCCGGCTGCACCTCCGCGCTCGCAAGATGTTTGGGAAAACACTTTGCAAGGTATGAATTCAGTGTAAATTTGCTAAACGAATTTTGTGCGTTGCTAGTTTGTAGTTTTATAGTAGATTGAATTAAATTTTGTAGATGAGTACATCATACGATTCTTCCGACGAAGAATTCGATATTCAAGAAGAGGAGGACATTGCAATGCTCCTAGCTATCCATGCTAACAAAAAACCGAAACATGGTGGTTCAGTTTTCGGTCGTCAGAAATTAAGGAGGGAGAGGATCGAGGCTGACAATAGATTGATGAGACACTATTGCGGAGAAATGAGCATCGAGTTGTTCAGGCACATTGCGGAGAAATTGGCGAGGCATGACCGGTTTTTTCAGCAGAGGAGGAATGCCGCCGGAGAGCTCGGGCATAGCACCTTTTAAAAGGTGACCGCCGCTTTACGTATGTTGGCATACGGTATTCCGGCGGATTTAGTTGATGACCACTTGGCCATGGGTGAGAGTCAAGCCATCATGTGTGTCAAGCGGTTTGCAGTTGGAGTTGTGCAAGTTTGTGGTACAGAATATTTGAGAGCTCCCAATGCTGCAGACACGGCTAGGCTTCTGGAGCACAACGCCGCTCGGGGATTCCCCGGGATGCTTGGCTCTATTGATTGTATGCACTGGAGTTGGAAAAACTGTCCCGCGGCTTGGCATGGACAATTCCAAGGCCACAAAAAAGATTCAACTATAATTCTTGAAGCGGTGGCCGATCATGAGACTTGGATTTGGCATGCTTTTTTGGTATGCCCGGATCTCTCAATGACATCAACGTTGTTCAACGGTCACCACTCATGAATAAGATTGCAAATGGTAAGACTCATCCGGTGGAGTTTGTAGCAAATGGCCATACATACAACTATGACTATTATCTTGCGGATGGCATCTACCCAAAGTGGCAAACATTTGTCAAGCCGGTTAAGAATCCGGAAGGTAGAAAAGAGCTTGATTTCCACAATGCTCAAGCGGCGGCTAGGAAAGATGTGGAGAGAACATTTAGGATTTTGCAAGCCCAATTTGCTATTGTCAGAGGGCCGGCTAGATTTTGGGATCAAGACATGCTTTGGTACATCATGACCGCTTGTGTGATCATGCATAACATGATTGATGAGGGGTAGACTCATCAAGACCCATGGTTAAGGTCCCTAGGTTATGAATATGGGGGAGAGAACGTGGTAGAGCTGGAAGTATCGTCGGCTGACAAGCAGGGTAAAGATTTTAACCAGGTTCAGGGCCCTCGTGTGGAGGTAACACCCCTACGTCCTGCCTGTCTGTTATTGCTTTGTGAATATGAGGGTTACAAGGGTCCCGACGAGATGTCGATCTCGCTAGGGTTTTGGTGGCTCTGAAAGTACGTGGTCTGGTTCGATGGCCCTCCCAGTCCTTAAATAGTAGGCTGGGTCTCGGGTGTTCGTAACCGACTCGATTTACAAGTAAGGAAACTCTAAACCGACTATTGTTTCGCCAAACTTGGAGGATACCCCATCTTCGTGGGCCTCCCTTCATGGGCTTCATGTAGGCTCTGATAGTTGGACCTAGTCGATACGTGCACCAGGTACCCTCATGGTAGGGTATCCGATAGGCATACCCATGTCAATGATCATCGAGAATGAGCGGGGGCAAGATTTAGACTACACCCACTATGAGTTGATGGGTCATCCCGTTCGAGTGCGGAGGAGGGCGGAGAGTGTGGCCCGGTTTGTTGCATCTTATCATGCCATTCGACGCAATGAAACGCATAATGAACTTCAAAAAGATCTAATCGAGGAGTGGTGGGCATGGAATAGGCAACAATGAGTTGGTGAACTATGCATTCTATTTATTGTTGTATGAACTATTTATTGTTGTATGAACTATTTATTGTGTGATCAACTATTTATTTGTGTTGTAATAATTAAACTATTTATTGTTGATTTATTGTGCGTATGTTTGATCTTCTTGGTTGTATGTTGAAGTACAAATCTTGTTTGTGCTTGCCGCGCGCGCTGCGGTTTTTGGGCGTCTGCTGGAGCGCTGCGTTTTGGCGCGCTAAACTATAGCGCTGCTGGAAAAGCAAAACCGGCGCCCCGCGCGCAAAAACGCCTTTTTGGCGCTGCAAAGAAAATATAGCGCGCCGCGCCGAAGCGCGTCTATTGGAGATGCTCTAACGACAAGCACTCTGTTGGCGGCGAAAGCAGCGGTGTCGCGAGCTTGCACCGGCCGCGGCGGATATGCTGCATCATGATGATCTCCGTCGCATTCTCGGCCCTGGTACTTTACTTCCTCTCCACCGTGGATGGGAACATGTCGTCCCCTCTGCTCAAGTCCTCGGCCTTCTCCCTGCCGTCCTTCCGCTTCGGTCGGGACTCGTGCGCCGGCCGGTACATCTACATGTACGACCTGCCGCCACGGTTCAATGCCGACCTCGCTCGTGACTGCCGCAAGGTATCAACGACCAACGACATGTGCAAGCTCATGGAGAACGACGGGCTCGGCCCGGCGCTCCCACCCGGCGACTCCCTGCCAGAGAGGGTGCCTACAACACCGATCAGTACATGCTGGAGTTGATCTACCACGCTCGGATGAGACGGTACGAGTGCCACCCCTCCACCGCCGTTGCCGTGTACGTGCCGTACTACGCCGGGTTTGACTGGTCAGTCAACGTCGGGAGCGCGGCCCGTGACGACCTGCCGCGGGACATGGTGGACTGGCTTGTGCAGCGGTCCGAGTGAAGCGCCATGGGAGGCCACGACCACTTCCTATACACCGGACGGCCCACCCCGGAACTCATGCGCAGTAATGACGACGGCTGGGGCAACGCCTTCATGACGTATCCAGCCATCCGCAACACGATGATTCTCACCATGGAGGCCAGCCCGTGGGTCGGCAAGGACTTCGTTGTGCCATGGCTGTCACACTTCCACCCTTCTTCAGACGCTGACGTACTCTGCTGGCAGGACCGCATGCACCAGGTGGAGCGTAGGTGGCTCTGGGGCTTCGCCGGCGGGCCACGCCTTGCGACTGGAATGGTGCGGTCCCAGATTATAGAGCAGTGCCGCAACACGAGCAGTTGTGCAATGTTGTCCAGCGCGTCGGGGTACCACAACTCGCCGGAAGGTATCATGCGGTTGCTGGAGAGCGCCGAGTTCTGCCTCGAGCCGCGTGGCGACTCCTTCACACGCAACTCCACCTTCGATGCCATCCTCGCCGGCTGCATCCCGGTATTCTTCCATCCGATCTCGGCGTACATCCAGTACACGTGGTACCTGACCAGGGACTACAGGAGCTACTCGGTGTTCATGCGTGGTTGCGTCAAAGAGTTTGTAGTATTCTATATACACGGTAAAATAGTAAAATGAGGTAAGGCGCGGTAAAACATAACTAATATAGCCACGGTCGTGACGCCAACGTCCAAAGCCATGGGGAAAAGGAGGTGGGGCGCGGTAAATTAGTAAAATGAGGTAGGGCACGGTAAAATGAGGTAGGTAAGGCGCGGTAAAACATAACTAATATAGCCACGGTCGCGACGCCAACGTCCAAAGCCATGGGGAAAAGGAGGTGGGGCGCGGTAAATTAGTAAAATGAGGTAGGGCGCGGTAAAATGAGGTAGGGCGTGGTAAAACGAGGTGGGGTGCGGTAAAATGAGCATGCGTGGTTGCCTCGCAGAGTTTGTAGTATTCTATATACATGGTAAAATAGTAAAATGAGGTAAGGCGCGGTAAAACATAACTAATATAGCCACGGTCGCGACGCCAACGTCCAAAGCCATGGGGAAAAGGAGGTGGGGCGCGGTAAATTAGTAAAATGAGGTAGGGCGCTGTAAAATGAGGTAGGGCGTGGTAAAACGAGGTGGGGTGCGGTAAAATGAGCATGCGTGGTTGCGTCGCAGAGTTTGTAGTATTCTATATACACGGTAAAATAGTAAAATGAGGTAAGGCGCGGTAAAACATAACTAATATAGCCACGGTCGCGACGCCAACGTCCAAAGCCATGGGGAAAAGGAGGTGGGGCGCGGTAAATTAGTAAAATGAGGTAGGGCGCAGTAAAATGAGGTAGGGCGTGGTAAAACGAGGTGGGGTGCGGTAAAATGAGCATGCGTGGTTGCCTCGCAGAGTTTGTAGTATTCTATATACACGGTAAAATAGTAAAATGAGGTAAGGCGCGGTAAAACATAACTAATATAGCCACGGTCACGACGCCAACGTCCAAAGCCATTGGGAAAAGGAGGTGGGGCGCGGTAAATTAGTAAAATGAGGTAGGGCGCGGTAAAATGAGGTAGGGCATGGTAAAACGAGGTGGAGTGCGGTAAAATGAGCATGCGTGGTTGCGTCGCAGAGTTTGTAGTATTCTATATACACGGTAAAATAGTAAAATGAGGTAAGGCGCGGTAAAACATAACTAATATAGCAACGGTCGCGACGCCAACGTCCAAAGCCATGGGGAAAAGGAGGTGGGGCGCGGTAAATTAGTAAAATGAGGTAGGGCGCGGTAAAATGAGGTAGGGCATGGTAAAACGAGGTGGGGTGCGGTAAAATGAGCATGCGTGGTTGCGTCGCTGAGTTTGTAGTATTCTATATACAACACTCGTGATAGTGATGTTGATAGTGATGATGAGAACCCAGGACTTAACTATGAGAGTGATGATTAGTGGTGAGGGTCTTTATGTCCATTTGCATACTATTTACTTTTCGGCCATGCTTACTCTTTCAACATGCTTAGTCTTTCAACATGCTTAGTCTTTCAACATTCTTAGTCTTTCAGCATGCTTACTAATTGCATTACGTCTTCATGCTTCTTACTTGGATCATGTCTTTTATGCTTAAAAGTTTACCCTTTCTCAATGCAGGTGATCGACCAAGATGAGTCAAGGCAAGGAATCATCGGCCTCCTTGATGAAGAAGATGCGCCAGCAGAAGAAAGTTAGTAAAAATGGAAGAGCACACCGTCCGAACCCGCGTTATGCAGACAGTGGTGAGAGTAGAGGTGATGCAATTCTTAATTGGATAATGTCTTTATGCTTAATTGTTCACCCTTTCTCAATGCAGGTGAGGGTGGAGATGCTGGAGGAGGGGGAGATGCCGATGGTCCACTTGCTCCACTTGCTACACTTCCTCCGAGGGGACGAGGGCGAGGGCGAGGTTGAGTCATTCGCTAAACAACTCGGATCGAGACCCGACCCCTAAAGTAGAGTCCGTTTAGTAAGTAGTATGTGGCGGTAAATCGAGCAAATCAACTCAAGGGCTTCTGTTGGCTCATGATCTATGTACCCACAATAGGGATTATATTCCTCAATACCGATAAAGTACCTCAAGTCACCAAGATCTTTCATTCAGAACTGTTTCTGAAGGTGTGAAAAAAGAAAGCTAATTCCCATTTCACAATGCCAGCTTTTATAATGTAATGTTATACGAAAACAAAAATAACCATACCATAAGCCGTATAACGAACAAACAAAGAATGATCACACGAGCTCTGTCTGAATCCAGCTTCATTCACCATGGCCATCTTTCATTTTGCAAACCGATGCTCTGGGTGCTTGTTTGAGACCATATAAGGCTTTCCTCAATCGGCAAACAAGGGATGGATCGGAAGTCTGATAGGGCTTTAAGAGATAGGGAAAACTGCGGTAAGAAAGACCCACTCAGTGAATCGGTGGATCACACACTTGGAGACAGGGACAGGGACCCGCCTGACTATTTCGAAAGTAGACAAGTGTTGAAAGAGTGAAGTCTGGGGACAACGGTAAACGTCAAAAATGGGATCTCCAAAGCTACCCGCCCTACTAAATAAGTTCGCAAGCAAGGGACATGCCGAACACCTACCTTTCCAACTAAGTCCCACGCGAGGACCCTTTCATTGACGATGCCTTCCGTCGTTAGCAAGCGGTGGCCGACTAGGCCTTTTCCCTAAATATTTTAGGAAGCGAAGAGGACAGAAAAAAGTTCGGTAATCTTCTCCCTTTGGTAGGCATTTACCCAAGGCACTGATATTCTTAGTCTCTCGATTATACGTGAAATAGGGAGTGAAAGGTCTTATTCGTCTTTCGTGAATATGAGCCAATTCCGGAAAGTGAATAATTCACTATTGAAAGTGCAAGTCGACGTTCCTGATATGAAAGTGAAAGTGGAGTGAAATCTGGATATGAAGGTTCAAGTCCAGTTCCAATCTGGATATAAAAGTGCTGTTCAATCGTCGAAAGTGATCTCTCTTTTGTTGTTCTCTTTTAGTCCGCTTTTCTTTTTTCTTTCTTTGGAGTCGGGTTCTTAAGACAGGACTGGAAATCGGGTTTTCTGAATCTTCCGGCAAAAGAAGTAAGTTTGTTCGAGATCGAAAGAGTGCCCTCGAGAGACTAGACTGATAGTAACAGTAGTGCGCCTTCAGTTGAGGAGAGCTGTTCACAAGCAGTGGTTATGAGCTCTTTCTTGTGGAGGTTCAGAATAGATAATTCCTTCACTTCAGTTGCACTAGTGGATTGAATAACCTTTTATTTAGTTCTAACAAAGTGCATGTGTTGTTGGTTAATAAAACACGAGTTTCGATAGGCTGGAGGAAAGATACTATAAGTAGGACAAAGAAAGACCCTATAAGAGAAATGAAAGGCATTTTAGCATTTTTCCACGTATCCAATTCTTTGCAAGAGTATTAGAGAGAGAGCTATTCTTAGGTCAGTTCCTGAAGTCCACTTTTTGCTAAGCTAAGTAAGTAGTCCTTCATCAAACTTGCATATCTGGCACTTTAGGGGGTCAATCTTTCATGTTGGAAGCTAAAGAAAAGGTACTCCCCCTCATTTAATTGAGAGAGAATAGGGCGATAGCCCGTTTTTTATTGAATATCCTTTCCAGTGCTTGTCTTGTATTGAGGTATACCGAAGATATGAGTCAAAGTAGGTAAGAGAAGGGGGCTGTTTACCTTTTGAATCGACAGTAGAGTAGGTTTGATCTTGCTTTCTCAATCTTTCTCTGATCCTAGCCGTGTAGTAGATCCGGCTTTATTCGGCTAAAAAGAAGTGTGTGTGGCCGTCGTATCTGCTCGCCCCCTTCTTCATTCATCCATTTAGGTGGAGTGCGGTAAAATGAGCATGCGTGGTTGCGTCGCAGAGTTTGTAGTATTCTATATACACGGTAAAATAGTAAAATGAGGTAAGGCGCGGTAAAACATAACTAATATAGCCACGGTCGCGACGCCAACGTCCAAAGCCATGGGGAAAAGGAGGTGGGGCGCGGTAAATTAGTAAAATGATGTAGGGCGCAGTAAAATGAGGTAGGGCGTGGTAAAACGAGGTGGGGTGCGGTAAAATGAGCATGCGTGGTTGCCTCGCAGAGTTTGTAGTATTCTATATACACGGTAAAATAGTAAAATGAGGTAAGGCGCGGTAAAACATAACTAATATAGCCACGGTCACGACGCCAACGTCCAAAGCCATTGGGAAAAGGAGGTGGGGCGCGGTAAATTAGTAAAATGAGGTAGGGCGCGGTAAAATGAGGTAGGGCATGGTAAAACGAGGTGGAGTGCGGTAAAATGAGCATGCGTGGTTGCGTCGCAGAGTTTGTAGTATTCTATATACACGGTAAAATAGTAAAATGAGGTAAGGCGCGGTAAAACATAACTAATATAGCCACGGTCGCGACGCCAACGTCCAAAGCCATTGGGAAAAGGAGGTGGGGCGCGGTAAATTAGTAAAATGAGGTAGGGCGCGGTAAAATGAGGTAGGGCATGGTAAAACGAGGTGGAGTGCGGTAAAATGAGCATGCGTGGTTGCGTCGCAGAGTTTGTAGTATTCTATATACACGGTAAAATAGTAAAATGAGGTAAGGCGCGGTAAAACATAACTAATATAGCCACGGTCGCGACGCCAACGTCCAAAGCCATTGGGAAAAGGAGGTGGGGCGCGGTAAATTAGTAAAATGAGGTAGGGCGCGGTAAAATGAGGTAGGGCATGGTAAAACGAGGTGGAGTGCGGTAAAATGAGCATGCGTGGTTGCGTCGCAGAGTTTGTAGTATTCTATATACACGGTAAAATAGTAAAATGAGGTAAGGCGCGGTAAAACATAACTAATATAGCCACGGTCGCGACGCCAACGTCCAAAGCCATGGGGAAAAGGAGGTGGGGCGCGGTAAATTAGTAAAATGATGTAGGGCGCAGTAAAATGAGGTAGGGCGTGGTAAAACGAGGTGGGGTGCGGTAAAATGAGCATGCGTGGTTGCCTCGCAGAGTTTGTAGTATTCTATATACACGGTAAAATAGTAAAATGAGGTAAGGCGCGGTAAAACATAACTAATATAGCCACGGTCGCGACGCCAACGTCCAAAGCCATGGGGAAAAGGAGGTGGGGCGCGGTAAATTAGTAAAATGAGGTAGGGCGCGGTAAAATAAGGTAGGGCGTGGTAAAACGAGGTGGAGTGCGGTAAAATGAGCATGCGTGGTTGCGTCGCAGAGTTTGTAGTATTCTATATACACGGTAAAATAGTAAAATGAGGTAAGGCGCGGTAAAACATAACTAATATAGCAACGGTCGCGACGCCAACGTCCAAAGCCATGGGAAAAAGGAGGTGGGGCGCGGTAAATTAGTAAAATGAGGTAGGGCGCGGTAAAATGAGGTAGGGCATGGTAAAACGAGGTGGGGTGCGGTAAAATGAGCATGCGTGGTTGCGTCGCTGAGTTTGTAGTATTCTATATACAACACTCGTGATAGTGATGTTGATAGTGATGATGAGAACCCAGGACTTAACTATGAGAGTGATGATTAGTGGTGAGGGTCTTTATGTCCATTTGCATACTATTTACTTTTCGGCCATGCTTACTCTTTCAACATGCTTAGTCTTTCAACATGCTTAGTCTTTCAACATTCTTAGTCTTTCAGCATGCTTACTAATTGCATTACGTCTTCATGCTTCTTACTTGGATCATGTCTTTTATGCTTAAAAGTTTACCCTTTCTCAATGCAGGTGATCGACCAAGATGAGTCAAGGCAAGGAATCATCGGCCTCCTTGATGAAGAAGATGCGCCAGCAGAAGAAAGTTAGTAAAAATGGAAGAGCACACCGTCCGAACCCGCGTTATGCAGACAGTGGTGAGAGTAGAGGTGATGCAATTCTTAATTGGATAATGTCTTTATGCTTAATTGTTCACCCTTTCTCAATGCAGGTGAGGGTGGAGATGCTGGAGGAGGGGGAGATGCCGATGGTCCACTTGCTCCACTTGCTACACTTCCTCCGAGGGGACGAGGACGAGGACGAGGGCGAGGTGAGGGAGGACGAGGGCGAGGTGGATTCGAGGTGTCTTCAGACATACCCTCTGCTTCTGTCGAGGAGGGTTCGGAGGAGATGGGCCCCTCCACGGACTTGGAGGCGGGGACCTCCACGCAGCCGAAGAAGCCAACGATTCGAGGGGAATCCCAGGTCCCTGATGAAAAACATGAACCTGCTACCGAGGAGGAGAAGATCCTCATTACGCCTAATGGGAAAGAGTAAGTGACTATATATACTAATTTTGAGCATGGTAACTTCATTGTGGTCAGGACAATTTGACATGTACTAATGTTTAATTATTGTGCAGCAACTGGACACATCCTGAAGGCCGCCGTGCGCCTAACACCATGGTTGGATCTTTGCTTTGGAAGTTTTGGCCGGGCTTCTACAGCAACGTCCCCAACGGCGCGGAGAAGCTAGCCACCAGTTGGGCCGACTATTAGGCCGCCAATGCCGGCAGAAGCACAATGAAATGTTCTGAAGCCTTGAAAGAATTTTTTTGGGTAAGTTGAACTTTTTTGAATTTCATTCATACTTGATGTCACCACCATGCTCTCACAATTTGTTTTATGTGCATGATTAAAGAGGTTCTATAGGGTACTTCCTGAGCTGCGGACCGAGGCGGACAAGACTTTGGAGGGGGCTTGTAAGAAGTTGTGCCGACAGCAGTTCTACAATGCAAAGCACACCATGATGAAGCATATCAGTACTGAGACGTTAGGCAAGACGGCGGTGAAGCATGAGCTTGTGGAGAACCCACTTGAGGCGACCGTAGATCAGTACATGGAGGTAAATAGATGTCTAATGAGATTACATGTTGCTGCTAAGTTGCAATTGCATTATCTGTTCTTCACATGAGTATTATTTTTTCAGTTCAAGCCCGACTGGTCCTATGGCAAGGATGAAGCGTTTAAGGCGTTGGTGGCGAGGTGGATTGGGGAGGACCCCGAGTTCAAGGCCTTGAGCGAGCGAAACAAGTTAAACCGCGGGAGCGGGGGGACACATTGTGCGGGTGCCCGCAACCATGAGCGCTTCAAGGCAGACATGGTATATATATACATGAACCAATCTACATTTATTTCCCCTCATGTGTTCCTACTTGATGCACATGACACTTCTTTGGCATTGCAGGAGGCCAAACACGGGGAGCCTCTTACGCAGATACAAACATGGGAGAAGATGAAGATGAAGAAGCCTAATCTTTCTGAGCCTCAGCCCTCGCTGCCCGCTTACTACAACAAGGCCAAGGAGGGGCTGTCAGCTTATCTCGACACGTTCAAGGGTATAAATCCGGAGGTGGATAACCCTTTTGAGCATGAGGTCGACGAGAGAGCGGTGGTCCTTGCCGGGAACGGTTGGGAGCATGGCCGTCCTCTCTTGCTTAGTGCGGTACTCACGCGTACTCCTGAGTTGGGCCTCTCTCGTGTCAAGGCTACCCTCACCGCCGACGACCCTCCCGTCCTGCCTCGTCGGCATTCCCGACCTCGCGCCGATGTAAGTTTTTGTAAATTTCATTCTCTTTCCGACATTCCTTCGTAGCTAAGTGCCTAAGTTGACTATATGGGTCCCCTTTTAAATTTTTAGGCTAATTTGGAGGCGGCCTTCGAGGCCGCATACGCGGCCTTTGAGAGAGAGCATGAGTTGTGGGTAAAGAAGAGCGAGGAGTATGAGGAGTGGGCAGAGTTGAGGGATGCTGTAAGTTTCAACTTTTATATTTGCAAAATATGACAAGTCCCATTTCCTCTAGTTTGAACTTCTTTTTCTACAATTCCTGACATCTTAACTATCTTGTAGACTAACGAGAGGTTTCATGCCACTCGAGAGCGGTCGCAGCTGCCTACGCGTCCACCTAGGCCGGGGATCATGCCCATCGCGCCAACAAGGGAGTCGGTCGCTCGCAACTATAAGCCAGCGACTCTGGTAAGTTATTTGCCAAAGAAGTTGTTACCGCCATGTTCTGCTTTCCAAGTTGCTAACTTGGACTCGCACATGTAGGGATCGGGAAACTCCAGGACCGTGGCACCCTTTGGTCGTGCTTCTAGCTCACCGTCAACGCGCGCGTTCATGGAGCATGGCGCCGGTGGTGCCTCGCCGAGTTCGTCGCCTCTGGCCACACCGTCTCGTGCCTCGCCGGAATCCATGTGTGGTTCGACTGCCCCACGCGGTCGGTCACCTATTCTCACGCTGGGAGATATGGGTATCTCTGAGTCTGAGGAGCTGTAGGATGTATTCGGGTGTAGCGTGAGTGAATTCGAACTATGTTTGTGTCACTTTGAAGTTTGTATGAGTGCTTGGATGAATTTGAATCATGTTTGTGTCATTTGGATATCTATGTGATGTTTATTTCATGTTTCTGTGATGTTTTAAATTTTATTCAATTTTAATTGTATTTAAAATGTGCCAGAAACCGGCAGCAAAAAGCAGCAGAAACTGCAAATTATGGTCACTCATACGCCGACGGCATTTATGGCGTGGGGTGGACGCACAGGAACGCGCCACGTCGCCCTGGGGAGACCAAATGGTCAGTATACGCCGACGGCATTGCCATCGGCGTATGCCTTCCACCAGGCGCACCAGATGGTTACACGTGGTGCTCTCCCAGCCAACCACGCGGCGCGCATACGCCGACGGCCGTATATGCCATGGACGGAAACATCAAACGGCCGTCTTGTGGGCCCACCAAATCGTACGTCGACAGCCGTAAGATACGTCGACGGCCTTTTGGGTACGCCGACGAGGTGACGCCGAGCGAGATGTGTGTGCAGCTAGCTAGCTGAACGTGCTGCGGTTTCTTGCAGAATTCACCAGCGAGGCGAGTGCGTGTGCGACCTTTAACAGAGAACGCGAGAACGTATCGGCCATCGGGACGCCGGCCGGTCAAACTTTACTAAATTCTCGCGTAGATAGCCTTAGTGAGTGTCTGCACGAGTTCCCGGAACTCTGAGGGTTCGAGGCGGTACCCCATGGGTGGCGTCGACGCGGGCGACATGCCTCCTACGGCAAGCCACAGCTTGGATGGCGGCTTCTTCATCCACCAGAGAGCCGTGTGGCCAGTGGTGAAGGGCCGCCTCGTCATCATATAGTGCCTGTAAGAGGCTAGAACACAGGAGATCGATGAACACAGAAGATCGATGAACATGGATTGATTGGGGCTAGCCCGTTCCTCCCCACCTCCCCCGAGCTAGTTTGTGAACATACGGCACTGCCGTCCAATTATAACTATGGTCCAAGACAACGACAAAAGGAGAACCGGGTTGGAGCATAGCGTAGATTTCCAAAGGCCGTACGCTACTGTTGAATGGCCAAATAGGGAATCTATGAATCAATTGGGAGTGGGAGGAAGGACATCAAGCAAGAACTTTATCACGAAGGGTGAGGAATGAACGGACTTGGCCAAATGAAGATATAAGCAAATAGCCGCGCACTCCACATTGATCCTTTCCTTTCGTACGAACAGAGGAAGCTTGGATCAACGAAAACCTATAGGGATAAAAAAGGGAAAGATTCCCGACTTTCTATCCACTCTCAGCCAGTCAAGAAGAAGCCGAGAAGATAGAAGACCACTCCCTTTTATTATTGAATAAAATAGAGATTCTCATGTTCCCTCCTCGGAACATTTTCTCACTCCTTTAGGCCAGGTGGCCTCGGTTATTAAAATGTATGTGAAAAAAAGTGCAAATTGAGTTACGTTAAACACCATGGTTTATCTGTAACCAATGACTCCATGTTCATTGCTCTTGCTAATATAGGATCATGATTGATTCTAGTTGTTCTAGTTTTTATTATGTCAGTATGCTCAAACTGCGCAAATGTAAAATCAATTTATTGTTGATCTGACTAGGGCATTTCGAAAAATAAATGGAAAGAGTCATAAGCTTAAATAATAAAACCTACTTTTTCGCCTTGACTTGACAAGAACCTCATTTCCGAGACAAGGACAAAACTCTTGTGAATCGAACATACCTCTATCTTTCAAAGCCTTATTGAGAAGCCGAACTGGAATTCTCTTCTCGTACCTTTGTTTTTGTTAACTACGCCGCTATTTCAAATGAAGTTTAAGTTTGTTCGACCGATCTATTTAATCAGTCGCGATTGACAGAGACGAAGCGTCAAAGGTTTATGGGTAGCTGTACTAAATGAGGGCAAAGGATCCTTCTGTGTGCAATTCAAGGTTGAACGCTTTCGGATACGTAATTGAATCTTTGTTTTAAGGCGCGTTTTCTTTACTTTTGACTGCGCTCGTCTCGCCCTAATCTCATGTCCAGGTCACTACGGACGGGAACTCTATTTATCTATGCAATTACCCATATCCGACGCACTCGACAGCCCTCTTCGCAGCCTTGCTTGCTGGCAAAGCCACCATGGTTGGTTTGCCTTCCTTTGAAGCAGAAATAAATAGCTAGTTTGGCACCTTCCATACCTTAAAAGGTAAGGGGAACTAAAGCTTCGCCCTTCCCCTTTAGGAATGTGATCGGTTTGTTTTTCCGACTTGTATCAGGGCATTACCGTAAAGATAGCCAGCCGCTCCTGGTCCGCTCATTAGTTGATACGGTTCGCATCTTCCCTTTGCCGCGGAGTAGAGCAATTGAGGATGGAAGAAGAGCATGAAGAGCAGTCTAAGCACCTACATTGTTAGGGACCCGAAGCGGATCAGGCTCCTTAGGGAGTGGAAGTGGCTGACAATGGCGCTTTGCCGCTCGCACCGTCTAGAATGGAACATCTCTGGGCGTTGACTGAATCTGTTGATAGTGAGGCATAACCTTAGAAGGAAGCAAAATGCCCTTTCTATGAAGCAATGGTACCAATATGCAAATCCACTTTTTTAAGGATCTAGAGCTGGAGGATCGACCTCTTTTGGATAAGATAGCATAGGGCATGCCCCGCCCACTCTTAAGACTAGGTACCCGTAGACTAGTTTTTACTACTAAAAGAACTTCCCTATGCAATGGTGCTTTCTAGTTCTTATCTGCACCTACATTTAGAATTCACCCTATTCTTGATAATGGGAATCACGAACATATCATACCAAGCCCGCCAAGCGGGAGAAGGGGCGAAGCGAGAACTCAGGAATGAATGAACCAAGAAGGGCATATATTCAAGACAAAAGAATTCTACTCAGAATGTTGATCTTCTGACCACGAAACTGAGCAAGAAGTCCATCCGATAGTGGGCGGTTGGTATTTTGAGATAAATAAGTATTTTTTTATGGGCAGAGGTATAGCTATCAAGTAGAAGTCTTTCGCTGTGACTAGGGATAGGCAGGAGATGATCCCTCGGTTCGTCTGAGCCGGACCGGAGGCGAATACTTCGGATCCTGCATCTGCTTCAGTTGATTAGGTGCAAATGTTCCTTTTGGACCGATCCTACGAATAAGAGGAATTAACAAAGCATTTATGAGACACCATACTTTCAATAGGCAAGGGCCAGCCCGAAGATCAACGGGATCTTTCTCCAAGCTAAGTTTCTACCCCCGAGGGAACCGGCCACGATGCGTGGGGGTATCGGTGCTGATAAACTCGTCTCCGCTCATCTTACCTAGAAATGGAAATAAATTATGGTAGATTACCTACCTCATCTGAGATGAAGGAATTTCCTACTTAAGATTCATATGCCTATTTTGCTGTTGATGTGGAGGAATTGTAGCCTACTCGATATGTTCCTTGCCTGGTTCGCTATAGGAAGTGCTTTCAGCAAATGAGGAGGGGAATATTCATAGGTATGAATCTTCCGTCAATGGTTAAGGTTGAAGGCAAACCTTCTTTGAATTTTGATGCCTAATGATTTTGCTCTGGTATTGAGAAAGAAACCATGAAGGAGGCCAGGTCACAGGAATGCTTCTTCGGCTTACAATTCTGAGTCAACAACCGTAACTCGAGCACTTAGTCCTAGCTCTTGCTCTTTCCTTCCTTGCAACGGGCTGCCTGTGTGCCTACTAATATTTACTTACCTCAATGGTGCGCTAACTTTAGAACGAGGATTTGCCAAATTCGTATTAGGGGGGGGCTATGCAGCAATTCGACCACTGTTACTGTACTGGTCCTCTGTATCGGGTTCACGCTCGAACCATACCGAAATGTATTGGGAATTGCGTTTTATGCGGGACTACCTGCCAGGTACATACGGACAGACGCACTCAAATCTGGAGTCACGTCCCGACCACCATTTCACCTGGACCGGAAAGAGGCATCTATGAATTGATAAAGACTGCCATAATAATCTAATAAAAGATTCAAAAAAGGAAAATCATGCCGGGGAATAAATTTTCCCTAGCCCGAGCCGCTTCCCCTGTAGTTGTCAGCTCGTTCTTGACAAATCCGATCGGGTGTTCATAATCTGGAGTAAAAGGATTCGAACCTTTGCATGCCGGTACCAAAAACCGATGCCTTACCACTTGGCTATACTCCAAACGGTCGGTTCCAGGGGAGAGGGGGAAGGGAGAAGCAGGGCTCGAAGAAAACGAGCCGGGACGCGGGGATATAGCGAGTAAGCAGCAAGGTTTTCCCTTTAGGACCGACTACAACAAGCTCGCGACTCTAATAGAAACAAAGGGTCAGCTCTCTGCTCTATTTTCTTGCAATGCGTTGCCTATCAAAGTCGGCGAACGCTTCCACCCCCTCTTGCCCTTGTTACGCAACACGCCAACAAAGAACCTTGGTTCCGTTGCGCCCTGTATTCCGAGGCGACCATTTCGCGCGGTTCGATCCATTTCCCGATCCGAAAAATCCGATAACGTACCTATATGAGTGGGATGGATGGTAAATCATTTGCAGTCTAGGTCGGCAGGACCTAGACACGGAGGTTCGGGAAGTAGGTAGCCCATGACAGCATTCACTGGTGAAAGGACTGGCAGCTGCGAGAGCATCATAGTTGACATGGTCGGAGCTACAGTCCCCATATCCGTCTCTACTCTTTCTGTAATTGACTTCCTCCCGCTCCCAACCCCTTTGAAAGGTCTTCCACTAGTGGTTGAGGGATATGAATCTGGATCCCGATCTTGTCTCACGGACTATCCCGTAGTGGTTCTGTGACCGTCAATTGGATCTATTTCTTTCACACGGTCAACTGGCATTGGTTCAACTAATATCAATCCATGGGGGCTTTAGTCATAGCCCCCGCCTCTGCTTTGTTCCCGCTCTAGGCTTAGACCATCATCCTTCGTCAGTGCTTCCTACGCTTCTGATTATGGAGCTGTACGACCTTCCGGGTCAACGAATGAAATGAAACAACAGCCTCTCCCTCTCCCGTCCATCAAAAAGTGTTATTTCCTCCAGCTCCCGACTCCGCTTCTCCCTCCGATGCCGGTAGATTAATTCATTGACAAAACCCATTGATTCCATTGGTGAGAAAATCGCTGATGCGAACTCGGTAGTGCTACTGAAACCGCTTTGTGCATCTTCTCTTGCCAGGAAAGACAGACGTGCTGGGTCAGTCCGGCACGTCACGCTTGCTAATACGGCCCGGCTGCCCCTATACAGAAATAGTTTAATCGATTGACCGACTTAACATACGCGTTTTCGTTATGGACAAGCTCTCCTTCTGTGCGCATCGATCTAATCGGCTTCTGTGCGTTTAATCGGCTTGCTTCGTGATATAGGCCGTAGATTTCATAGTGCTTGTATCAACAACATACTATTTTATGCTTTCCAAAGGCCGTACGCTACTGTTGAATGGCCAAATAGGGATTGAAACAGAGTAAATAACTAGAGTATCCCGTCGTAGTGGTAGCTGCATTTACGCGACCGGGTCCGAGCCACGGGACAAGACCAAATTGGATTGGATTTGTCACATCCGCGGATGGAAGACCGTAGATTTCTCACTTTCCCTACTCGGAGAGCACGTGTATGTAGTCCGCCTGTATCTACTTATTTATTCGGAGAGCGCCATTAATAGGATTCAGAAGTCGTACAAGCTATGGCGGAGCCGTTTACCAATGCACCCAGTTCTCCTCATATTTGATTCTTTTTTTTGTATCATTGGTTCCACGTACGTCTTTTGGGCGAGCTTTCTTCACTGTCATCAAAGCCAACGCTCAAACCGAAGCTTTCCGAGCAGTTGTTTATTTCTCACTTTAGCTGCTGTCGTTTTCCTCTTCCGAATTAAGCGAGTGAAAAACAAGGGGATCAGAAGAACAAACAATAAGAATGAGGGATTGAAGTCCGTTTCCTTCGTATCGTATTTCAACGGATCGGGTAGTTCTAGTCTTTTTTGATTACTCCTTCCTTTTTCCCATCATTTGACATAACATAATTAATAAACTGTTTGATGGTCAACGGAACCGGATCTGCTCCCTTTTTCTTTTCCTTCAGGATCCGTTCTTGAACTTCTTATAGTAGGTTGAACAGGTTTCACATACTCAGTGAGTGGTGAAGACCACTGACCCCAATTGGTAGATCAGCAGATAGCTAAACGAATTCGGTATACTCAAATAGTAATTCGGCATACTCAACACCATAGGTAGAAACGGGAGTTCGAAGGTACCGACCACCTAAAGTGAATTAAGACCAGGAGGGCTAGGAACGAGTAGAGAATCAAAATGCCCTTATTAGGAAGTGAGTGCCAAAGCGAAAATAGAGTAAAGAACAAAAGAACGAAATGCAAGGGTTGCATCCGCTGTTTCAAGTCCGGACGGTTCCTCCGCTAGGTTATTGAGTTGGCTCCCCCGTTATTCTTCATCAGACAACGCACACTTAATGGAAAAACGAGGTATCTTTTTGGAAAACTTCTCTACTTACGACTTTGTTAGCGCTTTGAGGGCTTCACTATGTTCTCTGAAATCTTGTATAAATAAAAAAGAAGTCTTTCTCAGGAGATGACTCTGCTGATACCGAGTTTCAATGCAAAATGGCTCCCGCTTCTTCTGAAAGAAAACTGGGGAAAAATCAATATGGAGCCGTCAGAGGCTTATCTGGCCGATATGACTTCCAGAAATGATTTCCTGAGCTCAACCTAAAATTGAGGGGTTGGCTCCAGGCTCAAACTCTATCTTGTGGTAGACTGCCCGGAGCGCTTGGGCAACTCACTTTTGGGGCATGACATCCCAAATTCATCATTCGGAAGAAAAAAGTATTATGTGTATTGGATCCGCTCTTCTGTTAGCATGAACACATGAATGAGATTCTTCTTATTCTTCCTAAATAGAACCCCCCACCCTCACCTTTCTTAGGACTATCAAGCCTTCTCGAATTAGGTCTATGGGTACGAAGGCCTCTCGAATTTGTTCTACGGTAGAAGCTTTGAACGTAGACCCGGATACAAATCTTTCACTCACTGAAAAGTGAAAACCTGTGACTATATCGTCCTGAAGACGGATGCGACGGGAAGAAGTGGCATTTAGAAGTGTTGCTGATTTTACATTTAGGTTTCGGCATAACAAAGCTTGCACTGTCTTTTCGCACTTAGGCGCACAGCGTGCCGTTGGTAATGATTCTACTACGGTGCTGCAAATTCGCAAGCTGATCCTAAGTAATCGTTGTTGTTCATTGGATTCCTCCGGAATTACTTCGTTAGGATTGAAGAATTGCTGCAATTCTTCCTGAATAGACTCGATTCTCCCGTCGAGAGTTTCTTTGAAAGTCTTACCTAAACTCTTCCGACTGAATATGAGAAAGCCTATAAAACAACGAGCTACTATCATTTCTTCATTATAGATTGAGATCTTCTTCGGACTTGATGCACAAATAGATGGAATAGCAGCAAATAGCATATTTATATCCTTCATACCCGATGAACTAAATCTCACCGTAGGGTAACTCCATCAACTCTGCTCCCGAAAAGAGAAAGGAGACTGAGACAGGGAGATTTTTTTTTTGTGGGCGCCGGTTTTTCCAACGAAAGCCTGATTTCGCATGTAACGGACACCCACCTTTAACTGAAAAGAGCTAATAACATGTATGCCCAGCAAAGCAAATAGGCGAGCCTCCGCGGAGCGGAGGAGAACTTGATCAGAAAAAGAAGGCTGCTCAATGGAAATCGGAGGAAGAAGGACAAGCAGCCCCCCGTCGTGAATTCCGGGATTCGTTAATGAGAAATTGACTTTCTTCGCCATTCTTCCCATTTTCCTTGGATTTCATTGCTATTTCCTTAGTAACACAAGTGGGTGATGAAACCGAGAGATAGTACCTGCTTTCCCTTCACCAAAAGTGGCTAGTTTTCAATTCAAGAGCCAGTTTCAGAGCTCTTTATATGATATTTCATTCCCACATGTGACTTCATTTAACGGAGAGGACGTACGACCTTGCCATACATCCATAAGTTTCTATTACAAAACAACCAAGGCTCCATCGAACCGATTGAAACTGTCTTCACAGCCTTGAATCGAAGGGAACTACTATAGAGACTTGAATAAGCAACAAGGCATAACACTAATTAGGGTCCCTAGTCTTTAGATAACCTTAATCACACCAGCTTTTCCTCATGGGAGAAATGGGAGGCTAAAGGAAATAGGAATGTAGGAAATCTATGCCAATAATAAATGCTGAAGGTTGTCAACTAGAAACAAGTTATCAGTCTCTTCTTCCGATCGTGCCATCAGTTTCTTGTAAGCCAGCTTCCTCCGATGATCGGTTGCGGCTAACTTCTCTCTCTTCATCTCTCAGAGTTCGCTTCAAGTGATCTTCTTGGTAGTAGTTACCCCTGTCAGAACCATTGTCTACTCTTTCGTTGCCCTACGCGGGTCTGCCTGCCAGCCGAAAGTAGAGAACCACATTGTAAGATCTGGGGCAACAGTCAACTCTCTGTTATAGCTGCTATTTATTATTCATTCAGGGCGCCCGTTCATGTGTTTAGTCTTAACCCTTGAGATTCTTATTTCAATAGAGATTGGATTCGTCGCATCTAGAGGAAGAGCTCGACCTGAAACCGCAGAGTTAAGTTGGACGGATGCTGTGGTAGCGGGTCAGGCTTACGATAGCCTTGGTTGGGATCGTCGCCTGACGCGCGTCATTCGTTTTAAATAATCTTCCGGATTTTCTGCTCTGTTAGCAGAGCGTTTGGAGGCCAAGGCTCAAGAGGCTGTTCCGGGTCGCACTCGTCCGCCCACCTGGGACCTATCGAGGGGAGGGAAGTGGAAGGTTGACGTGAGGTGGACGGCCCTCCTGGTCTTCACCTAATTGTGGAAGAGGGGAGTATCAACTCTCTCTCGCGCCTTTCTTCAGCTTGCTTCTTCCTGTTCGTCCATTCGGGACGGGGCAGGCAGCCCACATACATGAAGAGAAAAAGAGGGGGGGACCTTGTCTGTCGGTCGAAGAAGGCAACAAACAAGTGGAAGCAACCGATGCTTTGGTCATTCGACTCCTTGATGCCAGTCTGTGCTTGCTGTCATGCTGGCAAAAGCGGGGGTTTCGGCCGGTTTTACCTACTATTGGATTTGAACCAATGACTCTCGCCGTATGAAAGCGATACTCTAACCGCTGAGTCAAGTAGGTCAAGCTGAGTCAAGTCAGAGAAAATCGAAAAAAAGAGAAAGCCAACCAAAGCGCAACCAGAGTTCTCCGCGGGGTGGAGCGCTAAGAAAGAGAAAGCGTTATCGCTATACGAAATGAAGCAGCGGCTAGCACACTAAGATAAACCACTTGGTTTAGGCCCCTGCTTAGTGGCGTGTGATTTCAACACTATTCCAGAGGTATATGACAAAAATTGTGGGAGAGACCTCTATGTTCCTCAGCTTAAATCATTCTATGATTGTTTACAATTCTGTCATCTATTTGACATGAGGGCTAGAGGGTGGTCTTGGAGCAAGAAAAGTGTTGAGTCCAGGCGCATTATGGTACGACTGAGACTGAGTTGGGCAGGAGCAAGCGGTTGGATTGGCCTGACTCTTCAAGACCAAAGATACTCGGCTTCCTCTTCATCAAGTCACGAAATTCGACCCGCAGCACCAAAACTAGAGCAGGCCCAAGACAAGCAAGAACAGTCAGTCAGCACCGATCAGGCAGGAAGCAGACAGTAAGCTAAGAATACTGGAAGAAGGTGGTCGCTCAGCCAAAGCCCTAGTTCAACCAGAACAGTAGGGAAAGCGGTAGAGGCCGCTCCGTAGCTTTGGTCGTCGCACTCTAATCCGCTTTAGAAGAAGCAGCTATTCTATTGGACTGCTTGGCTATAAAGCCTATAAGTAAGAACTCTGGGGAAGGAATCCGATCTGCAGATGAAGCAGAAGCAGGCAAAAGGCGAGCGCACAGCGAGGAATTTTCCATACTAGATCGACTCAACATTACCGAATCTACTCTGAGACTCTCTTCTCTTCATGGTTGGCTGTAAAAAAAGAGTCTCTTTAGTCCCCAACTCTATGGATTTGACTTTTTGGCTCAACACCCTGCTCTCGACGTTTGCTCGGGACGGGAGGCTATGAAATAGTTGAAAGCAGATGCAACATTAAAGAAAGTCAATCCAGTAGCCTTAAGTCGTACCGAACACTATGTCCTAATAGGAAGGGATTTCTTTCAACCCGGTGGTAAGCCGGTGGTACCCGGAGAAAACGTTGCCCGAAGGAAGGGACTAAACCCATCTGTTCAAGTAGTAGCCAAGTAGTACCGAAGGAGTATCTCCGAGTTAAGGAGTACCGAAGGGAAGGAATCAAAACCAAGTGAAAGAAAGAGATCGCAATGGTCTAAGATATAGTCAGTGAACAATAACTCAGATCTGATGTCGGATCGAAACAAAAATGCAAAAAGACAACACAAACGTAAAAGATCGAACTCGAATTTAGTTACTGAGTGAGATGTTTTGGTACCTACAAAAGGTTGGTTCTGTTGATATCCTTTAGGAGCATGTGTCATTATCTGCACCGGCAAATGATGACAGTGATGAGGTAGAAGATGTGTATGGTGAGTCGATACTAAAGCAATCCCGGAATTTCTCATTGGATGGCAGTAAAGAGTCTCCTTCGTTACCTACGTGGTACGATGAATCTCGCCTTATGCTACCAAGGTGGTAGTTTTCATTTAGTTGGATACAGCGATGCCGAGGGATCTGCTGATAAAGATGGACGAAAAAAGGCAAGGGTATATGTTTATCCTTGAAGGAGGCTCAATATCTTGGTGCAGTAAGAAATCAGATTGTTTCTCTTTGTCTACCATGAAATATGAATATATAGCATGCACGGCTGCAGTTCAAGAAGCAATATGGCTGAGAAATTATCTTCTCTGTCTTGATGTGACTAAGCATGCATATGAGACAACCGTGATCTACTGTGATAACACGGCTGCCATTCTTTTCTTCTCGACAAATATCATACCATGGGCTGTACAAAGAACTGACCATGATCTCTTGCTAGGGGAAGGTATGTATCGGGACAAGATGGTTGGTGAGGTGGGCACAAACACTTTTCATTCCAATCCCTATCGTTGTGGTTGGACCAGACTACATGCCAAGACCGTTTATTCCAACATTTTCTCACTAACAGCTCCTTCGACTTATTTTTCTATTCCATTGTTGCTTTCACAATCAATCACTAACCGCATTCTTGCAATTCATGTGCGGTTGGCATCTATTTTCTATTTTGCAAGAGTTGACTCGTCGGGCATGCTTGGCCTTCTTGTCGCCTTCCTTTGTTCCTCTTCCTTCTGCGCAGATACTTTTGACCCACTCCTTTCCTATACCGCGCCCTCTGCCTATTACGATCGATACCCGGAAAGCCTTGGGAGAAGAGGTAGTTCACAAACCTGTACTAAATAAGTCAAAATGTGCTAATCTCAAAGTGACAATTCAAGCAGTTTACCTCGGCTGTTATGGCATATCCCCGCCTAACAACCAACTGCCAAACAGTTGTTTCATGAAAAACGGAACATTATCATGGCAAAGCAACGTGAATTCTGAATAACCATCGTCGCATTAATCAGAATCTGCAAAAGCAAGCTCAAAGTGATGCCCTGGCACAACGAGCTGAACTTGGTCAAAAGGACTAGATCCATAACATAAAAAGGCATCGCTTATTTTTCTCCGTCAGGTCAAATATCACGAACATCACCTGCAAACATCAATCAAGAATTCATCTACACTAATCAACAATTCATCTATATGTTCGTTGATACTCTAACAGTATTGATACCACGAAGCTCACTGTCGAAACCAAGATCGAATGTTGTTGGCTGACTAGCAACGGGGGTTATCCAACTTCACTGCCTCATCTATTTCTGCGTATGAAATGCATATTGCAGAAAATAAAATATTCGTTGCAACCGGTGATTAATAAAATAACAATAATAATGATGCTGACCTGCAAATATAGAATCCAACTCATCTACAAATGAGTCTTTGATGGACCGAAAAGTCTCCTCTATGTGCGTAGTTTAAACCTAATCATCAATCTTCTCAATCGCAGATCAATCAATGATTGCACTATACTCGCCACTCAGCCTCTTCACAATATCTTGTTCCCATCGAGATCCGTAAAATCGACTCCAGTATCCTCAAATAGACC